>CM039133.1:38578273-39322756 GCA_022036555.1 Microstegium vimineum
AGTAGGGTGAGCAGGGTCAACACCCTAATAGTATGGTAACAGGATCTTGGCCGAAGTGCTCCTTTGCGGGACTACACCTGTTTGTGAATCAACAAGAAAAGAATTCATGGTATACAAATAGAGTCTTAAGTTAGGTAAAGTGACCTTAGTAGTTTTTATAGTTGCTCTCCCGTGTCGCTTCACATCTGACCCTCTCGTCACACCCCAATGCCCTTCTGCCTAGCTCAACGGAGAAGAAGACCCCATGGCCGGAGCTCCTTGTCAGAGAAGCATCACGGGCGGACCTTCTTGCCAGAGATGAGGCCCCCACGGACACCACGATTTCCACAGAAGAAACCTCCATGGCCACCACCACCACGAGATCTGGCCGCCTCCTAGGCACGGCCACCTCCACGGTAAAGAATGAAGAAACCCCCGCTAGTGGACCTCCTCCACACCCGTACTCACCACTCGTGGACTTTTCCTACTCGTGACAACGCCCTACTCCTCCCGGCATGCGGCCGTTCCTGGCACCTCCCCGAACGAAGCGGCGCTTGGCCGCATGGAATGGAAACTAACGAAGCTTCGCCCTCCTCCTCCCCGCCCCACCCACAACTAATACCTCTCATCCCGCGACTGGAGACTGCGACTGCTACCACCTCACCCGGAACTTTGGTGAGCCCTGCTCGTACTGGTAACTAACCAATGGTCGGGTTAGTCGCTGGAGAAGAAGGTAATAAAGACGATGACAAGCAGGTCCCGCATGTCATTCTCTTTTAGAATCATTTTGACGACTCTATTTTAAGGACGACTACTAGAGTACAACAAAAAAACATGGACCTTAAATGTAGGGGAAGCCCTCAAACAAAAAGTTGGAGCCCTGTTTTGTGGAATTTTGAGGTCTTGAACTTTTTGTTGTTACTGTAGCAGTAGCCCTCAAACTAGACCCCTTAAATCCTTTTAATAGACACTAGCAACTGGGGCTCACCTATCATTTCTATCAACGAAGCTATCTCCATAGGAGCGGGTCATAGCCATGTGTAGGGAAGAAGTTGTGGCAAGTGAGCGAGAAAGAAGTAGCGTCGTGAGGAAGAGCAAGTCACGACCACGGGGAAGAAGGCTGCACCTGCCATGCTGGGAGATACGCCATGCCAGGGAAAGGGCGTGCCACCAGGATGACTGGGTGGATGCCAAGATAGCCAGGGATGGCTAGTGTGGACATCAGGGATAGATAGGGATGGTCGGGGCGGTTGCATTGAGCAATGGAGAGAAAAAGAAGTACAGGGTGAAGTAGAGAGCAACGGGAGTATGGGATAATAAAGGGTGAAAAGTAAATTTTGTAGTAGAAGGATTGCTGGAGTTGGTTTTTTAACCTCCCATTACTCAAATCCGGAGTATAGGGAATTCAGAGTAGGCGAGTATGGGGCTAAGTAGTGGGTGCTGCTAAAGATGCTCTAAATGATAGCAGCTTTTGCGTGCTTATATATGCAAGTTTATTGATATCAAGGTTAGCTAATCTTCTAATTCGAGAATCAAGATTCACTTTTGGGATTTCTTTCATTCAATTAGTTTGATGTTCTGTTGCTCTACATGGATTATGAATTATTGTACCTTAAGTGACCAAATAAGATTTAGTTGATCTTCTAATTCAAGAATCAAGAGATGTTTTAAAGTTTGATATTCTCTTCCAACAGAGATGTCTATTAGAAAGCACTGAGAGGAAGGGCTTCATAATCGTAGTCGAAGCCATCAATATGAAGGGCTTCGGTAATCGAAGCAATCAATATGTGCTATAGATGGATATATGAAGGACCGAGAACGGCGGCCAGAGGTGGGGTGAATGGGAGCCAATTCAAAATCCAACTTCGAAAGCTTGGCCCTTGTCCAAAAATCACTCTGAAAACTCGAGCTTGACAAAAATGACTCGCACACGACCTAATGAGTAGGTGGACACCTTAGGAAGACTCCTAGAAGTGCAGCGGAGCGGTTGGAGAAGACGGAAGAACGAGTAGCGGAAGAGACGAAGCAAAACACACTTCCTAGGGATTCCCGGACTGTCCTCCCTTGAGAAAATTCCAACGACGGACTTTCCGGAAGGATTGGCGGATTGTCCGCCGTTCAAACCGAGAAAAACAACAAGTTTCACTAAACTTCCCGGTCCAGGTCTCGGACTGTCCGCGCTGGGACGCCGGACTGTCCGCGCCCGGTAAGAGGGGAGGCCCGAACTGTCCGCGGTTTGCGCCAGACTGTCCGCCGGCAAAATCCCCAAGAACACACTGTTCTAGACAGCTGCTTGATGAGCTATAGGTCCATTCGCGGACTGTCCGCGGCCAAGTCCCAGACTGTATGCGGATAACTTAAAACCAGCCCGACAGAGCTTGCCTCGGTCCCGACTGGCGGACTGTCCACGAGTCTCTAAACAGAGGTGATTTGGGGGTGATTTTGAATCGCCTCCTTCCCAAATCACTCCAAATCTTGACCAAATGATCACCAATAGCAATCAAACTTTGTAGGCATGATCCTAGTGCTATGGAGGAGCTATCCCAAAGAAATCATCGCTCAATTTGGTGTGAATAAATGAGAACAAAATAATTTTTTGAACAAAGGGTAAGAACGAAGAACCCGAGAAATAATTTGTCCGATCTAAGTGCTCAAGATGTTTTGGGTGAAAACCTTTGGTGCAAATGTTCTTCTCAAGATCCCGCACAACTTGGTTCAAACGGAATCGCAAGAAACGATCTCAAACAAAAGTTCTCATCACATGAACAAAGAGGATTAGAGAGGAGCAAAAAGCGATTAACGAAGAACACGAGCAAAACGGAGACACAATCATGAAATCAAAGCCACCATGGATTACGGAGGTTAAGGCCTCTGATTCCCAACAAAAAATAAGTTAAAAAGCTGTTAACACTGGACTTTTGCACAATGACGAGTGGACCAGTGCACGGTGAATCGACAGGGACAAGCATTCGACAGATATTCATACGGTCGGTTAATTCCTAGATTCAGCAAGCGTTCGGCAGATATCTTTGCGGTCAGTTAATTCCCAAATTCGGTGATTGATTGCACAATCATTTATTTGGAAGAGAGGCGGTTTTTGTCGGAGCGACAAAGGCGGCGAGTAGGAGCCAAATCGGTAACGACGGCTGCGACGATTAAGGCAATGGAGACTCCGAAGGAAACTAAAGTCAAGATATTTTATTTTTCCTTTAATATTTTGTAACCGTGTCCTCTTAGGACTCATGTCATGACCAGGGTATAAATATAAACCCTTGGCTATTGTAAAAACGTGCACAACCAAATCAATACAATCGGCCCCGTGCCAACTTCGAGTCCTTTTGTCGTGTCGTCGAGTTCTTCGAGAGGAATCATTGATCCGTCGACCTCCGTAAGTCTCGGTAACCTTGCTAACATGTCTAGTATCATGCGGTGGATTTAGACCTTGATGCAAGTAGTCTTGTTTGTTTTTGATGATCGTGCGGCGGATCTTTGCTTAAACAATCAAGAGGTCTTTTCTTATGTTTTGTTTATGATTAAATATTGTGCGGCAGGTGTTTGCTCGATATGCTTAGCAAAAGCAAGATAGTTATCGACTTTGTTAGATTTGGCAAGATCTAGTAGATTCATCAATTTAACACGTGTTGCATGTTTTAGATCTTTTATATATTTGTAACACTCCTTTGCCCAATCTAGATTGATACGACTCGGTTCTTTTTTATCTCTTATAGATCTGTTTAAACTTAAACATTTATTGCTTTCATGATCTCTTTACAAATAGATCTACGTTTATAATAGCCGAATTGGTTTGATCTGGATTGCTACGTGTTGTGGGTTCATGCATGTTAATCATGTTTTAGCTTTGATAAAGTTAAGCGTCGTGCGGCGGATGCGAGCTTTAGATTAGTTTAATTCATGCTTTATTTACATGTTCCTTCATCATGGATCCCAACTCGATTGGATTGCCGAGCTTGGTAATGCTTTAACTTTTAGACAACTGATTCATTCATGCGTACTTTCCCATGCATGCATATTCGGCAATCAAAGCGCCACGTGCTCTTTGTTTTAGCCGAATGATCTATGTACTTTGTTGGCAGATAACTTTTATAGTTGTATGTCATCGTAAGTGGCTTCAGGGTCGTACATATGGAACTGTCTGGTCTTATCCAGCACGTTTCAGTTTATATCTAATGATTTTCATCCCTTGTTAGTTTCAGGTTAAATTGACTGGTACGTTTTCGGTTCTCGAAACACCCGGGCACTCGATTCCGGCTTGCTGTGTGTGAGACATAGTACGTGACTTTTTGTGACAACACACTTTCTGGCACGCCCAGTGGGACTCCATATTTTCAAGATGGCTGACATCGACAATACCAAGGTTCTGAATGTGACTATGAAGGAGTTGCCTGAAGACCTGAGGGCTACGGTTCAGCAGGCGTGCAATGAGTTTCAGGACAAGTGCTTGATGTCCTTCTCGAAGAATAAAAGCAGTAAGGTTTTTCAGAAACAGTCGCTCCCGAGAACTCTCCTCCCGCATCAAACTGACTACACTGAAGAAGAGGACACACGGAAAGTGTCTAAAGTGGTTCACAAAGCCATAAGTGATACTATAAGGAACCATCATACCGCTTTCCTGAATACCTTTCGCTCAATCATGGTCAACACCTTCGGTCCGTCTGCTGACAAATACTTTGAAGAGTTTGCTGGTCCAATGCAAGGACCGACGTTGTTCAACATACCAAAGCGTCAGGAGAAGACCGCTGAAGATGGTGGAACACCTGACATAACCCAAGCTGGGATGTCCTCTCACCTGAAACAACAACCTCCTGTGACTTATGGCCAACTTGCATTCGATGCGTCAGGGAACGTCCCGCAGTCAGTTTTCAATGTGTCCCCAGTGGCGAACAGGTTGCAGAAGAATATGTATGGGATGGTTACCAGGAGTTTGCCGATCACAGCGCCATTGATGCTTTCCCGAACCCGGGGTACGGGAACCCAGTAGGACTACCATTTGAAGGACATGCACATGGAGCTCCGAATTCGAGTGTTGATCTTATCATGGATAGGATGACAAACATGATGAAGAATCAGTTTGGCTTGAAGCCAAAGAACCAGTCATATGCATACATGTCCCCTTATCCAGAGTGGTACAACCGAGTAGCTCTCCCTCCAAGAGTTAAAGCTCCTACAGACTTGACCAAGTTTTCTGGCCAGGATGACACCAGTACTATAGAACACATCAGTCGATACTTGATGCAGCTGGGGGAAGCGTCTACAAATGATGCTTGGAGGATTCGATATTCCCTTTGTCTCTAACAGGACCAGCTTTCACATGGTTCGCGTCTCTGACGGCGAATTCCATTAGCAGCTGGGCGGACCTGGAGCAGAAATTCCATGCGTATTTCTTTACAGGCACCAATGAAAAGAAGCTAGTCGATCTAATGAGCTTGAGACAAAGGGCTAATGAGAAGCCCCAAGAGTATCTCCGTAGGTTCAGGGAGACCAAGAACCTCTGCTATTCTCTGAATTTATCAGATGACCAGTTGTCAGGGATGGCGGTGGTAGGCATGAAGCCGAACATCAGAGAGAAGTTGTTCGGTATGGACTTCGAAGACCTTGGTCAGTTGTCCGAACGGTTAGCAAAGATGAGTAACCAGGCTCAGGGGTTCAGAAGAGATAACCGTTTCCAGAAAGGTGATATGGCTAATACAGTGTATCAGAGTTTTCTGGAAGAAGCAATGGAGTTCGAAGACGAGGATGAAGTCGCCGCAGCCAAACTGGTCTGGGCAAAAGAACCAACTCAAGTGAATCAGCGATGGTTGAGGCAACAGAAGGGTACTTATAATTTTGATGTTTCCAAGTCAGACAAGTTGTTTGAGTTATTGCTAAGGGAAGGTCCCATCAAATTACCAGAAGGGCACCCCATGCTGCGCCGTGAGGGGTAAAGGACAAAATGTTATGCGGCTTCCACAACACCAATTCCCATACCATCAATGATTGCCGAGTATTCAGAATGAAAATTCAGAAAGCCATTTAGGAGGGGCATTTGAAGTTTGACGGCAAGATGAAGATTGATGCTAATCCGTTTGCACAGAATACGGTGTCTTTCTCTGTGAATATGGTTGACATGGATGATCATAAAGGCAAGGGTAAAGTGAAGGTTTTGACCTCGGACAGGGCAAGAGAAGCTGGTACTGTTGACCTTGATCGATAGATTACAAACGAAGAATTTCAGCAACAGGCTCGGTTCCAGAATAGCCGAATCGAGAGGGAGGAAGCTTCCAAACCCAAGGTGACCACACGTATTCTACTGAACAAGTGGCAACGAGAACAAGAACAGTATCGAAGACAGAGGCGTTATGAAGAACAGGAACTCATGGAGGAACACCAGAGGTACGAGGAAGAAAGGTACCGAGAAAAGCAAGAACGCGTGAGAGAGCAGGAGCAGTCTCATTGGAGGTGCTCGTTTTCAAGCATTGTTGGAATGAAGACCTAGAACTGCCTACCAGAGACAATTGCCCTAAATGCAGTGTCCAATATTCAGAGTATAGGCAATCCCGGGTCAACCGCCGTCCGATCCATGAAAGACTTGGAGCACAGCTCCCTGAGGACGATCGGCGTTTAAAAATAGACAGTCGAGACAATCGGCTAGGCAAGAGGTTTGCCGATCAGAGATGGGTTCATCATGAACAAGGTGCTATAGAAGAACAAGAAAGCCACGAATATGTGTGGCAAAGAGGATAGTGGTGCCCACCAGGATTGAGGAAGAGCCAGAAGAGAAGAGTGCAACGCTTGAGGAACAGAGAACTGACACAGGCAATTTCTGACAGAAGATCGACGTGGCGTCCTAAGAAGAAATCTAGGCATAACCGTTCGGCTAATGCGTACATGACTTTCTTCATTCCATTAGATTTCATAGCTCCCGAAAACCAGAATGTCCAAGAAGAGGTGTACTCAGACTTCGATGAGAGCGAGTTTCAGAATATGATGGCCCAGCTTGTCCTGACCCAACCGATGATCTTCGATAAACCGGTTAAACATTGACATTTGAAGGCGCTTTATGTGAAGGGGTATATTAACGGCAAACCACTAACCAAGATGCTTGTTGATGGAGGAACTTCTATCCATATTATGCCTTACACCACCTTCAGAAAGCTCGGGATGACCAATGAAGAGTTGTTGAAAACTGATTTGGTGCTCAGAGACTTTGCCGGTAACCCTCTGATACCCGAGGAGCTGTGCAGGTTGAGTTGATGATTGGGTCGAAGACTTTGATCACTACCTTCTTTGTCATTGATGGCAAGGGGGCATACAGCCTGCTCTTGGGAAGGGATTGGATCCATGCCAACTGCTGTATACCTTCAACAATGCATCAGGTTCTCATTCAGTGGATTGGGGATGAAGTTGAAATTGTTCACGTTGATGATTCGGTAAGTGTTGCTGCTGCTGAGCCTGCCTACTGGGAATATGAAGGCTTCGATTGTTTCTCTGGGAAAATCTGGGGAGAAGGTCCCGTGAATGTCTCTAACAAGGACCAACAGCCGATCCAAGCAGTCGGCTCTCAGAGCAATTTTTAATAGGGAACCCAATGGATAGCAGCGAAGGGAAGCAAGGGCGTGGCTTCATGTCGGCCGATAAGCTAGAGGAAATAAATGTCGGTGACGACACCAAACCAAGGTCGATGTATATCAGTACAATTCTAGACCCAGAGCATAGGCTACAACTGATTGACCTTGTGAAAGAGTTCAAGATTGTTTTGCTTGGGATTATACGGAAATGCCCGGACTAGATCGTTCTATCATTGAACACAAATTGACGATCAAGCCCGGGTACCGTCCTTTCAAACAACCTCCCCGGAAGATTTTCATGGAGGAGGTACTGGCCGATGTAAAAAAGGAAGTTGAAAGACTATTAGAAGCAGGTTTTATTTGGCCATGCAGGTATGCGAATTGGGTTTCTAATATAGTCCCGGTGTACAAGAAAAATGGAAAGATGAGGGTATGCATTGACTTTAGAAATCTCAATAAAGCTACTCCTATGGATGGTTACCCGATGCCGGTTGTCGATTTGCTCGTCGACGCATCAACTGGTTATGAGGTCATTAGCTTCATGGATGGTAATGCCGGCTATAATCAAATCTTCATGGCCATAGAGGATATTTTGAAAACAGCCTTCAGATGCACTGGTCAGCGAGCCATGAACTATATATTCCATGAGTTGATCGACAAGATCTTAGAGATCTATATTGACGACGTGGTGGTCAAGTCTAGAGATCACGGAGGACATCTAGCTGATTTAAGGAAGACTTTGGAGTGCACTAGGAAGCATGGTTTGAGGATGAACCCAAATAAGTGTGCCTTCGGGGTCTCAGCAGGTGAATTTTTAGGCTTTCTAGTCCATAAAGGAGGGATCGAGCTTGGTAAAAAGAGCATGGAAGCAATAGACAAAGTGGTCCCTCCAACCAATCTCACAGAATTGCAATCACTGCTCGGCAAGATTAATTTTGTAAGAAGATTCATATCTAATCTGTCAGAAAGAGTTCTGCCGTTCTCTCCACTGTTAAAGCTTAAAAATATCAAGAGTTCGTGTGGGGTGACGTACAACAAAAGGCTTTCGATGAGATCAAAGAGTACATGAAGGCGCCACCCGTATTGGTACCTCCGTGGCTTGACAAGACTTTTAAGTTGTACGTGGCGACCGACAACCTGACGATAGGGTCGGCCCTCATGCAAGAGTTTGAAGGGAAAGAAAGAGTAATAGCTTACCTTAGCCAAAAGATGCTGGATCCAGAGACAAGGTATTCGGCTATAGAGAGGCTTTTCTTGTGTGTGTTTTACTCATGTACTAAGCTTCGGCATTACTTGTTAAATGCTAAATGCGTGGTGGTTTCTGAGTTTGATGTGATAAAACATATGTTATTAATGCCAATTTTAAATGGAAGAATTGGCAAATGGATTTTAGATCTGTCAGAATTTGATTTAAGGTATGAATCGGCAAAAGCAGTAAAAGGTCAGGTTATTGCCGATTTTGTTACCCAACATCGTGACCCTTCTGTCGGGATGGTAACCATTGCACCATGGACTTTGTTTTTTGATGGTTCGTCTTGTAGTAAAGGTGGTGGTGCCAGTATTCTCTTGATTTCTCCTAGGGGGTTGACTTTTGAGTATGCCATCCCTATTGGATTCTTGGTTACTAACAATCAAGCAGAGTATGAAGCATTGCTCAAAGGACTTCGACTGCTTGTCGAAATGAAAGCCGTTGCTGTTGAAATTTTCGGGGATTCTGAGTTGGTTATCAACCAACTGATCGGCCAATATGAATGCAAGAGTGATATGTTAAAGGGATATTATGAAGAGTGTTGAGAGCTTCTGAAAAATTTCCAGGTGGCCACCTTGCATCATATCCCTAGGGGGCACAATGAAGAGGCAAATAGACTAGCTCAAACTACTTCGGGATACCGAGAAGATCAAGAAGTTCATGCTTTGGACGAGGGGTAGGTAGTTGATGACTGGAGAAAAGAAATAGCCGATTATTTAAAAAATTCATCACAAAAAGTTTCAAGAAAGCTCAGATACAAGGCTCTCAAGTTTGTGCTCCTTGATGACCAGTTGTACTATAAATCCATAGATGGAGTACTCCTCAAATGTTTGAGCTAGGAGGAGGCAAAGAAGCTGATGTACGAAGTGCACGAAGGAGTATGTGGTGCACATCAGTCGGCTCACCGGATGAAGTGGATAATTAGGAGAACCGGTTATTTTTGGCCAACCATGCTTGAAGATTGTTTTGAATATTACAAGGGGTGTCAAGACTGTTAGAGATTTGGTAATATTCAGAGAGCTCCAGCGTCGGCTTTGAACCCAATCATTAAGCCTTGGCCGTTCAGAGGATGGGGCATAGACTTGATCGGTCAAATTCATCCTCCTTCTAGCAAAGGACATAAGTTTGTGTTGCTGGCTACAGATTATTTTACAAAGTGGGTTGAAGCTATCCCCTTGAAAAAGGTTACATCAAGAACATGGTCAATTTTGTTAAGGAGCATATAATTCATAGATTCGGGATTCCTCAATCTATAACAACAGATCAGGGGACTCAGTTCACTTCATCCGAATTTTGTGATTTTGCCGAGGAAATGGGAATCAAATTGTATAATTCTTCTCCTTACTATGCACAGGACAATGGCCAAGCTGAAGCATCAAATAAGATCATGATCAAAATTATTCAGAAAAAGATTGATGAAAAGCCGAAGAAGTGGCATTCGGTTCTTAACGAGGCTTTGTGGGCTTACCGAATGGCTTATCATGGATTTACTCAAGCATCTCCCTATGAGTTGGTTTATGGGCATCATGTTGTGCTGCCATGGGAATTGCGATCAGGATCAAGATGAGGTACGTTGCAAAATGATTTGAAGAAAGAGGATTATAAAGGTCTGATGATAGATGAATTAGAGGATTTGTATGTAGTTCGTCTAAGAGCCTTGGAAAATATTGAGAAAAACAAATTACGTGTTGCCAGGTATTACAACAAGAAGGTCAAAGAGAAACAGTTCACAGAGGGAGATCTGGTTTGGAAGGTTATATTGCCGATTGGTACGAAGGATAGAGCGTTCGGCAAGTGGTCACCAAATTGGGAAGGACCTTTTCGGGTAGAAAGGAGTGCGCCTGGCAATGCGTATATTTTAAAGACTCTGCTGGGAGAGGAGTTTGCTAGAGCTATTAATGGAAGATTTCTTAAGAGATTTTATCCCAGTGTTGAGGTTGGAGCATAAACAGACTTAAGGAGTTTTATATATAAATAGCCGATATGGAGGTATCGCCTTTAGCATAAACAGACTCTGAGGAGCGCAGAGAATAGCCGACACGGTACGTGTCACCTTTAGAGCAAAAAATAAAACACATCATGCAGGCATTCTTCAGACTGGCTATTCTCAGAACAATTCAAAAGAAGAGAAGTAGTGGGAATCACAAGTATTTCATAGTGCAAGGTTTTTTACATGAGATTCCTAATTACAAAGCTACTCGTCAAACAACCTGTTGAGGACAGTCTGGGCATCTGTGATCTCAGCAAGGGCGGCCGCGTGGTCTTCGTAGCTCTCTAGGAGATCGTCAATTTCTTCAAAATTCTCTGGAGGCACTTGACCGCGAAAGCCAACTGGCTGGACGGAGAAGTCCTCATTTCGTTGGGTGGTCATCGACGTTGTTGATATTTGTTAACGCAAACAGAGAAATCACTAGGAAGTAATCCGCAAGCGCACGGATACCAGTGAGCACTTCACACGGGAGATTATCTAGACTATCGTATTTATTTATCCACAGGGAGAAAGGGTGCATCTGAATAACCAATCTATTCTATTAACCTTTAGGCTATTAACAAGGTGATTATGAGCAATTAGAGAAGACTGCAACTCTAGTCCCATTCTAGTCTATATAAGATATGAGTTATTTTCTATTGGGGAGAACCATCGTGATAAGAGACACCTCAGAGAATGCTTACCACGCGGCCTATAAACCCTATCGATCCTTCTAACGGGATTGTGGGTGCCAAAGGTATCTACGGAATTGTCACTTTCCGAGCTACTACCACAGATCCGGCTAGACAGGGGATATCTATGAGGATCCTAGCCCAAACACCACGTTTATGCTAAAGACGATTACCCTACTCTCAATGCAAAGAGAATAAAGTAAACTCACAAACCAAAGAATAATAAAATAGGGAACTTACTAGAATTAGAAGTCGAAATACCGAAGAAATCCTAGGAGCAAGCCTCGGGTTAGGAGTCTTGATCCCGTCGATACAAACTGGAGAAGAGACACCGACAGGTCGGGCTTCCTCCAATCCACACCTCCACTCTAACTCTCTCAATCTAATCTCACATGTATGCTAAGCCCTAGAGAATAGATCCATAAGGGATCCTCTCTGGCGAATCCTCTCTGGAAAATATGTAAATGAATAATGGATTGCCTTTAGCCATGGGGCAGGGGTGCTCCTTATATAGCCCCCTCAAATGAACGTCAGCCGTCAGATCAAACCGACCATAATGGAGGGATTAGATGCAACCTCAAAGGCGATGGAAACCCTAATCCACAAGGTTGACTGTGATTGGTCCTCTGGCCAGAGCGGGTGCCCTAGGGGGTAGGGCGGGCGCCCTGCCTATGGGCCCGCTCGCCTTCTCGTTTCTTCCCGCGTCTTTTGGAACCCTCTAGAGTATAGAAAATGTTGCGGATAATAATTATCTCTATGTAAACATGACATGTGGGCCTTTCCTTGGTATTTCCTGATATCCCCCTGCAGAAACAGACATTCACCAAAACTCGTGGAATTCTGTCAGTATAAACCCTATGTCTAGGTGGTGTGTTGCAAATATATCCTTTCCTCTACTTAGTTGTCACTTAGAGTTGATACTTAAGAGGTGTCAACAAGCTCCCCCATACTTAGGCTTTTACTCGTCCTCGAGAAAAGGATGGTGAAAACATAAGCTTAAGGTTTAGACATCAATAGTAGACAGATTCCTTTTTACCTGCACTGCGGGAGTTCTCAGTAGAGTCACCATAAAAACTATGAGTAATTGAGAAATAAAGTAGCTAGAAGTAGAGACCCTTTATCTATCAATCTTGTCACTTGGAGTTTTTGCATTTTTTGCTTACTTCTTTCCTCTTACTGGTGCTCTCAGATCACTTATGAATTTCGAAAAATGTAGGTAGATGTGGCATACTTACCTTGCATGTATTTCCTGGTCAAACCGGGATCCGAGGAGAATAATGCCATACTCTTAGATCAAGACTTGTTGGTCAAAATTTATTATAATGTCATCTCTTGCTAGTGCATTGCTATTAGAGGAACCATGGGCTATCTTTGTATATATGTTTTTTTAGTGGGTGCATGAAGTACCCCTAATTCTACTACGAGGTTGTAGGACTTTTTGCCCATTTTTATTTCCTCGAATTTATTTATTTTTGCATAGCCCATGCCTCTAATGCAATACTACTTATGAAGAGAGAATCTTTTGTGTTTGTAACGTATGAATGAAGCCTTGACCTTCGGAGTATGATAAAATTCTAACAAGGATCCACACGATTCAAACAAACTCAATACAAAGTAAGTAGCCTTTTGGCTTTTGATTGGTAAGTGTAAAGCATATAGGAGATGGTAGTTATTTATTTTAAAGAAATTCTCCAAGTGACAGAGATTATCAAGAATTAAGTTCTCATATTCTACCATCTTATATTCCACAACGACTTAAGCAACATGGAGACTCTAACTTAACTCCTAACATTAGCACGACTCTTAGGAAACTTTATACAGAGAATCTATTCCATGAAGATGTTTTAAGGAAACATTTTATCATGTTTAAAGCATTTATTTTTGGAAGCTCAGTGCATGAATTGAAATTTAGAGATGTGCATGAAGAAATGTAACATGCAGGGTACAAACCTGACCGTGGTCGAAGGACGAAGCAGGAGGTGCTCAACCCAGGCGGGTGCCCTGGGTACTAGGGCGGCCGCCCAGCTAGGGTGGCCCCTCGGCCTCTGCTTCGGCGTGTGCGGTTGTTGCTCTGTTTGTTTCCGAGATGTTTGCTCTTTGCGGTTGAATCTGTTTGTCTTGTCATCGGGCGTCTCCCCCATACTTGTTTCCCGTTTTCTTAGATAACAACAGTAGAGACAAGCAAGGCACAATAATAATAGAAATAATCTTTATTTATTTATTTATTATGAGGCATGCATACAAAGGGAAATGAAAACAAACTAAACTCTAGCTAATGGATCTAAACATGCCTCAAGAACTATATATATATATATATATATATATATATATATATATATATATATATATATATATATATATATATATCTTTATTTAGGACTCTTAAGACTCGACAGACATGGACCTTCATGTGCCCATATGTTTTTAGCAATTTTAAATTTTCTTATGATACTATGGTGAACCTTCATGTGTTCACAAATTTTTGATATTTTTATGACTATAAGATAGACTTGATAATCGCATAGATATACTTACCTGATAACTGGGGGATGCCCTCCCCAAGCTAAATGTTTGCTATAATTGCCTTGAATGATTTTTGGAAGTAGCCTCCTGGTTGGGCTTACTCCTCTTTGGTGCTTTCAATCTTGCATGGTTATACTCCGACAAGAACAAACAAAACTCGAGGCTCCATTATTACAATGGGTTAGCGGTCAGCCAAAAGAGTAATTGAATATTCTTATGAGCTAATTTAAACTTTAATATGTTCTAGCAAGAATTGAATATCTCATCTCTTTTTTTAGAATTTTCTATTTTATGATGCAAGAGAAAAATTATTTTTGTGCCACCACAGTAAATTCCCTTATGATATTACCATAAGTTCTTTCATGTGGGGCTTAAAAGATTTTCTTTATGCAATGCAGAAATGTAGATATGTCATGGTAAAGATGATTATGCAATGGAGGATATGATGAATGAAAATAAAGCTAGGATGCAATTAATGCAATTAAGTATTCTAATAGACTGGCGCTAAGGATTTGTTTAAGTTTATGAAGGTGATTATGCAATGGATGATAGTAGAGCAAAACAACACTAGAAATTTCGAGTGTGTAAGCTAGACTAATGCAGTGTGAAAGTTAAATATGCAAATTTGATTTTATGTTGGTTAATAGCGCTGGAATTAATTGTGGTGGTGGAATGCAGAATTAAATATGCAGATAACTTACCGAGTTTACCTTTCGGCCAAGGTTCGGAGATTTAGGTCCATCGATCCGGACATCTCTTCTGGTTAAATTATCTTCAGGAGTGTTATCCAATCCTGATGAGGACTTGGATGTTTGTTCACCTTGTGTTAATGTTTTGATGAAGTCTCTTCTTCCACCCTTTCTTAGTCTGAGGTTTTGCTTCCTGTGATTCACTGTTTTGAGGTTCTACTTCTTCTTTGCTCTTTGTAGCTTGTGATACATCCTCCGTTGGTGGTACAACTTTCTTACTCAGGAGATCTTTATCTTCATTATTGGATTGATCTTCATATCTTGACTTTCTCTTGGATAATCTGTCCATCCATCCTTGGTGGCTTGTTTCATTTGGCATTGAGAGCGATGCTTCCTTGTCTTCTCATAAGTGGTGTGTCTATTGAAGTAGCAATACGTCTTCTCTTCAGGAATTTGGAAGTAGTCCTCTTTTGATATGAAGATGATTGTGCTGGTGGTGTTGAGGAAAGATCTTCCTCGAATGAGGTGGACTCCATCTTTATCTCCCATGAAACCATGAAGTTGGCGGGAACATAGTGATCTTTGATTATGATGTGTTTTGTTATTCCCTCCGGAAATCGGAATGATTGATCTGCTAGCTGAAGCTGTACATATGTCTGGTATAGTGGCCTACTGTCATATAAATGTTGATAGGCTACCACAGACATTGTGTTTCCACTTGATCCAATGTTGCAGAATGTTTTGTGGGATGTACTTTCCTTGATCTTGCAATCAATGGTAGGTACTCCTGGATCATCCAGCTTAGCAAGGTATTTGATAGAAGGAGTTGGCCATACCCTAAATCAATAGTGTTGATCATCTGGGTCTTCTCTTGGTTGTTGGGCTTTACTCTTCCTCCTTTTATTGTTGATGATCTTCTTTCTTGTAGCAACAGTTGTGTCCTCTTAGATGTACAACCTCTAAGGATGAGTAGGAGCCTTGAGTGTATGTTTCTTGAAAGAGAACCTCTCCTTCTGATCCTTGATTGGGAAACAGATCTTGGCGCTTTCCATGTAGATGATGGTATTAGCTGCTCTTAAGAATGGGCGCCCAAGATAATGAGAGATTTCTCATCTCTGTCTGTTTCTCCAATCACAAGGTTTACTGGTACGAACGAGTGCCCAACTTGTATGCTGATATATTGAGGAATTGCCTTGGGGTAGCATAGTGTCTGATCTGCAAGCTTGGCATGATGTTGACACTTGCTCCAAGGTCATAGACAGCTTCTTCAAGAGTGTAAGCTCTAATGGAAATTGGGATGATAGGTCTTGAATCTCCTATCTCCATTAGTTGGGTGTCATCCACCCATGCTCTTGATGGTATGGTGAAGAAGTGTCCTACTCAAATAAACAAGGTAGAGATCAAGTGCATGGGCTCTGTTGGTGGGAAAACACCAACAGAACCAAAGTTTTATTCATTCTTCTCTAGCCTAAACATATTGAGCAAAATTGAGTATTTTTGTTTAACCATAATATGGGTGAAAAATTCAAAAGATAAGTATGAGTGTAGTACTTCAACAGCACTTAGAAAATTAAATTGCTTGAGCATGTAGAAGGATTTGTCTATGAATAAATTTTATATGATTGAGATTATCATCTTCCAAAGTTGGATGTGCAACATTTCAGCCCATATGGTTAAATTTGTGAGAACAAGAATGTGGTACTAGGAACAAGCTTTAAAGAACTAACATGTTGAGTTTATGAGGTTGGATCAAATAATGTTGTAGCTCCACATGTTTTAGATATTTATTTATGTGAATACCAGAATCAAAGAAATGGTTTGAGTGATGATTACTTACCTTTAATTTTGAAGAATGATGGGCTTGTAACACCTCATGGACGCTTCCTTTGATCGGCTGGTTGAGCATTAATAGCTTGTCTCCTTTGTTCCACTCATCATCCTTGGTCCTCTGATCTTGTTGGTCTTTTCATTGTCTTGTATTGAAGTTTGTTCACCTTCTCTTCCATGGACTGAGTGGTTTAAGGTTATCCTTGTATTCTCCTTGCTCCATGGAATTCATCTTTTGATGAATTAGTTGTGTTTCTCTTGTGAAAGTTGTGGAAGTTCATGTGTCTCTCTTCATCTCCAATGTGAGTTTCTCTCAGGACTTCCCAATTTGATACTGAAAGTTTTCCTATAGGGGTTAGTCCAAAATATCCGATATCTACTACAGCATACTATTAGTTCAAAAATCAACCTAGACACCATGTCTAATTTGACTTAGGAAGACATTTTAACCTAAGCACCACGCTTAATTTAAAAGCCTTTAGAAGTAATATCCAAATACCTTTTGATTAAACTAAGCACCATGCATAATTTAAAAGGTGTATGAATATACTTCAAAACCTAAACATATACTATAGAAAACAAAGGTAGTATGAAAGTATTATGGAGATTTACTCATGTGATGATGAAAGAGTAGGATGATTTTTTTAGTAGTTGAGCATGCCTTAAAGGTAGGTACAAATAAGATGATGTAGCAACATGGCAAAAGATGTTTGTATGATGGGTTATCCCCCAAGCTTGAATTTTGCAAAAATCAAGATTGGATGAATGTAATTCAATGTTGCATAATGATTGGTTGGACATACCTTATGCTTGTTATTCCTTCATTCTTTCTGTTCTATACCTAGAAAGGTTAGTGACAAAAAATACCCGAGGGAATATAATCATATATTTCTATGCTCGTTTCACAAGGTAGGCAACAAAAAGGTGAATACTCATGTTAAGCTCTGAGAAATGATTGTTTTAGGACACTAAGCTTGTCCTAGGGAAACCTTTCAAGATGTGCTTTTAGAAAAAACAGTTTCCCCTTCATTACCTATCTCAAGATTTACACAACGAGATCTACAATATTTATGATACATATATGCATCGACAACCACCCTTTTAAAGTTTTTGTAAATATAAAGAGTGAGGGTGTTGAAGATGTCATAAATGGTAATGATAAAGAGACCAGTGGGTATGGGAGATGTCTCATATGAGCATGGATTTAAAGAGATAGTTATGGAATAGATTCCATGCTCATTGATACCATCTTCCTCTCCAATCTCTATGGTTGATTCTGCATGTGAGCTCAAAATTCCACTTGGATTGGTAACTCTCAAATTGGTCTTGTTTGGGGCTTCCTCTATACTTGGATAAATCATATTTTCCAAAGGAGTTAAAACTAACCCAAGACTAGAGAAAGATTTCTCCCAAACTATGGCTATACAAGCAGGGCGAAGCTCATAGCCATTCATAAGAATAAGATGTGAAGATGGTGGAGTCTCCAACAAGTCGCCCTTTGGAGTAGAGTATTTATATATGTGGTAATAAGAAAATGGTAAGGTGAGAAAGATGGTAAAAAGGAAAAACGAAAAAGATAAGAAAAGATAAAAGTATAGGTACCAGATAATAGCAAGATTCAAGGTTATCTCAGCAAACCGTCTTTCTCCCCGGCAATGGAGCCATAAATGCTTGTTGATATTTGTTAACGCAAACAGAGAAATCACTAGGAAGTAATCCTCAAGCGCACGGATACCGGTGAGCACTTCACCCAGGAGATTATCCAGAGTATCATATTTATTTATCCATGGGGAGAAAGGGTGCGTCTGACTAACCAATCTATGCTATTAACCTTTAGGCTATTAACAAGGTGATTATGAGCGATTAGAGAAGACTGCAACTATAGTCTCGTTCTAGTCTATATAAGATATGAGTTATTTTCTATTGGGGAGAACCGTCGTGATAAGAGACACCTCAGAGAATGCTTACCACGCAGCCTATAAACCCTATCGATCCTTCTAACGGGATTGTGGGTTCCAAAGGTATCTACGGAATTGTCACTTTCCAAGCTACTACCACAGATCCAGCTAGACAGGGGATATCTATGAGGATCCTAGCCCAAACACCACGTTTACGCTAAAGACGATTACCCTACTCTCAATGCAAAGAGAATAAAGTAAACTCACAGACCAAAGAATAATAAAATAGGGAACTTACTAGAATTAGAAGTCGAAATACCGAAGAAATCCTAGGAGCAAGCCTCGGGTTAGGAGTCTTGATCCCGTCGATACAAACTGGAGAAGAGACACCGACAGGTCGGGCTTCCTCCAATCCACACCTCCACTCTAACTCTCTCAATCTAATCTCACATGTATGCTAAGCCCTAGAGAATAGATCCATAAGGGATCCTCTCTGGCGAATCCTCTCTGGAAAATATGTAAATGAATAATGGATTGCCTTTAGCCATGGGGCAGGGGTCCTCCTTATATAGCCCCCTCAAAGGAACGTCAGCCGTCGGATCAAACCGACCTTAATGGAGGGATTATATGCAACCTCAAAGGCGGCGGAAACCCTAATCCACGAGGTTGACTGTGATTGGTCCTCATGCCAGGACGGGCGCCCTACTTGTGGGCCTGCTTGCCTTCTCGTTTCTTCCCGCGTCTTCTGGAACCCTCTAGAGTATAGAAAATGTTGCGGATGATAATTATCTCTATGTAAACATGATATGTGGGCCTTTCCTTGGTATTTCCTGATATCCCCCTGCAAAAAGAGACATTCATCAAAACTCATGGAATTCTGTCACTATAAACCCTATGTCTAGGTGGTGTGTTGCAAATATATCCTTTCTTCTGCTCAGTTGACACTTAGAATTGATACTTAAGAGGTGTCAACAGCCGCTAGCCCCAGAGCCACGCCGTGGTGTACGCCATGAATGGCGACTTGGTTGATGCGGTCATCCTCATTGTCAAGGAGTGCCTCGGCGGTCTCTCCTTGAGCGTTGACCTTGTCGGCGATCTTGTACGCCGTGGCTTTCAGGCGTTCATTCTCTACAGACAGCGCTGAATGAAGACGCAAATCGGATAAGCAAACGGGATTAAAAAGGAGGGATTCAAACGAAATTATTTTGCTAACCGGTAATGGCGTCGCAGAGCTGCTTCCGCTGGTCCTCCCATTCAAGCTGGTCGATGTCATATTGTTTGGAGGTCTTCTCCAACTCTCTTCGGGCCTCGTCTCTTTCACCCTTGAAGGTGGCCGCCTCCGCATGGGTGTAGGGGACATCCGCATCTGACCCCGAACCTAAATCCCAGGGCTGGGAGTGGTAGGAGTCTGAAGACCCGGAGGAGACAGGCAATGGACTCCCCGGCTGACCTACTGCCGCCGTAGGGAAAGGAATGCTATGGCTGGTGGAGATGGTCCTGATTCTGATAAATGAAGAAAGAAGTCGGGGTTAGGAGGATGAACAAGAAGCGGAGATGCAAGAGAACAAGAAACTATTTTCTTACCCGCGCTGCCGATTGCGCCATGCTCGGCTCCCTTCGGGTTCTCCTTCGGCCGGACGCTTACCGCGGTTGTCACCTCCCGCCATTGTTACTGTAGGAGTTAGGGTTTCTCTCTGGATTGACTTCGAGCAGAAAGGGGAAGACAGATGCAAGAGTGCTTGACTGGAACTGTTGACGGGGTGGAGGAAGAAAGGTTTATTTATAAGCCGAATGAGAATACCAAGCGATGGATTAGGGGTGTCCCCACTCAAATGGGCCATTGGTGGACTGGGTCAGGCTCGGGTAAGTCAAGAGTCGCTCGGCTATTTCAAAAAACTGAAGGCAATCGGCTATGCTCTAATCAGGAACATATAAAGATGAAGAGTATGAACATCCAATTGGAAACAAAATGTACAATGCTTGGCCTATTACAAGCCGAATTCCTATTGGTTCAATAGCTGACTAATGGCATCTAAGGCTTCATTCTTGATTCGGTTGACCTGGTCCAGAACCTTCTGGTCTGCATCTTCAGAGCTCTGGATGCTAGACAGCTTTGCCTTGAGCTGTTGGTCTTCTTTAAGGACAGCAGATAGCTTTGATGAAGCAGCCCCCATAGAATTTGGCAAGTCTAGCATCTTGGCTTTGTGAGATTGGATTTTGGCATTCAGTTCGGCTAATTGAGCCTCTAGCCTAATCTTCTCATCCTCCATGGTCTTCAGCTCCGGCTCCAGAGTTGCTAGTAAATTCTTAGCAGTCTGAATTTGGGAATGCAGGACACTAGCTTCTTGTTTCTTTAGAGATCTGTTATCTTGCAGGACAGTTCTAGAAGCTATGTTTTTATTGGCTCTTTTCACCACAGCAAAGTGATCATCAAGATCAGTTGCAGATTCCAAAGAAGCCTTGATGGCAAATGGAAGATCTTGGTTGATGAGCTCGAGGATATCTTTTATCTGACCTGAATCTTGGACCAAGATATTGATGTCCTTGTTCAGCAGATTAGCTATATCCTGCAGCCGGGCTTGATTTTCTGTTGATAGAGTTTGCTGGGAGGTGGCTTCTTCACCCTTTTCACTAATGAAATCATCAACAGTGAAGGAGTAACTGGTGGTCGGTTTGGTAGTGTCCTTGAGAGAGGAAGGAGTGTTAGCCGATTGGGTAAAAATTGCTGAAAAGATGGTTTAAGGTAGTGTATTACCTGCTGGATTGATTGAGCCTCAGGATGTGCTGTGCCTTGGCCTGGTTGACTTGACTGGGTGCCCTAAGGAGGTGAATCTGGAGCCGGACCAGAAGAATGTTCTCCTGCTAGGTCGTCCGGAATTTTATCTGCTTTTCGACAATGCAATGATAAAATATGGGGATAAAAAATAAATGCCTCATAGAAGAGAAAAGTGATTAGCCGAAGAGTACCAATGTGTTTGAAGGCTTTGTGGGCATCTGTACTTTCAGTTTCATAGATCTTTGTATCTTCAACTTCGTAAGTCTCTGCATCCTCAGTAGGGGCTTGAGGAGGAGTGACTGTTGTTGTTGGAAGGCTGCTTGATCCAGGGATTTCAACATGTGGCTGCAACAGGAAGTGACTAATATGAGGGCAGTCAAAGTTGTGATAAGTGAGATTTGTTGCTGGGTAAAGATTCATACCTTAAGGGCTCGTTTGGATTTCTTGGACTTGACCCTTCTAAACACATGAACATTCTCAAGTGTCTTCCTCTTGCCTTCCACTCCTAAAGATATAGTGGCTGAAGCTGCAGGAGTCTTCATGAAAATGGCCCGAGTGGGAGCCTTGAATCCCAGTGCAGGTTTAGGCCCAGCTTTATAATAATCCACTGCTTTAATCGAAGGAATGGGCTCGAAATCCTACACATGGTTGAACTTTAGAATGGGAAATAAATCCAGAAACAGGAAATGACTAGTGCAATGAAGTTACCTCACTATTAGAAGAAAATTGGGAATACAAGTCTTGGCATAAAGGGTGCACTGGTATGTTGAAAATATGATTGTGCCACTCTTGCCACTAGGAAGAAAAAAGGTAGTGGGCAGCATCCACTAGTCCAAAGGGGGAAGGTTCATATGTTGGCAAATCTTGCCCAAGTTCAAAAACTTTTCTGGCTTCCGTTTCATTGGTAATCAGGTCCCTATACCTTATGATTGTTGAGAAGAAAGGTCTTGGGGCCAGCTGTCCACATCCTAATTGCCTGGATGCCATGTTGGGATTGTAGAATTCATAAGTGGGGTTCACCCTTCTCCCATGATGGAATTCGGCTGGCAGGATGCACGGCTTGATAAAGGAGTTAAAAATTTATGTGGCTACCTTGTCAGAACAGCCAGATTCATAGCTGAATTTGCAGGGGAGAGTCAAGCTATCATTCTCTCTGTAGGGAAGCCAGAGTGTATTATTGAAACCCTTGAAAATAGCTTTAAAAGGTGACCAATGTCCATGACAATGCTGATGGAAGATGTTGCTTCTCCATAGGTTTGGCAGCTCTTGGTCTTTGATGTGATGCCTTCGGCATAGTTAACCGAAGGGAAGCTTAAGTTGTGAAGGGGTACAGACAGTATCTGATGCATATAGAGTTGCAACCACATCTGAATGAACCACCAGGGACCACTCACGCAGGAGATCTCCTTACCATGGAACATTTGAGCAGTAATCTGATGCATCATATGGTAAACAGATCCTAGAAGATATTTACCAAGAGGGATTAGTGTGCCTGCAGCTAAATCCTCAGTCATTATCATGTGATTTAGGGTTGGCTCATTGGATTTTCCACATAAGATGAACCTGGATAGCCACATGTTCATGAAGGCCCGACTTTCCTTTTCAGAAACAACACCAGCTGCTTCCATGTAAGTTTGGATGTACCCAACCCATCCACCTCCGGATTTGACAGCTCTCTGGTTGCTTTTGCCCTTATACTGGTAAGGGTATACTGGTATGGACAAATTTAAGCGAGTCATCATAAATATGTCAGCCAAAGTAGGGGTCATCATACCATGGCCGAAGACGAAAGCGTTGACAGCATCAGACCAGAAATGAGAAGCTGCTATCAGGAGGGGTTCGTTTCTAGACATTTCTGATAAGGATAACTCTAGACAATGGGTGATGTCTTGGCTATCCTAGTTGCTGTTGTTCTTTTCCAACATCCTCTGGTAGCAATTTCGCCATCCGGCTATTGGGGGAAGCGGCCAAGTCTTGAAAGTGTTTGGCCATTGGTTTGGCGGGGTAACTCCGGACTTGAAAGGAATCCTCAAAGTTCCTTTCTCGATGATCTCGGTTGGATCAGGATTGCCCATGGGACCAAGGAGGTAGGAATCAGGGTTTGCAGCATAGGGGATCAAAATTTCGTTCTTGTATTCGTTCAAAAATAGTGGGATCGGAAAAAGCGAATAAATTGGCAGAAAGGCAAGGAAACTAATCAGAAATTGCCGAATGCATATAAGTGAATGAAGTTTACCTCTGGGATTTCATCTGGAGTCTCCATTGAAGATTCAGAATGGATTTGAAAATGAGCTGGGGTTTGGATTTCTTGAGCGGCGGCTGCGGCGTTGAACAGTATTGACCTAGGGGAAAGGTAGAGCTTGCGGTCAATTTTGGAATAAATGTTTCTATCCCGAAATTGAGGGGGCATGTGTTAACACTGGATTTTTGCACAATGACGAGTGGGCCAGTGCACGGTGAATCGGCAGGGACAAGCATTCGGCAGATATCCATGCGGTCGGTTAATTCCCAGATTCGGCAAGCGTTCGGCAGATATCTGTGCGGTCGGTTAATTCCCAGATTCGGTGATCGATTGCACAATCGGTTATTTGGAAGAGAGGCGGTTTTCGTCGGAGCGACAAAGGTGGCGAGTAGGAGCCAAATCGGTAACAACAGCTACGACGATTAAGGCAATGGAGACTCCAAAGGAAACTAAAGTCAAGATATTGTATTTTTCATTTAATATTTTGTAATCGTGTCCTCTTAGGACTCATGTCATGACCAGGGTATAAATATAAACCCTTGGCTATTGTAAAAACGTGCACAACCAAATCAATACAACCAACCACGTGCTAACTTCGAGTCCTTTTGTCGTGTCGTCGAGTTCTTCGAGAGGAATCATCGATCCGTCGACCTCCGTAAGTCCCGGCAACCTTGCTATCATGTCTAGTATCATGCGGTGGATTTAGACCTTGATCCAAGTAGTTTTGTTTGTTTTCGATTATCGTGTGACGGATCTTTGCTTAAACAATTAAGAGGTCTTTGCTTATGTTTTGTTTATGATTAAATACTGTGTGGTAGGTGTTTGCTCGATATGCTTAGCAAAAGCAAGATAGTTATCGGCTCTGTTAGATTTGGCAAGATCTAATGGATGCATATATTTATCACGTGTTGCATGTTTTAGATCTTTTATATATTTGTAACACTCCTTTGCCCAATCTAGATTGATACGGTTCGGTTCTTTTTATCTCTTATAGATCTGTTTAAACTTAAACATTTATTGCTTTCATGATCTCTTTACAAATAGATCTACGTTTATAATAGCCGAATTGGTTTGATCTGGATTGCTACGTGTTGCGGGTTCATGCATGTTAATCATGTTTTATCTTTGATAAAGTTAAGCTTCGTGCGGCGGATGCGAGCTTTAGATTAGTTTAATTCATGCTTTATTTACGTGTTCCTTCATCATGGATCCCAACTCGGTTGGATTGCCAAGCTTGGTAATGCTTTAACTTTTAGACAATTGATTCATTCATATGTACTTTCCCATGCATGCATATTCGGCAATCAAAGTGTCACGTGATCTTTGTTTTAGCCGAATGATCTATGTACTCTGTTGGCAGATAGCTTTTATAGTTGTATGTCGTCGTAAGTGGCTTCAGGGTCGTACATATGGAACTGTCTGGTCTTATCCGGCACGTTCCAGTTTATATCTAATGATTTTCATCCCTTGTTAGTTTCAGGTTAAACTGACTGGCACGTTTTCGGTTCTCGAAACAACCGGGCACCCGATTGAAGCCACACTTTCCAGCTTGCGGTGTGTGAGACACAGTACGTCACTTTTTGTGTCAACAAAAGCGGCATGAATCGACCAGAAAATCAACTCATGGACCTCTACAAGCAAGAACTACAGAGAGAGGGCTAGAATGGAGAGGGAGAAAATGAGAGAAGTGAAGAGGTGAAGGGGTAAGCACCCTTCATCCACTACTTAACGATGTTTGGACATTTCCAAATAGCCCCCTAGATACATTACCAAATTACCTAGTCCTGAGACACTGTAATCCAAGTCAGAGATATTTTCTTCAATACTTGATCGGATGGCCCCGCTTCATACCCGGAGTTGTCGTCTCCTCGACGCAACATCCAGGATTCCGCCATGTGCCATCCCCGCTTCCTCGGAAGCTCCGCCTAGGGTTTGAGGCCCAAACTCGCGAAACCAGCCACCGGTAGCTTTCGGCTCAACTACCGAACCCCGAGATTGGAGGCCCAAACTCGGAAACCGTCCACCGTTGGTTTTGCCGCCCAAACCACCAAACCGCTCGACTCGAGCTACATCGTCCTTGCCCGGTCGAACTCTGAGTCCCATAAGCCTCCTGCTCTGCCATATGGACTCGGTCAACTCGGTCTACCTCCATGTCTTCTCGCGCTTGCTGGTGCCAAGTACTAACCACCACAGCTGGTCCGTCGGCCCTCCGGTCCGTTGGTCTGAGCCCCGCTTCCGCCCTTCACTGCTCTCATTCCATTGGCACGACAAGCCTCTACTCGACCTTCACCGCGCCATTGACCACTTTCTCTAGGCCGAGCACATGCACCCCATAAGCCGATAGACAGGCACACTTTTTTGCTTTCACAGCACGTTAGTGAAACTACTTAAACTGAAACTCTCAAGTGTTGGGCAATCACTCATCACAAAACTAAACAACATGGGCACATATCAACCATGTGTTCGCAATCTCCCCCTTGATGAGTGCATTGTCAGCATAAGTGCATTTCAGATTTAAGCTACAAGGTAAAGCTTCTCCAAATGACCAAAAGCCAAGAAAACCAAAACGGGGTCACTTGAGAGAGGCAAAACACATCCAAAACTTGGTTCCCAAAGACATGGGCAACAACTCGATGCAACCAAGCAAATCAAAGGTAGCCCTCAAGAAGAGGCAGAAAAGGCTCAACACCACTAGCAAATCAAAGATACTAATTTCAAACAAATTTCCTCTATCAAAGCTCAAAGTGCCAATTGAAACCTGTCGGAGCCAACGACACAAGCTAGACCCTCCAGAAGAGGCAAAGGCTCAACACATTGAGCAAAAGCTCCCCCTTGACAAATGTGACCTTTCATAAGATACCAATTTGAACCCTTATGACACAAAAGCACAACGATACTAAGTGAGCAACAATATGTCTCCAAGATGCCAAAAGAGGTGAAAAATGCCAAAAATGCAAGATTTTCACATAAGCACGATTTCACCCCAAAATGCATGTTTTTCTCCCCCTTGAGTAAAGAAGGTGAAATGCACGTTTTCTCCCCCTTGTTGACATATGTAACTCATCAAAGCTCAAAACACAAGATTTCGGTCACAGATGCCATGTATGCCAAATGAGTGCAAAAGCTTCATACATAGAGCTAAGACAATGAAAAGATGCTCTAAGTGATGTGATCCTGTGAGAATAACCAAAAGCTCCAAGTACTCAACAAAGACACAAATTGAGCTAAAGATCATGCTAGAAGCTAATTTAAAGAAGGTTACATGTGTGAGCATAGAAAATGGATATCACCACCAAATAGACAACTAACATTGCATGAAAGATGAGATTGACTTCAAAATTGTCCCATGTATAGCGAGTAATCTATCCGTAGCAAAGATCCTACATCAAGCCAAAGACCCAAACTGAATCAAAGATTATCATTTTTCAGAGTTTTGCAGCAAAATTTAGTTTTGGGCACAATACAAGTGTATGTGAGTGGTTGTAAGCAAAGTGAATCCACTTATCATCCGAGCGAAGCCAAAGAGCTTAAGGCACCGGTTTCGGTCATACACGACACCACTCAAGTTCAACCCAAATGTGCAATGGCAAGTCGTCTCGATACGGTGAAGTGCTCACATAAGCAAACCCAACTCGATCTTATCAATTCACTATTCATAGAGCTACTTTCATTTTAGATCAAGATTTAAACATGGTGCTCAATGGAAGTGAATGATTCAATGAAGAGCCATAGATACAAGCTGTAAACAAAACAGCCAAAAGGGATCTTCAAAGAGCCTACACATGCTAGTGTCATTTGAGAGGTGACAAGAGAATTGAAATTTAGTTTTAAAGCTTTTCTAACTTAGCTCTATTGTGTATTAAGAGATCAAAGAGAGTCTAAGTTAAGCAACACCATAGACACATAAAGCACCTCAAATAGAGAATAGTTTCATTATATCGTCTATAGGTATGAAGCTCAAAATGAACTATGTCACAAATGCAATGTATACATCCTAAGAAGCAAAAGAAAAGTTATATAAAAACCAAAAGAAGAAATATGATACAAAAAGCTTTCCTCCCCTAAAAAGAAAAGCACACAACCAATTCCCCTCTCAAACGGGGAAATGCAGCTTGATCCAACGGTTTTGTGAGAATTTCCGCAAGATGATTTTGGGTATCGACATGCCGGAGGTCAATGTTGACCTTCTCGTAGTGATCCCTCCAAAAATGGAAACGAACATCGATGTGCTTGGTCTTAGAGTGAAGCATGGGATTTTTTATGGCACTCGTCCTATCGCAAAGAAGAGGCACTCGAGTAAGCACTAGACGAAAAACCTTCAAAGTCGCAATCATCCAAATCAATTGCGATCAACAGCTAGCAGTGGCAACGTATTCAGCTTCGGTGGTCGACTGAGCCACGTTAGACTGTTTACGAGAAGACCAAGACACAAGAGAAGATCCGAGAAATTGGCAAGTCCCCGACGTGGACTTCCGATCAAGACGACAACCAGCAAAATTGGCATCAAAATAGCTGCAAAGCACAAGAGAGGAGGTGGCCGAAAACCAAAGACCAAATTCGAGGGTAAAGCGCAAGTACCTCATGATGTGTTTCACCGCCTGCTTGTGCGAAGTGTGCGGCAACTCCTGAAAGCGCGCACACAAGCAGACGGTGAACTGGATGTCCGGTCGGGCCGCAGTCAAGTACAAGAGTGACCCGATCATGCTTCGGTACTCTGTCTGATCAACGTCTTCTCCTTCCTCGTCCGCATCCAAGGCAATCGTGGTCGACATGGGCATCGAAAGATTTTTTGCCTCACCCATGTCGAATTTCTTCATAATACCCTTCGTATACTTTCCTTGATGCACAAACGTCCCTTCCCGGGTTTGCTTGATTTGCAACTCGAGGAAGAACGTCAACTCTCCCGTCATGCTCATCTCAAATTCCATGCTCATAAGATCTACAAACTTGGCAGCAAGAGCATGAGAAGAACCACCAAAGATGATATCACCCACATATATTTGGACTAGGAGAGTGTCCTTGCCTTGCTTGAGGAGAAAAAGTGTCTTATCTAACGATCCCATTTTAAAACCCTTAGCAAGCAAGAAGGTTCACAATCTATCATACCATGCTCTAGGGGCTTGTTTCAAACAATACAAACTTTTGTGAAGTTTAAAAACATGGTTTGGAAACTTGGAATTTTCGAAACTGGAGGTTGTCTAACATACACTTCCTCCTCTATGTAGCCGTTTAAGAAAGAACTTTTAACGACCATTTGAAAAAGTTTAAAACCCTTGGAAGCCACAAAGTTAAAAGGATTCTAATGGCTTCTAAACGAGCTACAGGAGCAAAGGTTTCCTCATAGTCTATCCCCTCCTTTTGACAAAAGTCTTGTGCTACCAACCTAGCCTTGTTATGCACTACCACCCCATCCTCACTTTGTTTGTTTTTGAAAACCCATTTGGTACCTATAGGGTGGCAAGGTGGTGGTGGCACTAAGACCCAAACGCGGTTTCGCTCAAAGTTTTCCAATTCCTCATGCATGGCATTGACCCAATCCGGATCCATCAAAGCGTGTCCAACATCTCGGGCTCAAAAGACGCGACAAAAGCTGAATGAGCAAAGTGAGAGATATAGGACATGGACCGCGTGACTCTACGGTCAATGTCGCCGATGATGTTCTCCGGCGGGTGCTGCTGCTGGATGTAGCGGGGAGCTTGCCTGGACGAAGTAGCCTCCCCCTCGACAGCAGCTGGAGCTCCCTCAGGTGCAACGGGCACCGACTGAGGAAGCTACTCGAACGCCCCCCATGTAGAGGAAGTAGACGGGTCGGGGTCGTGAGCCGAAGTAGACGTCGCAGGGTCGACGGGGGCAGCCGGTGGATTCGGCTCGGGTTCACCCCAATCGGCATCGTCCTACTTCTCCTCCACAAAGATTCTAGTGTTCACCTCATCCTCACCTGCAAGCTCAAAAGCAGTGGAACTACAAGGCATAGTCTCATTGAAATTAATCTCACTAGTATCCATCACTCAGTTAGTTTCAAGGTTAAGAGCACAATAAGCATGGGAATGTAATGCATAACCAAGAAAGATACTGTCTAAAGACCATGACTCAAATTTTTCCAACTTACCCTTCTTAAGAATGAAACACTGGCACCCAAACACCCTTAGGTGACTTACCTTGGGTGGTCTCCCAAAATGCAACTCATAAGAAGTCTTCTTCTTGAAAGCTCGGAGAAAAATGCAATTGGAAACATAGCAAGCAGTTTATCGCTTCGGACCAATACCTCCTAAGAGTCCTATGCTCGTCCTAGCCATCTCAACAATAGTTTGATTCTTATGTTCAACAACGTCAATCTGCTGAGGAGTGTAAGGAGAGGAAAATTGGTGATCCAAACCCAAAGAAGAGCAAAAGGTCTTAAAATGAGCATTCTTGAATTATGTGCCATTCTCACTGTGAATAGCTCTCATGGAATTCTTAGGTAGCTCATTTTGTAACCTCAAAATCAGATCACGCACATGCATAAAATCCTCATCCTAACTCTCCAAAAATAACACCGAAGAGTATCTCGAATTGTCATGAACGACTACAACCACATACCACTTCCCTCCCTCCGGCCTAACTCGAGCTAGACCAATTGTGTCCATGTGTAAGAGCTCACTGGGTTGTTTGGTCATAATCTCAGTCACTGGAGGATGGGAAGCGGCAACCATCTTGCTATGCTTGCAAGGATGGCACACCAAATCTTTCTCGAACTTCAGCTTTGGCAATCCTTGGATAAGGTCCATTGAGCTAATTCTTGCAAGCAAGTCGAAGCTGAGATGTCCCAATCTCCTATGCCACTTCCAATGATCGGAATAAGAACCGGCAAGAAGACAACGAGAAGGTCTGGAAGAGATAGAAAAATCCGCACGAAAAAACTTCCCAAAAGGCACGATCAGGCAAACAAGATCACCCCAGGAGTCAAGAACCCTCGGGACACAACCTTACCTCTACTCTTGTCCCCAAATGTGATGTACTCGGTGTGGCGCACCGGGTCGAGGCTGGAGAACCACTTGGCACTTCTGTTCATATGGCGTGAGCATTCGGAATCCACAAGCCAGGTCTCCTCCAGTCCTCCTTCCTACATCAATAAAAAGACATAGGGTGAGCAAATGAAGCAACACTAGGGTTAGTAAACTGTGAAGGATACCAGTGTTGGTTCATTTGCCCAAAGAAAGGGTTAAGAGGCATGCCAAACATCTCCCTTTCCCATGGGGGTAGTGATCACCACCATAGGAAAAAGGTGGTCCGCTAAATCTGTGGGGAGTGAAGCCACCGCCACGATGCCCGTAGTCGTATGGGTCACGACCGGTACCTCGCCGGGCACGACCACCGCTTGGTCTCGCTGTTGGCACAATTTATGACCATCTTTTACATAGCTAAAATGTTGCCACCAACCCAAGGATCAAGGATAAACAAACACATCATGAGCATATTTTATCAAATAACCAGTTCCACATGTCCATGAGTGTTTGAGTGTAGGAATAAACAAATGAAGCAAAGGAGAGCCAGTGGGGCCCACATAGGGAGTCGGCCGACCACCCTATGGGCCCACTAGGCTCTCCACTCTCGACCATGATCTAAGAGAGGCACTCTAGAGTGAAATCCATCCGCTGGATCACTTTGTGTTTCCTTTCAACGACTCACAAAGATAGCACATGGATCCATGAGCCCGCACCAAGGAGATAAACGTGACAACCACCTCAGAACCATAATCCAACCTCAATGACTAGTGGGACCAACACCAGGGAGGAGGAAGTGGGCCAGGGACCCCAAGGGGGGGTCGGCCGACCCCCTCCTGGGCCCACCTGGATCCCACCCGGTCCCCTGACCAGTGGGGCCACTTCCAGAGGTCAGAGGGGGGGCACCTGCTATAGGGCAGTCGGCCGACCGCCTCTATAGGTCGGTTGGCTCCCCCCAACCGCCATACTTCATCCCCATATGTTGGATCACCACCATCCACTCCTTGGTCGGTTCTAAGATGGTTTGATCCAACGGTGGAGGATGGGAGGCCCTGAATCGCTGACGTGGCGCTGGAGTAGCCCCTACTCCACCCCCCTACTATAAATAGAGGGCCATACTCCCCTCTCTAATAATGAAGAAGAAGCCTACAAGCTCTATTCCTGGGTTAGGAGAAAAACCAAACATCTCCTGTCCCATGGGAGGATAGCGATCACCACGATGGGGAAAACGTGGTCCTCTAGCAAAGGGTGGAGTAAAACCACCGCCACGAGGCCCGTAGTCGTATGGGTCACGACTGGTACCCCGTCGAGCACAACCACCATGTGGTCTCGCCTCCTGAGGCCTAGCACCTTGAGGCATTGTACCTCTTGGTCTAGAAGTGCGCCTCTGAACTTCCGGTTCACGCACCCCAACTCGTGGGTGGTACATGTCCCGGTTGTTCAACTCAAACTGCCTCTGATGATATCTCTTCCTCCTAAAGTAAAACTCAGCCAAGTGCCCATCCCGCTCACAATACTCACAATGGTACCTCACCACACTCTTAGTAGGCACTCTCTTGTTGGGTTGGGTGGCTCTAGCTCTCTTAGGAAGGGGATCACTAGAGATGTCGGGCATTGTGTCAAGTGGGTTGCGAAGATGGTTCGGTTTTGCAATCCACACTTGCTTCTGTGGAGTAGTTTTGGGTGGCTCTTCAAACACACCATCTCTCATAGGAAACTCAGAGGGGTTGGTAGGCTCAGGTGGAGTGATCTTGGTAAGCTTGGGAGTTGTGGTGGGTTTCTCACTCTCGCTCAAACCACTACACTCTCCGATCTTACCGAACAAGCTATCGTCCTTCCCACCTATACCAAAGCCTACTCCTGTGCTGCCAGCCCTTTTGCATTGGCTAAGCATCATCCCCAACTGTGGCTCTCAGCAAGACACCCAGCTCAAGATGGACCGAAGGTATGTGTTTTCTTCCTCGGTACGCATCTTGTCATGTCTGCACGACGCGATCTCAAGCTCCAAAGCCTCAAAGCGATCCGACTCTAGTGCTATCTGAGCTGACCTTCTCTAACACAGCGATCCTAGCATCCTTCTGTGCCAGCTCGGAACGCAAGCCTAAGCAAGACTTGCACGCACCAAGTAATCTAGGCCTAGCCTTCAGCTCACTGACCTCCTCAAGTAGAGTGCCATACTTGTCCTGGAGAGTGACAAGATTAGACATGTGAATGTCGCAAGCATCACACTCTACCTCCTCGGTAACCACCACTGACGCCTTAGCAAAATCTAGCTCATGAAGCGCACTAAGGTACTTCGCCTTAAAGTCGTTCCTCTCACAAGCGGCACGCTTGAGCAACGCATCTTGACTCATCAAGGTGTTGTTCAGAGACTCAATCTCGAGAGAGAGGGATTCGACGGTGGGTGGTACCTCGGGTGTGTTGGAGTCGTAGTCGTAGTCGAGGCCATCCTTGCACTTCCCAACCTTGCCTTCTTCAATTGCCATGGTGCAAAAGCCACCGTGCTTGGCGTCGGTATAGAAGCATAGGCCGTTGAACTTGTCCTCAACCTTTCCCATCAACTCATCATCGCTTGAAGAAGCACCTCCATCGGAGGAGGCATCGATGTCTTTGAGGGAGGCAAGGAAGTCTCGGTTCTTGTCCTTCACCTTGTCGATCACCTTCTTGGAGGACCTTCGGTGGTAGCCACCCTTGGACTTGTGCGTGTCCTCGAAGTGGTGCTTGCGCTTGTCCTTGCGCTTGGTGAAGTCGCCCGCAGCTTTCTTGGGGCAGTTTGCGATGAAGTGATCCTCATCACCGCAACGGTAGCACCCCTTGGCTGAGCCACCATGCCGACGGTTCAAACGATTATTGTGAAACCAGGAGAACTTGGTGATGACCAAAGCCAGCTCATCATCTCCAAGAGCCTCCACTTGATCCTCTATCACAGAAATCAAAGACAAAGCGAACAAAGAGTGTGAAGGGTCAAAGGAGGAAGAAGACGTACCGCCAGGGCCAGAAACCAATGCCATAGATGGTTTCGACGGATTTTCAAGCTTGGCCCGGGTCTGGTAATCAATCTCCGAGGACTTGAGCTTGCTGAACCGCTCGTCCACGGTCAAGGCATCATATCCCGGTGACTCTTGAATGGCAGCCACCTTCATCTCCCACACCTTCCGATCAAGAGCATGCAAAAGCTTGATAGCCATCTCATGATCATCATAAGGCAAGTTGGCTCGATTAGCACACATCTTGTTGACGATAGATTGGAAGCGAGTGAACATCCCGTCAACAGATTCGCCGGCCAACTGAGCAAAGTTCTCATACTCTCTACGGTATGTGTCGAAGAGTCTGGACTTGATCTGAGGGTTGCCCTCATGATATCGCACAAGTGTTTGCCAGATCTCCCGTGCCGTAGTGAGACTTGAAACTCACTCAAACTTAGGAAGAGACAAACTTGAGAAGAGGATGCTACGGGCTCTTGCGTTTGACGCATGTTGCGTGATTTGCAGCTCATTAATCCGAGCGCCGAGAACCACGTAGTCAGCACTCTCACAAATCTCCCAATACTTCGTATCAAGCCCTTGGAGGTAAGCGGACATGCGCACCTTCCAATAGGCGAAGTTTGTTCCATCAAAGAACGGAGGTTTGCCAGCACCTCGCTCCATGTCGCCTTCACGGATCAAGAACCGTGTAAGGTGGATTGATCCTTAACTGGCTTTGATACCAATTGAAGGACCGAGAACGGCGACCAGAAGGGGGGTGAATGGGAGCCTCAAATTTCTCTCGAAATATTCGGGCCACTCTTCCCAAAAACAACCCCAGCAAGCAAGCTTACTCCACCAGAAAGATCACAACCCTAGAGAGGGTGGATACATTTGGTGATGACCAAGAGGTACAGCGGATCTTCCGGAAACCAAAAACTCAAACCGAGACACCGATAGTGTGGCTCTCAAACCCTAGAGAGAAGAGAAGAGAGCTCACCCAAAAGTGCTTATGAGAACTGGTCTCACAAGTGCTTCATCAAGTTCTCTGCGTGATTACGAAACCAACGCAACAAACGGAACTCAATTCGGAGTCAGGACGAGGGAGAAACGGTCAAAACAGTCGCGAAGAAAAACCTCGAAAACGTTGCTGGAATGGCGACGGACGCTGATCACGGCGACGAACTGAGTCCGTCGCACCTAGAAAAAAGCAGCCCGAAACAGTCCTAGGCGACGGACGCTCGGCTCGGGAGCGGGAAGCATCCAGACCCTGCTGCGGGCAGCGTCCAGACCCTGTGTGGAGCGTCCAGACCCTGCGTTGGAGCGTCCAACGCCCCCGAAATCTGCACAGTGAACCCGAAAATCGTTTTCTCTCCGCCAAATCTTCCCAAAACTCAACCAAATGAACTCCAACTGCAACCAAACTTTGTAGGCATCATCGCTCAATTTGGTGATGATAAAAGGGAAACGAGGCTTTGGGGAGAAAGGGGCAAGAACGAAGAACACCGGAAAGAAATCACCCGATCTACGTACTCGTGAGGTTTGAGGAGAATTCCTTCGGTGCAAAAATGCTCCTCACAATTACAAACAACTTGGTTCAAACGGATTTGCAAGATCTACTCCCTACAAAGAGATTTCATCTCGGGAACAAAGAGGGAGCAAAAGAAAAACGCGAAGAACACAAGCAAAACGAGAGACGCGATCAAGTAAACAAAGTCGGCATGGCTTATGGAGGGTAAGGCCTCCGATTCCCACCGAAAACAAAGTGCAAATCCTTACAAAGGTTGGAGAGATCAACCTAGGGACCTCATGAACTAGAGAGAGGTTAGAGAGAGAGAGAGAGTTGGGGCAAATGATTAGGGTTCAAGAGGTGGAATGAGGAATACCCCTTCACCCCCTACTTATCGAGCTTTGGCTATTTGCCAAAGACCCCCCTAGATACATTGAGTCAACTACCTAGCCTAAGGATTGGAGTCCAAGCTCCAGAAAATATCTCCCGCATTTTGAATGGACGGCCCCGCTTCCTGCCAGGAGTTGTCGTCGCCTCGACGCAACCTCCAGGATTCCGCCACATGCCATCCCCGCTTCCTCGGAAGCTCCGCCTAGGTTTTGAGGCCCAAACCCAGGAAACCCGCCACCAGTAGCTTTGGGCTCAACTACCAAACAACAAGTTTTGAGGCCCAAACTCGGAAACCATCCACCAATGGTTTTGACGCCCAAACCACCAAACCACTCGACTCGAGCCACCTTGTCCTCGCCCGGTCGGACTCCGAGTCCCATAAGCCTCCGCTCGACCCGCTCATCCACCGTCTTGACTCGGTCGACTCGGTCTACCTCCATGTCTTCGCGCACTTGCCGGTGCAAAGTACTAGCCACCACAGCTAGTCCGCTGGCGCCCATGGTCCCTCAGTCCGAGCCCCACTTCCGCCCTTCACCGCTCTCAGTCCATCGGCACGACAAGCCTCTACTCGACCTTCTCCACCCATTGACCACTGTCACTAGGCATAGCACCTGTACACCACAAGCCGATAGACAGGCACACATTTGCTTTCGCAAAGGGTTAGAATAAACCGCTCAAACTGAAACACTCAAGTGTTGGCCAATCACACATCATCAAAGCTGAACATACATGGGTACTTATCCACCATGTGTTCGCATTCTTTGCTTTGGTATTGTTCTTCTCATAGTAAGGATCTTCGGCGAACACCGAACCACCATTGATGGCGGCTTTGTGAACGTCGACATCGACGACCTCACGATAGGCCTCCATACGAACTTTCCAATAAAGAAAGTCGTCTCCATCGAACATGGGAGGTGGTCCATCCCCATGGGACATCTTGCTCTAGGCAGTCAAGCCTAATTTAAGAGCAGCCTTGCTTTGATACCAATCAAAAGGATCAAGATGCCCAAGAGGGGGTGAATTGGGCTTATTTTGAATTTCTAAAGCAATATGAAATCCTAGCAATGCCAATTACCCCCTAGTGCCTACCGATAGTGTGTCCTAGCTAGAAAGCAGTAGCAAGTCAATGAAAGTAAGGACAATGCGGTATGAAAGAGCTAGGGATAGAAAGCTTGACACGACGACGTTTTGCCGAGGTATCGAGGAGTCGACACTCCCCCCTAGTCCTCGTTGGAGCACCTCGCAAGGTATTGCTCCCCTTCAATCCTGCGCAAGGGATGAGTGCTCTCTACGGGCTGGTTCTTTGCCACTCTGGCTCGGTGAACCGCCCACAACCAATCACAAGACGATGGAGAATGGTCGCCGACAATCCTCCGGCAATCACCTTCCTCCGAAGCACCACCGGACCGTCTAGGTGACGTCGATCACCAAGAGTAACAAGCCTTGATCTTCACTTGACTCAATCAAGCCTCACAACTAGAGTGGATGCACACTTGAACTCTTGGATGAACTAGAGAAGAGGATGGATGGATTCGCAAATCACTTCCTCTCTCTCTCTCTCTAGGGATCTTTCTCTCTTCCCAACCTTCTCAAGCAACTCAGCAACTGAAATGAGCAAAGGCAAGGTGGGAAGGCAAGGGGTGGGCTATTTATAGCCCCACACACATACTGCCTCGGGCTGGAGAAAACAGACATTTTAAGTTGGCGACGGATGCTCTGTCGCTTGGCGACGGACGCTACGCCTCAGCGTCCGGTGCCAACTGGCTGCTCTCGGGTTTCTAGGAAAATATTCCCGGACGCTCGCCAGCGTCTGATGCCCTTGCGACAGACGCGTCCGTCGCAAAATGGGTGAATTGGGAGCTCTCTGTGTTGGCGACGAACGCTCCAACGTGCTTACGTCAACGTCCGGCGCCATCATCTGGTGCGCCAGACAGCGTCTGTCGCCATTCTCTTCAGCGTCCGACGCTCAGAAAAGCTCTCTCTCAACTTCGGTTTTCGTCGCGATAATTATGGAAGTTGTTCTATGCAATCTTACAGTCACCATAGGCTTGCTTAGAGCTAAGGAAGTCAAGTGTGCACCACACCTAAGTCATGAAGCTTTCCTAAGTCAAGCTACTAGTCTCAACCCCTCTTTATAGTACGGTCAAAGATCAAACAAAGCCCTATCTAAGCTAAGTGCCCTTCATCACCTTATGGCACTTAGTCTAACACTCTAGGGTCTTCATCATGACTCTTTGAAATCTAAAACGATATCCATCTTGGGGGCTAAGTGATAACCATTGATGCCCATTCATGTCGATCACTATGGCTAAGCTACGCATAGCCTCTGCAAAACATACATTAGCCATAATAATCTATCTTTGTCGTTAATCACCGAAACCAATAGGGACATGATTCTTCACAGAGTCTCGACTAGGCTGACTGGTCGGGACACTGCTCGGAGAAGCCTCCCGACCAGGTCGGACTAGTCAAGAGTGTCGTGGTTTGATCGGCGAACGGGTCGCCTCGTCGTAAGTCTGTAGTTGCTTGTCGGAAGAATGTGACATGCTGAAGAAGAAAATTTTGGAAGTCCATTCGGGTGAAGTGTACCCACTTAGACTGCAAAACATCATGAAAACAGCAGGGTTTGTTGAGAAGAAATAAGTACATTCACCGCAAGGTGAAGTGTACCCACTTAGTCCCCGAGCTTGGTACTAGGTGAAGTATGCACGTGGTGTCAAGCTATATAAGAGATATAAAATGCAAGAAGATTTAAACAGAAGTTTTGTAGAAAATGACTACGAATACCCGTAGTCCCCGAGCCTGATGCAAGGAATGTGATGGTTCTTGTATCAAGATCACCTCTTTCTGTAGTGTTCGCAGTATCCGAGTCGCAGTCCCCGAGAATGGTTTTCGTCGAAGGCTGTCGTACGGGTGCCAGGGACATGGACATGGAGGACACCAAGGATGCAGTCCCCGAGCCTTGCTCGAGGCTTGTGGTCGGCGAAGTCCTCGTGCCTGGTTAGGAACGGCGACCAGGTGCCGGGAATTGTAGTTGTGGTCGGCGCAGTCCCCGAGTGTCGCCTCTGGGGATGGTTGCTAAGGTCTCGCGACCTGTTACTATAGCAGAAGTACTATAGCTGCGAAAAAATGCTTGAAAAAGTGTATACTCAATCCCTGATACTAGAGTTAGTAATACTGAATAATGATTTAACCACAAATTAAGGAGAACATTTTAGGGAAAAAGCAGAATAAATAGGTAAGTGGGTCGTTTTAATCGCGCAGTTAGCGGCCCACAAGAGAGAGAAACGTCGGAGTCGCAACTGGCGGCTTGCTTGGTGGTCCCGTATTATACCATTGCGGTTTCCTAAAAACCCTCAAAGGTGAAGCGCTGCGCCGCTTGGTATAAAAGGTGAACTTAGTGGCGGCGGTGGTTTTCACGCTTGCTCTTGCTGCGGAATCCTCCATCTTCCCCAATCTTCTCTATTGCTTTCCTCTTGTGCGCTTCTTGCCTTTCCGCTCTGTCGTGGATTCCAGATCCCACACGCCTTATTCCATCAATGGTGCCTAAGAGGGGACACAACACCCGTGCATCATTGAAGCAGGCGGCAGAGAAGTCGGTGAAGAAGCCGAAGGTGGTGATGCCGGATTGGACAAGAGATTGGTCCAGATGCACGCTGGAGGAGGAGGACATTCAGCTCCTCATTACCGCTGGCGTCCTTAGAGTTAAGGTGATTGTTGAGTGGAGGGCGGCGACAAGGGAGGACTTCCCCACTCCTAACACTGGTGAGCTCGTCGTCTTCGAGCCGTTTTTTGGTGTGGTTTCGGAGTTCCCGTCCATCCGTTCCTCCGGGGTCTGCTGGAGTATTATCAGATCGCAATGTGCAACCTCCACCCGAACTTGATGTTGCACATTGTGGTCTTTATTCATTTTGCGAGGCGTATTTGGGGATTGATCCCCACTTAGAGCTCTTCCGATACTTCTTCCGCCTAAAGTACAACAGCACCGAGGCGTCGCGGATCGTCGGGTCGGTGTACCTTCAACTTTGTGAGGGGATGGCCAACATGTACATCACCACGCCTCTCTGATCCAAGGTGGTGGAATACAAATCCCGTTGGTTCTATGTTCCCCAGGCAGAACCGTACGCCCGTGGCGACCCGGTAGCCTTTCCTATGTCGCAGTCGAGCTGGTCGGTGCGCCCAACGTCCAACGGTATGGACCAAGTCACGGAGCTCCTTGGTCTGTTATACCATGAGTTGGTGGATGGGGTTGTTGTCGATGAAATATGTGTCGCATTCTACCTAGGGGGTACCCCACGGTAGTAGATTGTAGGCGGAGGTTGTGGCGACGGCGATCAAGCGTAACACAGAGAGCGTAGACACGGCGATTTAGATAGGTTCGGGCCGGCAAATCACCGTAATACCCTACGTCCTGTGTTTTGGTGATTGGATTGATGTGAGTATTCGGTTACAAGACCCGTAGATGAGATCTAGGGGATTGTAGAGGGATCTAAGAGATTGTGTTTTTGGGGGTCCCCTGTCCCTCCTTATATATGCCAAAGGAACAAGGTTACAAGTAAAGTAGCCAATATGGTATTATTCGTGCGGTGCACGTCGTGTGCTGCACGTCTACGTCTTCTGGGTCGGGCCATCTTCTGGTCGGTAGGCCCATAAGGTCCCTGGGGATATGCTGAGGTAATATCCCCAACAAGTCCCCGAGCACGTTGCATCCTTCTGGCGAGCTGCCCTGAAGCCTTCCGAGGAGAAGCGGCATGGTCGCCTTCCTTTATGAATGTCGATGTAGAGTTTCGACCAGGTGGCCTGGTCGAGATTCGGTCCGGAGAAGTCTTCCGACCGGGTCGGGTTGGTCGAGAGCGTCGTAGCTTGATTAGCGAGCAGGTCGCTCCATCGTAAGTCTGCAGGTGCTTGTCGGGAGGATGTGACGTGCTGAAGAAAAATTTTAAAGAACTTCTTGATGAAGTGTATCCACCTGGAGCTTACAATACTATAAGGAACAACAAGATCCTAGTAGAAGTTTGTACAAGTCCAACTTGGCACTTGTCGAAGAGAAAAGCAAATACATTCACCGTAAGGTGAAGTGTATCCACCTAGTCCCCAAGCTTGGTAGTAGGTGTTGTAGACACGTGGTGCCAAGCTTTATAGCGTACTGTGGCTGGCGCAGTCCCCGAGACAGCAGGCATAGCATGCCCATCAAGGCCCCCGCGCTACCCAAAATCAGCACCCTGATCCGGATAGCATGGAGCAACTTGATGGCACACCAGCTCAACCAGCAGGTTCTGGTCAATGACGAAGGTGAGTCGTAGACGAGGTCGGCGATAGTCGTGATGAGTTGGCGATGAGGTCAGTCCCTGAGACTGCAGTTGACGACGAGAGCAATCCCCGAGACTGTAGTCGATGACGAGGGGCGACGAGGTCGGCGAGCGCCATGATGAGTCGATGACGAAGGGCGACGAGGTTGGCGAGGGACTCGATGAGTTGATGATGAAGCCAGTCCTCGAGACTGTAGTTGGTGTAGTGGACACGTGGTGCTGAGCTGCAAAACATCTAGAAAAGGCACAATTAAAAAAATAACGTTAGTACGCGTAGTCCCCGAGTCTGAGGTAACGAGCGATGTGGTCGGCAAGAGTCGTGATGAGTCGACGACGAAGAGCGATGTGGTCGGCAAAAGCCATGACGATGAGCGACGAGGGGCGATGTGGTCGGTAAGAGCCGTGGCGAGTCAATGATGATGCCAGTCCCCGAGCAACTGGGCATGTAACTTTTAGAGACTTCAGCCCGAGCTTATCCCTCCCCATGGCGTCGGGAGGCGCTCGTAGAGAGGTTGGGCATCACTCGGGAGGACTGCCGACCGGGCATAGCGCAGCCATGAGCATGCACGCTTATGGTCGGACCGACAGCCCCGGCTCTGAAGTTCTTTGGCTCCAGCCAGGCTGCTCGAGGAAGTCGGTGGCGACCGGAACGATATCATCCAAACGCCAATAATATGTCTGACGATGATCCTAGTACCTGCAATACAAACACGTAGGATGGGTAATACATGATGCACATATGGAATTAGGAGGAACTTAACAATCATGTAAAGATCGGCGAGAGCCGTGACGAATCGCGACGAGGGACGAGGCATGTTGTCGGCGAGGGATGACGAGGGGAGCATGGCGAGTTGATGACGATCTCCGAAGCAAGGGCGGTGCTGCCGCCGGTCCCGATCATAGATCCGATCTGGTCATGACGAGGGACGAGGCGGCGGCGGTGGACCGTTGACGAGGGTGATGACGAGGGGACGTCGACGAGATCCATCAACGGGGAGGATGATCGCTTGACGAGACATGACATCGTTGCACACACCCCATACGTGGCGCGCCAACTGTCGACGAAATACGCGTCGCAGTCTACCTAGGGATACCCCACGGTAGTAGATTGTAGGCGGAGGTGTGGCGACGGCGATCAAGCATAACACAGAGAGCGTAGACACGGAGATTTAGAAAGGTTCGGGCCGGCAAATCACCGTAATACCTTACGTCTTGTGTTTTGGTGGCTGGATTGATGTGAGTATTAGGTTACAAGACTCGTAGATGAGATCTAGGGGATTGTAGAGGTATCTATGTAGGGTTATGAGGTTGCTACGCTAGCCGGAAAACAAAATTTTTCTACCCCATAAACCAGGAACTAGTGCTAGTTATAGATCACGGGGTTACCACTAGACGCGCAGGTGCAGCGGAAGCGACTTGATGTAGTCGTGCGCATCGCAGCAGTGTCGTGCAGTTGCGAGGTCGTCCGCCTCAACGTCTCCTTCTCGCGGTTCGTCCTTGTGCTCCAGATGCAGCACCTCCGAGGAATCCTACACATGCAGGGAAGAAGCGTCACCCCTCTAGACTGCTAGGTCTGCGAGGAGTACTAGGCGCGAGCGTGGGGAGGGCGACGGCGGCTGCCAAAGGACGTAAGTCTAACTCGCCCCATGCCTCCCCTTGCTTATATAGGCGTCCTAATGAGCTCCCACATTGGAGGCCCATTAGTAACCCTAAACCTAGTCTAATTCGGGTCCAACCCGAATTAGGCTTCAAACCCCTTAAGCGTGCGACCCATGGGCTCACGCACACATAGACATGGCCCAAGTACTCTTACTCGACCAATAGTTGATAGCGGCCTCTAGCAAGGCGTGTCAACTCCTATGCATACGCTATGATCATATCAGACGAACCACCACAATACAATATACATGTTATTCCTTTGCCTCATGATATTTGGTTCAACTCGTGGGTTAACACTTAACCCAAGCACGGCCATGCATTTCATGATCTAATCATTTGAGTGATCTAGTGATATCTCTCTCATAAGGAGAGTGGCTAATTCCATCTTGATTGACTATGTCTCACAGCATGTTTCCCGACAAACCCAAAAGCCATCTTTATAACTACCCAGTCACGGAGTAGCGTTTGGTAGTCCTAGGGTAGGTCGTTTCACATCTTGAGTACATACGACAATCTCAGGTCTAAGGAAATAATGTGCACGATGTGTATAGAGACAATCTCATGTCGGGCCTGTCCAGCACCATGTCCTACATGTGCCCACATTTTTAGTTTGACATCTCATGTCCATGACTTGTGAAACATAGTCATCAACTAATAATGTGCTGACCTAATATTCATGTGCATTCTTGCACGAACTCCGATCAGGGACAACTTTTATAATAACCATACAAGTAAAAGAGTTTCACAAGCAATTCAGATAATTGCTAATCGATACAAGTTTCCTTTAATGGATATTCATAACATGTCATGGATATAAGGAATACATCATCTCTATGATTACCTCTAGGGCATATTCCCAACAATCTAAGAGATTGTGTTTTTTGGGGGGGTCCCCTGTCCCTCCTTATATATGCCGAAGGAACAGGATTACAAGTAAAGTAGCCAATATGGTACTGTTCGTGTGGTGCACGTCATGTGTTGCACGTCTACGTCTTCTGGGTTGGGCCATCTTCTGGTTGGTAGTCCCATAAGGTCCCTGGGGATATGCCGAGGTAATATCCCCAACATTATCGTTGGCTGGAATTTTATCACGAGACGTTGTCAACCGTGCAAGGATAGGGATCACCCCGCATTCTTGTATACTGGTCGCTCGGACTCCGCACGAGAGTCGTCGAAGTCATTGGAGCCCAGGTATGCGCAAGATCGTCTCCATGTACTCTTCGACCTCGGTGTTCCGTATATGTAGAATCCGATGAATCCTTTCCGATCGGACGAACTGCCGCCGCATGTGAGACTTGACTTCCTATGTTTCCCCCATTGTTCCCTCAATGTTGTTTACTATGGTGATCAATTGTTGCAGTTTCGTAGGCTGGAGTATTATCAGCTCGCAATGTGCAACCCCACCTCAACTCGATGTTGCACATTACGGTATTTATTCATTTTTGTGAGGCGTATTTGGGGATTGATCCCCACTTCGAGCTCTTCTGATACTTCTTCCGCCTAAAGTAAAAAGGCACCGAGGCGTCGCGGGTCGTCGGGACGGTGTACCTTCAACTTCGTGAGGGGATGGCCGACATCTACATCACCACGCCTCTCCGATCCAAGATGGCGGAATACAAATCCCGCTGGTTCTACGTTCCCCAGGTGGAACCGTACGCCCGTGGCGACCCGGCAGCCTTTCCTATGTCACAGCCGAGCTGGTCGGCGCACAAAACGTCCAACGGTATGGGCCAAGTCACGGAGCTCCTTGGCCTCTTAGACCGTGAGTCTGTGGATGGGGTTGCCGTCGGCTGGAATTTTATCATGAGACGTTGTCAGCCGTGCAAGGACAGGGATCACCCCACGTTCCGGTATACTGGTCTCTCGGACTCCACACGAGAGTCGTGGGATTCATTGGAGCCCAGGTATGTGCAAGATCGTCTCCACGTACTCTTCGATCTCGGTGTTCCGTATATGCAGAATCCGAGGAGTCCTTTCCGATCGCACGAACCGCCGCTGCAGGTGAGACTTGACGTCCTGTGTTTCCCCCATTGTTCCCTCAGTGTTGTTTACTGTGGTGATCGATTGTTGCAGTTTCGTGAGCAGGATCGTGTCGTCTTCTTTTCCCAGGTCCCCTCTGATGAGTGGCATGCGGCCGTTGATCATGCACCAAGGCGGGCGGACGTGGCGGATAGCGATGGGGATGGCGACAAGGGGCTTGGGTCTTCTCGGGGACGCAAGTCACCAGGCCTGGCACTAGGAGGAGCCGAGTGCGCGATGACCCAAAGGGGAAGCGTCCGGCCCCTCCGTCTCCAAAGAGGTCGAAGCCATCGGTGGAAACCGGCGGCAAGTTTAGCATAAACGAGGGCGCCGCCCCTCCACCGTCCACGTTGTTTGAGTGGACGGACGAGGGGTCGGATGGAGAGGAAGATCCTTCGCTGGTCAGAGCTGCTGGGCAGGGGTCGTCGAGTTTGGCTGCTAAGGCGCCTTTGCCCAGTCGGTCGGTGAACGTGCCTCGATGGTCGGTGGTCGAGACCAGCGCTGCGGTCCAACCGCATGCCACTAGCATAACTAGGAGTCCGCCGCTGGTGGCTCTGACTGGTGCTGTGGGAGCACCTCAAACGCAGTGGTTTGCTAGGGCGCGGCGATCATCGGCATTGTAAGTGTTTCGTATTTTCTTCTTATATGTCCTTGCCCTGTTTTGATGGGTCCTGGGTTTACAGCGTGTTGTTGTAGCTCACTACTCGTGTAGAGTGAAGGAATGGTTTGTCCTCCTCGGTAAGCGCCTTCTTGTGTCTGCACGACGCTATCTCAAGCTCCAAAGCCTCAAAGTGATCTGACTCTTGGGTGCTATCTGAGCTGACCTTCTCTAGCACAACAATCCTAGCAACCTTTTGTGCCAGCTCAGAACGCAAGCCTTCACAAGACTTGCATGCACCAATTAAGCTAGGCCTAGCCTTCAGATCACTATGCTCCTCATGTAGAGTGTTATACTTGTCCTGGAGAGTGACAAGACTAGACATGTGAATGGTGCAAGCATCACACTCTACCTCCTCGGTAACCACCACTAACGATCTAGCGAACTCGAGCTCCTCTAGTGTACTCAGATACTTAGCCTTGAAATTGTTTCTCTCACGGGTTGAGTGACATTAAGCGACTCAAGCCCAAGAGAGAGAGACTCGATGGTGGGTGTTACCTCGGGTGTGTCGGAATCGTCATCGGAGTCACCCTTCCGCTCGCCGACCTCGCCTGCTTCAATAACCATGTGCGAACACATGGTGGATAAGTACCCATGTAGTTCAGCTTTGATGATGAGTGATTGACCAACACTTGAGTGTTTCAGTTTGAGTGGCTTATCCTAACCTCTGCGAAAGCAGAAAACATGTGCTTGTCTATCGGCTTGTGGTGTGCAGGTGTTATGCCTAGTGACAGTGGTCAATGGCGTGGAGAAGGTCGAGTAGAGGTTGGCTGTGCCGATGGACTGAGAGCGGTGAAGGACGGAAGCGAGGCTCGGACTGAGGGACCATGGGCGCCGGCGGACTAGTTGTGGTGGCTAGTACTTGGCACCGGCAAGTGCGAGAAGACATGGAGGTAGAGCGAGTCGACCGAGTCAAGACGGTGGACGCGCGAGTCGAGCGAAGGCTCAGGGGACTCAGAGTCTGACCGGGCGAAGACAAGGTGGCTCGCGTCGAGTGGTTTGGTGGTTTGGGCCTCAAAACCATCTGCGGCGGTTTCCGATTTTGGGCCGCAAAACTTGGGGTTCGGTAGTTGAGCCCAAAGCTACCGGTGGCGGGTTTCCTGGGTTTGGGCCTCAAAACCTAGGCGGAGCTTCCGAGGAAGCAGGGATGGCACGTGGCGGAATCCTGGAGGTTGCGTCGAGGCGATGGCAACTCCTGGCAGGAAGCGGGGTTGTCCATTCAAAATGCGGGAGATATTTTCCGGAGCTTGGACTGCAATGCTTAGGCTAGTTAGTTCACTCAATGTATCTAGGGGAGTCTTTGGGAAATAGCCAAAGCCCGATAAGTAGGGGGTGAAGGGGTATCCCTCATCCCATCTCTTGAACCCTAATCACTTCCCCCTCTCTCTCTCTAGTTCATGAGATCCCTAGGTTGCTTCCACCAACCTTTGTAAGAACTTGAGTTTGTCGCGAGGAATCGGAGGCCGTAACCTCCGTAAGCCATGGTGCCTTCGATTTCATGATTGTGTCCCCGTTTTGCTTGTGTTCTTCGCGTTTTCCTTTTGCTCCCTATTTTCCCGAGATGATTTCTCTTTGTAGGGAGTAGCTCTTGCAAATCCGTTTGAACCAAGTTGTGTGTAATCGTGAGGAGCTTCTTTGCACTGAAGGAATTCTCCTCAAACCTTATGAGTGCGTATATTGGGTGTTTTCTTTGTGGAGTTCTTTGTTCTTGAGCTTTTCCCCAAATCTCTTCTCCTCCCTTTGCTCTAAGCCAAATTGAGCGATGATTTCTTCGGGACAGCTCCCCAACTGCACTAGGATCATGCCTACAAAGTTGGTTGCAGTTGGTGACCATTTGGTTGGGTTTTGGGAAGATTTGGCAGAGTGGAAACTGTTTTCGCGGGTTTTAGAGTTTCTGCTCGAGAGCGTCGGACCGCCCTATGGACGACTTTCCCCGAGCTCCAGACCATTACAAGTGGTCCGGTAGTCTTGACCAGCTAAACGTGTCAAGCAGCGAAGGGCGTCGGACCAGGTGCGTTAGTCCGACGGTGAGCGTCGGACCAAAGTCCGGAGCTAGGGAGCTTGCTGTGTTGTTTTGCGCAGAGGCTGGAGTGAGCACCGGACTACTTCCCATAGTCCGACGGTGAGCGTCGGACCAGTGGTCCGGAGCTTCGGCACTCCCTGTGTGGTTTCTGTGTGGGCGTCGGACATTCAAAAGTAGGCGTCGGACCAGTCCGACGGTCACCTGCAGAAGCGTCGAACCAAGGCTCTGGACCTTGTGCTATGGTCCGGTGGTCTTGATCAAGTGGTCCGACGGTCACTGTTTTTGCCTGTTTTGCCTAGGTTCTTGCCTTTTTTCTATAGGTGTTGAGAACCTGTGTTTTGGGGTTTCTGGTGAGTTTCTCTCCACTGTCGGTGAGCTCTCATTTCTCAGTTTTCGTCTGAATCCCCGCTCGCGTTGCTCGGGGAGGTTAAGCACCCATCAACTAGGTTTGGCTTTTGGGAAGAGTGGCCTGAATATTTCAAGAGAAATTTGAGGCTCCCATTCACCCCCCCCCCCCTCTGGTCGCCATTCTCGGTCCTTCACCATGGTGTAGAAGCCATCGTGCTTGGCATTGGCATAGAAGCAGAGACCGTTGAGCTTGTCCTCAACCCTCCCCTTCGACTCATCGTCATTGCTCGAAGAAGAGCCTCCATCGGTGGAGCATTCAATGTCGCTGATGGAGGCGAGGAGGTCTCGGTGGTTGGCCTTCACCTTGTCGAGCACCTTCTTCGCGAATCTCCGATTGTAGACTCCCTTGGCCTTGTGCTTTTCACAGAAGTGGTGCTCGCACTTGTCCTTGTGCTTGGTGAAGTCACCCGCAGCTTTCTTGGGGCAGTTTGCGATGAAGTGATCCTCATCACCACAATGGTAGCACCCCTTGGTCGCGCCACCACGTCGCTAGTTCAAGCAGTTGTTGTGAAACCGTGAAAACCTAGTGATGACCAAGGCCAGCTCATCATCTCCAAGAGCCTCCATTTGTTCCTCTGTCATAGAGATCAAAGACGAAAGAACGAACAAAGCTTGTGAAGGGTTAGAGGAAGAGGACACACCGTCGGGTCCAAAAACAAATGCCATAGAGGGGTTCGACGGGTTCTCAAGCTTGGCCCGGGTTTGGTGGTTGATCTTCAAGGACTTGAGCTTGCTGAACAGCTCGTCCACGGTGAGGGTGTCATAGCCCGGTGACTCCTGGATGGCAGCCACCTTCATCTTCCATACCCTCCGATTAAGAGCATGAAAAAGATTGATAGCCATCTCATGATCGTCATAGGGCAAGTTGGCCCGATTGGCGCGCATTTTGTTGACGATGGATTGGAAGCGAGTAAACATCGCGTCAACAGACTCGTCGGCCAACTGTACGAAGTGCACGTCCTCCCTACGGTATGTGTCAAAGAGTCTGGACTTGATCTGAGAATTGTCTTCATGATATCTCACAAGTGTTTGCTAGATCTCTCGTACCGTAGAGAGGTTCGAGACTCGCTCAAACTCAGGAAGATACAAACTTGAGAAGAGAATGCTATGGGCTCTTGCGTTTGACGCATGTTGCGTGATTTGGGCTTGGGTAATCCAAGCACCAAGAACCGTATAGTCCTCATTCTCACAAATCTCCCAAATATTCGAGTCAACTCCTTGAAGAAAGGCAGACATGCGCACCTTCCAATAGGAGAAGTTCATTCCATCGAAGAACGGTGGTTTGCCAACACCTCGCTCCATGTCGCCTTCGCGGATCAAGAACTGTGTAAGGTGGAATGATCCTTAACCAGCTTCGATACCAATTGAAGGACCGAGAATGGTGACCAGAGGGGGAGTGAATGGGAGCCAATTCAAAATCCAACTTCGAAAGCTTGGCCCTTGTCCCAAAATCACGCCCAAAACTCGAGCTCGAGAAAATGACTCGAACACGACCTAACGAGTAGGTGAACACCTAAGGAAGACTGTTAGAAGTGCAGCGGAGCGGTCGGAGAAGACGGAAGAACAAGTCGTGGAAGAGACGAAGCAAAACACACTTCCTGGGGATTCCCGGACTGTCCGGCCTAGGGAGCCCGGACTTCCGCCCCTGAGAAAATTCCAATGTCGGACTGTCTGGAAGGATTGGTGGACTGTCCGCCGATCAAACCGAGAAAACAAGTTTATGTAAACTTCCCTGTCCAGGTTTCGGACTGTCCGCGCCCGGTAACAAGGGAGGCTCAAACAGTCCGCGGTTTGCGCCGGACTATCCGCCGGAAAAATCCCCGAGAACACACTGTTCTGGACAGCTACTAGATGAGCTACAGGTCCATTTGCGGACTGTCCGTGGACAAGTCCCGGACTGTCCGCGGATGACTTGAAACCAGCCCAGGAGAGCCTGCCTCGGTCTTGACTGGCGGAATGTCCGCGGGTAGGGCCCAGACTGTCCGCGAGTCTCTGGACATAGGCGATTTCGGGGCGATTTTGAATCGCCTCCTTCCCAAATCACTCCAAATCATGACCAAATGATCACCAATAGCAACCAAACTTTGTAGGCATGATCCTAGTGCTATGGAGGATCTATCTCAAAGAAATCATCGCTCAATTTGGTGTGAATAAATGGGAACAAAAGAATTTCGGGAACAAGGGTAAGAACGAAGAACTCGAGAAAGAATTTGCCCGATCTAAGTGCTCAAGATGTTTTGGGTGAAACCCTTCGGTGAAAATGTTCTTCTCAAGATCCCGCACAACTTGGTTCGAACGGAATCGCAAGAAACGCTCTCAAACAAAAGTTCTCATCACATGAACAAAGAGGATTAGAGAGGAGCAAAAGGCGATTAGCGAAGAACACAAGCAAAACGGAGACACAATCACGAAATCAAAGCCATGGCTTACGGAGGGTAAGGCCTCCAATTCCCAACCAAAAACAAGTTCACAAGCGTAGCATGAATCGACCGAAAAATCAACTCATTGACCTCTACAAGAAAGAACTAGAGAGAGGGCTAGAGTGGAGAGGGAGGAAATGAGAGAGGCGGAAGAGGTGAAAGGGTAAGAACCCTTCATCCATTACTTAACGACGTTTGGATATTTCCAAATCGCCCCCTAGATACATGACCGAATTATCTAGTCCTGAGACACTGAACTCCAAGTCGGAGATATTTTCGTCGAAACTTGATCGGACAGCCCCGCTTCCTGCCCGGAGTTGCCGTCACCTTGACGCAACCTCCAGGATTCCTCCACGTGCCATCCCCGCTTCCTCGAAAGCTCCGCCCGAGTTTTGAGACCCAAACCCGCGAAACCCGCCACCGGTAGCTTTCGGATCAACTACTGAACCCTGAGTTTTGAGGCCCAAACTCGAAAACCGTCCACCGGTGGTTTTGCGGCCCAAACCACCAAACCGCTCGACTCGAGCCACGTCATCCTCGCCCGGTCGGACTCCGAGTCCCATGAGCCTCCCGCTCGACTCGCTCGTCTGCCGTCTTGACTCGGCCGACTCGATCTACCTCCATGTCTTCTCGCGCTCGCTGGTGCCAAGTACTAGCCACCACATCTAGTCCGTCGGTCCGAGCCCCGCTTCCGCCCTTCACCGCTCTCAGTCCATCCGCACGGCAAGCCTCTACTCGACCTTCACCACGCCATTGACCACTGTCTCTGGGCCTAGCACCTGCACACTACAAGCCGATAGACAGTCACACATTTCTGCTTTCGCAGCAAGTTATTGAAACTGCTCAAACTGAAACACTCAAGTGTTGGGCAATCACTCATCACAAAACTAAACAACATGGGCACATATCAACCATGTGTCGCAATATAAACATGGTAGAGTTCGAGTACCTTGGAAAGGATCACTGGTATGGTATGGTGAGGACACCAGGTCATGAAATCCCTGACCGCGCGAATAAATTGACGCAAAGCCCGTTGCTCGTCACCAAACACCAATCACGGTGACATTGAATGCGTGTGCTCTTGCCCACTAGGTAAATCGACCCTAATAGAAACATGAATTTGGTCTTGCCTAATAGGCAAATTTAGTTCACCATAAGGACCCAACTCAATGGCATTGCCAAAATCCATGTTCCATATTTGTAGCGGTTCTTCTCATGGTACAATCTCTCCCATTGAGCCCGACCCGAGCATGGCCTAGCACGGTGGCCACCGGGCCCGTGGCTGGGCCGCCACCTTGGCCTCTGGCACGGCACGGGCACGGCCCGGTAAAAAGAAATGGCCTGGTGATGGCCCGCCCCCCCCACCTCCACAAACTTGCCTGGTGGCCTACTAAGTGCTAACAGCCTCCACTCAGCCCAAGTGCCAACCGGCCCATCCCCCATCCCATCCCCTAACCCTAGCTCCTGCCTCCTCCCCCCGCCGCAGCTCCTCCGCTCGTCCTTATCGTCAGGAGGCACCGGCGCACTGTCGGCTCCTCTCCTCCGTGCGCTCGCCGACGGGAGGCGCCAAGGGCTCTCCTCCAAACCTCCATGCCCCGAGCTCCGCCTCCACCGTCCCCCCCCCCCCCCCCCACCTCGAGCTCGCATCGCGGTGAAGCACGTGGCGACGCCGTGACCCTCCAGCCTCCGCCTTCTCCCCCTCTGCTGGCCTGCCATGGGTCGGGCCACCCTGCTAGGCTTCGCCGTGCTTGACAGGCAGCACAGCCCTGTTCATGAGCCGTGCCTTGGGCCGCCGACCCAGCACAGGCACGAGCACGCCACATGCATGGCCCATCAGGCACAGCGGCCCGTGGAGGCACGACACCGTGTCAGGCCAACATGGCCCACCGTCCCGCCGTGCTGGTACAGCCCGTTGGACTTCTATACCTCAGCCCAAAGAAAAAAAATGGTAATAATAACAACTGTTTATCGCGGAAGAAAAACTGTAGAGAATCGACGAGCCCATTCATCGACGGATGGCGTAATGCAAAACTGCAAGCATTACAGTAACGACAAAGCTCTCCCAGTCTGACTCAGCCTCAAAGAAGGCCATCGGATTTTGGGCGAAACAATTGTTCAGATCAAGTCGATTTCTAAAAGTAACTGTGCAAATCAGCTTAATATAAAAAATAGCATTCTGCCTTCATTATCTTTGTTCCAGCCAAACACTCGACTTTCGCAGCAAAGATCAACTAAGAGAATAAGCTATATCCTGTTCCCTCGCCGCTATTATTTAAGCTAACGAACCAGCGGGGGCAGCCAATCTATGTACGCACAGCGTATGCCACACAGATGATGTGAAGATCAGCGCAGAGAGGATTGCATGCGATCAATAAGCCTTGCCATCGCAACATCAACCTGGACGAAAAGGCTCAGCTGCTTGCAGCTATGGCCTCCGTGGCTTTCATCAGCCATTGCTTCTCCTGCTCGTTCAGATGAGGCTCCAATATCTTCCGGCAGTCTGAGTGGTACATGTTTACCCAGTCGATCTCAACAGGAGTCAGAAGCTTGGTGTCTATCAGTTTGGTCTGGTATGGAGCCTACACATACATGGACAAAAAACGAAGTAATTCATCAATAGCCAATACAATAAATGAGTCACTGCATTGTAGTTTTTACAAACAGATGAATGCAGCATTTCTTTGGGAACACAGAATTACAGAAATAACACTAGTTTGCAAGGAGTGAGAGGTGATGTAAACCTCGCACTTGAGGCCTATGACTTGCAACAAGAGAAACAAACTAAGGGCTTGCTTCCATTCTAGTAAAACCAGGCTAAGTGGGGGTTAAGTGAGCTGATTACCGTCGAAATGGTTAATGACTTGATACATAGACAAGAAACTTCCTGAAGATCTAAACCTAATATTGGATTTTCCTCCCAAGTTCCTCTAGATATATCCATTTCATATAAATTTCTAAGTATATGCTTCTTTGTTCCATTGACACATACAGTAGTTATCTCTGTTTCTATGACACTAACATTACTACAGAATCCCTTCACATTTTCCTTTGTTTCAAAGAGGTTCTGAGATAACCTAGAATAACACATCATCTTCAGGAAGATTTCATATATATAAAAAAAAAATGATCCTGATTAAAGATCTATGGTTTCTAGTTAAGCCTGAACCTTCAGAAAGCTGTGTATCCATTAATGTATCAATTTTATATAGGATATGAACTTCATCGAACACTATAAATCTAATCCAAAACTAGACAGGAGACTAAATGAAGGAGAACAAACGCACTTCAGAGAATTAATAAAAGTGACATGGGCATAAGATCATGTAACAATAATATTGAGCATGAGTGCACAGCTGAATATAGTCAGATACTCTAGTCACATCGAAGAAAGAAATCGAAGAATAAATGCTTACCCATGTTATATGTTCAAATGCCAAATAACCCTTATCTCCAAAATTAAATTTAGCATTGGCCTCTTTGCAAATAAGTACATTCTCCAATCTTATACCAAAGCTCCCATCTTCATAATAACCAGGCTCTACAAGATTATGCAATAGTGAGTCCGTAAAAATCTTTCATAAGAATATCAGGCATATAATAGAAACAAGACAGCAAACCATAAATAATTTAAACAAATGTGAAGTTAGATATCTACTGACCATCTGTCACAGTCATTGATGCTTGCAAAGGTACATTTCGAGCAGAAGGTCTGAAGCTAATTAGATGAGGACCTGGTTCAACAGCAAGACATGAGTTCATCATTTTAGGTCAGTCACACAATTAGATGAGGTGAGCCAATATAAGGGGAAACAGTCATCCGGACCTTCATGGACATTCAAATAAGATCCAATTCCATGGCCTGTACCATGCCGATAGTCAAGTCCCTCTCTCCAGAGTGGAGCTCGTGAAAGAATATCAAGAGCATGCCCTGCAAATTTGAGGAATTCAATATAACAAAATTACTTATGGGATATCCATCACAGTTCAGACTGGATGATTATGACTTTTTGTTAGAAAGGCAGTTAGGCTGTGCTGTATTGTATATCCGCCCTTTGGCCCACGAGTATTGTCCTGCACCGACCAATGAGTCATGCACTAGGGTAGATTGCTTAGTGATTGGTGATAGGCAAGGACATCTAGTGATGGTTCAGTTTCTAAACCTAACCCTAGACAGCATTGCCTATATATGCATGTACCTTGCACCCTCATAATCAATCTACTAATCCTTTTATGGCATATTCTCGTTTATATGCTATCAAGGCTGACCTGTCGCTTCCAATCAAACCCTAGCCACCACCACCCCTATTAGAATATGCGCCTTGTAGAGGCCTTGGGCCTGGCGTCCAAGCCCATGGCTGGACTGCCTTATGTTTAGATGGTAGATTAGGCAAGGATCACCATTGATTGGGTGTTTCTATAAACCCTAGTGATCCTCTCTCTGTATATATATATACACATGGCTATTCTACACCTAGGGTGTAGAATAACTATTCTACACCAAGACCCAACCAAACCCGTCTCGCACCGGATCGGCTCCCTCCGAACCCGTCTCGCACCCGTGGCTCCGTATCCGACCGAACCCATCTCTCGTGCCTGACCGTTCCCAGCGCCGGGACCATGCGCGTATCATGCGCGCATGCAGAGCACCCTCTCGCACCCCTTCCCGGGGCCACGCATCACCTGTGCCTGCTTCCGATTTTTCCGTGGGAGACATGCAAGGCATGCTGCATGCACCTGCTGTACTCTTGGATGCAGCTACAGCCTCCTAAATCCCATGTGCTAAGCCACTATGTAGACATTTATGTGGTTCATGTTGCTTAGTACAACCCCTAAGTACAACGATATTCAGTATTCAATATTTTGTTCAGTATTTTCGTGTATATCTTTAGTATTTTTAAGTATTTCGTTAGTGTTCCGTGAGTATCTTGGTACAACTGATACTATATCTTCGACAATTATTAATATCTTTGAGTAGTTATCAGTATCTTCAAATATTTTATGGTATCTCAAGTATTTTTTTTGTCATACAACCAATCTACAACTTCAATAGTTCTCAGGACCATCAAGTATTTTCGTAGCAGCTTGGTACATCGGCTGCTATAACTTTAATAGTTGTTAGTACCTTTAAGTAATTGTCAGTATCTTCAAACGTTTTGTTAGTATATTCAAGTATTTTTGTCAGTAGCGGTTGGTACCGCCGATACTATGATATCAGTACCTTTAAGTTGTCTTCAGTATCTTCAAGTATTTTGTCACTAACTTGGTATATCCGGTGCTATAATAATGCCACTAGTTGCTAGTATCGTTAAATAGTTGTTAGTATATTCTAAGTATTTTTAAGTATTTTATCAGTCTTTTTACCCGTATATTTTTTAACTGTGTTTGGAAGGGAATTTATCAGTATCTTTAAGCAGTATGCTAGTATCATCTAGTATATTTCAGTAACATTCAGTATAATGTAGTATCAGCATGTCCAAGGGCATTAGGAGTAGCAGCAGCACGGCCATGTTCAAGAGCATTAATTAGGAGACCAGGCATAGGCCGTGTGTGCAGGTGGTGCCAGGTGCAGGAGCACTGGCATCCATCTCCGCCTGGAAGTACACCAACCACGAGCAGCGTCCCCGGCCAGATCGTGTGCTGGCCCCACCTGCATAAGAAGAAAAGCTGATCCTGCAGAGCCGCCAGCCGCACCACCGGAGCGCCGCCGCGGGGCACGAACTCGAGGAGCCGCCTCGGCACAGGGGTTGAGCCGCCGGGCGTGCGCCCCGCCGCTCGCTGCATCCGCGGATCTCGTGCACGGCCGCCCGCCGCCGCTGCCTGCTGAGCTCGCGACCGTCTAGCGTTGCCGCCTACGGAGCTTCCGTGCGCCTCGCCTTCGTCTGCCAAGATCGATCTGTGTCGTGGGGACAGGGGATGCGGATGGGATTTGGGGAGGGGAATGACACAGGTGGAGCCAGGTTCTGAACGTTTGGCGAAGGTGGGTTCGACGCGTTGGTTCTATGGGTTTGGATTAGATGGCCGGTCAGGTTGGTTGGGTGTAGAATATTATTCTACACCAGGGTGTAGAATAGCGGGTGTACAATATATATATATATATATATATGTGTGTGTGTGTGTGTGTGTGTGTGTGTGTGTACCCCATGTACTCCTGCCATCTAATACAATTATTCCCGAGACATCTTCTCTCATGGTATCAGCCGCCTTTTTTCTTCTGCTGCCCTAAACCCGCGCGCGTCGGTACCTCACTGCGCCGCCCCCTCCCCACGCGCCAGGCTCCTGCCCACGTTGCCTGGCACGCCGCCGATTCCTTCCTCTCCGTGTGACGACGCCTCCTCTGCCGCCGTCCAGGACGATGAGCTCGCACAGCGCCTGGCCAAGGAGAAGGCCAGTGCCGATGCAGCCGCTGCCCAGGCTCGCGACGCGGCCCTGGCGCGCGCCCTCCAGGCTGATATCTTCACCAAAGGGCTGTCTTCCTCAGTGTTCACGGAGTTTAGGTCCAGTCTAAACGTGCAAAGTGGCTGACGTTTCGACTGAGGGGGAGTGTTAGAATATGCGCCTTGTAGAGGCCTTGGGCCTGGCGTCCAAGCCCATGGCTGGACTGCCTTATGTTTAGATGGTAGATTAGACAAGGATCACCGTTGATTGGGTGTTTTTATAAACCCTAGTGATCCTATATATATATATATATATACGCCTTGTACTCCTGCTGCACTCACGCCTCTGCCGCTCTGCGTCTTCCCTGCCCATGGCCATGGACGACGAGCAAGTGCGCCTGGCCTCTGCATGCGGGGAGACAGATTGTGTGGCATCTGCAGCACGTGAATGTGCCACTGCCGAAGTATGCGCATGGCACACCAAAGGCTACCCAAGATTGTGAAGCTGCTGCAGTGCGAGCATGTGTCGAAGCTGATGAACATGAAGCTGCCACCACCAAACTCAAGTGCAAGGCTGCTGCCGCTCGGCAACAGTATCGTCCTCAACATCAAGTCAGCCAGTTCTCCCACTCAACGCGCATCCTGGGCGACAACCCTAATCCAGCGTTGCCAGATTGGGCACCAAAGGCCTATGTCATCCTCTCCTAGATATATGGCACCATCTCCACCGACCTCGTCAAGAAGGTGATGGACCCCGCACTAACCACGCGCAATGTTTAGCTCGCCCTCAAACATCACTTCATCACAACGGGGAGATTCGCGCCCTCTACCTCGATTTGACGCTGAGATTAGTAACTTCATTCAAGGCAATCTCTCTGTCCCTGGTCATTTTTTGCCGGATCAAGAGCATGGCTGATGCTCAGTTACCTCAGTGAACACGTGCGGCTTCTCAACATCATTCATGGCCTCAACAGGACGTTCTCCTCCATTGGTCCACAGCTCCAACGTGCGTGCACCTTCCCACATTCCTCGATGCACGGGCTGACCTCCTTGAAGAACTCCGGATGGCACATGACAAATTGTCCCTCTTGTGCCCTCGGCCTATGTCACCACCACTGCCAACAACTCCCTTGCTGGCGGTCAACCTCCCAGTGGTGCCAACACCCAATCTCAGGGGCTCCTCTCCCTCTGGGCGCATGCCCAGCAAGCTGCCCAACATCCAATTCAAAATGGGGCTAGCGTAGATGACATGGTCACGGTGGCCAGGGTGGCAGCACACCGTCCGTTGGCTCAGGGTAAATCGCCAAGGGTGTGTTCACGGCCTGCACCAACCCTGTGGATGAGGCTTCCAGGTCCTCCTACAACCCGTGGGCAGGCTTCATTCAGATGTGGCCAGCGCCCCAGCCCATGCCCCCCCTGGCCCATGTGCTCCTACACTGCCCAGCAGCAGCAGGCCCAGATGCATATAGCGCATCTACAGCAGCAGCGTCAGGGTATTGCTTAGTGGTTAGTGATAGGCAAGGAATAGTCCTGTTTCTATAAACTCAACCATCGCCATCCTTGCATATATTATATATGCATGTACCTCGCACCATCATAGTGAATTTACTAATCGTGCCATATTCTCGCTTAGACATTCCTTGAACTATACCTTTAAAAGAAAATTGATGCATATACAATGGTTTTAGGAGTATTTGATATAAAATAACTTAATACAGTGTCGCGCACACATACACACAAAGATCAGCCAATCAATTTATTTGTACAAGAAATGAATTACATCTAAGATCCTGTTTCACTCGAATGCCAACCGTGAAATAATGGTTATTTTACGTTTGTAGTAAACTGAGAAACCATGGCAAAACAGCCATAAATATGTGACTTCATCAATATTAGAGCCATGTTTCTCTAACAGTTTGCAGATAGTTTCTTGCATGGATATGATTAAAGAGCCAAATAAACTTACCTGTTGTCCCATTAGGAAACACAGCAATATCTAGTGCGATGTGGCCTTTCAAGACCTATTTCCAAAATTAAGCAATTCAGTATTAGAATCAACAACAGGGAGCAAAGTAAATAAAAACTAAAGTGGAAATATATCTCAAATGAATTTTAATAAATTCAGGAATCATGGCGAAGTTCATTGTAAAGAGTAAAGACAGATATACAAAAAAAAGCTGGTCAATTCAGCCATATTGATAACTTTCTATAAAACATAAGAAAAACAAGAGACGGAGGGAGGCTTTCGAAGTAGGAAAAAGTGGTGTGGTACTGTAAATCCTTCATTTCTTATCCCCCAGTCTGCCAGAAACTGATGTTTTACTGAAACTTGTGGCTTAGTGAAAGAATAATACAATTACTGTGGTAAATGAAACTATATATAGCTGAAGTAACGATGGGAGAAAAATACTTCTCAAAAGATAGCACTTACTGCTGTGTAGCATGACTTCTCATGTTCTGAGGGTTTACCAAAATGTACAGTTCTTGTAATGTCTGTTGTACCATCCAGGTACTGCATGTACACCATAATGAAAGAAGTCAGCAGATTCAAAGAGATCCAATCCAATAACATAAAGCGGCAGTTATAAGGACTAAATATACTTAACCTGTGCCCCTGAGTCACAAAGGTATATTTTATCAGCATCCAATTCTGAACATGTACTCGCTTCAGGTTTATAGTGAATAATTGCTGCATTTGGTCCCACAGATGAAATTGTAGGAAAACTCAAACCTTTAAAGTTCTGCAGGAATATCATAATTTGTCACATTGAAGTGCATCAAGTAACTGAAGGCAAAAAACCTGTAAATAATTTGTCACATTTGTCACATTAAAGTTCTCAAAAATGTTCACTAGCCTTTACAAAGCAATTCATTTTAGATTCTGCAGGAATATTGTAAGTTGTCACACATTGCCGTGCATCAAGTAACTGAAGGCAAAAATAATCACTAGCCTTTACAAAGCAATTCATTTTAGATAGTCATATAACATCAAAAGATATGAGGATAATAAAGTCCAACACCAATGCTTTTGCTTTTATTTTACTGAATAGAAAATATCCATAATCCATAATAAATAAACGAAGACAAATGAAAACAAGAAAAAGTATTTATCATTGACTCTGAACAGAGACATCTAAAGTACTGGAACCCAGTGTTAGCAAACTCTACAAATACTACTGAAGACCTGTTGGATCACTTCCAAGTTCCATAGTTGTGAGCAGTAACAGCAGCGATAGCAGATTTAAATGGAACATCTAGGCAGTTATTTTAACTAAGTTTTAGGAAGTGTTTCTGCAGCATACCTCTTTTGTTGCACGGAAGCCTTCAAGTTTGTCACTCACAGACACCTCAGTAAGTTTGGTTGCTCTACAGAACAGAAAACATATTCAAACATTAAAACAACTAAATTCCAATTCAAGTCGAACAAACAAAAGCACAACAATGGATATGTACATTGGAGTCTTATAAAAAAACATTTTTTAAAAAAAACAATGATGCATAAACACGCAAATCTAATGGTATGTATGCATTTGTAGGCAAGAGCTCCACATGCTGCCCATAAACAAACCAGTGCAATATATATATAACAAGATAAACTCACAAATTTTCCTTTTTGTGTGACCCTTTTATCTCACTGAAATAACCAGAAGCACCATAGTTCTCCTGCATCTGAATTAGTAGGGCAAAAAGAACATCAAAACTAGTATGTAACGACTATTACGCTACAAAGGATAATTAGTAACCTTGCAAAATGAGATGTCCTTTGAAAGATGCAAATAAAGCTGGTAATACCAGAAGAGTACAGATGCAAAACATTTTCAGGTATATGTGAAATGCAAATATATGTTCAGGTTCAGCAATGTTTCAGTATGATGAGACATTAATCTATGTGGACCTGATTATCCAGCCAAGCAAGGTATTGTACAACAGCGGCACCATCTCGAATGTGCGCCTTCCTCAATCCATCCAGTTCTGTGGGGTTCTACAGCATTGTTGCAAAGAAGAAAAATTGAGGAAACAAAATACTAAATTTCAAGAGTTATAGTTTCAAATGAAAAGGAAAGAAAGTACAAAGTACAAAATACAAAATAAATTCATTTTGATGCATTGTGCAAATACTATGTTCAGAATACAGATGATCTTAAAAAATACGTTAGACAGAATGAGTTCTAAAGTGAGATGTATTTGAGAATGGAATGCTGATTTATAGTTTTTTATCAGCTAGAAATTGCTACTATATAAGTGATCACTGCAGTTTCTAAGAAGTCCTACTATAAAGCATTTGTTCAGTGATGTATCATTTCTTCACCAGAATAGATGGTTGTTTAGTATGATCGTCAACCTAACTTTAGCACATTTTATAGCATGGCATATTGGGATATAGTTTATGTGTGATTAATGATTGTAATATTTTACTAAACCATATTTCAAGTGTAACTGTGAAATATAGATACATTTCCCACAAGTAATGTTTTGCTCTCTCCAATTTCGACTTCCATAGTCTGTAATCATTCTGATCTAACAAGAAAAGTCGGATTTGTGATAAATAACTAACTATAGTACTCAAGTATTGAAAGTTTCAAAGATGCTTTTCCACAGAAATTCGTATTGACACTACTACACTAGCACAAGATAGAAGAAAGCAAAATCACCTTAACAGCCTTTGGAAGGGAAATTGGTGATTGCAGCATCAAAACTTGAGGTGGACTCAACTTTGAGTAGAGTGCAAGGCAACATGAGCCAGAATCAATCCAAATTTTTGAACTCTCCACCTCAATCATACCCTTTTCCACATGCACAGAACTTTGTAACTTGCCAGATGCAAGCAAACTTGCATCAGATTGAACAGTTTCATACTCTCTTATTTCGATACCATTTCCAGACATGTACTTCTGAACCTGCATTATAGAAGAATCACATAACAAATATATTACATTAGAAAAAACATGCATATGAACACTATAACATGATAGTCATTAGAAAAAGGATATGTCCTTAGTTAATTAACTGACCTCGACAGTTACTTTTCTCTTATCAACATAAAAGAAAGCACTGTGTAATGTTATAATAGCATAAGAGTGAACCACTGGGCTATAATCCACATCACTTCCTCGAATGTTGTAAAGCCAACGCGACTAGCAACCATTACACAACCAATAAGAGTGAACCACTGGGCTATAAAGGAAATTATAACCACGGTAACTTCCACAAAGTATTTGAAATTGAACAACTTCAATAGAATGTATGTACCTCATCAAGAGCAGTTATTATAATGGCAGTAGCCTTTTCATGTACAAGCTTTTCTCTTAGTTCCTTTATCTTTTCTGGTACACTACGCCCTGCAAATTCTACTGGGTGTACAATTACAGGCCTAGGTTCAACTAGCGGCCGATCTTTCCATACTTCATCCACCATGTCAGAAGAAAGCTGAAACAAAGTCTGGTGCTTCTTTGAAAATGCGTGCTCATATCTTTGAGACGAATCAACAGAGATGCACCATGGATTGATTCCAATGACAGCTTCATCAGCCAGATTCTGATAGGACAACAACATTCTACAGATTAGCCAGGACAGTAGTATTCCACACAGAAGATCAAAAAAATTACTCAACCACCAAAACAATTTTTAAAAAAAATCTCACAACACACCGAAAAACCTTAAGGTGCTACATTAAATTCAACGAGATGGGAACAAAGTTAAGGTTTTAACAGTATCAACATTCTGTCTGATTTTGGGAAAAATAACTGTCAGCAGTTAAATATCAAATTCCTTCCACCCACATATAACAAAGCAGTTAAAGGCGGAAATTCAAATCTACTCATAACCAAAGAAATATAAAGTATATCTTAGTAGTATCCCAACAAAGGTTTACGTTCAAAAAAAAGAAAGGTGAGAAAGGAAAACCGTATTTGTATTTCTCAATAACAATAGCATGGACGAGTTCAAAACAAAAGATAAAGCACAATCATTGCCATGTACAACTCATGTGATCAATGCTTTTATGTTGAACTTTAGAAGGTCATCACAAATTTGCTGCAGAAGGAAAGCCAGTGCTTACATCAGCTATCCATGCTTCGACTGGTGGGTCTTCTCCCATGCGCATAAGTTTCCAACGATCGCTCAGTTGCTGTGTCGCCTGCAAGAAGTAGCGTCCATCCGTCCACAACAATGCCTCTTTCATGGTAATAAGAGCCAAGCCTGTTTAAAATTCAATACGCACACTAACTCAGAAACCAATGCAACAACCAATAAACTGTTTAGCTCCGCCAAATGCTAACACAAAGTACAAATCAATCACATAACATAGAATACTAGAGGAGGTTGCTCCATGTTCACGCGTCCAGCTACGGACTTGTCATAATAATGGACAGTGAGACAGATACATTCTTGTGCCCAAACCAATCATTAATTCACTTTATTGCTCCTCCAGTAACAAATAGTTCATTTGAACAATGACATTATTTTATAACAGAATATATATAACTATCAAATTCTATAAATTTTTACTATGGAAACACCTTTCAAGCAAAGTCAAAACATATAACTTTCATGTTTACAAAGTTCAAAAGTTTGAGTCTTGTACAAAACGTTTGTTGCCGGAGGTAGTATCTTTGTTGAAAGCTTGAGGAAATACTAGTTTCCCTTCTGGCAGCATATGAGTATAATCAAAATCATTTCGCTTACAAAGTTCTTTTAGGGGACAAATATTAAATCTTTATATGCAAAGAAAGCACAAAGAAAAAAATAGAAAATAATATGCTTGGTCATATAATCGACATTTAATAAATTAAAGAATCAAGGTAGCACTCAAATGTGGGAAACTAGGAACATGGCACTCCAATGGCTGGATGGCCTACCATGTAAATTGGAACTTTGAACATTAGTGATTTGTGCTTATGTGGGAAGTGAACACAGGAACATTCAAATTTATCATAAAATGATAACATGAAGTGAAAAAAAAAAAAACCTCCATTGGCTATCCATTGCATCTTCATATTTCTGTACATGGAGTTGTCTCTAAAAAACTCAGTATTCCGCTGTAAATGCAATTTATTTATATATTTAACATCTACCCAAGATAAGGTTTGCTTTCTGCCAAACACTAACACATAATCCGCAAAAAACAGTATCGTAACTCCTTTATAGTGACAAAAAATCTAAAACTATCCAGTAAGCATACATAACCAAATCATACAAGCCTGTAGAGGATTTTTTTATGAGGCTAGTTAAGATTCATATAAACCTTGTTGTATTAGCTGACCTGTAATTTCTGCAACTAAAAGCTAGCAGAATTGCTGAACCAGTGCACACTGCAGAAATCACAAGCCCCATTGTGGCCACACTGCCACAAGGATCAAATAATTTGCAGCACTTAATTGCGAAAGAGCTAACTTATCGAGAACAACATGGCAGAAGCACAATCATAACTTGTCATGTCGTGCTAAGTGCTAACTTTTTTATATAAAAAAAGCCTGTGCCTGGTTCAACTGCATAACTACCTCCACAAATACAGCATCTATGTATCACCAATATACAATTTTGCCTTAAGAGCTAATCCAAGTATCTAACCATACCAAAATCACATGAACCTAATATTAAGTAGAAAAATAGGAAGGAAATGATTCTTTCAAAGATAAACTAGGTGATAGATAGATGAATTCAGTCAGCACGGACCAGCGCTCCCTGTGAACCCGGAGATGAACTCCCGCCGCTTGTCCTGCTCCGACACGTACTCGCTCTGCACAAACAATCCAAAGTCATCATCAATCAGTCCGCAGAACGAGGCGACCAAAAGCAAAACCCTAACGCTAGCCCAGCGGACCCCAAACCGGAGATCGGATCCACCCCCTATCTGCGCGGGGGCCGTGGCGTGGCACGGACCTGGTGGGCGTCCTCGGAGGGGACGACCAGCGCGTGGAGCGGCGGCGAGTGGGCCGCCATCAGCACGCGAATCGCGTCCAGTTGCTCGTCCCTCGCCGGCGCCATTGTTTCGTCCGCCGGCGCCGCCGCAATCCGCACTCTTCCTCAGCTGGGCTGGTGCCGAAAGCTAAGCAGTTTGTTGGAGTTAGTTGGAGTAGCTTTCTGACGGCAGAAATCGATCTGAAAATAATATCTCCTCGGGACGCACAATGGAAAGCCGTCGGACTGACCTTTTAGCGCGTGGATTTATTTAGGGCTCTTTTTAGCTTTGTCATATTTATTTAAAACTTAACAAATTCCTAATTTTATCAAATAAAAAATACAAAACCGTTGGAGATGATCTTATCTGGTAATCTATCACGTTCGAGTTGTCAATTGTAAAATCAAACAAAACACATTAACTTTTAAGCTGTGCATTTTACCTCCCTGGCTTGGTTAATGGTTATAAGTGATTTTAAAGACGGTTGATCTTTTCCTTTTAATTTGTTTTGGCTGAATCTTTGAAAAAACATATGGTACAAAGGTTTTTCTATAAATTTAGATCTATTTTTTCCGTAATTAATTAGAATAATTCACAACTACAGTTCTATTGTTAAATTGTGATGAAATTTTTATGGTAGCCTAATTATTGTACGCTTAAACTACAACAAAAACTTTATACTCGTTGAATCATGTATAAATTACTTATAGATTTATTTAGGGTTTGTATTTGTTAAATATAAATAAATCTATAACTAATTCATATATGATTCAATGAGTAAGAAATTTTCAAAATAAATAAAACTTAGAATAATTAGACTAACATAAAAATTTCACCATAATTGAAACATAAAAACTACAGTTATGAATTATTCTAATTAATTAAAAAAAGAATAGATCTAAAGCTATATCAAAAACTTTGTATTATGACATATTATATTTATATTCACTATGTAGATCTACATATGTAGAGTTTAACAAAATTAGATTTTTCATTTTATGATTTTTTAAAGATTAAGATGAAATAAATAAAAACATAAAAGATAAAATTGTCTTCAAAACCGCTTATAACCAAGTTAGGGAGGTAAAACATACGGTTTAAAAAGTTGAGAGAGGTGTTTTGCGTAGTTTTAGAGTTTAGGAAGGAAAATTAGAGTTTCACAAAAGTTAAAAGAGAAAAACTAAACTTTTTCCTTTTTTGTATTGGAAGTTGTTATTAGAACCGGACCGGACATCGAACTGGTGAGGTTATCGGTTCACTGGTACAACAGTTAACAACTGGTTTTACAGTCGGTTCGATAGTTTTGACAAATTGAACCGTCCATAAATACTTTGAACCGGTGCCATATAATATATAGAATAAATAATTAGCAATGATCACATATACAAAATAAGAAGGTAAACATAATTATATAACTAGCTTTAGAGTTTTTTTCCAAGATATGTAAAAGATATGCATGAAAAGATAATATAGGGAATTTACAAATTGGTGCAAAAGGCTTGAGTAGTAATTTAAATTCTACAAAATAATATTATTATATTTAATCTTTCTAATTAACATTCGAATATTCCATATGATACGGACTAACTAGGTGGGACCTGCATGGTCCACTGCAGCAGGTGGGCAAGTGCACGCACGCCACTAGCCAGAACGCTGCAGTCACGCCACCATTTGTTTGACCTGGGGGTTCATCGATTTTTACTGGTCCAATTACAGTCTATGATGTGAACCAAACCGTTCTAATCATTGGTTTGGTCTTTTATCGGTCGGACCGCGAGTCTGATCCGATCCTGATGACTACGGTCAGCAGCCAACGGCCCACTAACCCGAGAGGTGGGCTCACGCCCTGACACGCCGTGCCTCTCGACTGTCATCAAGCAACGCCGTTGAACTCCTTTCTGAAAGTAGCTTTGACCGATTCTAAAGAGTGTGGAGAATTTCTGAAGATGAGATCATTTCAAGCACAGTCCAGATAGCTCAGCACATGGAAATTGTAATTTCCATAAAAAGGACATCTAATGTGTTCTCTGGAGGCAAAGATAGCATTTGGTTACATTACTGTGTGTTGAAATAATTTGAGGGAGAAGAAAGATTCAACGGTATTCCATGTTAGTACTAGTTGTCACGATTATATATACCCATATATATATTGCCATGTTTTGATCAGCTCAAACTAATTATAAGTTAAAGATAAAAATTAATAAGCTATTATCCTCTGTATATTCCGAATTACAAGATGTTTCAATATTTTTAAATTCAGTTTTATTTTATATTTAAACATAATGTATATATACATGCATAGAAAAAACTATAATTCTTTTTTTTCACAACGGCATAGCCGAATTTCATTACTCGAAAGCAACAAAATTACATGAGTTTTCGCAACATAAAACCGAAAAAAAACCATGCAAAAGACAGCCATATTAGAATGAACACAAAGGGTTCAACCAATAGGCATGCGAAATCCTAGGAAACCTTAACCCCAAAAAGATAAGCTACAAGCTGTTCAACACAGCCGTAGACATCCACCAGTGACCAACAGAAAACTACTTTTATTACATGCCATTCTCGGCAGAAACTCATAGCTCACGTACTAAAGAAATTTGATTGCTAAACCCACGCACAACAATGAAGAACGAGTTTCAGACAATTGCAATCCGGTTGTCACCACCATCCATTCGTTCATGCTGATGAAAGTGGAGCACCGTCATCTTGAGGGCTTCTGCCCCTAGTTCCATTTGAGCCGCGATCATATCCTTCTGTAAACTTGTCCAATAGTTTAGCATGGAACACATCAGGCAAATAATTTCATAAACTTGTCCAATAGTTTAGCATGGAACACATCGGGCAAATAATTTCAATCAGAGTCTTGATTCTTTTTCCTTCAAAGCAAACAATGTTTTTCTTGTCCTCCAAATTGACCAGCGTATGGTGGGGACAACTTTTGTAGCACCTACATGTTGGAGTCACCGTGGAACATTTCACCGTGCGTCGTCATGGCCGACGTCGACGGAGGCCAGCATCTCATTGGTTAACACTAGACGCTCAAGACAAGGTGCTCATCTTGCTTGGATATTGGGATTTGAGATATGCTTTGCGTTGCTATCCGCTTGCTTCATGTGGAGAGTAAAGGAGGAGCATAACGGTTGTAAGCCATATCCTAATTCATTGGAAGCTCAGGTAGAGGCGGTTGCCTCGGCTTTATGATTTGCTCGGTGAAGCGCTTGAATCATCTCTCAGCTGATGTCGTTTGAGGAGATGGAGTTTGGTTGATGGCGATGGTTGTAGCCTCGTTGCGTCTCCTAGCTAGGGTGGTTGGCCCGGGTTTGCTAGCACAAGGCATATATGGCGGGGCAGGGTGGCTAAGACCACGTTTGTGTCACAGGAGCACATTGTGGCACCCATCGTGTCAGGCTGACCCCCCATGTCGGCATGACTTGTACAGGCGACAATGGTTGCAAGGCTTTCGTCCACATGGCACTTTTTTCCGAAGAATGGGGTGTCCACCAGCAGTGCTTGCACTTCCTGAGAGGCGACCGACGGAGGAGGCGGGCACCTAGTGGTAGGTGGTCTAGCAGTTAGGACTAGCAAGGCGGTAAACTCCTCCGACATGGGGTCAACCCACGCCGGAGGCCCCATGCCCCCGCATAGTTCCAACACCAGTATATCCAGTTCAAGGGAGTGGTCTACAGCGGCGACGTTGTCGGTGAAGTCGGTAGGCTTGCCCATGTTGACGTCCCCTGCCGGTGTGCTCAGACGCCAAGCGTCGTCATCCGTTGCCGCCTGCGCTCGTCGTGGCACCCCGCATGGCCCCACCGAGCTCAGTAGGTCGTCGTGGGACGAGTGCTTGGAGGCCGATGGGTTGATACCATGAACAAAGCATCGTGGCCAGTCGCCACCCTTTGTCGCCGTTGTCGATGCAGATCTCGGCCGCTTATACTCCCTGGCGAGATGGTGGAAGCCATGGTAGCGCAAACAACGCCGTGACAACCGGCAAGTCACGACACGGTGTGAGTAAGAGAGATAATTAAAGCATGTGTCGTGAAGCTCTGCTGAGATCCTAAATTTGTTTTCTGTTTTCAATTTTCCTTTTAAGTATTTATATCTTTTAAATGTATATCTCTATTAATTTTTATCTCTCCACTTCTCTTTTAATGGATCATTTTCATTTCACGGACCTAATAGTTTGAGTTTAGAAATGAACAATTACATACATAATTAGAATGTTTCTTTCTTTATTATTTTATTAAACAATGGATGCATACATTTTTTATTGCATCCACTGGTGCTTTGGTATTTTTAGCAACGATCCTCTCTTCACCTCACCGCTGCCTGTTTTTTTTATTGACTTTGTGGAGATATCTATATCTGTACCTATTAATAAAGAGCCAAAATTTTAGGTTTTTTTTTTAGTCCAGCCCATTCTGATGTGGCCCAACTGTTTTGTCACTTGCTACCTTTTTCTCCCACAGCCCATTCGCACACAGGCCGACATGAATGTTTTTTTCCGATTAAAAAAACAATCTGGCCGGCAAGCTGCTTCGGCTCCCGTCCACGGCGCGCCCCTCTGCCCTTGCGCATGCACACCTCCGTCCAGCCCAGCCCCGCGGCGGCCGGCAATGCTGCTTCGACTCCCCGGTCCGCAACGCGCAAATCGCCCCTCTGGCCTTGCGCGTGCGCAGCTGCAGCATTGCGTCCAGCCCAGCCCCAGCGGCTTCGACGACCTCACGATGGCCGAGGTTCGATTCTCCGCTTGGTCGTTGGTCGCCTCCGATGAAAGACCTTGTTTGGTTTTGGTTAATTGATGAAACTTATGAACTAACCCTTGTACTAAGTGTATGACCTAGAAAGGATGGTTCATCTTGACACATGGAGATAGAAGGATGACAATGGTGTATTGATTAAGTGCTTCATAGACTAAGGAAAAGAAGAAAGAAAAAAATAAAAATCGGCTCAAGGCAAAGGTATATCATAGGGCCATTTTTGGTTTAGTGATCAAGACACTATAGAGAGTGTGATCACTTTTAGGATAGATAGTCGTACTATCAAGAACGGAAAACTCGTTTCGATTACGGTTATCCTGTGCCACTAGGTTTGCATTGCATCCATATAAAATGAACCTAAGTGACACAAAGAAATAAATAAAATCCAAGAAATATATTGTAAAGGCTAACACATGTGAACAAATGTATGGATCACAAGGTGTTAGCACATGAAAGCTTGGAGAAGAAGAGACGGCTCGGTCTGAAACTCAGAAGGGGTTCGGACGCAGAGTCCGGACGCAGGCAAGATATCGTCCGAACCATCAGACATGCGACCGGAGGCTTACCCTAGCCCTCGGCCTCACTGGACAAAGGAACCAGACGTAGTTTATCGTCCGGACACAGACACTGCACTACCAGACTCCAGACTATTCTTGACGGTTCTAATTATTCCTGATGGTTTTCTAAAACCGACAGGATTAAGTGTTGTTCCTGTCGGCCTGGTAAAAACCGACAGGAAACACATCTATTTCTCCTGTCGGTGGAGAAAATGCTGTCAGGAAACTGAAAACCGTCAGGAACTGGAACCGCCCAGCACACAAATATCACCATCCACGGAATGTGCTAACCCTATCTTATCTTTCCCCTTTCCCCTTTCCCCTTCCGCTCCCAATGCGCCGCCGCCCGTTCGCGCAGCCACGGGCTCCTCCCCATCCGCGCCGCCGCCCTCGCTTCCTCCCCCATCCACGCCGTGGGCTGACAGGTGCCGCCGCCCTTGCCCTACTCAGGGGCGCACCTCCACCTGCAGGAGCTCCACCGACCGTCGCCATCTCCACCAACCGCCCAGAGCCCCAGATCCACATGAGAGGACGTTGCCGCCGCGCCCAGATCCACAGCTCGGGTGCGTCCCATCTCACCATCGCCCCCCACATCAGAGGTGAGTTGTGCAGCTCTTCTACCGTGCTGCAACTCGGGCCGGGGCTGAGCTTGTCCGTCCAATCCATCGTCTCGTCTGCAGGTCCGCACAGGTCGAGCTTCTTCGTCTAGGACGCTAGGGGTCCCATCCGAAGGTGAGGCCCTGCTGCTGTTTCTCAGATCTGCTAGGCATTTGTTTTTTCTCAAGTACATAGATCTGCTAGGGATAAATCGGTACATATAGCACTGCCATATGCAAGTTGAAACTCTATACACATCGATTTCAATGAAATTGAAATTGTCTTTGCTGTTGCAATTGATTTTTGCCATGGACGAGATGCTTGCTTGATTTATTAGTGTGTTTTTGCAATGGCGGACAACTAAAATACAATTTCCATGATCTGTATGCACCAAAATATAACTGAAATTTGGTGCTAGCATATCCTTAATGTCTTCTCTGGTCTAGTGCTAGCTGCTTATTGGGAGCAGAGCAACTTGGATTTTTTCAGAAGCAAATCTAGTGCTAGCTGCTGATTGGGAGCAGAGCAGCTTGGATTTTTCAGAAGCAGAGCACAATATTTCTGGCTTCATTAATTTTTGTACATGTTGTAGTGCTATGACCAAATTACTAATATAGGTGAATGGCACATTGTAGAAATATCAAAGGTGAATGCTTCTTTGTTATATTCTGGGCACCTTGCAGATTCAGAACCAATACATGTAATTGACATGTCGAAGCAAATATTTGATCTAATAAATTTATTTTCTCTATTGCAGCAAATTCATAGTTGTGGGCATCTTGCAAATTCATCCTTTTGCACTGCTTCAGTGCTAGCTTGTGACTGGGATGTTAGATCAGAGTGGAGCATCCTCTATCTTGTAATTGGGAGAAGAGGAGCAGCATGGATTTTCTCCACAAGGTAATTATCTGAAGGGGCCGAGATTATTTCCCCCCTTTTTAGTTTCCATAATAATGATTCTGTAACCAGTGCTGACATAAAAAATCCGGATTTATCTTGGTTAAAATATGTGAATGCACAAGGTTCAGAGAAAAACCAGTGCTGCTTGATAGGTTACATATAACTTGACCTTGCTGAGTTTTAGCAATTTAAGCAAGTCCATTATTTTTATTCTGTTCCTTCTCAACATAGCAAAGCCTCATTAGTTTTTTTTCTTGTTCAGAGTAGTATGGTGAAAGGAAAAAAGGGAGTATTGTCACCAGGAACCTTGGTGATAATATTATACAGAAGGTAGGGTTGTGTGCCGACTATTAAGTATTGCATCAATCTTTCTACAATCAGTCATTGTTATGTGGTATGTCGATTATGAGATAGGAGCCTGCACATACTTGGTCATTTAGTACTGAAGCTCATTGCAAATTTATTATCAGATTTTCTGTGAAATGTCCAAAGCATATTAATAATAACATTTGAGAAGTCTGTGTGGTACACTATTTCTTCACATCTGAGAAGTTGTATGACTGAAATTGTCTACATTATCCAATAATATAGCTGATTGCTTCTTTGTCATGTTGAAGCAAATATCTGATCTAATAAATTTTATTTTATTTTATTGCAGCAAATTCACAGCTGTGGGAACCTTGCAGACTCATCATTTTGCATTGATTCAGTTCAACTTCTAGTAAACCTTTAGTGCAGTTAACTAGAAGTCATATTGAGGTGTCCATTCATTTGAAGTTCTCCGTTAGACTTTTGTGTAGTATTCATTTTTTTTTTCATTCTAATGCCAATAGCTTGATGGTTGGATCTGAACTGTATGTATGAATAATGCAGCTGAGGTCTGCTTATGTATATATATTTTTTTAAGAGTGAATTGCGCTGTGGGTCCTTAAACTATTCCCGCATTCTCAAGTAGGTCCAACAACTTTTAGTTTGCATATCTGGGTCCCGGATCTATTTATGTGCCTAAGCCGCCGTCCAAACCTGACCAGCAAGGACGATCCTGCCTATGTGGCGCTGCCAGCGTGGAATTATAGCATCCTGAGAGGCATGTGCTAAGTGAGAGATAAGAAATTGCACAAAGGTCCTTGGCGCTTTGTCTCCTCCCAAAACAAATCCCTTAGCAAAGTGTTTGTCGAAACGAAGAGGAGGGCTCGACAGCGGAGTACTCGGCGACCGGCATTGGCTGTTGGATGCGAAGGAAGATGAAGCGTATTGCGTGAAGCAGGGCATCTGTTTGCTCGATTCATCGGCGCCGTGAAGACTCCCAAGTTAGGGGCACCATGGCGGGAAGAAGGGGAGCCGCCCCAGTTTATGGTGAGTGACTATGCACCTGATCATTTACAAGATTGTTGGTTGTTTACATAGAAACGCAGTTTGGATAGCTAGAATGGGATCAAAGTTGAAATGTTTCGGTTCTAGGGTTTCGTTTTGGATGAAATGATTGAAATTGGGGTTTTTGGTTGTAGAACCGAGTGGAACAAATTTTACAGTAGAGGTACATCACGGTGGATTCTTCTGTGGATTAGGAGATGCTCGTAGTTACCTGAATGAGAAGGTGTCTTGGTTTGATAATTGCAAATCTCAGTACTGGAGCTTTGGGGGGATTGATGAAATAACAACACTACTTGATTACAACTTACTGTCTCCTACTCTGAAAGTGTATTGGCTTCTACCTGGGAAAAGTTTGTCAGATGGGCTTCGTGCTCTTTTGTCTGATGAGGATACTGTTGTGATGAAGCTAGTGGCTCATAAAGTGAAGACATTTGTGTTATACTATGACCACCACAATCATGTTGCTAGAAACAACTTTCCTGATGACATAGTTTTGAGTCCAATATCTTCTTTACCCAAAGTGTTGAGTCCAAGCAAGGTGGGACACATTCCAAACAAGAAAGGTGAGAGGTTACCTGATTTCTACTCTGACATTCCGCGCTGCAGTGGTAGTGGAGGTGATAAAGAGGATATGACACCGGGTGAAGGCACTGATGACGGCAGTGAGGACTCTGATTTTTTTGACTATGATAATAACATAGCAGATGAAGATGATGACCTATTCTATGACAATGTGGATGATCAAGTCATTGATCACGGTGTAGAACATGGTAATATGATCAAGATGGGCAAAAGGTTTGTTGGATCATGTGAAAGGGCTGAGCACAGAGAATGGGCTGAAATTTCTACTGATGAAGATGAGTTGGAGTTGCCTGAATCAGATGAAGATGGTGATGTTGGTAGGAATTTGAGTAGTTTCAAACCTGAAGATTTGTACAACCCAAAATTCAAAACTAGGATGAAATTTTCCACTATCGAGGCATTGAGAGAAGCTATTACATAATATAGTTTGAAAAATAGGGTCGAGATAAAGATGCCAAGGAATGACAAAACTAGAGTTCAAGCTCATTGTGCAGAGGGTTGCTCCTGGTTTTTGTATGCTTCATTTGACAACAGAGTTAACTGTTTTTTGGTGAAGAAATATGTTGGACAGCACAAATGCCAGAAACAGTGGGTACTCAAGAGATGCACTGCCAAGTGGCTTGCACAGAAGTACATGGAAAAGTTCAGAGCAGATGATAAAATGTCACTAAAAAACTTTGCTAAAACAGTTCAACTAGATTGGAACTTCACACCTTCTAGGAGCAAGTTGTCTAGGGCTAGATGCATGGCTTTGAAGAATATATATGGAGATGAGGCAGAATAGTTTAACAAGTTGTGGGACTATGGTCATGAGTTAAGGAGGTCCAATCCTGGTAGCTCCCTATATATAAATCTGAATAATGGCAATTTCAGTACATTGTACATCTCTTTAGATGCATGCAAGAGGGGGGGTTTCTGATTGGATGCAGACCTGTGATCTGTTTAGATGGGTGCCATATTAAGACAAAGTTTGGAGGAATCTTACTCACAGCTATTGGAATTGACCCAAATGATTGTATATTCCCTATTGCAATGGCTGTTGTAGAAGTTGAGTCATTGCAAACTTGGAAGTGGTTCCTGAACACATTGAAGGAGGATCTAGCAATTGAAAACACCAACCCCTGGACCATCATGACAGATAAACAAAAGGTGGGTCTTCTAACTATATTCTTTTTACTGTTACAACCTAGGTTTTTTAGTGCAAACCTACATTCTTCTTACTCTTTGCAATTGCAGGGTTTAATTCCTGCTGTGGCCCAGGTTTTTCCTGACTCAGAACACAGGTTCTATGTTAGGCATTTGTATTCCAATTTCCCAGGACATTTCAAGGGAGAAAACTTGAAATATCAACTTTGGGCATGTGCTAGATCTTGCACTATTGAAAGGTGGAATGCCAACATGGACAAGATGAAGGTGCTGAACAAAGATGCATATGCATGGCTAGAAAAGATGCCTCCCCAAACATGGGTTAAGGCCTTTTTCAGTGAGTACCCTAAGTGTGACATCCTGTTGAATAATAGTTGTGAAGTCTTCAAAAAATATATTTTAGAAGCTAGAGAGCTACCAATGCTCAATATGCTGCAGAGGATTAAAAGCCAACTCATGACTAGGCACTACAACAAACAACAAGAGGTTGCAGACAAGTGGCAAGGTATGCTGGTGTGTCCTAAGATTAGGAAGAAGATAGAGAAGAATGCAGAATTTGCCAACAGATGTTTTGCATTACCAGCTGGTCAAGGCATATTTGAAGTTCAGGACAGGGACCACAAGTACATTGTTGACATTATCTCTAAGAAGTGTGATTGTAGGCATCTCTTGTTTGAGGCATGAGAGGATCTCTGAAGAGTCTGTACTACCACATTGTTCAAGCTTTTACAGAGGTCTATGGATACAATTTGGCCCTGTAATGACCAGAAAAAATGGGCACATGTTGCTGCTACAGAAATTTTACCACCTGTGTATGATAAAAGAGTTGGTAGGCCACCAAAGTCAAGAAGGAAAGGTCCACATGAAGTACAAGGAAGAAATGGTCCAACATTGTCCAAACATGGAGTTAAGATGCACTGCAGTTGGTGCAAAGACACTGGGCACAACAGAGCTACATGTGCACTCAAAAAGGCTGGTTTGCCCACAGTAGTGGACAACATGCAGGAACCAGCACAAGTGGAAGAGATAGACCATAGCATGCATGGACCACAAGAAACAAGTGTTGCAAATATAGACTTCCTGCAACATGACTTCCAAGCAGAAATAGAAAGCCAACAATACAATAGCAACTTGGTCTCACAACTGATGAAAGAGGTACACACAATAATTTCATTCTTGATTAATTCTTCATTTTTATCTGACATGCAAATATAATTCTTCAACCTATGTAGGCATCACAAACAAGAAGGGCTGAGATGATAGCACAACCATTGCCTGATAGCTCCTATATTGTCGCCAATTGCCCACCTATGAGGCAAAATATTACCAAGTCCGGAAGGATCAGCAAGCGCAAGCAGACAGAACCATCCAAGAAGAAGGTGACAAAACCCAAGAAAAAGAAGTGAGATGCAAGACTAGTAGCATTTGATTTTGGGTTCCGAAACCAAAAGATCCATGTACAGGATCTTCTTTTGTAAATGAAATAGAAAGTCTTTTGGAAGTTAGGATACATGGTCTCTTGTATTTACTTCTTCCATATCTTACCTAGCTAGCTTGCTAGTTAGTTTCTTTATTAGTTGTTCTTGCTAGATTGTGCTAAGTGCTTTAGATTCTTGCTATTGATTGTTAGACACTTAGCTAACTAGAATTGCATTGGATATGTGGCTTTGCACCCCAAGTAGAGCTAGAGCAAAAAACTTCGCTCAAGTGTTATCTAACCATTTGCTCTAGTGATTTGTAGATTTTTTATTAAGCTATTCACCCCCCTCTAGCCATCTATCCGGCCCTCTTTGCCCCAAGCTGTCGTGGGCGGCAGCAATGGCTCCGCAGCGACAAGGGCTTTGATGCGGACCCCTCGTCCATTGCGTCTTGCTGTTCGAGTCACTCCTTCCGTATCTGTTTCGTCTCCAGAGATCGTGTGCCATACGCCGCCATACCATACGAGAAGTCGGTGCTGCTGGGATGGTTGAGCGAGTCAGATTTGAAATTGGAAAATAATCGAATCAAACAAAGACCAAATCAAGAAAATCAAATCCGGAAGGCTCTGACGAACTGAAGTCCGAAAGGGATTCCCTGACTTTTTTTTTCCTTCTCCAATTTGGACTATCAGTGTTCATGTTTTAATTTGAGATCATAAAATCTATTATTAACTTTGATTTACATTTGATGAACTACTGTGATGGATTAGTGTACATGTTCTAATCTGAGAACATAAAAATGTATTATTGACTTTGATATGGATTCTTCCAATGTTAAACAATGTTGATAATTTAGAGGAACGGGCTTCAAAGAGACCCAAATGTTCAGAATTAGTGGATTTCGAATTTAACAAGGATGTAAATGAGAATTCCAATGTGAAGTAGTGATAGTATGAAATCCAGTTCCATCTCCAAATCCTAAATCTTCTAGGTGACTACATGACAAACTATATTTTCATTGTATCGCACGGGCATATTTGCTAGTATAAAATAAAACGCCACATCTAACAACATGGGCTGTGAAACATAGACAACATGTGATGAAATATGTTGGGAAAACAATGCAAATGAAAAAGTATATGGACCAACGGAAGAAGGAGGATTGGGTATCATCAACATTAAAACGCAGAATGAAGCTCATCAACATTAAAACGCAGAATGAAGCTCTTCTGATCAAACACCTACATAAATTCTTCAATAACGAGGACATTCCTTGGGTATCCCTAGTAGGTAACTTTTGATTGCTCTGCTCTTGCTAGGGACTCCTGGACTGCAGAGTTACGCGGAGAAGTTCATCAAAGTAGACAATGAGAATTATGTCAAGGAGTTAGAAGCCATCGAAGGCGACATTCTGAAGCTGGGGTTCCTCTACTGGTACGGCTTGAGATCATTTCGAAAGGGCCCAACTCCTCAGTGATAAGATCCACTATAGAGTATGAGGTTGATGATGCTCACCCAGAGCTGGAAGCTATGGTGGGCATGGCAGCTTTTGCCGCAACTGCTGAGAAATTTTTGGAGCATGCCAAGGAGAATAAGGCCCAACAGACTAGCTCTTGAAAAATAAAACACTAGGGCGGCCGAGTTTATGTTTATCATGAGGGACGAATTAATGAACTACGTACAGTTTCCGCGTGTTCTGGGTCTACTAGTGAAGCAAAGCTGTACCAAATAGGTCCGAAATCAAGAATTAAGTTTAGGGACTAGGACGACACAACTAAATAAGTTCGAGAACTTCAATGGTCGATTTGCATGTTTAGTGATGGGAAGGACACAACTGAACAAGTTTGATGATCTAAATGGTCGATTTGTGAGTTTAGAGGCTAGAATGATATAGCAACGCAAGTTTAGGAACCGCTGATGCACTTTATTCGCTAAGTAACCAGCATAGGGAGGTAGTAACAACCTGAGCTCACGAAGGCCCACCTGATCCCAAAGTCGGCTTCCTCAAGGATTGAAAGGGAGAGGGCTGACATCAAGCTGGACACAGGGCCTTAGTTGAAACCACCAACGACCTTAGCCGAAGTGCGATGTCGAAACGACACAAACCGGTGAGCCAAACAGATTAGGCCACAACAAACATCATGAGGGACAAAGAGAGCAGAAGCCAACATGCATCACTACTACTAGAAACTAGTTCTTTGCTGATTGTTTGTTTTCAGGTTTTTTTACCGAGTGCAAAAAAAAAACATTGGACAAAAAAGACTCTTTGTCGAGTGTTTTTTTACATTCGACAAATAAGCTTCTTTGTCAAGTATTTTCTTTTGACACTCGGTAAAGAGCTCTTTATTGAATGTTTTTTCGACACTCGGCGAAGATCTTTTTTGTTGAGTGTTTTTTTAGACTAGGCAAAGAGAATTTCAAAGTATATTTTAAAGCAGTAAAGTAATTCAAATAAAAAAAAATTAAACTACAAAGTTGTATAACTGATCAAGATGTACGATGTTTTGTCCATTTCTTTATATGACAAAGTTTAAATAAATTTGTTCATAAATCTTATACACCTGTCTTGTAGTTTATGAAACTACAAGAGATATATATAAGATTTGCGAATAATGTTAGAACGACCATGTCAAATAAACATATGACCAAATAACCAAAATAAACTTTGTAGATCTCGAAAAATTATGAAACTTTGTAGTTGGCATCTTTTTGATTTGAGATAATCTTGTCATGCAAAAATGAGTTTGAATTTCAAATTTTAAAATTTGAATTTTTCAAACAATCTCGGATGGAAAAACAACCAAAATAAACATTATAGATCTTGAAAAGTTATGGAATATTGTGTTCGATAACTTTTTTTAAAATTATCAGCTCATGCAAAATTGGGTTTGAATTACTTACAATTTAAAATTCAAAATTTTCCAAATACCTCGGATGGAAAAACAACTAAAATAAATATTGTAGATCCTGAAAAGTTACGAAATATTGTGGTTGACAACTTTTTATTTAAAATCATCTAGTCATAAAAACTATGTTTGACTTTCAAAATTTTGAAATTCAAAATTTATAAATGATCTCGAATGGAAAAACTTCATAAGCGAAAAATGTAGATCTCAAAAAGTTACGAAATTTTGTAGTTTACAACCTTTTCATTTGAATTCGTTTAGGGCTTTAAACAAACAATTTACACTTAGTGTAGTATAATATGCTATGTGAGTAACCAAAACGAATTATAGATGTAAGTGACATTGTGGTGCCTAATGCGGTGGTTAGAGGACGAGCCACATGAGGAAGAGGTTATAAGATATCCCTCATGCGGGAATAAATTGGAGGCCTGTGAGGCCCTCTGGCACTGTTAAACGATTTGATCTTTTTTATTTTTTATTTTTATTTTTTTTATAATTTCAAATCTTTGGGACTGTTCATCGATTTGACCTTTTAATTTTTTTTATTTTTAGTTTATTTTAAAGTTTTATATTTCATATTTAATTTTTTTAATTTTCTTTTATTTTAAGTTTCGAAGCAAGTGATAAAGAGTCTGTAGTATTTTTATTTTTAATCTTTTGTTTTATACATATACGATCCTACGCATCGAAGTACATGCAATGTGTGAGTCTATATCTTATAGCAATAAAAAACATGTAGTCTTTCTATCATATCAGTATATCTTTATATTGATTTGTTAGAGACGTTTTTAAGCTTTTTTAGTTTCTACTTCTCAAAAACTTTTATTATTTTTTAGTTTTAAATTTATTTAAGCTTTTTATTCTCTTATTTTTCTCATTTATTTTTTAATCTTTTGTTTTATACAAGCAGCGATCACACGCCGTAAAGTGCGTGTAGTATAGTGATTCATATCAATCATGACAATAAAGAGTTTGTAGTATTTCTATCAGACCCGTACATCTTTATATTGGGCTGTTATTTGACCATAACAACAATTTTGAGTATTTATCCATGCTATTGTACATATATTGTTTCCGAATATAAAAAAAAGTTAACTCTCTTTAACGCTTACAACAAATGCTTAGCAAGAGTCGACGCAGCGAAGCGCGCCCCTCTGTGCTAGTAAGTTCTAATCTTGCTGACGATCGGACGCTGGCCGGTTGAACCCTCTACAGTGTACCATGTAGAAATTGCCGTGGGTCCCTTGATCAAGACACTTTTATTCGGTTTGACCATTCTTGTATCTTCCTATTACTAATTATAGATCTTACATGTAGAAATTGTCGTGGGTCCCTTGATGAAGGCACTTTTATTTGGTTTCACCATTCTTGTATCTTCCTATTACTAATTAGAGATTTTATTACATCACGTTAATTCTGACCAAACACAATAAGGATAAACATAAATCCTATAAATTCTCATAATAACCAGAAACATCCGACCTTTGATTTGCTAGACTCTAATCATTATCATACATATTAGCCATTGGATCTATTATATTTTATTAAAAAAATTATCCACTACTGCTATTATAAAAATACATAAAGTAACCCCTGATTTTGCATGTAAATTACACATCTCTGCCATTATTTAAATATAATTCAAAATAACTCTTAGATTTATATATAAATTACCCAAATACACTATTATGAATCAAAATAACCCCTTAAATTTGCATCTAAATTAGCCAACTTGCATCTAAACAGGAGAGCTAGATTGAGCTAGTTGCTATTAGCTTATCAAAAAAATTATCCCTACCAAAAGGTGATTATTTGGGCTAGTTCTGGTGAGGTCAACTGAAATTTCTTTTTTCGCTACTTTTGGTAGGATCCGTTTGATGATTAGAGGGAGGTGAATAGCCTAAAATATCTACAAACTAGACTCAACAACAAATTAGAAATTAATTAAGCTTAGCGAGTGAAGCGCTAGCCTAATTGGGGATGCAAACCACCTAGCCAATACAATACTAGCCTAATATTTATCTAAATCACACAAGACCTAGCACTACACAATATATATCAATAGCAACTAAAACTACAAAATCTAAGCAAGTACTCTAATAGCAATAATGAAAGAGAGTAAAGCTAGAGAAGGATTGTGAATGAGAGTATTAGCTAGCATCATGAAACGGGTTAATGAAAGAGACTAAAACTACGTAAGTATAGTCGAAACAGGATAATAATTACTGAGATGGCGACCTTATCCTGTTTGGTATGTTATTAGCTAGCATCTTGCATTATGTACACTCTGCAGTTTTCGCCTATCTTAGGATAATCAATGAACATGATAGTTTTCATAGTCGCGCGCAATTGGCAAGTACATCCTCCCTAAGTTCAAGTTAAGCGAGGTGGAGGTGGATGTGGATGTGCATCATCTTCCCCGTCATGCAGCGGCAGCACCACCAACCAGGGGGTCGTGGACGAGAGCCTGGACAAGCTCAAGAAGCTGCTGGAGGTGTACGAGGCGCGCCTGTTGGACCACAGGTATCTGGCCGGGGATTTCTTCAGCTTCGCGGACCTCAACCATTTCCCCTTCACCTTCTACTTCATGGCGACGCCGTACGCGCCCGTGTTCGACGCGTACCCTCGCGCGAAGGCGTGGTGGCAGAGCATCATGTCCAGACCGTCCATCAAAAAGATCGCTGCAAATATATATGCCGACCGAATTTTAGGTCCGTTTGATCATGAAATAAATCAATTATGCTTCGTGTGGATCAAAAAGACAACTGTGGTCTTCTTCTCTTCTTCCTCCGTATGTGTATTTAGTATTTACCGTTGGCCTCGTAACTCTGTTGTCAAATTTGTAACTATCTTCTTGTGTGAACAAACTAGCAGATCATAGAGAGAGTAGCAGCTTTTGGAGCACGAAAAGCACGATCTCGTCAACTTGGCCAATACCCTCCACGGGATGTGGCCTGTGGGGCGGTCTCTCCGGTCCCGGTGCCACCATCGCTGATGAGGTCTTAGTTGCGGTGATTGCCTCCCATGCTTCTACTCTCTGCTCTGTTGGTTCTCTTTCATATCCTTTTTGGCTATGGCTTGTCTTAGCATTTACTTCTCACAGGGTCCGCCACTCCGCCTGCTCCGCATGACCGCCGCTGCCATCCTGCCAAGGCTCCTGCTATTTTTTTTGGTTTTAGGTGCACAGGCTTGTTCTTCCTCCAGCTAAAGCTGTTTTAGAGACCCATTTACCAAGAGAGCTCCACATATAAATATTTTTAAAATTAAACATACTTTTATAGAATTTCACACGGGGTAAAGGATCGAGGTGAAGCTATAAAAAACTACTCCATCCATTCCAAATTCTAAAAATCTTGGAGAGTCAAAACATTTCAAGTTTGACCAAGAATTATAGACAAAACTATAAAAATTTATAACATTAAATAGGTATACTATGAAATATAATTGATAACGAATCTAATGATACTTATTTGACATCATAAATATTATTATATTGTTATATAAGTTTAGTCAAACTTGAGAAACTTTGACTCTCCAAGATTCTTGGAATGACTTACAATTTGAAATGGAGGGAGTACTATTTTTAACTTTATCTCATCCTAGTCTATGTAAGCACCATTCTATCGAGATGAAACTATTTTTAAAACAATCATTTGATAGAAAACAGCTCACAACATCTAATGAACTATTACGGAGTATTATTGAACATGATCTTAATCCATGACCAACCACATGATGTCGACAACCAATAAAACTGGCAACCTAGCTTCCGCTGGTCAGCAGTGGCAGATAGACAATGGGATGCAAAATAGAAATGAATATATGAATTATTCGACCCTAAAACTTCTAATATGAATATTCATATTTGCATCTGTTTCTAACGTGAATACTAAATAAAAGTATCTGAATTTATTTTGTAGTATTTTTCTCTACTGGATTCCAGATCTGTATTTAATAAAAATACAGCTCCTTTTAATTCGAATACAGATAAGGATATAGTTATTTTCGAATACAATTACAAAACATATGTCTCATATTCGGATTTCTATTTGTATATTTACTTAATTCAACTCAAATATCATATTGTTAAATTCTATATACATGAATAAAATTTTACTACAAAGGTCATTGAAAACCAAAGTGAAATAAAATTAAAGTACACTTCTAATAATCTCCAATATCAAGGTGAAGTAAATACAATAACAAATAATATCAACAATATTTAACAATTAAATATGTTAATTAAAATCATTATTTATGTAATATTTATAATTAAATTTTGAATTATATAAAATAGTTTACATTAGTAAATAAAACATGATATCCCTGATTCGTTTCCATGCAAATCTGATCCGCTTCCACGCCTACTCAGTGTGGGATGGTTTCTAGCAACTTGTGTTCTCTTCAAGATAATGTTTTGCTCACTTTCTATGTCAGCACATTGATTTGGTTAAAAGATAATAAATGCATATAGAAATTATGATAGTTTTTGCATTGAGAATGCTCTAATAATTTATCTTTGTTTTTCTACATTGATAACAAAGGATTGTAGGATCACTCTGATTGCAAATGTCAAATTTGATATTCATGAACTACTTGGATCTACTCAGCAAAGACTTCATCAGCAGGGAGCCAATCAAAATACTATTGATAGATGCATGTTTTTATTTATTTGAAGGAGGTCTATTTTTTATGTATTGTCGATATAATGCTAAAATAGCACAAAGTGATGCCAAATTAAAACACGATACTAATTTAATATTAGTGATGCGAGTAAACAAAACAACAAGGTATCATAGATCCTTCATAACTAAATGTGCCGCAGATACAAAGAACCGTTAAGAGACACTCCTAAAAGATGTTCATTGTGACATTCTAGACTTGAACATAACTGAATGAGTTAACGTTGTGATGAATGCCATAATATGGATACCAAATTACTCTTAAATATTGTGTTTAATATAATACAAAATGTGTATGAATTATATTTATTTTTTATCTATTGTTTTATAAGGGAATAAAGTTCCAGCCTCCATCAAATGATCACATTTACCAATCACATGGTAAAAGCAATATGTTTCTTCAAATAGTTGGTTAGTAAAAGTAGTGATGGAACACCGGTCGGTAAAACTCAACACATCAGGTTATGGGTGGCATAGAGATGTCTGTCAGAACACAATGATATATCTGTTATAAGACAGTGTTAGTGAACTGACAATGAAAACGGTTTGACTTTGCTGGGAATAAAAAATGAAAGTCAAGCTGATGGCCTAGTTATTCATACAACGGTTTGACTTTGTTGGGAATCTAAAAGGAAAGTCAAACTGACGGCCTAGTGATTCATATATATATAATAATTCATCGGATGGTCACTGTCGAAGTTTATGTCATGCTCAAGAAAAATCGTGGACACCATGGATACAGATGCTATATGATATTTTATTTCTCTATGGGATAAAAATAGATGACCACTAATTAGCGAACGGTCACTCAATCTAAAACCAGCGAACAATTTTAAGACATGCAATACTTTTCTTTCTATTTTTTTTCTTCATATTTTCCCTTTTAGGAACGCATCAATCCCCCTCCCCTCCCGCTCCGCACCCCTCGTCCCATGCGCTACGTAGTGAGACAAAACCTAGAAAAGCAATATTTTTATTCAAAATGCTATAGCTTCTAAATGATGTACTCCCTCCATTCCAAATTGTAAGTCATCCCAAGAATCTTGGAGAGTCAAAGCATCTCAAGTTTGACCAAGAATTATAGACAAAACTATAAAGATTTTTAACATCAAATAGGTATACTATGAAAATATAATTGATAACGAATCTAATGATACTTATTTGACATCATAAATATTATTATATTTGTTATATAAATTTGGTCAAACTTGAGAAACTTTGACTCTCCAAAATTCTTGTAATGACTTACAATTTGGGATGGAGAGAGTACCTATTTTTAATTCTGTCTGCAGGGATGTGTTATATCGACGAGGCATATATTTCAAAGAAAATTTTCTATTAGCAAATTATGTATACTAACATATACTTCTTCCATCTCAAATTATAAGACATTCCATGAATTTTGGAGAGGCAAAACATCTCATGTTTGACCAATAATTATAGAGAAACCTATAAAGATTTATGATATCAAATAGGCATACTATAATATAATTGATAACGAATCTAATGATACTCAGTTGACATCATAAATGTTATTATATTGTCATATAAGTTTGGTCAAACTTGAGATAGTTTGACTCTCCAAGATTCTTAGGATGTCTTATAATTTGGGATGGAGGGGTCGAGTAACTTGTAACTTACAATATATAACATAACATATAACTTACAACATATAACTTATACGAAAACTTGCCAACACAACTTATTTAAAAAAAGTTATTAAATAGAAAGGAAAGAATTAACTTAGAATTTATTGAAAACACAGAAGTTATTAACACTTAAAGGATTGGAATAACTTATAACTTGCAACAAAACTTGGAAACATAGAGTTTATGGAACACATCTTATGCACATAAGTTATTTCATACAACTTGTGTACATAACTTATACCATACAACTTGTGTACATAAACTATCTAAAACAAATTTGTGTGCATAAGTCTCCCTTCGTCCCAAAATATTTGTTACTTTCGCTTTGCGAAAAACGACTCTATCAAAAAATATATATGAAATATTAATATTTATGATACATAATTTATATCATTGGGAAAAAAAATAATCTAGTTCTTTAATAAATTTATTTAGAGATATAAATGTTACATATATTTGGTATAAATCGAGTCTGACACGAACACACAAAATGATAGATATTATTGAACGGAGGTAGTATGTTACAATATATGATATAAATTAGTACACATAATTTGTTGTACAAATCGAGTTAGACTGACACAAACACTCAAAATGAATGATATTATTGGACGGAAGGAGTATGTTATAAGCTAGTACATATAATTTGTTAATAAAAAAAAATCTTTAAAACATTATTTGCAAGTTTTATTCGTATTGTCGTGCATACCAAGTTAGAAACGGTTCATTATAGTATTTTGAAATAAACATTTTACATTCTTTTAGAATGATGTTAGTTCCCTTCCCTCAATAGTAAATGGGTAAACGACCCCTGAAATGGATTTGTGGTCTAATTTTGCGGCGGCATTCTTTGTTGCCCGTTTTAATTGAGAGTGCTATATTCATATTCATCCAACCCAGCTGGTGCACGTACGTACGGCTCTATAAATTCTGAAGGAAGAGGTGACACGTAGTTAAGTTATAGCCATCAGACAACCAGGCTGCTGTCGTCTTCTGGTATGAACGGAACCCGCAGTGCCTCCTCTTTACGGCTTCCGGCACGCAGCACAACACCTCTGTACAAATATGGGTGCAGCTTGCTTCAACACAATACGCCAAGTCACAAACAACATCGTACATCGATCGATCAGCATCTGTTTAGCCTGCCAGCTGTGGGCAACCTCTCTTCGTTTTCGAGGGATGGAGATGGAGTCGACTCCTCCTCTCCTGACACCGTACAGCATGGGCGAGTTTGACCTGGCACACAGGTTAGTTAATTTATAAGTATTATTAGATATTAATTGTTACATAAATAAATTAAAAATGCTTTGCATGCATATATATACAGCATCATATAAAATGAACTCCTACATATGTTTGAATCCAGGGTCTAAAAATTAGCACAACATTTTAAGCTTATTTTTTAACACTAAAGATTCAAACATGTATCGTCCAATGTCTAATTTTTGTGCTAAAAACTTTAGCACTTAAATAGACCCTAAACTGTGCTAAACACTCATTTTATATTATAGTCATAAACTTTAGACCATAGATCTAAACTTTAGGTACTAAAATTTAGGAGCTAAAGTTGAGATGTTAAAATTTAGCATGATGCTAACGATTCAAACAGGACCTTAGACCTTGTTTAGATGTGCATGTGTTGAATGGTATTTAAATTAATTTCTATCTAATCCCACTTCAATAGTACATATGATGATTTGTATCAAAGATGCATCGACTACGCACATTGCAGGGTTGTGTTGGCGCCGCTGACGAGGTGCCGGGCGTACGGGAACGTGCCGCAGCCGGAGCACATGGCCCTGTACTACTGCCAGCGCGCGACGCCGGGCGGCTTCCGAGGCCTGCGCAGTGTCGGAGAGCGCGCGCGGGTACCCGGACGTTCCGGGGCTGTGGACCGACCAACAGGTGGAGGCCTGGAAGCCAATTGTCGACGCCAGGGGCGCCGTCTTCTTCGCCCAGCTGTGGCACACCGGACGAGGTAGGTACCCTATAGTACTTGCCCCTCCCTAGCTGGCTTTGTGGTTGCTTTTCTGAATCTGAATAATCGGCTTCGTTGTATTTTCAACGACAGAATTCCAACCAAATGGGCAGAGACACCAATCTCAAGCACGGACAAGCAAATCCCGCCGCAGGTGAGCCATGATGGTCACGTCAACACCTTCGCGGTGCCTCGAAGACTTGAAACAGAGGAGATACCACACGTCGTCCACGACTTCCGGGTTGCCGCCAGAAACGCCATCAAAGCTGGTAAAATAACCAAACCACCGCGACGCTTCTTCTCATAATTAAGATCCAGATCAATATAACGCTGGTAAATGCGATCAATTAACTCACAACATACCTGCTACCGAATATGTCATCTTATTAGAAATTAAGCCGGGAATTAATTCAGCAGATTTGATATATAGTTGCTGCGCTTGGCGTGATGGCTGCATCACTCCACTATCAGAGTTGAAATAATGCTGACATCCTATTTACATGTTTAAGGACATTATATTAATGTCAATGCGCATCTCTGGTAGCTAGTAGAGGCCCATAATCCTGGTAACATTCAAAGATCAAAGGTGGTAGATGCGATCAATTATTAACACACATCGTACCGGCAATGTCGATTTTAGAGCAAGCATCGTCTGAATCAATTGGAAAGATGGTTATTGACAACTTGAATGATGGGTCACATTGATGGATGCGTGTGATTCCACCTAACAGAGCTAGCGATGTGTGTGGGATGTCACCTACAAGGCTACACGATTATGTGTTCGTGTCTCTACCTACCCGAGATACAGTGATAAGGGTGTGGCTTTATTTGCTAGAGTTAGAGGTGACTCAACATACAAGAACAAAATGATGGGTATATCTCTTTTGTGACAGATATCTCTCGTTTGGCATGGACTATATAAAATGACACACGAGCGGAGGTATACCAAATAATTGATCTTTGCCTTTCGCTAAAGGTCAGAGAAGGCTAATATAAAATCTACTAGCTCTGGCTCAAGATATAAAATATTTTGAATGTATTCAAGGTTACAAGGTTATGTTTGAAGGGACTTATATAGGTATATAGCATTTATGAAGTCAAAATGACTTATAATATTTACAATACCAGTAAAACATAATTAGATGCCTTATTTTATAATATTTACAGTACCAGTTTTGAAATGAGTTAAGATTATTTTTTAACGTGACAAGTGTTAATAATCTTCTCTACAAATTGAGATTAATTTGATTTAGAATAAATCCATAAATAAATACTTATATTTATGACGGAGCTACTACTACATGCATTTTGCAGGGAGTAATATAAAAAAAATACTAACGGTTGATTTACTCTTGTGACTAAAAGGCTTCGACGGAGTGGAGATCCACGCAGCAAACGGGTACATATTCGACCAGTTCATGAAGGACAACACCAACGATCGGGACGACGCCTACGGGGGCAGCTTGGAGAACCGGTGCCGTTTCATCGCCGAGGTGGTGGCGGCTGTGGCGGCCGAGGTCGGCGCCGACCGGGTCGGCGGGCGCCTCTCTCCGTTTGCTGACTACATGGACTGCCATGACTCTCCCTGAGGCGCTTGGGCTTCATGTCATTGACAAGACGCTGAACCCGCTGGGCGTGCTCTACTGCCATATGGTGGAGCCTAGGATGCGGGTGAACCCAGACGACGGCAAGATGACCCTCCGGCACATGTTGCTGCCGTTTCGGGGGACGTTCATAGCTAACGGAGGATACTACCGTGAGGAAGGCAACACCGCCATAGCCCATGGCTATGCCGACCTGATCGCATACGGCCGGATATTCCTCGCCAATCCGGACCTTCCGGCGCGTTTTGCCAAGAAGGCCCCGTTGAACAAGTATGACAGGAGCACCTTCTACACCTCTGATCCGGTGGTTGGTTACACTGATTATGCATTTCTCCATGAACTCTAGGAACTGATTTAGAGCAGGTACGGTTTTCCAGCACAACATGCATATGTAACAATCATGAAGTATTGTCTCTTTGTCTTGTTCGTGCCCAAGACTCTCCATAACCCGCAGAGGAGATTGCTTAATTACCATGCACCATGACCGTGTAGTAATCCAATGAACAGGGATTAAACCAATTTCCTCTCTGTAAATCAGAGTCAAGGGCAGGTCTACTATATATCAACTGAATATTCGATGCTAATTAATAAAGAAGTGGCCCTGCCAAAGATACTACATCAGTACTTAGGTTTTCTATAATATTATCAGTCCAACACAAGAAGTGCTACGTGCCTACCTCCTCCATCATAAAAAGGCGTAATTCTGAATATTAAGTCAACATTTTTTAAGTTTATCTAAATATGACTAGGACTTCAAATAGACATACTAGTGGTGCTGTTTGGTTGCAGACAGGGAGCGACACCGAAAATGGAGACAGGTGCCGCTATTACTTGTTGCACGCAATAGAAAACATTTGTCTGTTTGGTTGATTCAAAGATTCGCTTTTCGTTCCCTCCGAGCAGCGTAAACGGTTAAGCCGTGGAGGTGGACGGTAACGAGGATCCATGCATCCGTATCCGTTAACGGATCCACCCCCGCTAAAACAAACAAGTAGCAACGACAACGGATAGCAGCGCAAAACAGTTGCTGGGACGTTTTGGTCGAAACAAACACCATCACTATGAAAACATATTACATGATTAATCTAATAATACATATTCGATATAGTAAATGGTAGTGTTCGCAAAAAAATATATGGTAAATGGTAGTGTTCGCAAAAAAAAAAGATACGGTAAATGGTAGTATTATTTTAGTTTATTATTTAGTCACCTTAGAGCAACTCCAACACTGTTAAATTGTATTGGTGAGGCTATTTATAGCTATTGTGCTCCAACACATTACTCCAACATAGGGATGAAAACGGATTGGATCGGTGCGGATAATAGCTTCCCATATCCTAATCCTAATTTTTTAATCGGATTCGGAGCGGGTCGGATATTATGCGGTTTCGGATACAAAAACGGATTTTTTCGGATATCGGAAATGGTACGGATTCGGATCGGTTTCGGAGTGGAAACATACTTTTCTAAGTCAGATAATACATGCTTATATGTTGTTTTTTATGATAAAAAATCATTCATTAGATGCCATTTATGCTTAAAAACAATAAAAATAAATCAATAACTATGTGTATGTAATACGAAATAATAATACTAGTGTCATGGGTTGTGCTGACTTGTACTCTTGCGCTTGTGCTCCTTTAAATATTCGGATTATCCTATTAGAATCATCGGATAATCCATGTTCAATTATCGGATAATCCATATCCATCGGATTTCGTCAATCTCATATCCTATACCACATCCATGTATAGTCGGATTCGGATTATCCATGTCCACACGGTTATAAAAAACATTTCCCCACATCCTTAAAATTCAGATTCGGAGCGGATCGGAGCGGAGGATTATCCATACCGCTTTCACCCCTACTCCAACAACTTGTAGCTTGTGTATATCGTTTTCTATTTTACCTAACTAGCTATTCCATATCATTCTTGCTGGCCATATTTACCTAGCGAGTCATGTTTGCTATACGTGTTTTCCAATTTAACTAGTCTGTTGTAAATTAAACTCTATATTTTAGATGAGCTTTCTATTTTACATAAGGACTAAATCTCATAATTTAGCATCTAATTTTAACAAATCTTTTGGAGTTGCTCTTAAAATAGGTTGGCTCGTTAAAAAGGGAAAATTACATTTTTTCTGAGAGAGTAAATGTTTTGGCTAACAAATGAAATAAAAGAACAGGGTCTCCTGCACGAATGGCAGGATATATATGGCGCAGGCGCACTGGTGACTGACAGTACCGGAGAGACACCTAAGCCAAATTGCGGTGCAGCATATGGGGGGTGATGCGACATGCCTCCTCTTGAGTTGTACCTACCATAAATTTACCCGGTTCTGTTTGGACCATTGTAATTGAATTTATTGTAATTTATAATAAATTATAGTTTAGGCATATATTTGAGATATACTATATAATTTCTATAACATTAATTAAGTTGGAGAGTACAAACATAGAATAGTGATCTAGAATCTATTTTCTTCTTCCACCGTACGAATTTGTGATACATTTATATGTGAACTTAAAAATAATAGAATCTCAAATTCCAAGCTAAATAGCCCCTAATCCATGACGTAGATTTTAAATCCTCCAAAATGAAGGATCCAAACGGGTCCTAAAAGATTAGTTTTTCTCACCGAACTGTCTTGAACGTGTGAAGGTGTAGAACCGTGCTCTATTGCAAATTGTGTAAGACAAAATTCAACCTTAATCTGTATACAACTAGTCCATCACTACAAGATATAAGTATTAGTTATATAAGTACTAGCCCATCAGACTTAATAATTACTGTCTTCAAGAGGCTATTTTTTTTCATTTGCATGGCACCTATATATATTTTTAATAATAAATTAGTTTCAAAGCTTAACATTAATTACCGTGACCCTAGTTGCATCATGTATCCTATCAATTCATGGGTCCAAATTTTGTTTTTTTTCAAATTTTATTAGTAATATGGATTTTTCCGTTGTTAAGTTGAAACTCGTGTGCTTATTATATCTAACATTAACTCTATTTCACTTTTTAAAAATAAGTATTTTAGGTTGTAAAGTATTTTCCTAAATATAATACAATATTTGTTATGTGATCAAACATATCATATGTTTTGCTCATCCATGATCGCACGTGTATGTTTACTTTAGTTGGATCTTACTATATTAATATTGTATTCGAAAATGTTAATAACTTAGATGTAGATTTGAGGGAGTATTTGTTTATCATAATAATTGGATTAAAATTGACTTATGTAAATTATCAATCATAATAATAGTTGATGGGTAATTACATGCAAATATTGCTCTACTTTGGATTATGATCATTAATAGCATAGGGTAGTAATATAAATATAGTCATGGGTTACTTTATATTGCTTTATGCTAGTAGAGTTGTATAACTATTTAGGGAATATAATATATCCAATAGTTACTATTATCAATGGTGATTAGGTTACACCGAATTGATGGTGTGATATTTTTAAATTATGTGAGAGTATCTAGGATCTATCTTTTGTTTTCCTATCATCATATCCTATGTCGGCTAACATGTAGGCTATATTAGGGGCATCTAGTTAGAATTGGTAGTCTTTATTATTTTTTGTAGCGTGATATGGTTTTAGTTGAAACCTAATCTTAAGATATATAAACTCTTGTTGCATCCCTTTCTGTGACCTCATAAATCTATAGTTTATCTTAATCAAGTTTTTGCAGCTTCTTTGCAAATGCATGTTAAGTAGAAATCTTGGTGTTCTTTATTCATTATTCAATTATTGTTTTTTATTAAAAAGAGTCTACGTGCTAGCAGTATCACTACTACATTAATTTTAACTAAGGCGGACAAAAAAGGTTAACTGAGATAGGCATCTCATCGGCCTCTAATGTAAGGCCACGGTTAATATGACCTCAACGGAGGCGGTTGATTGCCTACTCGGTTGGGGGAGTAGCACCGTATCGTAGCTTGCTTAACGTTGAAGAGGTGCACCCAGAGGGGAGAGGAGGGGTGCCGACAGGAGAAGGATTGGGCCCTACTGGAATCAGGTGGGGAAAAGAGGGCGCCAGTGAGAGGGGGTGAAGGGAGGGTGGGGTGAGAGCAGGAGTGAAAGTAGCGTGGATAATTCTCTGCTCTGATCCGTTCTGAACCTAAATTTTAAGGATATGGAGAATTGTTTTTAAGATTCGTGCGGATACGGATAATCCGAATCCGATTATACGCTGATGCGATGTAGGATATAGGATTGACAAAATCCGATGGATATGGATTATACGGAGAAGCTAATATCCGATCCGATCTGTTTTCATCCCTAGGTGAGACGGAGTGGAAGGGAAATAGACATGTGAGGGACATAGTGGAATTAGGGTTTAATTTTATTATATAGTGTGACTTGATTTCTGAGCTCAATGGGCTTCTTAATTAGTGGGCTCAACCATATTAATAAAGACGTGCCTTATAAGGGGGTGTTGACAGTAATTAACTAATGTATTTAAACATCAATAAAACTATGGGAAAGGGTATAAAAGCAATCACCAACATAGAATAGTGTTCAAACTAATAATATTCAATAGTTTTGGTGAACTGTGATTTTCCACGAATTAAACAGGGAAAACAACAGTTAGAATCGAGGTACAGCTACCACGAATCTGGATAATGTGTAATCGGGAAGGAAGCCGACATGGGTAGACTCTAGAAGGCGTGAGAGAACACCAGAAGGCGACAAAAGCCGAACGACCACAAGGTGGGGCTGGCTGGCCCACCCCAAGGCCGGTCGACCTGCCCCCGTGGCAAAGTAGTCCCGTCTAGTTACGACCTCCCCTAACCAACATTAAGATCTGATCTAAGCTATTATTCAAGGTTGGTTTGATCTAAGGGTTGTGGTTCATCCCACCGGACTATAAATAGAGGGGCAGACCCCCATGAAATCAATATCATTCATACAGAATCAATCCAGTCAATTCTAGTTATGTCAAGAGGTGTCCCTTGAAAGGATAACCTCATAGCTCCACCATATAGGGCATAGCTAGATTAAAATAGAATTAGAGGCGGTAGGCATAACTTGGATTCCGGATTAGTCATGACGAGACTCGGTAAACCCTTATAGTCCTCTCTTGTAACACACTATTATTCATCTAGTTCATCATTGTTCATCTTTGTTCTTATTCTAGTTCTTATTCTTGTTCTAGTTGAGTCTTATTGCTCTAGAGATGACTACATGTTTAGTTATTTATACATAATTAGTTATAATGAATACTTAGTTTTTTTCTTTGTCTGAATATTAAGTAATGGTAAGTCAAAACACAAAATTGAGTGGGGCATGTGCCCCCTCTCCTTGTGTACCTAGTATGCCCCTGTTATAATGAGCACATATGTGGATTTGCTACTCTCCTGGTGCTAGCTAGTGTTGATACTTGCATTGTTTGGGCCGTGACCCATAATGGAGACTAATTTCATTTGTTCTTACTATTTTTTTATATATCATGACTACATAGAACATTGCAGATATCAACATTGTGGTGCTAACTTTTGTGGGTTTCCCGTGTGTAGACAATTTGGACAACTTGGGCCTCCACATGTTGTATTTGTTACATAAGTGCTTGTGTGGACCAAAACTTGACTATGTTAGTAATGAATGGGATAATACCATGCTACCTGGTGATGAGCTTAGTGATGCTAGGATTCATTTTGAGGTGAGAAAAACTAGGTTTATCCATGACATCAACTTCAAAAATGGTGTTCTTAGCTTGCTGGTGTCCATTGCCCATGATGACACCAAGAAGCATCTATTGAACTTGTTGGCCTTCGAAAACTTGTATCCATGCACCAGGCATGAGGTGTTGTCGTATATGATTTTTATGGACAATTTAGTTAACATCGAAAGAGATGTCGAGCTTCTAAGATCTAAAGGAATCATCAAGAATTTGCTGAGAAGTGATGATGAATTAGCACTGCTGGTCAATAGCGTAGGTAGTGGAGCAGTAATAACCCCATTTAGCCGGTTGGTTGATGTGCAACGCATGGTCAGTCAACACAGTAGGAAGCCATTAAACGGGTTTTGGGCTAGGAGCGATTTTAATTTTGTTCAAACATAAAAAATTTCACCTATATATGGTTGAAGTCGACGATATAATTTGTATTCATCCAACCTTTTGTACTTTATTTTCTTTTAATTATTATGAATGATAATGTCTACAAATTATATGAACCATTCAGTCTCCCTTTCTAAAATTTTGAATAATGGATTGTTTAGGTTATGGATGTCATGTTGAGACACTGAATACTTAGTTTTTTTCTTTGTCTGAATATTTTGTAATGGTAAGTCAAAGCACAAAATTGAGTGGGGGCATGTTCCCCCTCTGCTTGTGTACCCAGTATGCCCCTGTTATAATTAGTACATATGTGGATTTGCTACTCTCCTGGTCCTAGCTAGTGCTGATACTTGCATTGTTTGGGTTGGGACCCATGATGGAGACTAATTTCATTTGTTCTTACTATTTTTTGTTTATATATCATGACTACATAGAGCATTGCAGATATCAACACTATGGTGGTGACTTTTGTGGGTTTCTCGTATCTAGACAATTTGGACAGCTTGGGCCTCCACCCGTTGTATTTGTTACATAAGGGCTTGTGTGTACCATAACTTGACTATGTTAGTAATGAATGGGATAATACCATGCTACCTGTGGCTGAGCTTAGTGATGCTAGGATCCATTTTGAGGTGAGCAAAACTCGGTTTATCCATGAAATCAACTTCAAAAATGGTGTTCTTAGCTTGCTGCTGGCCATTGCCCATGATGACACCAATAAGAATCTATTGAACTTGTTGGCCTTCGAAAAGTTGTATCCATGCACCAGGAATGAGGTGCTCTCATATATGATTTTTATGGGCAATTTAATTAACACCGACAGAGATGTGGAGCTTCTAATGTCTAAAGGAATCATCAAGAATTTGATGATAAGTGATGATGAATTGGCATAGCTAGTCAATAGCTTAGGTAGTGGAGCAGTAATTGTAGGGTTATGAGGTTGCTACGCTAGCCGGAAAACAAAATTTTCTGCCCCATAAACCAGGAACTAGTGCTAGTTATAGATCACGAGGTTACCACTAGACGCGCAGGTGCAGCGGAAGCGACTTGATGTAGTCGTGCGCGTCGCAGCAGTGCCGTGCAGTTGTGAGGTCGTCCGTCTCAACGTCTCTTACTCACGGTTCGTCCTTGTGCTCCAAATGCAGCACCTCCGAGGAATCCCACACGTGCAGGGAAGAAGCGTCACGTCTCTGGACTGCTAGGTCCGCGAGGAGTACTAGGCGTGAGCGTGGGGAGGGCGACGGCGGCTGCCAAAGGACGTAAGATCAACTTGCCCCGCGCCACCCCTTGCTTATATAGGCGTCCTAACGAGCTCCCACATTGGAGGCCCATTAGTAACCCTAAACCTAGTCTAATTTGGGTCGCCTCTAGCAAGGCGTGTCAACTCCTATGCATACGCTACGATCATATCAGACGAACCACCACATTACAATATACATGTTGTTCCTTTGCCTCATGATATTTGGTTCAACTCGTGGGTTAACACTTAACCAAAGCACGGCCATGCATTTCATTATCTAATCATTTGAGTGATCCAGTGATATCTCTCTCTCTCTCTCATGGAGAGTGACAAATTCCATCTTGATTGACTATGTCTCACAGCATGTTTCCTGACAAACCCGAAAGTCACCTTTATAACTACCCAGTCACGGAGTAGCGTTTGGTAGTCCGAAGGTAGGTCGTTTCACATCTTGAGTACATACGACAATCTCAGGTCTAAGGACATAACGTACATGATGTGTATAGAGACAATCTCATGTCGGGTCTGTCCAGCACCATGTCCTACATGTGCCCACATTATTAGTTTGACATCTCTATGTCCATGACTTGTGAAACATAGTTATCAACTAATAATGTGCTGATCCAATATTCATGTACATTTTAGTATGAACTTCGATCAGGGACAACTTTAGAATAACCATACAAGTAAAAGAGTTTCACAAACAATTCACATAATTGCTTATCGATACAAGTTATCTTTAATGGATATTCATTGAACTCATAATATGTCATGGATACAAGGAAATACAATCATCTCTATGATTACCTCTAGGGCATATTCCCAACAGTAATAACCACATTTAGCATGCCTGGTGGATATGCAATGTAACACCCACAAAAATTGTTTGCATTTCAAATAAAAGAAAATGGTTCATTAATGAATTGTGTGAGCATTTCATTTAGGGAAATAATAAAGTTAATTGAATTAAAATCAATTCTTAGTTTAGTAACATGTTAATGCATACATGCTGCTGCATAATTCTTATTGTGATGATTGAGTTTGCAAAGCAAAATGTATTTGAATTAAAATTGCTTTTGGAAAAGGGTTTTGGAAAAGAAAAGAAAAAGAAAAAGAAAAGGATTTGATCTTTCTCTCTCCCTCCCTTTTTCTGTTTTGGCCCGAAGGCCTAGCTCCCTCTCTCTCTCTTTTCTTTCTGCGCGGCCCAGCTGATCGCGAGGCCCAGCAGGCCGGCCCAGTGTCGCAGCGCAGCCCGCTGCCCTCTCTCTCTTCCCTCCCTCTCTCTGCCGCAGGGCCCCGCCCGTCAGCTCCTCCCCCAACCTCCCTCTCCGCTCTGTTCGTCCGAGTGCGCGCACGGACGCGCAGTGAGCGGCAACCGCCCGCACGAACCCCGCTCTCTCTCGCCCCGCGCCCACGTCCAAAGCGATCGGCCGCAACCGCATGCTCCCAGGCGTTTTAAAGGAGACCGCCCCTTTTTTCCCTTCTCTCCCTTTGCTCTCTGCTCCGCTGAACACGGCTCAAGCACACCGCCGCCGCTGTCGCAGAGAAGACCACCGGAGCCCTAATCCGCCTCTGTAAGCTTCGTTCAGAATCCACGCCTGTGCGACGGATGTCATCGTCCTAATCTCGTCCCTGTTTTCTCGTCGGTGGCAACAGAACACACGCCGGCGGGAGCTCTGCCCTCGCCGAACGCCGTTGCACGCCGACCATCCGCACCGAGCCGTATCCGTCCTCTACGTCGACTCGATGAGCTTCGCAATCACTCCCTCTTCCTCCCTGACCTCTCAATTCGGCGAATCGTGGCCTCTATGGCCCTGCCCGCGTGCACCGTACGCCGCCGGCATGGCGTACGCGGCGCCCGTCCTTCCGACCCTCTCCGCGTTCAATTAGGGCCACCGCAGAGGTCGCGGTGATCTCCTTTTCCTCCCCATGCCCTCCGCTCAGCGAATCATGGCCCCTAGAGCCCGTGCCGTGAGCACAGCACGCCGCCGGCCATGGCACACCGCCGCGCCGCCTCTGCTCGCCTCCCTAGGTTCGTCCGAGCACACCATCGCGTTCGCCTCGCCGTGCTCTCTCTCCCCATGCCCTTGTTCTGCGAAATCGTGGCCGGAACCTCCGTTCCAGTGCGCTCCGGCGAGCTCGAGCCGCCGGAAATGGAGGCGCCGCCGCGCTGGTCGTCTTCTCCGGCCAGCCGACCGACACTCTCTCCCTCCCTCTTTTATCTCGGCCGTCCGATCCAATCTGTGCGGCCAGGATTAGATACCCCTTTGGGGTTAAGTGGTCGGTCCACCGTGGTCCCGTGAACCCTCGGCCCAACGCTGTGTCAGCGGGTGCACACACTGTGCTGTGCACCGCAGCAACCCCGAGCCGCCGCGCGGCAGCCCTGCCGGCCCCGCGCCACAGCTCTGGCGCCTTTCTCTGTTTGCGCTTTCTCTGTTCAAAAAGCGTAATCCTGATCGGTTTAATTCATTTTGGAAATAAATAGAAATTCAGTATTTACAGAATTGCCATTGCACTATTTTGTTTATAAAAGTTGCATTTTAACTCCGATTTGAACGATTCGAATTGCGTTAGATTCGTAATGAAATTATCTACATGTTAAACCTTCTGTTAGCCCTGTTGGAAACATTTAAATTTCGAGGTTATGTTTAAATAATAAAAATGCTCTTAGAGAACTAGATTAATTCATATCTTTTGCGTTTTAAATCCGATTTCCGTGAAATTCGCGTTGAAATGTTCGTAGCAGTGCGTAGTATCTTTTTATAAACCTTTTAACTCTGTTTACTGTTGCTGGTGTACTGTTCTAATAGTAGCTTTATTGTTTTGTATGTATGCAAATTGGAATGTGTGTTGTTGCAATGTCGTGATCGAGTTCAGACGGTGAGGAGTTGGGTTGTGATCAGGATTTCTTTGACCAGCAGCAGGACCAGCAGGAGTTTGATAACCAAGGCAAGTATAGCATGAGACCTACCTTGTTATCCTATTCACCATAATCATGATTTCATGTGCATGTGTTTAATTTGATACCCGTAGTATTTTTCCATAGTATTGAAATCCTTTACCTTGACTCCTATGGGTTATGCATATGGGTAGATGGCTAGTGCTTTATGAAATAAAACATGATCCCTGCCAATTGACATAATGCTTTGAATGAATTGGTGAACCTGTTTATGGCAATTGGAACATAACCTTTTATAATAACTCGTTGTTGGCAAAAGCTGGGATTGACAGTGCTACCGTGAGAGCTACATGGCTCTAGCTTTAACTCAGTAATAGGCTCTTTTCTAGCTCGTTAGCGGCTACCCGAAAGGGCGCATTAGGCTCTTGCCGAGCTGGTTATAGTGCGGCCTATGTCCGGGTTTGAGCGTAGGCTGCGGTCTTTATGCTACTCGGAAGGGGGGCTCTATTGCCCCTTGCCAATCCTAGCGGCCCTAATCTTGTTAGACGAGATACTATGAAAGGTTTCATAGTGAACCCCGCCCACTCACCTTGGCAGTGTTTATGGGAGTAATTAACCCGGGCATTCGGGGCATCACGACTCACGGGTAAAGATGCATAACCTATGCAGAGTGTTAAAACTGATATATCAGCCGTGCTCATGGTTACGAGCGGCCCGGAAAACTGACGGTTTAATTATGATTAACTTGATCAATCTTTATGTTCATGCTGCCACTATAATGATGATGTTTATGTCCCTGTAAACTTTGGCGAGGTTATAAGTGGGATCATTTGGGGCTTAAGCATAACTTGATGTTACTTAATAATAAAAGTTTGACTAACTAAAAATGCTAAACGTAGTAAGCCAGTGTCAACCTTTTTGAGCTTCATAACCCCATGTTAGCTTGCTAAGTACGAAGAGTACTTACATTTGTTTTACTTTTCAATCAATTGGATAAAAATCCCGGATGGGTAACAGAAGCAGGAGGCTATGAGGACTATCCTGAAGATTACTAGGCTTGGTCAACCAGTTGACCTTCCCTGTGAGATGGAGTTCCATGAGAGTTAGATGTATCTTCCGTTTGCTTTATTTGTTTATGTAATGGATCTATGTACGTTATATATTAAACTCTGTGATGGTACTATGTAATTTGTGGACTTATGTGTGGATTGCTTCCAGGGCACACATAATGTTATGCATCCTATTTCGTCCTTGAAATTTGGGTGTGACATGCAACGCAGGGTCAGTCAACACTGTAGGAAGCCATTGAACAGGTTTTGGGCTAGGAGCGATTTTAACTTTGTTCAAACATAAAAAATTTCACCTATGTATGGTTGAAGTCGACAATATAATTTGTAGTAATCCAACCTTTTATCATATATTTTTTAATTATTATGAATGATAATGTCTACAAATTATATGAATTAGTCATTCAGTCCCTTTCTAAAAATTTGTAATAATGTACTGTCTAGCTTATGGATATCATGTTTAGACACTGAATACTTGGTTTTTTTTTCTTTGTCTGAATATTAAGTAATGGTAAGTCAAAACACAAATTTGAGTGGGGGCATGTGCCCCCGCTCCTTGTGTACCCAGTATGCCCCTGTTATTGTGAGCATATATGTGGATTTGCTACTCTCCTGGTCCTAGCTAATGTCGTTACTTGCATTGTTTGGGTTGCGACCCCATGATGGAGACTAATTTAATTTGTTCTTACTATTCTTTGTTTATATATAATAACTGCATAGAGCATTCTAGATATCAACACTATGGTGCTGACTTTTGTGGGTTTCTGGTATGTAGACAATTTGGAAAGCTTGTGCCTCTCCGTTGTATTTGTTACATAAGGGCTTGTGTGGACCAAAACTTACTATGTTAGTAGAGAATGAGATAATACCATGTTACCTCCCGCTGATTTTAGTCATGCTAGGATCCATTTTGAGGTGAGCATAACTCGGTTTATCCATGACATCAACTTAAAAAATGGTGTTCTTAGCTTGCTGGTCTCTATTGCCCATGATCACACCAAGAAGCATCTATTGAACTTGTTGGCCTTCGAAAAGTTGTATCCATGCACCAGGCATGAGGTGTTGTCGTATATGATTTTTATGGACAATAATTTAGTTAACACCGAGAGATGTCGAGCTTCTAAGGTCTAAAGGAATCATCAAGAATTTGCTAAGAAGTGATGATGAATTGGCACAACTGGTCAATAGCTTAGGTAGTGAAGCAGGAGTAACCCCATTTAGCATGCTGGTCGATGTACAGCGCATGCATGGTCAGTCAACACTGTAGAAAGCCATTGAACAGGTTTTGGGCTTGGAGCGATTTAAACTTTGTTCAAACATAAAAATTATCTTTTAATTATGGTTGAAGTCTACGATATAATTTGTTGTCATCCAACTTTTTGTCCTTTATTTTCTTTTAATTATTATGAATGATAATGTCTACAAATTATATGAACTAGTCATTCAGTCCCTTTCTTAAATTTGTAATAATGGATTGTCTAGCTTATGGATGTCATGTTTAGACACTGAATACTTAGCTTTTTTACTTGTCTAAAAATTAAATAATGGTACTTCAAAACAGAAAAATTGAGTGGGGGCATGTGGCCCCGTTCTTTGTGTACCGAGTATATGCCCTTGTTATTATGAACACATATTTAGATTTGCCACTCTCCTGGTCCTAGCTAGTGCTGATACTTGCATTGTTTGGGTTGCGAACCATGCTTATTCCAACACGTACTATGAATATTAGCTAGTCTACAAATCTACATATACGGTTAATTTTGTGAGTTGTTATGTTAGAAGTGCCTCCAAGATTGCTGAAGCTATTTTGTAAAATATTATCTACAAGTTATTTCAAGGAAGCCTATTGTGTGGACATCTTATAAAGAGAAGGCCTACTAGCAAAGCCTTCCATACTAAAGAATAGCTATTGGAAAAATGACATACAGTTACAATAATCATATAACCAGATTTAATTGTGACATTGAACTCAAGCAATTTTAAGTTCTACGTGTTCAATCAATGAATTAACAAGTTGCGGCGAATAAATATCGTAAAAATAGGACTTGCTAGTCCAATCACACCCCTTGAAGGTTTTTATAGATATATAAGATTAAATTAATTTTCATATAAGAAAAAATGAATATATCTAAGACTTTGTTTGGTTTCTTAAAATTGAATTTATTTTAATAATCATAATTTAGACATAGATTAATTAAATTAAATTGTATATGAAATTTATTTATATATTATTGTTGGCCATACAAGAGATATACTTATGTGTTTCATTTCTACCATAGAGGTACGAGTTGAAGAGTGTGTTATAAGTTGCAAAGTAGAAATATAACTTAGTGATCTATAAAATTAATTTCCATCTCTCACCCTAATTATAAGTTGCAAAGTAGAAATATAACTTGGCCTCTATATGACCTTTTGAAAAATATGAAAATGTCAAATTCCAAACCAAATGCCCTAGATTCTAGAGCAGAATTTACTCTATGTCCCTCAACTTTAGCGACGGTGTCATTCGGATCCCTTAACTTCTAAAGTGGTATCTCTAGGTCCCTATATATTTCGTAGACAGTGTCATCAAGGTCTCTAAACTTTTAAAATGATCATTGCATGTCTCTAAACATAGCCGGTGGTGTAATCCCGGTCGCTAAACTTTCAAAGTAATCACCGTAAGTCCCTAAATTTGGCTAGGGATGTCATCCAGTCCAAATATAGTCTCAGTCACTCTATAAGCTGGCGTGGTACGTTGACTATCCGTTAGACGTGTATCCAACATGTCAACTAATTAATCATTAATTATATAATATTTATCATGAAATTATAAATTATATTAAATAATTTACATCAGCAAAAAATAAATTAAAGTATTATGGTTTGAACCTAATATATTTGTTGTTGTAGATTATTTTAATACTTTAATTTATTTTTTGCTGATGTAAATTATTTTGTATAATTAATAACTTTATGATAAATATTATAGAAATAATAATTAATTAATTGATACATATTGGATTTACATTTAACATATAGCTAGTGCCACACCAACTTATAGAGTGAGTTAGACTATATTTAGAGCGGGAAATATGATATAACAATAATATAAGTGGTCACAAGAACACAACAATTAGCTGATACAACCATCAAATCAAAGGGTCTCAAGTATTTCTCAGCATGTTGTGCAAAGCATGCAAGTACAGCCTCGATCTGTACGTATTACATCCTCGCAAGCACATGGAAATGTTATTCTTAACGAACCAATAGTAGCAACAGAAACGTTTTACGTACGATCACCTAAGTGCAAGTCAAGTTCTTGTTTCATATTGCTTTTACAGAGCATCAAAAATTTCAAATAAGCACAATAGAATTTCATTTGAACTGAAAAGCACAGTCAAATTTTAAAGTAGTACTGAGCTAAGGCAAGATGACAAAAAGGAAAATTGCTTTTACTTTTATTTTCTTAGTCTTGAAACTCCACATCCTACATCCTACCCATGGTTGTTGCAAGCGCCAAAACTGCTGCCGGTCACCTTTTCTACCGTCACTCCATAACGGGGGCCAAAACAAATCGAACCAGAGTAGAGTAATTTACTACAAATCAAACCAGTGAAAGAGTTAAATTTATAACAAATCATAACCTTTTTCTTTCAGAGGCTTGCGTTGGTGTGGTGCCTATGCAGCCACGGTGGAAAAAGTTCCTGCAGAATCGGTGGCCTGGGCAAAGTAACAACGGAAATCCAAATCTGCATCGGCTCTAGGCCCGGGTGCCGGGGTCGACGCGGGGAGGCAAGGACAGAGACAGCAGATGCAAAGATACACGACTGTCCCGTACCTAAATTGTCGGAGGCCCTTGAGTCCTTGAGGACGACGCCGCCGGGGAAAACCATGGAGCATACTCCATACATGCTCTGGTGGATGGCACCATCTTATTCCTGCGCAGTAGTGTTGAAGAATCATGATCCCTTACGTTTAGGCGATTAACGACAATGCTAGGTCACTATAACTAACGTGTGTTTTGCAGAGGCAAAGTCATTAGAGTTAGGTCATAAGTGATGCTTATGGAATGAGCTTAATGGATATTCATGCCCCCAAGATGGAAATCGTTTCGGTTGAAAGGATTGAGCTACAAGGTGAAGACTAGGCTAGCTCTTAGTGCCAAGAGGTGTGAGATGGACACTAAGTATAGATTAGGGCTTTGTTTTTCCTTTGACCATACTATAAAGGGGGTATGAGATTAGTAGCTTGACCTAGGAGAGTTTGAGAATGTTGGTGTATGCACACATGTCACAACTAGTCCTAGAGACCCGGCTAATAGCCCTTGAGATGGTAGGAGCAAAACCCCTAGAAGAGACTTAGTGAAAACAGTTGAAACATGGGGAGAAAGAGGCTCCAGACTAGTCTGCCTAGGAGGCGTCGGACCAAGGAGAGTGGTCTGACGGTCCCTGCCTTAGGCAAGTTTCAGAGGGATAGCTCCGGACCACCTGTCCTGGAGAGCTCTGAACCATAGGCGAGTGGTCCGGAGGTCCCTGCCAGAGGAAGAAAGCCTGAGAGGAGGCTCCAGACTAGTCCGACGGTGTGGCCGTCCTCTAGTCCGACGCTCCGATAGAGAAGTGTTGGGGTCCAGCAAGCACCCTGGCTCCGAACCTTTGCGTCGGACCAGGGCACCGGACTAAGGAAAGTGGTCCGGTGGTGCCTAGCTCAGCTGTGTTTTGAAACCAGTGAGCACCCTGGCTCCGGACCTGCGCCTCGGACCAGGGCGTCGGGGCATAGCGAGTGGTCCGACGGTGCCTGCTTTCCAGTGAGATTTGAACTGCAAGTGAGCACCGGACCAGTTGCCTTAGTTCGGTGGTGTGTGCTCCGGACTAGTCTGGTGCCTTCGCAGAAAGTGGAAAAAAGCAAGAAACGACTAGTTTTGGAGCTGGGGACTATTTATAGTTGCCCTCTTCGTCCTTGAGAGGTCTCTTGGCCATTGTTTCACCTGAGGAACCTTTGAGAGACTTCTTGGAGAGCCAAGTGCCTAGTGAGGGTGAGATTTGAGAGAGTTCATCTTGTTCTTCTCTTCTAGGGTGATTAGGAGTGACTTGTGTGCATCCATCCACCTTCCTAGCCTTGAGTTGGTCAAGTGAAGGTCTTGTGCTTGTTACTCTTGGTGTTGGACATCACCTAGATGGTTTGGTGGTGTTCGGAGGAAGTGATCGCCAGAAGATTGTCCGCGGCTCTTCTCCAAGCTTCTGTGATCGGTTGTGGGCGATTCACCGAGCTGGAGTGGCGAAGAATCAGCCCGTAGAGAGCACAATACCCTTGCGCGGGTAGAGGGGGAGCTATACCTTGCGAGGTGCTCCAACGAGGACTAGGGGGGTGTGTCGACACCTCGATACCTCGGGAAAACATCGCGTGTCACCAATTCTCTATCCTTAGATCTTTACATTTTGCATTACCTTTTCGTTGTGTTCTTTCAATTCCTACTAGAATTGCTTAGGTTGTCTTTCCTTTCTTTGGCTTGCAATTGCTTTCTAGTTAGGATACACATTGCGGTAGGCACTAGGGGGTGATTGGAATTGTTAGGCTTCACAATTGCTTTAGAAATTTAAAATAAGTCCAATTCACCCCCCTCTTGGGCATCTAGATCCTTTCAATTGGTATTGGAGCAAGGTTGCTCTCAAATTAGGCTTTACCGCCTAGAGCAAGATGTCCCATGGGGATGGACCGCCACCCATGTTTGATGGGGATGATTTTCCTTATTGGAAAGTGCGGATGGAAGCCTACCTTGAGGCCGTGGATATCGGTGTGCACAAAGCCGCTACCATAGGTGGCACCGTGTTTGCCGAGGATCCCTTCTTTGAGAAGAACAATGCCAAGACAAAGAATATTCTTTTCCGTGGCATTGGCAAGGATGTGTTCAATCGTGTGCGGAATTGCAAAACCGCACTCGATGTTTGGACAAACATTTGTGCGCTACACGAAGGGACCAAGTGTGAGCGTGAGGAACGCTACTATTTGGTCATGGCTAAGTTGAACTCCTTTACTATGCTTACTAATGAGAATGCTAATTAGATGCAATCACGTCTTAATATTCTTTTAGAGGAGTTGAATGGACTTGGGCTCAACCAAATGGCGCTGGCCGATGTGGTACGCAAGATATTGTGTGTCTTTCCCATTGAGAAGTATAGCCACATCGTCACGGTGCTTCACCAAGGAAACCTCTCCGCCGCTACACCAACTCAAGTCTTGGGGAAGATCAATGCTCATGAGATGTACATGAAGATTGGTGATGGTAGCTCTTCATCTTCCTCCAAGAAGAAAGAGAAGGAGAAGAAGAAAGACTTGGCTCTCAAGGCATCCTCTAAGGAGAAATGCAAGATTCAATATGTTGTTGAGAGTGCAAGTGATGATGATGATGAAGACAACATCACACTTATGGTGAAGAAGACCACCAAGATGTTGAAGAGTCTAAACAAGAATGGAGTCAAGTTTGACTCAAAGAAGAAGAAATTATTCACAAGCACCTACTCATGATTACACAGAACATGTGCCTACCAATGATGATGTGTTTATGAATACAGTAGCTGACAACATAGAGGAAAATGATGGCATTTCATAGCTTCTACAGGATGTGCATGGGGGATTTCTTAGTGTTTCACAATTGAAAAAACTAGAGATCATGAGAAAGGATGCAAAAACACCATTGTATCCGACCTGCCCAATAAGAAAACTAGAAGTCAACATCATGCTATTGGAGTTCAAATCAACGAATGGGTTGAGTGATAAAGGCTTCGATAACTTGTTAGGTATACTACATAAACTGCTCCCGAATGGTAGCGAGTTAGCCGAAATGACTTACCTGGCCAAGCAAATGATTTTCCCAATTGGCCTTGAGGTTGAGAAAATCCATGCGTGTTTCAACGACTGCATATTGTACCATGGAGAGAAATAAAAGACTTGGATGCAAGTCCCAAGTGTAAAGCTCCCCGACCAGAGGAGGGCATGTAAAGTCCGTGTGGTATTTTCCTATAGCTCCACGAGTGCATAGGTTGTATGCAAATGCAAAGTTAGCCAAACTGTTGCGTTGGCACGGCGAAGAGCGTAAGAAAGATTCAATGTTGAGGCACCCCACCGATGGGTCGGACTGGAGGACTATCAACACTATGTTCTATAAGAACATCGGTGGAGAGGTAAGACATTTGTGGTTGGCTTTGAGCAAAGATGGGATGAATCCGTTTGACCAAGTTAGAACCAACCATAGCACTTGGCCAGTGACGCTATGTATATACAACCTTCCACCCTGGCTTTGTATGAAACGGTCATACATCCAGATGTCACTACTAATCCAAGGGCCAAAACAACCTGGTAATGATATTGATGTGCTTATAGAACCAGTGATCGATGAACTACTATAGATGTGGGAGACGGTGTGAAGGCTGTTTGGGATGAGTACAAAAAAGAACATGTCACGATTAAGGTTGTACTTATTGCTACAATCACCGACCTATCAAGGCGAGGTTGCTTGTCTGGAGAGAAGACAAAAGGATACACTAGGTGTGTCGAGTGCTTGGATGGGATTGATGCTACACATCTACCAAAAAATAAGAAGATGGTCTACATGGGACATCGTAGGTTCCTACGCTGGGATCACCCTTACCGCAGGAATAGAAAAGATTTTAATGGGACTACTGAGAAATGTGGACCTCCAAAGTATCGAGACGGGAAACAGATGCTTCAACAATTAAGCAAACTCACAGATGTTGTCCTTGGGAAGAGGGAAGTGGCAGTACCAGCGCCAACCAGTAGTATCTGGAAAAAAAAAATCAATCTTCTGGAAACTACCTTATTGGCCACTTTTGAGTGTACGTCACTATCTTGATCCAATGCACATAACTTAAAACGTGTGCGGTAACACACTTAACACGTTGGTGAACACCGGGGGAACAAGCAAGGATTCTCTCGCGACACGCATGGACATGCAACACCTGGGCCTCAGGAAGGAGTTGCATCCAATAACTCTTGAGGATGGCCACTTGAAACTTTGAGTGGCATCATGGACACTGAAAAAGGACGAAAAGGAAATGCTTATTTCTTTCTTCAATGATCTCAAAGTGTCGAGTGGCTACTGCCGGAAAACCATAACAAACATGCTGAAAATCATGAGTTTCCAATAGTCTGCAAATTTTGCAAGTTACCAAATTGATGATAAGTATAAGAATGGCTTCGAGAGACATGTAACTAAGTTTGTCTCAAAAGTTTTACTTAAGTGATTTCCCCAACATATGGTGGATTGACTAAGATGCAATAATGCATATCTTATTTTCTTCTCAGGTCTTGCCAAACCATAAGTTATAAGGGAGAAAGGGGAGTAAAGTCTAAGGAGCCATTGATGGAATAAAGATGAAGTCGAGCTTGGAGCTTCGAATTAGATTTAAATTTAGTTTATTAATGATCCTAAGTCATCTTAGTTTGAGATACTCGTTGTATTTTGAACAAATGATTCTAAGTTTGGAGTTTATGAATACTTCAAATTTGTTCCATTATGATTTATCTTATTAATTGGCAAAGAGAATTTACTGATTTTTCTTTATGTTTGTTTTATCTATTAAGTTAATCTTTAGTCAAATGATGAGGCCTTATCGAAATTGTGTCACTACAGTTAAGCCACATTTCGAAGGGGAGAATGGGTTGTCTCATCAGGAAAGAGATGCTCCATTCAAATAAATGTTTAAATACGATTATAAAGCATGGGACTTGAGAAATAAAATCATATTAATTTGGTACCTTAGCCCAACATTAGTCTCTAATCTCTAATTGAAGTGGCTTGCTTTCGCTATTTCTGGCCAAAGCTGATTAGTGTTTGCATGTTCACCAAGTTTCTTGCTCTAGTTTATTCTGGCCAACGTTGATTAGACTAGTTCATAGAGCTTGTTTTTGGAGACTTATATTCCTTATGTTTGTCATTCTAGCTAACACTGATTGATGAATATTTGATCATAAAAGTTTTACTGGGTAAAACCTTAGCAAGACATAAGTACAGTCAAGCTAAGGATAAGAAATTAACTCAGTTGTCCACATGGCACCCTGATTATGTTTCTAGAGAACACCAAAATCAGTGAGAGCAAAGTCCAAGAGATTGTGCTTCTACTGTTATAAGTATTTCACTAAGTTAAGATACGATGAATGTGTTCCTTGAGAATGCAAAAATCAGTGGGAGCTAGTGGGACTTCACAAAGGAGGAAAATTAAATCTTGGAGAGATACAAACTTTGTATCAATGATTCAAGAAGACATAAATATCTTAGTTGTGCCACAAGACATTAGTATACCTCCATTTAAATTACTACATTTTCTGTTGAGGATTTTCAAGAGTCAATTAGTATGGCATAACAGATATATGTAACAACCAAGTTGATAATTAGGCACATAAGTAAACCTCTATTGTTACATCAAGAGAGGAATTTCGTTATTCTAAACTAAGCAATTTTATGAGCTTAGGTCCATAAGTTTATGTAAAGTGTGGCTACCACTAAGTTTCCTAATGAAGTCAAAACAGTAGGCTATAAGAGAGTCTATAATTTTAAGTGTGACTTCAAAGGGAGTTTTGAAAGATTTAAACTAAGTTTAAAGCCCACTATGGTTTAGAATATCATTACGAGGACAATTATGTATTATTATAAAAAGGTGGAAAGTTTATTGTCCTAATACTCTACATGGGTGAATTTTTCTAGTCGCCCAAAATATTTTGGTGAAGCCTCTAAGTTTTCTAGGCATTGAGATACACCAATAAAGGACCAATGAGTACTAAGATTATCACAAAATGCATATCCAGTGAATGCATAAGTGGTAGACTTTGAATAAGTAATGTCATGCATGTCTATTTTGCATAGTGCAGTTGCATAATGCATTAAGTTTAATTATCCTAAATATTTTAAGAATAAGTTAATAACAGTTGAAGAGGAAGACGTTCCATATGCTTCAATTGTTATTAATTTTAAGGATGCTCAAAGTCAATACTAGTTTAGACTTGGCATCGGGATACTTGGCAAAATATTAGTTTATTAATCCAGAATAGGTCCACTGGAAGGTGCTAAAGAATTTTTAAGTTTAAGTTTTTGATAAGGCACTAAAAGAATTATCATGTCACTTATAAGAATCAAGAATTATTTTATTGCCAATTCTCTTGAGTATGTATAAGAATGTGCACAATTAGATTATACCTACTCTTGTAGAAAAGGACAATTTCATTGAAAGCTCCAAGTATAATTAGTATTAAGATGAGCTCATTTTCGTGGCATGTATAAGGATGAATACGACAGGCCATGTGTCTTAAGAGATATTATCCCAAAATTAAGTATTTATATACTGCTATAGGCCTAAAATTGAGTTGCGGTATTATTTCGAGTAACAACACATCAAATGTTGATGCCAAGCACATTGATAAAATGTTGTGAAAAAAAGAACCCAGGATCAAATATTAAGTCTAAGAAATTAAGAACTAAGTTGATGCTAGCATATCTACTTACTTAAGGATTAACACTTATCCCATTCATGAGCGCGCAAATCATTTTCGGTTTTATAGTGTAGTCTCTAACTTGATTCCTGGATATAGGGCCATGTACTCCCAATAAGTAGTAAGTGTTCTTACAAGGTACTACAATGAAATATGGGTAATGGGGTCCCAGTAGTGTTAATAACTGCTGACGACGCATTAGTCTAGTCTTGTTGTTGTACTGAGTCTGAGCATAAGAGTAAGCGAACATTAGTTGCATAAGTGCATTAGCCGTTCGATCAAGTGGGAGAATGTTGGAAAGTGATCTCGGCTAATTCCAAGATTAATGGCTAATTCCGAGATTAATGGCTAATTCCGAGATTAATGGAAATATTAATAAGTAATTGATTGGTGATTGATTACTAATTGGTCCACCTGCCATTATGTCCAATAACTCAGACCTACCGCGATCGGCGGCAACCCTTAGTCTTCTAGGGTCCGGCCACCTAGCCCAGAGCGCACTATTTAAGAAGGGGCACCCCCTGGTGTTTCATGATTGATTCATTCCATTCCCACCAAACCGATCAACTTAGGCGCTGAAGGGTTCAGGAAGGTCCGTCCCCGTTCCAGGCCAGTGTCGGTGGCGCCCCGAAGGTTCCCGCTACCCGGCACGTCAAGATCATCACCAGCAGAGGGTATCTCAACACTCAGCCGGTGATCTCCCTTCACCAACACCACCGCCGACTGCATCACCACCGGAGGCGCTGATGGCAACCGTCAACGCTGGTCTAGCACTGCACTAATCTCATTAGTATTTCCGCATCAGTTAGTAGTGGTCATGTACTAGTCTAATAAATAAGATCATGTGTACATGTTATACATGTTTTATGCTAAGATCAGATTCAACACACTTGTTTTGCCCGCTGCGAAAAATCCTATGCTTTCCTACAGCGGGTGTTTTTTTATTTACCGTGATGGGCATTTTTGTCCGCTGCGGTAAATCGATTTACCGCAGCGGATATCTTAACGTGTCCGCTGCGGTAAATAGAGTATTTACCGCAGCGCACGTCTTAATGTGTCCGCTGCGGTAATCAATTTACTGCAGCGGGCATCCTATAAGGCCCGCCATGGTTAAGGCCGAAGCCCATTAGACCCAGAGCGAGGCCCATTAGTCACACCCCATATAAAAACAGGACTTAGGGTTTCCATCCTCTCCTAGCCCTCTCTCTCCCTCTCTCATCCTCAGCACCCTCTCTCTCTCTCTCCCGGGTGGCGGCGCGCAGGGCTGCGGCGGAGCGCAGGACCGCGCTCTGAGCGGCGCTCGGGGGCGGCGCGGGGCCGGGGTGGCGCTCGAGGCCGCGTCGGAGCGCGCGGCAGCGCTCCGGCTGCGCGCGGGGCCGCTCAGGGCCGCGGCGGCGCTCCGGGCTGCGCGCGGGGCCGCTCTGGGCCCCGGTGGCGCTTGCAGCGCCGGGCCGCCGCGGCGCTCGGAGCAGATCCGGTGGCGGCGACATAGGGTGGATCCGGCGGCGGCGGCAACTCTGGATGGGCTCGCCGGGCCCGTGGATGGGCTCGGCGGGCCTATCTAGGGTTTTCTGTTTTTTTTTTTGAATGATTAACCGCAGTGGGCAAAACGGCCCGCTGCGGGAATACTCGATTTCCTGTGACGTTGCCGCGGCGGCGGACCGGTTTGCCCGCCACGGGAAACCAAAATCGACCGCTGCGAAATGGCGTAGTGCTTATAAGAGCAAAGTTCAATAGTAGCATACAAGAAGGCTAAATGATAAAGTGAAGAAAATAGAAGAAACAGGCCGTAAGTTAGCTTAGACACACAAAAAAAACTCTATGGGAGAAATAAATGGATCATATATTTAAATTAAAAAGTTAACTATAGACTGAGATATGAGTAGTACACTTAGTAGACCGGCTATATATATACTATTATTAGTTGCTCTGTGAGATTATATTATTAGTGTTGCTGGTGTCGGCAGGGGCAAGAAACAAAATATAACACAAACGCTTGTCGTTCTCGGGCGTCAGTAGCTATGGTACTATGGTAGGTTTCTAGGATGCCACGATGAACATTCATCGGTTATCCTCAAGTAAAAAAAAAAGAATATGAAATACGTATAATTCTGCTGTGGGAAACGACTCCCGGCCAGGCCCCCCCTCACAGTTATCTTCTCCAGAAGAAAAGAAGAAAAAAGTAAGAGATCGATTATAGAGACCGCCAGACCGGCCTAGCTCTTCCAATTAATAACCGGATTTCACTAATAAAATGGAGCCTGCAGTCCATATACGTATGATCTATACGGAGTAGGAGTAGTACGACTGTCGGCAATTATATTTCAAAGAAACTCTTGCAGTAGTCTCCGGGCGTGCACGTCCATGTGCATGATTGTGTCGCGCGCACCGGCCGGCAGGCAGGCAGTTGGGCTGGCGCTGATATATATAGGAGATGCCCGTCGTAACAATAACCATCAGAACCTAAATCTAAATTAGTCGCCCTTGTCATTAAATATATTAGTTCAAATAATAGCCTAATTGTACATCAGAGTTACATATGCATCATGTTATTAGAGCATCTCCAAGAGTTTTTATAAAATAGACTCTCTAAATCCTTATTTAGAGAGTCTAAAAATTGTTTTCTATATCTTTATACTCTTCAACAGATTTTATATATCTCATACGTAGTCTAAGAGCAACTCCAAGAGACTCTGTAAACATACTAGCCAAATTTAGTGATTTAGTTACTCTCTAAAATAGATAATACTATATTACTCAACAGACTCTGTAAAATAAAGAATCTAGATGTCTAGTGAGGTAGGTTATCCAAAGATAGAGAGCGAATGAGGTGGAATGAAGATATTCTAAATTTGGAGAGTCAATTACAGAGTCTGTTGGAGACACATTTTTCTTTCATAATAGCCAAATTTACATTTAGAAAACGATTTGGCTAATCTCTTGGAGATGCTCTAAAAAATCATTCTCATCTTCTATATTTTGCTAGCAAAAAATCCAAAATAGAACATAGCTATATTTGCATAACCATTTAGAAGAGCTGTTGGAGTGTGTTTTTCAACAAAATCGCTATTCATAAGATCCTCTTAGTAATGGAACATAATGGCGAAAAAGTGGCCACTTTTGCCTTAACAAAATTAACCGTAACTCCTTATTCTAAATATGTCATAGTTAATTATTTTCTTTACTTTGTGTATTTTGTTGGAAAATAAACTCACAATTAATATTCATCAAAATTAGCACTATGCCATCATGGTAATTAACCTAAGATAATCCAAATCGGTATATAGATTATTCACCCAGCTGGTACTATAAAAGTTTTCATAAAGTATGCTTCAATTTTGCATATAGAGATTGTGCCCACCTCTACGAGTATTATGAATAAAGGGCTAAAAATCTGCTAGACCGTTTGTTGTCATGACTCATGACACATTTCAATCATTTTTTCTCAACAGATAAGTAAAATACTGCAAATATCAAATATCACGCTAAGTATAGAATTACCAAATATCACTACTGCATGTGTATTTAAATATACGTACCGGGGCTATGTCCTTCTTAACAGCTAGAAGCCTGTGGAGAACAAGCAGCGGGAGCTGATTTTCCAGAACAGCAATGTCTGATTGGATAGCTCAATATAGGGTGAGGCACCGTGATAACTGAAGACAGGGTTGTCTGTTGGGTAATCGAAGTGGCGTTTGATCGACTCCAATAAAAAACATCCATCCAAAACCATCATTTGGACAAACTCGTCTCTAGCTTCAGTGCGCCATTTTTCATCGAGACTGTGATACTCACTAAGTAATTCATCATCTATTATGAATGACAGCGAACAAATGACACAAAAAAATAAGGGATCAATCACAACGGGGACACAAAATTCAACGTGGAAAACCCCTCCTATGCAAAGGAAAAAACATGCGTGTCAGCCAACAAACACTCCTCACTATTATCAAAAGTCAGGTTACAGTGTTGTATGGCGGCTTACAAGATAAGTGACCAAGGCGAAACCCTAATCAGGGTATATGTACCATACCGTGGGGGCAAAACCCCCCTGCACCCCAAACGTTCTCGAGGTCGCAGCCTGATGGGCCGGCTTTAGTCTTCGCTTTCCTCTGGCACTAGCCTTAGCTTTACTGGGCCTCTCCTTCGCTCCGCCTAAAGTAGGCCAATATAATGTGCAACTGAATTGGTAACACATTCCACATCAACAATCTCTTGTATAGACGCTAGGTACTCCACTGGACGCTTCCCGAATCGCTTGGCGCGCTGCAAGACGACCTCCTTCTTGTGATTCTCCATGGGCATCAGGTCAGCCTTGCCGTAGTGTTGCCGCGCTTGATCCAATCTGGGACACGGTAGATGATGAATGCAGATTTTTCGCCCCTAAGGGCATATGCTCCCATGTTGTGCACCCTCAGATTTACTCTGAGCCTCATGTTGTGCACGAATCTCAGAGTGAATCTGAGGGTCTATAGCATGAGGGCACATGCCCTTAGGGGCAAATTTAACTTTCCCCTAGCTTCTTCTCTTATCCCGTAACTATCGACCAGCAGCTGTTGTCAAGTGTCTCTTCCATGTCGACTATCCAACTCGCACACCCGACCTCCATGACTCTAATCGTCTCCCCGAGTTAATTTCCTCCTCTTCTTCCTCCTTGACACTCGGCAAACCGGAGTGGTACCGAGTGCTGTCATTTGCCGAGTGTCCGATATTTGGCAAAGGGTATGGTTGCCAAGTGTCGAGATATGTCGAATGTGACATTAGGCAAACATATACTTTACTGAGTGTTGATATAAAACACTCAACAAACCTTCATGCACTCGGCAAAGAAGTTGTTTCCGGTAGTGCAGATTAACACGTCTAGACTTCACATTGCGCCACGACGTATGTACAATGATGGAGTCGTTGATTGTCTAGCTGGCTAGCTAGCAGCTACTGTAGCTAGCTACAGCAGACGCGAATAAACGACAGGCACTGCCCGTTGCGTGGGTCGCATGCATTGCATGGCCTAGTAGCGGTCTCCTACTACTCGTCGCACACGCGCATGGCATGGCCCCGTCGACGATGGAGATGGATGGAGATTGAAGAGGAATGATGCTCGATTTTTCCCGATATACATGCATCTCATCCTCTTCCATGCTCCTCCCCGATCCAAGAGTTAAGGACGGCAGGACGTACTACGTGTTTGGATGCTAATAAAAAATCAAAGGTGTGGCAATATGCGCGCCAATAATGCCCACCGGCCAAAGACCAAACCACCAGCAGCAGCGTTTCCATGTGAGGGTGACGCTGACTTGGCCGGACGGGCACGGTACAGCAACACAGTCAGTCCCCGTCATCAGTCACAAACGTGTATGGTATGGTGTGGGTAAAGGCAGGGCAACGGTTTGACTGACGCAGACTGCACGCATGCGTGCCAGCCAGCCAGCAGGTCATGCATGAGGCACCGTACCAATGCAAGCATCATCATCTTCATTCCGGCGCGCGTAGGACGGTGCGGTCCATCCAGGAAAGAGACACCTTGCCCACCACAGCCTGGTGGTCAGGCTCAGTCGGACGACGACGGTCTCCATAGTATGTGAAACATAATATAATTGATTGATGGAATATTGAATATATTGCATTGGACATCATTGGCTGATTATATAGGGTACACATAGGACTAACACCTCATATGACTAGACAATGTAGTACTATTCCTATTTACTCTAACATCCCCCCGCAGTCGTAGCGGAGCAACACGAACGAATAGACTCCACAGTCGGAACGCCGGTGCGAATGCTTCGAATGAAGTAGCTCATGTAGATGATAGTCCCTTAGTGCCGAAGTAGCCGAGGTCGAGGTGGACGTGGTCGAAGCCGTGGAGGAGGTGCGGATCCTAAGCGTCAATGAAAGCACACGAGTGCACAAAATCAGCAACTTCTTGCTGGCATGTTCAGCAGGACGATGAGATGGCGAAGGTAGATGGTGCAGCTTGGACGTGTCAACAAACGCACATGCATCTTCCTTCAGCAACACTAGTGGTGGTGTCCGCGAGCTTGCGGCAGTGGGCGCAGACTTGGATCGAGAGCCAGCGTCATGAGGACCGGCAGCATGGGTGGCGCCACCGCCTGAAAAGGGCGGCGGCACCGGTGGTGATGGCGTGACCACAAGCATCGGCACTGCAGCCTGGGAGGGCGCAACGACAACCTCATCCTCAGGAGTGTTGGCGACGATGCAGCAACGAACGGCAGGGCGACGCAACCCGATCTCTGATAGGGAAAAGAAAAATCCATGTTGCGAAGATCGAGAAGGTGTCGACGATGACAACCTGACGACGAAACCGGGAATGAGGCGGCGGCAGCCCGACGATGAGTCCGGGAACGAGGCGACGGCAGCCCGACGACGAGTCTCGGGACGAAGCGACGACGGGAGATCCCGATCTGCTGCGCGATGACGACGATGGCAGCCCGATCATAGGATCGGACGCCTAAACAGAGGCGCTGCCCCCGGCGGAGATCGATCCCTCCCCGGGGGCGCGCGGCGGAAGCGGCGACGGCTAGGTCTAGGATCTAAACCTAGGTGTCTGATACCATGAAAGATAATATAATTGATGGAATATTGGATATATTGCATTGGGCCTCATGGGCTGATTATATAGGGTACATAGGACTAACACCTCATATGACTAGGCAATGTGGTACTATTCCTATTTACTCTAACAGTATGGACGGGATGGCCCTCTGCTACAGTAGGTAAGACATCCGACAGTGATCCCTCTTCACTGCCGGTTCAGACTCTGACAGGCCCCCAATTATTGGGGGCAGAGGCTGAACCGGCAGTGAAACACCACATCACTGTCGGTTCGTAGCTTGAACCGGCAGTGATGCCTCTCGGCCCTATCACTGCCGGTTCAAGTCACCAACCGGCAGTGATGTGGTGTTTCACTGCCGGTTTGTGGCTGGAACCGGCAGTGATGTTGTGTACAATATAAAGCTTCGATCTCCTCTCCCTCCTCTGCCCCAACAGTGCAGAATAGTGAGTGAAGAGCTCCATCTCTCCATTGTTGCGTCTGGTGGATTTCTTGATCTCCATTGTTGGCTCCTCTTCACTCTTGGATGCTCACATCTTCTATCTCTTGGTTAGTAACAAGCATATTTCTATAGAATTGTAGGTTTACATTGCTTTTGTGTGTAAATTCATAGTTTAGAGCTATACTTCATTTCATGATCAAGAAGAGGGATGTTGCAATTTGTGTCCATTTTTTTTAGCTTTTAGATCCAAAATTATTTAGAAAAATTGTAGCACTTTGTTTTTATTGGGTAATTATTGTCCAATCATTGATTAATTAGTTATATTTATTACTTACATTTAATACTTCATGCATGCATGAAAGATTTAATGGGATCTGGAATAGATTCAGTATTTATTACTTACATTTAATACTCCATGCATGCATTTAATACTTACATTTAATACTCCATGCATCCATTGTTATCTATTTGTTGTCTCACCTTTTATAGCGCGACCAAATTCAAATAATATCGAAGAATATTGTTCAAAAATGCTCCTATTAATATGTTCCTATGTGTTTCTCTGCTCTGCCCATTTTATCAGTGCAGACATGGCTCGAGGGTGGATGTATGATCTGTCACGTACAGACCCACGGTACTTGACGGGCATCGACGATTTCATAAAGCGAGCTAGAGTCAATGCTGGGGACTCACATCTTGTATTCTGTCCATGCAAAGACTGCAAGAATACGAGAAAATGGGGCGACGTGGAGCATATACGTTTGCACTTGATCACAAGGGGGTTCATGAGAAACTACACAATTTGGATTTTGCATGGGGAGGTTGGTCAAAATATTAATGATGATGTGCTCATGCCTAGTGTATCCCTGAATGCATTATTGCATGTTCATGAGTACACAGAACATGTGCCTACCAATGATGATGTGTTTATGAATACATTAGCTGACGACACTGAGGAAAATGATGACTTTTCACAACTTCTACATGATGTGCATGGGGATTCCTTAGTGCTTCACAGTTGAAAAAACTAGAGAGGATGAGAAAGGATGCAAAAACACCATTGTATCCAGGCTGCCCAATAAGCAAACTGGAAGCCAACATCATGCTATTGGAGTTCAAATCAACGAATGGGTTGAGTGATAAAGGCTTCGATAACTTGTTAGTTATACTACATAAACTGTTCCCGGAGGGTACCGAGTTAGCAGAAAAGACTTACCTTGCGAAGCAAATGATTTGTCCAATTAGCCACGAGGTTGAGAAAATCCACACGTGTTTCAACGACTGCATATTGTACCGTGGAGAGAAATACAAAGACTTGGATGCATGTCCGAAGTGTAAAACTCCCCGATACAAGCAAGGGCCATCAAATGATGGAAGCAAGACCAGAGGATGGTCAGTAAAGTCCGTGTGGTATTTTCCTATAGCTCCACGAGTGCATAGGTTGTTTGCAAATGAGAAGTCAGCCAAGTTGTTGCGTTGGCACGGCGAAGAGCGAAAGAAAGATTCAATGATGAGACACCCTGCCGATGGGTCAGACTGGAGGACTATCAACACTATGTTCTATAAGAACATCGGTGGAGAGGTAAGGCATTTGTGGTTAGCTTTGAGAACGGATGGGTTGAACCCGTTTGACCAGGTGAGAACCAATCATAGCACTTGGCCAGTGACGCTATGTATATACAACCTTCCATCCTGGCTTTGTATGAAACGGTCATACGTCCAGATGCCATTACTAATCCAAGGACCAAGACAACCTGGTAATGATAATGATGTGCTTCTAGAACCAGTGATCGATGAACTACTACAGATGTGGGAGACCGGTGTGAAGGATGTCTAGGATGAGTACAAAAAAGAACATGTCACGGTAAAGACTGTACTTATCGCTACAATCACCGACCTATCAGGGCGAGGTTCTTTGTCTAGAGAGAAGACAAAAGGATACACTGGGTATGTCGAGTGCTTGGACGAGACTGATGCTACACATCTACCGGAAAACAGGAAGATGGTCTACATGGGACACCGTAGGTTCCTACATCGTGATCACCCTTACCATAGGAATACCAAATATTTTAATGGGACTACTGAGAAACGTGGACCTCCAAAGTATCGAGTCGGGAAACAGCTGCTTCAACAATTAAGCAAACTCACAAATGTTGTCCTTGGGAAGGGGGACGAGGCAGTAGCAGCGCCAACCGATAGTATCTGGAAGAAAAAATTAATCTTCTGGAAACTACCTTACTGGCAACTTTTGAGTGTACGTCACTGTCTTGATCCAATACACATAACTAAAAACGTGTGCGGTAACACAGTTAACACGTTGATGAACACCGGGGGAACAAGCAAGGATTCTCTCGCGACACGCTTGGACATGCAACACCTAGGCCTCAGGAAGGAGTTGCACCTAGTAACTCTTGATAATGGTTACTTGAAACTTCCGGTGGCATCATGGACACTGAAAAAGGAAGAAAAAGAAATGCTTATTTCTTTCTTCAACAATCTCAAAGTACCGAGTGGCTACTGTGGGAACCCGAAGAGGCTAGTTAACATGAGAGAACTTAAGTTTAACTATGGTTCTATGAAGGCCCATGACTGTCATGTCATAATGACTCAGCTGCTCCCAGTTGCCCTATGAGGTATCCTCCCTGACAAGGTCCGCGCTCCAATCATAAAGTTGTGTTTGTTCTTCAACGCGATCTATGAAAAGGTCATTGAAGTGGGCAGGCTAGACCGCCTGAAGCAGGAGATAGCCGGGATTATATGCAGGCTTGAGATGCATTTCCCACCGACTTACTTCGACATTTCAGTGCATCTACTTGTTCATCTTGTGGATCCAATAAAAGCCCTTGGCCCAATGTACCTACATCAGATATTTCCTTTTGAGAGGCTCATGAAAGTTTTTAGGCGGTATGTTAGGAATAAATTCAGAACAGAAGGGAGCATGGTAGAAGGATGGTCAACAACGGAGGTTATTGAGTTCTCCACATATTATTTGGACATCAAGCGGGTCGGAGTTCCAGTATCTCATCATGATGGAAGACTAGGGGGCAAAGGAACAATAGGTGAGAAAGCTGTCAAAATAGACAAAGTGGTCTCCTTCAGACAAGCACACTTCGTTGTTCTCTAGCAGGCCGACGGTGTGATGGCATACATTGATGAGCACAAACAGTTACTGCAAAGGAAGCACATCGGTAGGTCACAGGCTTGGGGAATTCGGTGACTGGTTTCGACGCCAAAAGTTAGGAATGGTGACGGGATGTCAGCTAGATCTCTTAGCCCCCGGACATTCGACTACGCTAATGATGTACCAAGGATATCAAATAAATGGTTTTACATTTTACACAAAAAAACAGGACGAAAAGAGCACCAACCAAAATAGTGGTGTTCGTTTCGACGCCCACGATGAGTACGGTACGGTGGTGGCAGCATACTATGGTTTCATAGATGAGATATGGGAGCTAGACTATGGACATCAGTTGAAAGTTGCTCTTTTCCATTGTCTGTGGGTCCAGCTGAATGAAATCAACACTGACACTGTTGTGACGAGTAGTGGGAGTAGCGCAGATTGTCAGCTTATGCACGGTTTGCCACACACGTCATCAAGTTGTCAACTGTTTCGTAAGGGACGAAGCAGAATTGAACACAATGCCAAATTAAGGGCATAATATATGCGTTGCACGACAGCTTAACGAAGACAACCATAGCGCGCGACAGGCCGGGCTTGACATGGACGTGAACGTACGGTCTAACCTAACATAACACGGATTAATTTAATAATTTGAACACGGTCTGTTTGTTTAATTTTGATTTGCATGCATCCGCTAGTTTAGTTGTATATAGACGATAAAAGGCTTAAGGCCTCGTTCGTTCGGTTAGCATATTCCTTACCAAGAACGGTGTTCCATCCTTACACAAATTATTATCGAAGGATCCTCCTGCCAGGTTTAATTCCGACCGAGCCTAAATTTGACTTCCTGGTAAAAAAAATGCTCAAAAAATAAATAGGAAAAAATGGAATATTAATTTTATTTTAACACCCTCAACTGAGTTGGGCCCTCTCAGCCCGTGACCGTGAGCTCACACGGCCTGCGTCTCTGCAAGCTGCTCCAAGCAGGCCCACTGCTGGGTTGCCTAAAAAAAACCCCACTGCTTTGGAGTAGGGACGGGTGAAGTTTGGACCAGAATACTAATGCGAACGGTCGACGGACAAACACAGCAAGCCCTGCTTTTCTTTCTTGTATGTACAAAAAGTATGTACAGTACTCAAGTGAAATGTGAGCGTATGTAGTACTAGTGTGCTAATAATGCATGTCAATGTCATGTGTACTGCCGCTGATGGTTGATTCCATCGTTTCAATGCTAACTTGCTTGAGAGAGGACAAGTGACATCCATTTCGTTCCACAAATATTGAACGTCAGGGATTACACGGAGCACCTCTCTTTTCTTTTTTTTTAAATGCCTGCCTATATTTCTGTTCGTATAGTATAGTAGATACGTACAATGTCTTCAATCAGAGGCTTCTGAATTTGGACGCCGTCACGCACGACCTGTTCCGATCCGCTGTACGTAAGTTTGCCTGTTTCCTACTTGGATTATCCGGGGGGTGCTCACGTCCACGTACACTCGTACGTACTACGTACTTCTCTAGGTCTTTTCTTCCACAAAGTACAAGACATTGTCGCGTCATACATTTTAGTATTTCGATATATATCATGTCGATGACTAGCTCGCTTGTCCTGTTTTTGATACAGCCAGATTCAGTCGACGCCACCCGTGAGCGCTGCAAATACAATACTAGTACATACGTATGTATGTGACATTTGGAGTTGAAGCCACGTACACGCCCACAACAGGACAGCACACCCTAAAAACAACTTGCTTGGTTTATACGACGGCCACAGCTAATCCATTTTGGACCTTTTTTTTCTTGATAATATATGTATATCTCTCCTTTTTTTTGTATAATTCACTGTACAGATGCTAATTAAATGGCCACATACACATTCACGCAAACTGCGGAATGGATTTTGCACGCTGGGTTAATTGGCCGTCGGGGCCCGGACCAGATCGAGGTCCCGACCGGAGGCACCAACCGTACCGTACCCTACTCTACGGGCGCGCACCGCTAGGCTTTTATGCAACGGCCAGGCGATCCAACGGTCACCGCATGGATGGCGAGCATATGCGTGCGCCCGCTCGCCCGGCACTCGCGCCGGCAGCGGCAGTCCAGGCTTTACCAGCTCCGTCGTTCAGTTGGGAACCTAGTAAGCACCGAACACATGCGCCAGCCTCCACCGCCTGCACTGAGCAAAGGGCAGGACCAGCTCCTAAAATGTGTCTGGGATTATATTAGAGCAACTCCAACAACCTTGGTAAACGTCTTCGTAATTCCCGATTTATCGATTGTAAGGGAAAAATACGTCCGATTGTTTATCTCGTCTTCTAATTTCCCTCCTCTTCTATCTCGATATTTTCGGTCGCTATCTTTTTCGATTCGCCTACGCTCACCATCTATGCCGCGTGAGCAAATCCTGCGCGCACCTCTTCTCTGCAACGTGGGCCTCTACCTCCTGCTCGTGCAAACTCTCGAAGAAATATGCAAGCGACAAGAGAGGTCGCCGTCACCGGCGATGAAAAGGTAACTGGTGAAGCCCGTCCACTCTGCATCCATGGCCTTCCATACGTCTCTTGCTGCTACCCTGTCCGTGCAGATTTATCACGACGTCCATTTGCTCCGAGCACGGAGCACCGCCACGGACACACGGAATGCTAGCTTTGCTTCGGTTGGCGTGCGTTTGTGTTCTCTGGTTCTCTCCCTCCGTGTCGATGAAAAGAATGGATTCATCTGGTGCTTTGGTAGCATGCAAGAGAATGCAAGGGGGGAGAGAATCATATGACAGTAGGACTCCACATTTCTTTTTTCTCGAACACGACTTCACGTGTCTTTTATATTAAGATAAAAGCGCTGAGACCGACGAGCACAATGCAACACGACCACAGAGAGAGTGGCCACACACGACACGACACAAACAACAACGAGAACGATTACAAAAGCAAGAAACAGAATACCTCACCGCCAACCAAAACAACACGAACTCAATGGCCGAGACACAGGAGCCGCCAAAGCGCGACATTGGTGGTCGGAGCGAAGACCACAATTACGGCGCAAGCACAGAACGTCCATATCCGAGCTCGAGCCAGAGCGAAGGTGGAGCGAAGCTCACGCAACAAAGAACGAAACCTTGTTGGCTCCACATTTTAGTGCGATAAAAAGCAGCCCATTAAAACATACATAGTGTGATTTGGAAAATTTGTTGGAAGCACTCTGGATATAGAGAACGAAACCTTTTGAGATGACTCTCTAAATGGAGATATAGAGGGTTGGTTTTAGATAAACTCTCTTAAGACGTGGTCAGAATATATACTGTATGGTTACCGGCAGGAGGGCTCTTTAATGAAACGGAAGGCGACGAGGATTTACCGCTGTTTTCTTTACGGCAGGGCAGTTCCAATCCCAGGCACGCATGGGCAAGACACGAGACAGACTGTGAACCAAGCCTCAAATTAAAACAATTCCAATTGCAGCCACGTTGGTTGGATCGCAAGCAAAAGCAACAACCAAAAGCTGCTGCTGACGACCAGAGCATAGGCCACGGCCACAGCCATAGCCACAGCACCAGCCACATCCACCCATTGCGGCAACCGTAGTACGTGGCATTGGCAAGCAACTTTTGTAGGAGCCTACAGTACTCCTTGGCGTCAAAACCGAAAGAACAAAAATCCAGACCTGTAGCCAGCGGGTATGCTGAGAAAACAGAGCAAGGGATCAAGGATGCCTTGTTTACTGCTTGATTGACAACTCCTTCTTCTTTAACTAAATTAATCCTAATTACTGACTAATCTATCTACTACTAGTTCACGAGTCCCACGGCGCCAATCCAGACGACGCGCCATGCATGCAAGGCACCGCCGGCGACTTGCATCAGTTGGGCGCGATGTGGATGGCGGCGTTCTTGGCGCCGTGGCAGACGGGGCAGGCGTCCGCCCTTGGCTCGCACGCCTTGCACAGGCACAGGTGCCGACACGGCAGCAGCAGCACGGACGCCTGGCCGTCGCCGCACGCCCTGCACCCCCACTTGCCATTCCAAGTCGACGACGAGGCCGGGGCCGTAGCGGCGGCGGCGGCGTCCACCGCCTGCTCCTCCACGTAGCAGCAGGACGACTGCGCGTCGTCGGGCGAGGAGGAGCGGAGGAGGAGCGCGTCGAGCGTGGCGCGGAGCCCCACGGCGACGGCCTCGTTGCCCCGCGCGACGCCGCACCACGCCTGCGCCTCCGCGGCCGCCTGCCGGACCCGCTCCTCGAGCTCCGCCGCGCGCCGCCGCGCGGCGTCAAGCTTCGTCTCCGCGTCCCGCGCCCGCCGCGCCAGGCCGGACACGGCTGCTCGGACCAGCGCCTGGCGCTGCCGCTTGCGCGCTAGCTCTAGTAGCCCCGCGCGCAGGCGGTCCCACTCGGCGTGCACCAGCGCGTCCACCTCGTCCGCGCAAACGTGCCGCCACAGCTCCGACGCAGCCAGCGCGTGTTCCGCCGCCGCCGGAGCATCGGCCCGCCGCCCGCTCGTCGACGCCGCCGCTGGCCGATCCGTGGGAGAAGGCATCATCCCCGTCGTCGGGAGAGGCAAGAGCGGCGCGTAGATGTCGTCGTCCTCCCTGCCGCGCTTGCGTGATGGCACGAGCACGGGCACGGCCGCCGTGCAACCGCCGCCGCCGTTGAACGTCAGCTCGCTCTGCGCGGCGCAGTAGTCGTACTGTTGGCACGCCGCGTAGCCATCATCATCGGCCCACGTCACTACCGTGGCGCCGGCGCCGGCGCCGTAGTGTTTGAGCGCCCGCATCTGCTCCTCGGCGGCGTAGGGAGGGAGCAGGAGGCCGCCGAACTGCTGCGCTTGCACGGCCATGGTGTGGCGTGTGAAGGAGGGTGAAAAGGCGTGGGTGATGGATGGATGGATGGATGGAGCCTGCCTGGACCCTGGAGGCGGTTATATATATGAGCGCGGAGTGGAGGTGGCACATGGTCAGACGTGGTGGACGGGGCGTCGCGACGAGCGACTGACTGGAGATCTGGATGGGAGGGTGGCGGGGCCCCCCGATCCGGGTGCGTTGCATCCGCATGCATGCATGCATGCACGCGTGCAGGTACTACGGTTACCGCTAATTAATGGGGATCGACCGGTTACCAGTAACAGTCCGTACTACGAGACACGGGAGGAGTTAAAATTACGTACCCCAGATTGGCAGGCAGTTCGTAGTACTGTGTTTAAAGTGGCGCGAGAATAATGGCGGGCGTCCCAACGGGAAAGACAAGCGGATCCCGTCCGAAAAGGGTTGTCGGCCGGGGTGAACACGACAGCACACGCACGAGCACGAGCTCCGACTCCGAGTGGGTACCCCACTCGCTCGTGCTTCTGGTGGTGCGGGTGTGTGATGAGGCCGTGTGAACGCGTGAGCCGGCCTGCAGCGTGTTTTGAATAATAAATACAGTATAAGCTGGGATTAGTTAGTGATGGTGGTGGTCATGATGATGATGCGGATGCTTCGGCAGCGGAGCACCTAAACAAACAAGATCCGGCGATGCGTGTGTGCGGACGAAAAGTTATCGCCGGCCCACCGCACCGCAGCGACGATGGTGCCGCACAGCAGAGGAGCATGTGATGCAGGGCAACGCGCCGGTGGGTGGGTGGTGGTCCGCTGCCCCGGCCTCGTTTGGCCACCTGTGCTGTGCGCCCGATCCTTTTCCAGGTCGCCCGCCCTGCGCCCCTGACCGGGCGGCCGGGCCCTGTTTTTTCTTTGTTTATGTTAGAACAGTAAGTTCTCATCGATCTGTATATGATGTATAAATACATGTCGTACGGACGCTATGGATGGACACGCAGGCAACCGTCTATGGCGCCGCCGACAGTTCGTTCATAGGAGTGGGAGCGTGTACGTGGGGATGGTTCCCCAAGATGAGGTCAATAGCAACTGTAGTTGCAACACTCCCCCTCCCCCTTTGATCAAATCCATGTTTACATCAATGTATAGCATTAATCCTCCAAAAAGTCCTATAGGATAAAAACGAGGAGAAATACTTGATAGATACGTTGTTAAAACTCCTTTAAAACCCAATGGGAAAATAAGGAGAAAATGATACAACATATAATTATTATTGTCTCATTGTAAACTCATATGAGAAAAACCTTTGCAGGAGAAAACTCATAGATAGTTTAGAGGACAATATATGTCATTGATATCTCCTTAAAAACCCCAATGGGGAAAACAGGAAATACAACGTATGCTTATGCTAATATTGTGTCATTAAAAACTTTATATGACAAACCTTATGAGTAAACTCATACAAAGAAAAGAGTGCAATATGATAGTTTGGACAGGCAATATCTAGGGAATTTCTCCCCCTGAACCTTACAAATCTCGAAGTCGTCGCATACCAATTCCTTGAACACATTTCTGGAACGAGGAAGCTGGCAGGGACTTAGTAAACAAATCAGCGAGGTTATCACATGATTTGGTTTGTAAGATATCGATTTCACCCATTTATTTCAACTCATGGGGATAAAACAACTTAGGAGAAAGATGCTTGGTGATATTGCTCTTGATATAGCATGTCTCCATCTATGTAACACAAGCAGCATTATCTTCATAGATAATGGTTGGCGCATCTATGGCCCCAATGCCACATGTTTGTCTCCACTCTGCGAAGCCAAACGCATTCACGTGAAGCCTCATATAGTGCAATTATTTCAGAGTGATTAGTGAAGGTAGACACTAGGGTCTGTTTTGAAGACTTCCATGAAATGGCTGTCCCTCCATGTAAGAATACAAAGCCTGTCTGAGATCGACCATTATGGGGATCAGATAAATAGACGGCATCAGTGTATCCAATCAAATTATGATCTGGGATCCTTTGGAAAAATAATCCAAGATCTCGTGTACCATTTACATATCTAAGGATATGTTTTACTCCCGTCCAATGACGTTTGGTAGGAGCGGCACTATGTCGAGCTAGCATGTTCACTGCAAATGCAATATCAGGCCTGGTGAAATTTGCAAGATACATAAGCGCTCCAATGGCACTGAGATATGGATAATGAGGTCCCAGAATCTCTTCTCCATCATCATGTGGTCTGAATTGATCGGTCTCCATTTCTAGAGATCGAACAACCATAGGAGTTTTGGATGGATGTGATTTGTTCATGTTGAATTTCTCCAACACTTTCTGGATATAGGCTGATTGATGCACTAAAAATCCAGTGGGAAGGTGCTCAAGCTGTAGACCTAAGAAAAATTTGGTTTGACCCAAATCTTTCATTTCGAACTCCGTCTTTAGATGCTTGCGTGCTTCATCAATATCTCGTGGGTTGCCAATAATATTTAAATCATCAACATACACTGATATGATACAAAATCCCGTTCGGAACTTCTTGATGAAAACATATGGACAATCATCGTTCTTTGTGTATCCCTTCTGCAGAAGGAACTCACTGAGTCGGTTATACCACATTCTACCCGACTGCTTTAAGCCATAGAGTGACTTTTGAAGCTTTACACAATACATGTTGCAATTTGCGTTTGGATCCGGTATAGAGATTCCATCAGGAACCCTCATATATATGTCTGAATCAAGTGACCCATAAAGATATGCAGTCACTACGTCCATCAACTGCATAGATAGACAATTTTGTACAGCCAGAGATATAAGGTATCGAAATGTTATTCCACTCATAACTGGATAATATGTTTCATTGAAATCAATGTCGGGTCTCTGCGTGAACCCTTGTGCTACAAGTCTCGCTTTATGTCTCACTACCTCATTGTTCTCATTCCGTTTCCGGACGAAAACCCATTTGAATCCCACAGGGAAGATTCCACGAGGTGTAGGTATTGCATGAGTGAATACCTCTCTTTTGGAGAGCGAGGTTAATTCCGCTTGAATTGCATCTTTCCATTGATTCCAGTCCGAGCGCTTTTTGCACTCTGCCATGGTCTTAGGATCTGGATCATTTTGGATGATTTCTGCAATTGATTCTGCGAAATAGATGTCGACAAGTGTAGACTTTCGATCATATGATTCTCTAGATTCAATGTAATTGATGGAAATTTCAGGCACCCTAGTGATGTATCATTATTTCCCAATATGATTGCATCAGGGTGTTCCGATGTCCCAACATCAGTAATTGAGTGCACTGTTGATGTGGGATGTGAAGGTCGAACCTCCACTGGGTGTTTCTCAACTTGATGTTGAGTTGCATTTACTGGGTTAGAAGATTTTTTCTTCCCTTTCCTTTGCTTGCTAGAAGCCGCATCCGTGGAAATAGCCGTACTTCTCCCCCTCTTACTGGGGAGATGAGTAGTTTTGTTTGGTACCTCTACTCTTTCCGGCACATTTCTTGCGGGATTATAGGATTTTGTAACACCCTTGTAATCAGCAAATGCATCTGGCATGTTATTTGCAATGTGTAGCAAGTTAATGATTTTCTGAACTTGAAGTTCAGTCTCTGAAGTATGTGGATCAGAATTGGAGATGTCTGTGACATCCCAATTGATTTTCTGGCATTGTTTGTGGTTTTCAATTCCTCCCCCTAATGCCGGGAAATGATCTTCGTTGAAGATACAATCAGCGTACCGGGCAGTAAATAGATCCCCCGTAAGGGGTTCCAGGTATTTAATGATCGACGGAGATTGATATCCCACATAGATCCCCAATTTCCTGTGTGGGCCCATACTGTCAGAATGAATGAGAACACGGTACGGTACAGCTCTGCCCTGTGCTCGATCTCCCGTGCATGCAGGCTGCGTACGAGAGTACTACACGTACGTATACGTATTACGGTACGTGTCGCGCTTGCCACCTGGGATGGGAACAACAGTAGTACGTACGTGTACCACATGATGATTGCCTTAATTCGCCCGATCGATCCTCTCGAATTAATGTCGGCAAGTACTAGCACGTAGTAGATCAGAGAGAGCTGCGTGTTGATGAGGATCGTACTACAGTACGTGTTAATACTACTGTACCTGCATCTGGCTTCTGGCCTCTCTCTCTCTCTGGAGTCAACATAAGCAGGTACTGGTGGGTGTACTGTACGTGTAAACCACGTCGTTGGGTTTGGAGTTTCCGAGTTTGAACGTGCGAGATGTGGCCTGCATGCAAGGTCGACACGATGGCACGACTGGGCTGCAGCTTTGCATGCATGCCTGCGTGCGTGCGCGCGGTGCCGTGATAGAAGTACGTACACGTAGAGTCCATCGTCACCTCGGTCCTCAGTCGTCACACCAACTAAAAACATCATCCACACGTATTTCGCTTATCCTTTCTGTTGCTTTTGAATTGGAAGGACGAAAAGCAGGGACAAGGAGAAGTTGGTCGCGACATGATCGATCGACAGCTATAGGGGCTGTATAAAAAAGGGAGGAAGAATTTTATAGGAATTGATTGTGTTTGAATTTCACATGAATCACGCAAAAATAACAGGGCTTAAGCCCTTAATCCCGGCCTTAATTAACTCCAACTGCAGTACTAGCTGTGGGGAAGCCGGAAGAAGCAATGCGTCGTACCAGCGTAGCTGTGTGCGTGCGTGCTAGCTGTAGTAGTACTACGGAGTAGTAGCCTGTAGCACGTACTAAGTACGAGTACTATGCTATGCTGAGCGAGCTGTGTCTATCTGGGTCTATAGATAGCCATGCAGCCCGTGACCCGTTGGCACGACCCGGCCCGAGCACAGCACGACACAGTGGCCATCGTGCCCGTGCCGGCACGCCTGATGCACCAGGCCGTGCCTGGGTCGCCACCCTGGCTCGTGGCACGGCACAGGCACGGCCCGGTGGCCTGCTAAGCAAAGCAGCCGGCCCATAATCCTGCTAACCCTAGGTTTCCTCTGCCTCCTCCCCCTTCCCCACCCTCCCCGCCGCCGCACTCGCGTGAAACGCAGCGCCCGCCTCACTCTTGTCTCGCATCTCGCGAGTCGCCGCGCGCGCTCGCAGCCACCTGGCCTCCTGCTCCACCGCCGTGCGACGCCACAGCTCCTGGCTTCCTCCTGCTCCACCGCCGCGCGACGCCACACACGGCGGAGCTCCTCCACCCGCGCCGCTCCTCTGCGCGCCGCCGGCTCGGCGGCTCCTCTCCTCCGCGCGCTCGCCGGGGGGAGCCGGGAGGCGCTAGGGGCTCTCCTCCCCGAGCTCCGCCTCGACGCTCTTCCTCTTCCTCGCGCGCCGACGCGCCCTTCGTCGGCTCCTGCGCGAGTGGCGAGCTCGGCATCGATGGCGGCACGGTGGCACGCCATGCCCTTGGCACAGCCCCAACGGCCCACGGGCCGTGCTTTGGGCCGACCCCCTCGCACGAAGCACGGGGATGGCACGGCACGGCCGACACAGCGGCACGACGGGAATCTGCAGGGCACGGCAGGCCCGATGGACATGTATATCTGTGTCCACATGCACGATGCATCATGCAGGAACGAAGCGAATCTCTGGCGTGCCTGCAGACGCAACTCCTTACGCAAAGTCTCGTCCCTGTCGATCCAAAATCGTCCCAACGAGGTGGGCCGTGTCCAACTGTGGCGACAGACAGACACATTAATTACATTACAGCTAGCGCTTGCACGGCCACACCCAGACGATGCCATGCATTCGTAGTATCACACAGTCAGTAGGTACTCTACTGCCAGTGCCAGCGTACGTACACCCAAATACACGGAGGGAGCGTACGTGAAGCAGCTGCCGCAGCATTCTACAGGCTTCCTAGCTACTGTACCTACGGCTACTCCTACTCCGTAGCGAGGATTTGATAATGCTTCGCCTTTACGTGTACGGAGTACAGTATAAGCGATGCAGTGATGAGTATATGTAGTTAGTCACCACGGCACGTCGTCGCACGCGTAGCTTAGGGAGAATATGCGATGCAGTGATGCATGGCCGGGGTGGGGTAGGCAGTTCCATATAGTACTATAATTTCCTACGTATTACGTACGTGCAAGTATGGATACGTACGGACGTCGTCGTCGATGACGATGAGGGAGGTAGCTAGCTGCACGAGATGCATGCATACGTGTGTTCGCGAAATCGTGACTCTTGATCCTCCAACCCCTGCCCGGCCCGTTTGGATTGGCAGCCTAAGGCTGGACAAAAAACTCGAAACTTGATAGCTTGTTCGACTCGCTCGTTAATGGCTCGGCTCGAGCTCGACTCGTTTTGTAACAAGTCAGCTCGATTTAAAACGAGCGAGCTCAATTTATGACGAGCCAGCTCGTGAGCTGTTCGTTAGCTCGACCGAGCTAGGAAATTCACAAGCCAAACACCAAAAATTAGCTCGGTCCATACATGTCTCGTTCGCCTCGGCCCAGCCTACTCATTTGTCTTGGCCCAGCCCAAACCTAAAACCCTAAGCATATATACACAATACACACACGTACACTCCACCAGGCACCAGCTATCCTACCCAGCCGTCAAAACACCAGGGAGTCGAGTGGACTCCGGATCTCCGGATACAGGAGGCCAGGAGCCGCCCGCCGCCGTTCCTCACAGCAGGTAGGCACGCCGCTCTTCTTTGGTCTCCCATCTTCACACGCAGCAAGCAGCACACTGCACGCAACTAACATATCCCAATCCCATCTCAAGTAGAGCTGGTCATGGAGGATGAGGAAGGGTCCCCAGGGATGGTTCATCTAGTTCCGGTGGCCCCTAGTCTTGAATCGAGGAGTAACCGCAAAAAGATGTCGTCTTCGGCAGGAATTCGTGTTGGCCGCGGCCGAGGTCGAGGATCCACATTTTCTTTGCGTGTGATGTGGTTTGTAAAGTGTAAATGTGAAAAGTAATAATAATTGCCCTCTGCATCTGTTGTACGCCATTTTGCAAAACCTCAAAAAGTGGAGCCTATTGCAACATGGTTAATTAAAAAAAACTGAATTGCAACCTGGTTAGATTATGTTACTTGAAAACATGGTTAGTTTGTTACATCTAATGTAACCAATTTGCAACAACTTGGTTTCTGTCAGGAACCAACTATACTAGCTGTGTTGGTGCCGAGAGTGGGGCAGCGATTCCCTACTATGGATGATGCTCACGTATTTTACAAGGATTATGCAAAGCTGGCTGGATTTAGTCTGAGGACATTAAGAACAAGCAAGCAAACAAGTCATTGGGTCTGCAATAGAGAAGGGAAATGTGAGAGGAAAAACAAGGATGAGACACCAAAAACAGATAAAGGGTCGAAGAGATGCGGCTGCCCGGCTTATGTGAAGGTTAAGATGGATGGAAAGCAAAGATTCTGGTTTTTTGACCATGAACAAGAAGTCCACAACCACAAGCTTGATCCATCTCCCAGGATGACGAGATACATGCACGCACACAAAAACATGACAGAAGGCATGAGTGACTTGTTTACCATAATGACGAGAAACGGAGTTCCACATCAGGCAGCGCTGCATGTCATGTCAGATCTGTATGATGGTCGACATATGTGGGGGTTTACAAAGAAGGATGTAAAGAATATGTAAGTGATGTATTTTTGTTTTCGGTAAATTGCAACAGCTGATATATTCCGATTGCAACATGTCACATGACTGAAAAAATGCAAACCTGACATCTTTTTAAAATAATTGCAGGAAGACATCGAAGGCTAGAGAGGGCAGAGAAGACGATCTTAACAAGCTTCTACGGTTCTTCAGAGAATGCAAAGAAAGTAATCAATATTTCTACTGGGATGTAGATGCAAATCCAAATACTCGAGTGATCAAGAACATCTTCTAGAGTCATGCAAACCAGAGAGCTGATTACGTGGATTTTGGAGATGCCATCACATTTGACACGACGCATAACACAAACATCAAGAAGATGCCGCTGACAATGTTTGTTGGAGTCAGCAATAATCTGAAGAATGTGAAGTTTGGGCAGGCTCTGATTGGTGATGAATCAATTGGATCGTTCAAATGGTTGTTTGAGACGTTCAAGAGTTGCATGAGTGGACGTGAACCTCATGTTATCCTGACAGGTGAACCTTATCTCCTTTTCCTATGAAAATACTGATTGCAACCTTGAAAACATCTTTTTTAGAAAAATAAAAATAGGTTACATGTGTATAATATAAAAAAGTATATGATTACATCTTTGAAAAAAACACATATGGCAACCTTGAAAAGATCTTTACATCAAAACACATGCTTGTTTGCTTTTTGAAAAATTATTTGATAATTGTTGTTTCTGGTCAGTTCTGTGTCTACTGAAAAATAGCTAGTTGTGTGTCTGTTGTACACCATTTGCAACATGGTGTGTTGTGTGATTGTAAACAGTGTCACTGAAACAATTGCAACTTGGTTTTTGTCTTTTAACAGACGAAGATCCTGCGATGAAAGTAGCTATTGAGATGGTCTTTTTCAAGTCTCATCATAGAAACTTTCGTTGACACATAGTAAGACAATGGGAGTTTGAGTTGGACCAGCTGTACAATGAACACAAGGAGCAAAATTTGAAGGAAAAGCTTGAGTTCTTGATAAACTATCCATTGGGCCTGACTCAATTTGAGGCTAAGTGGCAGAAGCTAGTAGATGAGTGTGGCATTGCTGAAAACCCTGCAATTAGAGCCCTGTGGGAAAAGAGGGAGAGGTGGATTGTTGCTTATTTCAAGGGGATGTATTGTGGTAGGATGACGTCGACGCAACGATCGGAGAGCCATAACAGGGTGCTCAAAGATGGCTATGGTAGTGAGAGCACTAGCCTGCACATGTTTGCTAGAAGGATGCTAGACTCACTACAGCATACTGACCACATGGACGCAGGAGAGACACATTATGTGCAGGTAAAAAAATCACATCGGGTTTGCAGAAAAAAGGAAAATAATAGTTATTGTTCCCCAGTTATAAAACACTGTCCATATCCTGCAAAAAATGATTAAAAAATAGTGATAAAAATGCAGGTTGAGGTTGTTCGGGCTTGCAAAGCGAAATTTGATGAGCAACTATGCAGAGTGTACACTAGAGCTGTATACCAAGAGTACAAGAAGCAGTACAATAACAACACAGCCTCTGTGATTCGCCCTAATCCAGACCCGCATGTGAGTAATGGGTGGTTGGTGAAGCATGAACAAGCTGGAGGGACCTTCTGTTGGGCACAACATGAGTTCCGAGTGGTTGCTGATAAAGACAATGGAGAATATGGATGCGAATGCAAAAAATGGGAACACACACGTATCAGCGAAGAATCTGAATGAATTTATGTTTGGTTTGAAGCTCAATTACAACTTATTTTGGCAAGTAGTTGCAACATGTATCATAGACTAAATACAACTATTTGACATGTGCATCTGTTTTTTTTCAAAAAAAAATATATGCAAGGCTATTCTGCATGCATATTATAAGATCCTTCACCCACCTACAGGTCAGAAAAATTCCAGAGAAGTACATCCGGAAAAGATACACTCGTCTTGTGAGACACGAAGTTCCGTGGGATAGGCATGACGATGTTCGAATTGGTCCAGCAGCAAGCCAAGAGCGGACCCGGATGTCCAACTTGCTGCCTAAGTTGATGATGCTTGGAAGGGCAGGAAGTAGGTCAGATCGTGCTTGTGAAGAGACAAACAGGTAGCTGGACAGGATCATACCAGGGATTGAAATGTTCCCAAGAAGCATGGAGAATGCGTCGTCGGGCAGTGGACCGTCAGCAATTGAATCGACACCTACAACAGCGCACCGTGTCGATGATGATGCCACAACTAATGGGTCGCCCAGCGGTGGGCCATCGGCCGATGGATCAGTGGTGACAACAACACAACCTGGCGATGGTGGTGCTAGATCGCATCCATCATCAGCGCTGTTGCATGATGGATTGTTGCTGGTTGAACCCACTGTAGCGCGCACAAAGGGCATAGGGAAGAAAGGGAAAAATGAAGTTCACCCTCCAATTGATGGTAACCCATTCAGCACGTATGGCAAGGACAACTATGGTGACAGAAAATGCAGCGGGTGTGAGGTCCGGGGTACACATTACATCACGACATGTCCATTGAAACCCAATCGAAGCAATGCAGCAGAAAAGCATAGCAACAAAAAGGTGCTAAATCAAATGATGGGACTCCGAAGAAAAGAGGACGACCAAAGATGGTGAGGGATCTGCATGAAGATAGTGATGTAGATGTTGATGAAGTTGCTAAAACACAGCCAAGCAGTTCTGTGCGCAGAGGATGCAGGAGACGTACAAGAAGATGTTCAACAGCCAGAACAAGTGTAGAGACACCTCCGCGTGTCGTATACGATGACTAAAAAATGGTCATTTATGGCCTATCAAAACACTTAGTGTGGGTGTCTAGATTAAGAACCGCTATAAATTATATATTACATGTGTATAAGTTTAAAACATATATGATTACTTCTTTGAAACACATGCTGGGTTTGATTTTTGAATACACACTAGTTGCTTTTTCTGTAAAAAACTATGGTTAGTTGTTATATACATCTACTATAAAAACTTGGTTAATTGCAACATGGTTTATTATAAACATGGTTAACTGTTCTATGCAATCTACTGTAACACCATTTGCGACACAGTGAGTAAAGCTATTGCAACATCGTTTAATAATGGGTAGCAACGTGGTTAATTGCAACATGGTTAGATTATACTAGTTAGGACTTGGATAATTGTACGTGTAATGTACACCGTTTGCAACATGGTGTGTCGCCCAATTACGACATTATGTGTAACTCAACTGCAACTTGAGTTACCCATAAAAACACACAGATATCGTGACGATGAAAAAAAACACGTAGCTTTGAACAAAAAAAGTGCTAGAGGTGTTTGTGACAATAAGGTCTTCGATCCAGTCACAAAATACATAAAAAAGTGCTCGAGGGGTGCAAGTCATAAGACAAAGTACTAGAGGGGTTGTAACACACAAGCTACATAGTTTTGTAGCAAAGAAAAAGTCTTCCATCCAGTTACAACACAGAAAAGTGCTCGAGGGGTTACAAGTTATAACACATTAAGCTGAATGGAGTCCATTCTTCAGAGTCACAAAGTATCTTCCTTCCACCAATCCTATAGACATCCAGTTTGTCGGGTAAGTCGGTCTGGTTCATTAGATGAAACATCAAGTAGTGCATGAGCTCTACCTTGTATATCATGCCCTTGAACTACAAAAAACACAGTGAAAAAAGGAAAAAGAAAAAGGAACATGTCAGAATGAAAACATTTTTTGAGGGCAGAAAAGAATGAACATTTTTTGGAAATGAAAATACTCACTGGATTGATATCAATGTTCAACTTATTACCATCCCAAAATTCCATATACTTCCAAAGGAAAAACATGCAATCACTGGGCCCGACTTGTTTTGGGACATCAATCAATGGCCTGCTCCAATTCTCAATGTTAGGGAATTTTTTCTTGCTGACCTTCTGAAATGCAGCACTTATGATGGGGATCTTCTTGGCAATGGCATCATGACGAAATGCAGGGTCGGTGTCCCCCCACCAATAGTCAATTGAGTCGAGGATATCAATCCGATTGTGAATTCGATTGATACTGTAAACAAAATAGTGGTTACCATCACATATTGGAATGAATATCTGCACACATGTGTTGAGTATGGTGTGTCAGTTGAGTAAACAGGAAAACCAAAAAATGTAGTTGCTGTGTTACACCTACTGTACACCCCCATTTGCAACAAGAAGGAGATGCAGATTGCAACATGGGTGACTAACATTTTGCAAAAAAAAAAGAAAGCGTGGGATTGCTGCATCAACTATACAAAACAAAAAGAGAAAAAGCATGGGATTGCTGGCTGCACCAACTATGCATGTAGTTGCTGGCTGCACCAACTATGCAACAATTTGCGAAAAAGAGAAAAAAGCATGGGGATTCGAGATTACAATATGAATAACTAACATTTGCAGTGGTACTGAAAACTAGAAAAATAGATAGATACTAATCTGCTTTGCTTTGGTCCAATCAGAGTAATTCTCAAGTTCACACTCAAGATGTTTTCTTAATATTCTGAATTCTTCAGTCTCGGTTTTTCCATCGTCCTCGTAGATCCTCTCAGTGCCTTGCACCAGTTGCTGTAGACACACATAGAAAAAAAGATTTCATTTTTTTTAAAAAACAAACAACTAATATGCAGAAAAAAAGAAAAAAGAAGAAAATGAAGTCAATCAAAAGCTCACATAGAAGCCAGTGGTGAGAAACAGCCTATATCCAATTGAGTCATCCTTGTGGACAATGTCATCAAAACGGAGACAATGAACTGTGAAATCTAGAATAGAAGAGTCACCATCTTTGTTGTCTACGAAAGTTGTGAGTAGTTCAAGTCCATCAAAAGATATAAAAATGTTGAACTCAATCAGAGTCATCCTATGTAATGAGGAAAAAAGAAGAAATGTGTTAGCTATGTGTAATCAGAGTCATCATGTGTAAGTTGATGTGTTACATCTACTGTACACCCCATTTGCAACAAGGAGGAGATGCAGATTGCAACATGGGTGACTAACATTTTGCAAAAAAAGAGAAAAAGAAAAAGCATGGGATTGCTGCACCAAAAAAATGTAAGTTGTTGTGTTACATCTACTGTACACCCCATTTGCAACAAAGAGGACATGAAGATTGCAACATGGGTGACTAACATTTTCAAAAAATAGAAAAACATGGGATTGCTACACTAAAAAACTATACAAAAACAAAAGAGAAAAAACATGGGATTGCTGCCTGCAGCACTATACATGTAATGTGTTAGCTAATTGCAACAATGATATGAAGTGAATTGCAACAAAATAAAAAAAAACATGGGAGAGCCTTTGCCAATGGTACTTTCGGGCGGCTGTTGGGAATTAGGAAAGGAGATGTGTATTTCCTTGGCTTCTTCTTTAGACGTTGTCTCACATGTTTGTAAATCATCTTCTGGAACTGATTAAAGTCTTACGATCTCTGTTCACGTTCCTCTTGAAACAGCCGGATGGGTGGGGTTACGCTCAAAATGTCATCAATCAGATCATCTGGAAAACATGGAGCACATGCAGCTACGCTGGGGCCTGCCTCACCAACAAGACTGCTCTTCAACGTAGCAATCTCTTTGTCAGCTTGATCGCGCATGTGAAGCATCTGTTTCTCCCATTCATTACGGCGCGCTTCCTCATCTTTATTAAGATGTGGTGCAAGCTTCTTGTTCCCGCCAGTTTGCCTTTGATAAACTATCTTTTTCCTGGATGCTAGTTGCTTTCTCTGTAAAATCATCAAATGTATATAAGAAAAAATGCTAGCAAAAAATAGGTGCTCTCTACATTTTCTATACACCATTTTGTGGAAAAACAAATTTGCAACATGGTTTAAATACATGATTGCAACATGGTCAACAACACGGTTGCAAAAAAACACAAAACAAAATGACAGATAAGAATACAGTTAGCTGCAAACCTAATAAAACAAACATATAAAAAATATATAGTGTACATATCATACAAGAGGAGGGTAGGTTGTTGGGGTCGACTGTGTCTCGTCTTGAATTTTGGCATCCTGTGCTTGCCTGGATGCATCACCGATCTCGTTGGGTTTGTTCTGTACAAATATAAATTGCAAAAAAACCAATCGAGTCAACTATACAAACAAAAATCCATATCGATGCTGCATGTGTGTAAACACAAAAAATTCAAACCCTGGTCAGTGGACAAAAATTGATGATTCATGTCACCTGGCCAATAGGGTCGTTGGGCGAGCAGGTTGTTGGGGTCGACTGTGTCTCGTCTTGAATTTTGGCATCATGTGCTTGCCAGGATGCATCACCGATCTCGTTGGGTTTGTTCTTTACAAATATAAATTGCAAAAAAACCAATCGAGTCAAGTATACAAATAAAAATCCATATCGATTCTGCATGTGTGTAAACATAAAAAATTCAAACCCTGGTCAGTGGACAAAAATTGATGATTCATGTCACCTGGCCAATAGGGTCGTCGGGGGGGGGGGGCAGGTTCTTGGGGTCGACTGTGTCTCGTCGTGCTTGCCTGGGTACATCACCGATCTCATTGGATTTGTTGTGTACAAATACAAATTGCAAAAAACCAATCGAGTCAAGTATACAAACAAAATACATATCGATGCTGCATGTGTGTAAACAAAAAATCCAACCCCTGTCCAGTGAACAAAAGTGATGATTCATGTCACCTGGCCAGTAGGGTCGTCGACATACATGGATGTCAGGTCGTTTACTAGGGAATCCAACCCCTGCACAGGACCACGCAATGAAGGCGGTGCTAGTGTATATGACAAGAAAAATATATAAAAATTAGGATGAGTGCGAGAAGACATGGAGGTAGACCGAGTCGACCGAGTCAAGACGGTGGATGCGCGAGTCGAGCGAGGCTCAGGGGACTCGGAGTCCGACCGGGCGAAGACAAGGTGGCTCGCGTCGAGTGGTTTGGTTGTTTGGGCCTCAAAACCATCCGCGTTGGTTTCCGAGTTTGGGCCGCAAAACTCGGGGTTCGGTAGTTGAGCCCAAAGCTACCGGTGCTAGGTTTCCTGGGTTTGGGCCTCAAAACCTAGGCGGAGATTCTGAGGAAGCGGGTATGGCACGTGGCGGAATCCTAGAGGTTGCGTCGAGGCGACTACAACTCCCGGCAAGAAGTGGGGCCGTCCATTCAAAATGCGGGAGATATTTTCCGGAGCTTGGACTGCAATGCTTAGGCTAGGTAGTTCACACAATGTATCTAGGGGGTTCTTTGGGAAATAGCCAAAGCCCGATAAGTAGGGGGTGAAGGGGTATCCCTCATGCTATCTATTGAACCCTAATCATTTTTCCCCAACTCTCTCTCTACCCTCTCTCTAGTTCTTGAGATCCCTAGGTTGATTTCACCAACCTCTGTAAGAACTTGAGTTTGTTGCGAGGAATCGGAGGTCGTAACCTCCGTAAGCCATGGTGGCTTCGACTTCTTGATCGTGTCCCCGTTTTGCTTTTGCTCCCTCTTTTTCCCGAGATGATTTCTCTTTGTAGGGAGTAGCTCTTGCAAATCCGTTTGAACCAAGTTGTTCATATTCGTGAGGAGCATCTTTGCACCGAAGGAATTCCCCTCAAACCTCACGAGTGCGTAGATCGGGCGATTTCTTTGTGGTGTTCTTCGTTCTTACCCCTTTTCCCCCAAATCCTCGTTTCCCTTTAATTCTCACCAAATTGAGCGATGATTTCTTAGGATTAGCTCCCCAACTGTACAAGGATCATTCCTACAAAGTTTGGTTGCAGTTGGAGTTCATTTGGTTGACTTTTGGGAAGATTTGGAGGAGGGAAAACGATTTTCGGGATCGCTGTGTAGATTTCGGGGGCGTGGGACGCTCCAGAGTTTGGCGTCGGACGGTCCGTCGGAGGCGCCGGACGCTACGTAGTACTGACGACAGCGTCCGTCGCGATCGTCCGTCGCTGGGGCTGTTTTCGGGCTGTTTTTTGAGTGTCGGACGCTCCTGACAGAGCAGCGTCCGTTGCCCATCGGACTCAGTCCGTCGCCCTATGCAGCGTCCGTCGCCCTTCCAGCAAGGTTTTCAGGATTTTCTTCGTCGCTGTGTTGGCCGTTTCTCTCTCGTCCGGACTCCGAATAAAGTTCCATTTGTTGCGTTGGATTCGTATTCACATAAGGAACCTGATTAGGTACTTTTGAGACCAGTTCTAATAAGTATTTTTGGGTGTGCGCTTGCCTCTTCTCTCTAGGGGTTGAGAGTACCGCTCTCGGTGTATCGGTTTCGAGTTCGTGGCTTTGATCATTCTCCATCTTCTCCGACCGCTCCGCTACACCTTTAGGGGTCTTCCTAAGGTGCCCACCTACTTGTTAGGTCGTGTGCGAGTCGGTTCTTCCGAGGTTAAGTTTTAGGTGTGAGTTTGGGACAAGGGCCAAGTCTTTGAGTTGAATTTTATTTGACTCTCATTCACCCCCCCTTTGGTCGCCGTTCTCGGTCCTTCAATTGGTATCAGAGCCGGTTAAGGATCAATCCACCTTACACGGTTCTTGATCCGTGAAGGTGACATGGAGCGAGGTGCTGGTAAACCTCCCTACTTCGATGGAACCAACTTTGCCTATTGGAGGGTGCGCATGTCGGCTTACCTCCAAGGGATTGACACAAAGTTTTGGGAGATTTGTGAGAATGAGAACTACGTGGTTCTTGAGGCTCGAATCACCGATGCCCAGGTTACGCAACATGCGTCAAACGCAAGAACCCATAGCATTCTCTTCTCTTCTCTGTCTCTTCCAGAGTTTGAGTGGGTTTCGAGTCTCACTACGGCATGGGAGATCTGGAAAACACTCTTGAGATATCATGAGGGCAACCCTCAGATCAAGTCCAGACTCTTCGACACGTACCATAGAGAGTATGGGAACTTTGCTCTGTTGGCTGGCGAATCTGTTGACGGGATGTTCACTCGCTTCCAATCTATCGTCAACAAAATGCGTGCTAATCGAGCCAACTTGCCTTATGATGATCATGAGATGGCTATCAAGCTTTTGCATGCTCTTGATCGGAAGGTGTGGGAGATGAAGGTGGCTACCATTCAAGAGTCACCAGGATATGATGCCCTGACCGTGGACGAGCTATTCAGCAAGCTCATGTCCTCGGATATTGACTACCAGACCCGGGCCAAGGTTGGAAACCCGTCGAAACCATCCATGGCGTTGGTTTCTGGCCCCGGCGGTACGTCTTCTTCCTCCTCTGACCCTTCACACTCGTTGTTTGCTTTGTCTTTGATTTCTGTGATAGAGGATCAAGTGGAGGCTCTTGGAGATGATGAGTTGGCTTTGATCATCACCAAGTTCTCACGGTTTCACAACAACCGTTTGAACCGTCGGCGTGGTGGCTTAGCCAAGGGGTGCTACCATTGCAGTGATGAGGATCACTTCATCGCAAACTGCCCAAGAAAGCTGCGGGCGACTTCACCAAGCGCAAGGAAAAGCGCGAGCACCACTTCGAGGACAAGCACAAGCCCAAAGGTGGCTACCACTGAAGGTCCTCCAAGAAGGTGATCGACAAGGTGAAGGCCAGGCACTGAGCCTTCCTCGCCTCCCTCAGCGACATCGATGCCTCCTCCGATGGAGGTGCTTCTTCATGCGATGATGAGTCAAAGGGAATGGTTGAGGACAAGTTCAACGGCCTATGCTTCTACGCCGATGCCAAGCACGGTGGCTTTTGCACCATGGCGATTGAAGAAGGCAAGGTCGGGAAGCGCAAGGATGGCCCCGACTACGACTACGACTACGACTCCGACACACCCGAGGTATCACCCACCGTCGAGTCCCTCTCTCTCGAGATTGAGTCTCTGAATGACACCTTGATGAGTCAAGATGCGTTGCTCAAGCGTGTCGCTTGTGAGAGGAACGAGTTTAAGGCGAAGTACCTTAGCGCGCTTCATGAGATAGATTTTGCTAAGGCGTTAGTGGTGGTTACCGAGGAGGTAGAGTGTGATGGTTGCGCCATTCACATGTCTGATCTTGTCACTCTCCAGGACAAGTATGGCACTCTACTTGAGGAGGTCAATGAGCTGAAGGCTTGGCCTAGCTTACTTGGTGCGTGCAAGTCTTGCTTAGGCTTGCGTTCTGAGCTGGCATAGAAGGATGCTAAGATCGATGTATTAGAAAGGTCAGCTTAGATAACACTAGAGAGTCGGATCGCTTTGAGGCTTTGGAGCTTGAGATCGCGTCATGCAGACACGACAAGATGCGAACCGAGGAAGAAAACAAATACCTTCGGTCCATCTTGAGTTGGGTGTCTTGCCGAGAGCCACAGTTGGGAATGATGCTTAGCCAATGCAAAAGGGCTGGCAGCACGGGAGTAGGATTTGTTATAGGTGGGAAGGACGATAGCATGTTCGGTAAGATCAGTGAGTGCAGTGGTTTGAGCGAGAATGAGAAACCCATCAAAACTTCCAAGCTTACCAAGATCACTCCACCTAAGCCTACCAACCCCTCTGAGTTTCCTGTGAGAGATGGTGTGTTTGAAGAGCCACCCAAAACCACTCCACAAAAGCAAGTGTGGATTGCAAAACCGAACCATCTTCGCAACACAGTTGACACATTGCCAGACATCTCTAGTGATCCCCTTCCTAAGAAAGCTAGAGCCACCCAACCCAACAAGAGAGTGCCTACCAAGAGTGCGGTGAGGTACCATTGTGAGTATTGTGAACGGGATGGGCATTTGGCTGAGTTTTGCTATAGGAGGAAGAGAGATGATCGGTGGCAGTTTGAGTTGAACAACCGGGACATGTACCACCCATGAGTTGGGGCATGTGGACCGGAAGTTCGGAGGCGCACTACTAGGCCTAGAGGTACAATGCCTCAAGGTGCTAGGCCTCAGGAGGCAAGACCACGTTGTGGTCGTGCCCGGTGGGGTACCGGTCGTGACCCATACGACTATGGGCCTTGTGGCGGTGGCTTCACTCCACCCTTCTCTAGCGGACCACATTTTCCCTATCATGGTGATCTCTATCCCTCCGTAGGGCAGGAGATGTTTGGTTTTTCTCCTAACCCATTCTTTGGGCAAATGGGACAACACTGGTATCCTTCATAGTTTACTAACCCCAGTGTTGGTCCGTTTTCTCACCCTATGTCTTTTTATTGATGTAGGAAGGAGGATTGGAGGAGACTTGGCTTGTGGATTCCAGATGTTCACGACATATGACCGGAAGTGCCAAGTGGTTATCCAGCCTCGACCCCGTGAGTACATTACATTCGGGGACAAGAGTAAAGGTAAGGTTGTCTCCCGGGGGTCCATCCGAGTCAATTTGTCTTTTGTCCTCAAGGATGTTGATTTGGTTGCGAATTGGCATTTTAATCTTCTCTCGGTTTCACAACTCCTTGAAGATGGTTTTGAAGTGAGCTTTAAGCCAAACTTGTCTCGGATTTTGGACTCTCGTGGTGAGCTTGTTTGCCGGATTTTACCCTTCGGGAAGGTTTTTTGTGCGGATTTTTCTATCTCTTCCAGACCTTCTCGTTGTCTTCTTGCCGGTTCTTCTTCCGAGCATTGGAAGTGGCATAGGAGGTTGGGACATTTGAGTTTTGACTTGCTTGCAAGGCTTAGCTCAATCGACCTTATCCAAGGATTGCCAAAGCTGAAGTTCAAGAAGGATTTGGTTTGCCATTCTTGCAGGCATGGCAAGATGGTTGCCGCTGCCCATCCTCCTGTGGCTGAGGTCATGACCACTCGACCTGGTGAGCTCTTACACATGGACACAGTTGGCCCAGCTCGGGTCAGGTCGGAAGGAGGGAAGTGGTATCTGGTTGTAGTCATTGATGATTACTCGAGATACTCTTGGGTGTTCTTTTTGGAGAGTAAGGATGAGGCTTTTCCACTTGTTCGAGATCTGATTTTGAGATTGCAAAATGAGCTACCTAAGAATGCCATGAGAGCTATCTGCAGTGACAATGGCACATAATTCAAGAATGCTCAATTTGCAACTCTTTGCTCTTCTTTGGGTCTCGATCACCAGTTTTCCTCACCTCACACTCCCCAGCAGAACGGTATTGTTGAGCGCAAGAATCAGACCCTTGTTGAGATGGCCAGGACGATGCTCGATGAGCATAGGACTCCTAGGCGGTATTGGGCTGAAGCACTCAGTTCTGCTTGCTATGTTTCCAATCGCATTTTTCTCCGAGCTTTCAAGAAAAAGACCTCTTATGAGCTGCGATTTGGGAGACCACCCAAGGTAAGTCACCTACGGGTGTTTGGGTGCAGTGCTTCTTCCTCAAAAAGGGCGCTAAGTTGGATAAATTTGAATCATGGTCTTCTCACGGTATCTTTCTTGGTTATTCTACTCACTCTCGTGCTTATCGTGCACTTAACCTTGAAACTAACCGAGTGATGTAGACTTGTGAGATTACCTTCGATGAAACTATGCCCTGTGTTTCCACTGCTTTTGAACTTGTAGGTGATGATGAGGTGAACACTAGCATCTTTGTGGAGGAGCAGGACAACGCCGATTGGGGTGATCCCGAGCCGACTCCACCGGCTGCCCCCGTCAACCCTGCGACGTCCACTTCGGCTCACGGTCCCCATCCGACTACTTCCTCTACATGGGGGCCGTTTGAGCAGCTTCCTCAGTCGGTGCCCGTTGCACCTGAGGGAGCTCCAGCTGCTGTCGAGGGGGAGGCCACTTCGTCTAGGCAGGCTCCCCGCCACATCCAGGGGCAGCACCCGCTGGAGAACATCATCGATGACATTGACCATCGAGTCACGCGGTCCAGGTCCTATATCTCTCACTTTGCTAATTCGGCTTTTGTCGCTTCTTTTGAGCCCCGAGATGTTGGACACGCTTTGATGGATCTAGATTGGGTTAATGCCATGCATGAGGAGTTAGAAAACTTTGAGTGAAACCACGTTTGGGTCTTAGTTCCTCCACCACCTAGTTTCCACCCTATAGGTACCAAATGGGTTTTCAAAAACAAACAAAGTGAGGATGGGGTGGTAGTGCGCAACAAGGCTAGGTTGGTAGCTCAAGGCTTTTGTCAAAAGGAGGGAATAGACTATGAGGAAACCTTTGCTCCCGTAGCTCGTTTAGAAGCCATTAGAATCCTTCTAGCTTTTTCGGCTTCTAAGGGGTTTAAACTTTTTCAAATGGACGTTAAAAGTGCTTTCTTAAATGGCTACATAGAGGAGGAAGTTTATGTTAAACAACCTCCCGGTTTCAAAAACCCCAAGTTTCCAAACCATGTTTTTAAACTTCACAAAGCTTTGTATGGTTTGAAACAAGCACCTAGAGCATGGTATGATAGGCTAAAAACCTTTTTGCTTGCTAAGGGCTTTAAAATGGGATCGGTAGATAAGACGTTGTTTCTCCTCAAGCGAGGCAAAGACACTCTCTGTAACACCCGATTTTAAGAACAAAACCAGATTTACACCATATGTGAGCCCAGGAAGTCAAATCTCACATATAGCCACAAATTAAGGTGATATCGAAAGACAATACTTAAATATATAACATATAAGGTCAAAGGATAACCTCAACACAACGGACAGCGGAAAGACGACTCCGATCTTCGGGTGAAGACTCCACTTCCACAGGGACCAACTGACTGGTTGATCACAAGCCTATCTCTTCCAACTCTTGCAAACTGGTACCCATCCAGGATTTTTATCCAAGTATTGAAAATAAAGCAAGCATAAGTACATGTCGTACTCAAGAAGATAACATGGGGTTCATGAGGCTCAAAAAGGATAGACACGGGTTTAACTGCATCAGCTTTTAAGTGAATCATAGTTTTAGCAGTTGAGTCGCATCAAGTTCAACATAAGCCCAAATAACCATATGATCAGGTGAACAAGATATAATGCTTATATGAACAAGTCACAATAATCAATAACAAATAACAACTGATGAGCCATGACATAAGGACATCACACAATAAGGAGCCCAAGCCACTCGTAACCGTGAGCACGGCTATCATGATAGTTTTTAACTCTGCGCAGAGGTGTACATCTTTACCCATAAGTCGTGAATTGCCCTTTCGCCCGAGGACGCGACCCTCTTAACCCACTTCCAAGGAAGGTCGGCAGGGTTCACTACGAGACCGTTCACAGATTCCACTAATAGATAACAACCCGCTACAAGTTCCCTTTAATGAGATCGCAAGAACTCCCCTCCCAGAAGTCACCGCAGCGCACCTTCTGGCAGACCAAGTCCCTACTTTCTCAGAGCCCTTCTTGCGCCCTCTCAGGTAGGTTGCCACAAACTAGCAAAAGTCTAATACTGAGTCAAGCCAGAGCCCATTAGCTTATGGTAGTACTGTTTTCTCGGGGTAATCTCTTACAGAAATATCCCTATGAGTGAGAACACAGGTGTGAGTTCCTAATGTTCCACCTATAGTCCACGTTGCTAAAAAAAGTCATCTTTTATCGTTATTGCATATATCATTAGTCAAGTTACAAGATCATGGTTATTCCTTATGAGCACTAGCACAAACTACCCATATGCAAACCCTCAAAGGTGACAAGGTACAGGATATCAAATCTAGGTAATCCTTATGGGTAACAAGGTAGACACATGCATATGAATTAAGTATTTAAGGTGAATAGGACAACAAGGAAGATCCCATGCTATACTTGCCTTAAACACTTAGATCCTTTCTTCAACTGATTCTCAACTTCAGATGGCTTCTTCTTGATCTCCACGTAGCACTCACCGATTGGACAAAATAGTAAACACCACACAAGCAGCTGAACAAACATGCATAACATACAATGGATCTATTTTAGAACAGTACACCAATCAATGAAAAGAGCTTTAAAAGAAAACTACGGATCTCTACGATCACCCAGACGCGAGAAACACGCTAATCGGATCTATAACGGAAAAGAAACGGCTACCGAAAGATTAGCTTTAAAAAGAAACTAGGCTTCATTTATTTTATCTATATAAAAAGCATGTATTGGATACTTCAGAGAAATACCCAAACTGAATTAATTCACATTACTTTGCTTTGTAAAAACAAGATTAAACTAAGTATGTTTTATTTTATGAAAAGCCGAGGTGGAAACCCTAATTAATTTTAATTGGAAAACCATTGCTTATAGATTAATCAATTATCATTTCACTTGAAAGAATAAAACATATTTATTACTGCTACTACTAGGTAGAGCTTATCGTTACGAAACCAACGCAACTCGAATGGGACAAAACGGATCTAGAATGAGAGATTTATAAATTAAACAAGATTTTGAAAAGAGCAAGATTAAAGAGTTGATAAATTAATTTACTTTGATTTTCAAAAGACTTTAACATAGATAAAAACTGTACCATTAGATAGATCTTGAAATTACGGATCTAACACAACTTGTTTGGGCCAAAACGAATTTGAAACGAGGGAGATATATGGTTTTCAAACTCGGTGGCAATTTTGTAAATAAAGATTTTCCTTTTATTTTGAATAAAAACAGATCCGACGGAGATTACGCTTTCCAGCAGTAAAGGCGTATTCGGGGATGGCGCCATGGACGGCGGATTGAGACAGAAAAAGTTGGGGGTCTCTTTAGCAAAATTCCCCTCGAAGGGGTATCTTCTAATCTCATATGTTGATCTAGGATCGGACGGATCAGGTAGAAGGGGAGGAGAGAGAGGGTGGTCGGCTGTTGACCTAGTCACCGTCCACGTGTGCGCCATGTGGCTGCTTGGGATTGGGTGGCCTACGGTGGACCGGTTGAGGTGGCCACGGGTGCGGGATTGTGGACCCTGTCCACACTGTTCCATAGACCGAAGGGGTATGCCCCTTAAGTGATCTAATCCGGACCTTTGATCTCAGATCGGACGGTGGAAAAGGGATCGAGAGGGAGAGAAAGAGGAGGACCGACCGGTTACCAGAAGTCCGGCACGGTGGAGCGCCATGGCCAGAGCCTGAAGCTCGCCGGCGTTTGAAGATTGGGGCCTACGGGCCACGGTTTCCAACGGGGAAGGGTGCGAGAGAGAGAGGATGGAGAGACGAGCTCACCTGAGACCAAGTCGGAGTCCGGGAAGACACGGTGGCGGTCGGCCACGGACGGAGGCGGATCGAGGATCCCTGCTCGTGGTGACAGCGCAGTGAGGACAGGGAAGAGAGAAATCGAGCGCACAGGGAGGTAGAGGGGAGTAACGCGGACTCACTGAAGGCTTTCGTGTGGCCGGTGGAGCAACAGAGACGAACAACGGCTTGACGGGGCGGCTCCGGAGCTTCTGTGCACGGTGACAAGCCGGTGAGGGCAGCGAATCGTGAAATTGATCGGTGGATGAGGTTCACGGAGTCCTGGTCCCTGTTCCAGAGGACGGTGGAGGGCTAGCAGCAGCGAAAAAGCTCCGGTGTCCTCCAATGGCGGTGGCGGTGCACTGCAGGCTCAGGAGACGGTGCGGCATAGCTAGGGCAGGGCATCGACGGCGCTAGGATTGTGGGAGGCGGTGCGGGGCCTCATCCGCTATTTAAGAGGCAGAGGGGGGGGGGGGGAGTTACGGCGTGCGCACGCGCCTGTCGCGCGGGGCGGCCGCGGACTCTGAACAGAGTCCCGTTCGGGGACGACGGGAGGTAGGAGGAGGCACTGACGGTGCGGGTCCGGGGTGGCAGTGAAACCGGGTGAGAGAGGGGAAAAGAAAGGCGCTGACAAGCTAGGCCCATGCGTCAGAGAGAGAAAAGGAAAAGGGGAGGGGGCCTGCGCCGCGTGCTGGGCCGGCCTGGTGCGGCCCAAGGAGAGAGGGAGGGAGCGCGTGGGCTGGAAAAGGGGCAGGCCGACTGGGCCAGAGAGGAAGGAGGAGGAGAAGTGGGCCAAAAGCAGAGAGGGTGAGGTTTCTGTTTTCCTTTTTAAAAAGAACTTTTCTTATTTTTCTCTTTTGTTTTTCCTTTTTCCAAACATTTTCAAAACATTTTAAAATTCCTTTTTGCTTTTGGTAAAAAACCAACCAACAAAATAAAACAGTGCAAGGCATGGATGCACAAACACTTTGCTAACCCTAGGTTTCTTTTAATTTGATAAAAAGTTTTTAGTTTACTATATTTCATGAGCACAAAATTCAATTTAAAACAAATTTAATCTATTTTCAAAATTCAATTTTTCGGGTGTTACACTCTCCTTGTCCAAATATACGTGGATGATATCATCTTTGGTGGTTCTTCTCATGCTCTTGTTGCCAAGTTTGCAGATCTTATGAGCAGGGAATTTGAGATGAGCATGATGGGAGAGTTGACTTTATTTCTTGGGTTGCAAATCAAGCAAACCCAGGAAGGGACGTTCGTGCACCAAGGCAAGTACACGAAGGATATCTTGAAGAAGTTTGACATGGGTGAGGCAAAGCCTCTTTTGACGCCCATGTCGACTACGACTGCCTTGGATGCGGACGAGGAAGGAGAGGCGGTGGACCAGACGGAGTACTGCAGCATGATCGGGTCGCTTCTGTACCTGACGGCGACCTGGCCGGACATTCAGTTCGCCGTCTGCCTGTGTGCTCGCTTTCAGGCGTCCCCACAGACTTCGCACAAGCAAGCGGTGAAACGCATCATGAGGTACGTGCGCTTCACTCCCGAATTTGGTCTTTGCTTCTCCACCTCTTCCTCTCTTGTTCTTTGCGGTTATTCTGACGCCGACTTTGCCAGTTGCCGACTTGATCGGAAGTCCACTTCTGGGACTTGCTAGTTTCTTAGGTCTTCATTGGTTTCTTGGTCTTCTCGGAAACAGTCGACGTGCGAAGCCGAGTACGTTGTCGTGGCTAGTTGTTGCTCGTAGTTTATTTGGATGATTGCCACTTTGAGAGATTTTGGTCTTGAGCTTACTAAGGTGCCTCTGCTTTGTGATAGCACGAGTGCAATTAGTGTGGCCAAAAATCCTATGCTTCATTCAAAGACCAAGCACATTGAGGTCCGCTTTCACTTTTTGCGTGATCATTATGAGAAGGGTGACATTGACCTTCGTCATGTCGAGACCCAAAACCAGCTTGCGGATATTCTCACTAAGCCTTTGGATCAAGCTGCGTTTTCTCGCCTTCGGGGCGAGTTGGGGGTTTGCTTTCTATTTTAGAGGAGGAAAGTTTTGTGTTTCATAGTGCTTTTTTGTTCGTTTTGTCTTTTCTTTGTCCTTCTTCTAAATTGGTGTCTTGTTAGTGTTAGTTGGTGTCAATGCATTTTGCATCTCATTTGCATTTGTGACATAGTTCACTTTAAGCTTCATATCTATAGCCGATATAATGAATCTATGCTCTGCTTGAGGTGTTTTATGTGTCTATGGTGTTGTCTAACTTAGACTCTTTTTATCTTTATGATATGCAATAGAGCTAAGTTAGAAAAGCTTTAAAACTGAATTTAAATTCCCCATGTCACCTCTGAAATGGCACTAGCATGAGTAGGCTTTTGAAGATCGTTCTTGGTTGCTTTGTATATAGCTTGTAACTATGGCTCTTCATTGTTTCATTCACTACCTTTGAGCACCTTGATTAATATCTAAATTGAAATTGCTCTCTGTTTTGTCAATTGGAAAGATCGAGTTGGGTCTGCATTATGAGCACTTCACCGTGTGTTCGAGACTGCTTACCATATGGGTCGGTACTTGAGCGGTGTCGTGCATGACCAAAACCGGTGTGTCAAGTCCTTTGACTTCGCCCGGTTGGTAAGCAGTGGCATCACTTTGCTTACAACCACTCGCATACAACTTAAATGTGCCTAAAACTGAAAACTGGCTGCAAAACTCTGAAATTTGGAAAATTCATTCAGTTGGGTCATTGGCTTGTTGTATGAACTTTGATAAGGGATAGTTTTACTTGCTATACATGATATTGCTTTGAGATAGATTCTATCTTGCTTGCCATGTCTAGCTATCTCTAGGAGGTGATATCCTTTCTCTGCTCACACATGTAATGCTCTCTAAAATAGCTTCTAAAGTGATCTTAAGCTCAACTTGAGTCTTTGTTGGACACGTAGAGCTTTTCCTATTCTCACAGGATCACATCACTTAGAGCATCTATTCATTGTCTTAGCTCTAAGTATGAAGCTTTCACACTCATTTTGCATTTCATGGCATTTGTAGCTAGATCTTGAGTTGTTGTTGTTTGATGAGCTTCATATGTCAAAAGGGGGAGAGATGTGCATTTCATTTCATTTTCAGCCAACTACTTCCAAGGGGGAGAAAATGTGCTTTTTGAGCTTAATTGGTATCTTTTTGACTTGGCTCTTTTCACCCCTTCTTGGTATCTTGAGAATGCTAGTTCCCAGGGGGAGCTTTTGCTAGATGTGTTGAGCCTTTGCCTCTTCTAGAGGATCTAGCTTGTTTTGTTGACTTCGACATGTTTCGATTGCTTCTTGAGTATTAGGGGACGTAAGTGGTTTAAATTGGTATCTTCTGGGCTCCCTAGTGTTTAAATTGGAAGTCTGAGCTTTGATAGCGGTGATTGGTATCTTGGACTTGCTAGCGGTGTTTAGCCCGTTTCTGCCTCTTCTTGAGGGCTAGCTTTTTTTCGCTTGGTTGCCTTGAGCCGTTGACCATATGCTTTTGTTTAGCATCAGGTGTTTTGAAGGATGCTTTTAATTGGTATCATTTTTTGCCTCTCTCTTTTAATTAGTATCGTGTTTGCTTCTCTCAAGTGACCCCGTTTTGGCCTTCTCAGCTTTTTGGTCATTTGGAGAGCTTTACCTTATGGCTCAAATCTGAAATGCACTTGTGTTGACAATGCACTCATCAAGGGGGAGATTGCGAACACATGGTGGATAAGTACCCATGTATGTTCAGCTTTGATGATGAGTGATTGATCAACACGTGAGTGTTTCAGTTTGAGCGGTTTATTCTAACCCTTTGCGAAAGCAAATGTGTGCCTGTCTATCGGCTTGTGGTGTGCAGGTGCTATGCCTAGTGACAGTGGTCAATGGCGTGGAGAAGGTCGAGTAGAGGCTTGCCGTGCCGATGGACTAAGAGCGGTGAAGGGCGGAAGCAAGGCTCGGACCGAGGGACCATGGGCGCCAGCAGACTAGCTGTGGTGGCTAGTACTTGGCACCGGCGAGTGCAAGAAGACATGGCGGTAGACCGAGTCGACCGAGTCAAGACGGTGGACGCGCGAGTTGAGCGAGGCTCAGGGGACTCGGAGTCCGACCGGGCGAAGACAAGGTGGCTCGTGTCGAGTGGTTTGGTGGTTTGGGCCTCAAAACCATCCGCGTCGGTTTCCTAGTGTGGGCCGCAAAACTCGGGGTTCGGTAGTTGAGCCCAAAGCTACCAGTGGCGGGTTTCCTGGGTTTGGGCCTCAAAACCTAGGTGGAGCTTCCGAGGAGGCGGGGATGGCACGTGGCGGAATCCTGGAGGTTGCGTCGAGGCGACGACTACTCCCGGCAGGAAGCGGGGCCGTCCATTCAAAATGCGGGAGATATTTTCCGGAGCTTGGACTGCAATGCTTAGGTTAGGTAGTTCACACAATGTATCTAGGGGGGTCTTTGGGAAATAGCCAAAGCCCGATAAGTAGGGGGTGAAGGGGTATCCCTCATGCTATCTCTTGAACCCTAATCATTTTGCCCCAACTCTCTCTCTCTCTCTACCCTCTCTCTAGTTCATGAGATCCCTAGGTTGATTTCACCAACCTCTGTAAGAACTAGAGTTTGTTGCGAGGAATCGGAGGTCGTAACCTCCGTAAGCCATGGTGGCTTCGACTTCTTGATCGTGTCCCCGTTTTGCTTGTGTTCTTCGCGTTTTGCTTTTGCTCCCTCTTTTTCCCGAGATGATTTCTCTTTGTAGGGAGTAGCTCTTGCAAATCCGTTTGAACCAAGTTGTTCATATTCGTGAGGAGCATCTTTGCACCGAAGGAATTCCCCTCAAACCTCACGAGTGCGTAGATCGGGCAATTTCTTTGCGGTGTTCTTCGTTCTTACCCCTTTTCCCCCAAATCCTCGTTTCCCTTTAATTCTCACCAAATTGAGCGATGATTTCTTAGGATGAGCTCCCCAACTGTACAAGGATAATTCCTACAAAGTTTGGTTGAGTTTTGGGAAGATTTGAAGGAGAGAAAACGGTTTTCGGGATCGCTGTGCAGATTTCTGGGGCGTAGGACGCTCCAGAGTTTGGCGTCGGACGGTCCGTCGGAAGCGCCAGATGCTATGTAGTGGTGACGACAGCGTCCGTCGCGATCGTCCGTCGCTGGGGCTATTTTCGGGCTGTTTTTTGAGCGTCGGACGCTCCTGACAGAGCAACGTCCGTCGCCCGTCGGACTCAGTCCGTCGCCCTCTACAGCGTCCGTCGTCAGCGTCCGTCGCCCTTCCAGCAAGGTTTTCAGAATTTTCTTCGTCGCTGTTTTGGCCGTTTCTCTCTCGTCCGGACTCCGAATCATGTTTCGTTTGTTGCGTTGGATTCGTATTCATGTAAGGAACCTGATTAGGTAATTTTGAGACCAGTTCTCATAAGTATTTTTGGGTGTGCTCTTGCCTCTTCTCTCTAGGGGTTGAGAGTACCGCTCTCGGTGTATCGGTTTCGAGTTCGTGGCTTTGATCATTCTCCATCATCTCCGACCGCTCCGCTGCACCTTTAGGGGTCTTCCTAAGGTGTCCACCTACTTGTTAGGTCATGTGCGAGTCGGTTCTTCTGAGGTCAAGTTTTGGGTGTGAGTTTGGGACAAGGGCCAAGTCTTTGAGTTGAATTTTATTTGGCTCCCATTCACCCCCCTCTGGTCGCTGTTCTCGGTCCTTCAAATATCTTCAGTGCCTCTGACTTCCTGCTTCTTCCAACTACATCAGCAATGCTATGGCCGAAAGCAACTTGCAAACTCGGATATTGATGTAGAACTAGAGGCTGAAAATCCATGACAACATGACCCTCATGGGCATCATGTGTGCCAGCCGCGTCGGCTGAAGTGCCAGCAGTATCATGGCGAGGGGGGCACTAATAGATGGGGCGAAAGTAGGGGTGGGTGTGTAACATGTACCAACGATGCTTCTCAACTGCAAAAAAGTTTATGCTTCTCAATTGATCATAAACGTAAATAGAAAAAGAGGGACAAAAAACAAAAGGAAAAAAAGAAAAAAAAAAGAGAGAGAAAAACCCCTGATTAACAGCAAACTTACCCTGAGGTTGTCATACATAGTAACTTCATCTGCAACGTCTCCCCTACGATCCAAACTTGAAATTGAATCGATGGTCTTACTGTCCAGTATAGCACATCGAGGCAGAGAGAACGGGTCTACATCAAGCCTATGCTGCAAGTGGTCCACATATAGCATCTGCAAAAAGGTACAAAAAAAAGAAAGGTAATATATATTAGTAGGTTCTAATATAGTTGGTTGCAAATTACGACAAGTATTTTGCCTAGTTACAACACGAGAGCTGGATAAGTTGCAAAAAAAGAAAGGTAATATATATTAGTAGGTTCTAATATAGTTGGTTGCAAATTACAACAAGTATTTTGCCTAGTTACAACACGAGAGATGGATAAGTTGCAAAAAAAGAAAGGTAATATATATTAGTAGGTTCTAATATAGTTGATTGCAAATTACAACAAGTATTTTGCCTAGTTACAACACGAGAGCTGGATAAGTTGCAAAAAAAGAAAGGCAATATATATTAGTAGGTTCTAATATAGTTGGTTGCAAATTACAACAAGTATTTTGCCTAGTTACAACACGAGAGCTGGATAAGTTGCAAAAAAGGTACAAAACAGAAAAAAGTAAGAGACTTACTATCAGAAAAATGCCGCAGCCTGTCATGGGTGCTTGTGCGCCCTTCGCTTGAAAGTCCTTTCTATACAAACGTGCAGATTTGCAAAGGTTGTCCACAACTTCTTTGCCCCAGTTGATCATGTCAATATCCTTCAAATTCTCAGTATGTATCACATCCTCGAGCCTGATGCGACTATCAGTGTTGAAGAAAAGCAATGGAATAGAGCCATGAAAAATGCCCTGAGAGCCAAATTCCCGGAGATCGCCTTGCTCTTCAGTCCATGCACAATATCTGGGATCCTAATGCCGTGAATTTTGTATGTGCTTGGACATATTAGTTGCCCCAGCTCGTTCCGCTTGATACGAGCTTCATCATTAGATATCGAAGGTGGGTCGCCACCAACCTTTGGTAGCTGGAACATGCACCAAACTGCATGCTCAGTGACTGGGATCTCTTTGCCACCCCCAAGCTCTAACTTCATAGTTTCTGAATTGAACCTCACCATAAGCCAAGTTAGCAACTTCCTATCTAAGAATGTTGGTTTGAATTGCAATATTCTACCAAACCCAAGTGCACATTCTTTGATGACGACATCAGCAAGAAGAGATTTGAGAAGCTCTCTGATTTTTGAAGGTGAGCATCGAACTGCAGGAGGCTGCTTGCGGCGTCTCTTCTGACCAACTGCAACCGCTGCATCACCATCAGCTGCATCAACATCAGCGCCATCGGCTTCACCGCAGCCAGCCTCACCATCATGAACAAGATCAAAATCTGGATCTTGGGCATGTGGTTCAACGTCCTCTCCTTCTTGTCCTTCATCTACGTGAACATCAGCTTGCCGACGGGGTGATGGTAACCTTAATCTCTTCTTCCTCTCATTGACCCTACACACATAATGTTGTTGCTGCCCCTGCAGAGCAACACGAGGCGAGCGGCAGGTTCCTTCCATTTGCAAGATGCTGTATACAGAGATACTAATTGGAGTATACAACAACTATACACCCATTCTGTAGCGAAAAGAAAAAAAAAGCATGAGATTCAAAAAAATGCAATCTATTTGTTTTTCAGATGGATTATCAGCCATTTGCAACTAGAAAACCATACCAGTTGCATATAATATGATAAGCTAGATATACACAACATGATACAAAAAAACAAACATATCATCATATATCACACAGAAAAAAGTATACAGAGATACTAATTGTAGTATATAGCAACTATACACCCATTCTGCAGCAAAAAGAAAAAAAAGCATGAGATTCAAAAAATTGCAATCTGTTTGTTTTTCAGATGGGTTATCAGCCATTTGCAACTAGAACGTCATACCAGTTACATGTAATATGATAAGCTAGATATACACAAGATGATAAAAAAACAAACATATCATCATATCTTACACAGAAAAAGGTGTACATAGATACTAAATGCAGTATACAACAACTATACACCCATTCTGCAGCAAACAGAAAAAAACATGAGATTCAAAAAAATTGCAATATGTTTGTTTTTCAGATGGATTATCAGCCATTTGCAACTAGAATGACATACCAGTTGCGTGTAATATGATAAGCTAGATATACACAGCATGATACAAAAAACAACATATCATCATATATCACACAAAAAAAAGTATACAAAGATACTAATTGCAGTATACAACAACTATACACCCATTCTGCAGCAAAAAGAAAAAAACATGAGATTCAAAAAATTGCAATCTGTTTGGTTTTTCAGATGGATTATCAGCCATTTGCAACTAGAACGCCATACGAGTTGCATGTAATATGATAAGCTAGATATACACAACATGATAAAAAAAACAAACATATCATCATATATCACACAGAAAAAGGTATACAGAGATACTAAATGCAGTATACAGCAACTATAAACCCATTCTACAGCAAAAAGAAAAAAAACATGAGATTCAAAAAAATTGCAATCTGTTTATTTTTCAGATGGATTATCAGCCATTTGCAACTAGAATGCCATACCAGTTGCATGTAATATGATAAGCTAGATAGACACAACATGATACAAAAAACAACATATCATCATATATCACACAGAAAAAAGTATACAGAGATACTAATTGTAGTATACAACAACTATACACCCATTCTGCAGCAAAAAGAAAAAAAGGATAAGATTCAAAAAATTGCCATCCGTTTGTTTTTCAGATAGATTATGAGTCATTTGCTACTAGAATGTCATACCAGTTGCATGTAATATGATAAGCTAGATATACACAACATGATAACAAAAAACAAACATATCATCATATATCACACAGAAAAAAGTGATAGCTAATCACTAAAATAACATAAAAACAAGGACAGATAGGGGGGGATTGCGGTTTCACTTGCATCGAGATAAAACTGGGGGTGCGACACAATGATGCTCGAACCCTAGCTCGTGATATCCGTTAAACTACGATGCTCTACTACATCTAATCCACAGCCGACCGGATCGGGTGAGCGGGCTAAAACCTACCAACCTAATACCATCTAAAAAGCCGACAAAAATGGCGCCGGTACAGCGACGCAGCGGCGCCTGTACGCGGGAATGGAATGGGGGATTGGGGTTTTCTCAGCGGGACGAAATATGCTACGAAAACGACGACCCCGATGAGTAAATGGGCGCAAGGGGGAGAGGATGTGTGCGGGTGATGGAGGGAGGGGGGGATACGATGTGATGGGCATACCATTGCAGCGGTGGAGAAGGGTGCTTGTCGCCGGCGCGCCCGCGGTGGTTTCCCCTCTTCAGCGCAATGCCGCACCCCCGGGCGGAAAGAACAGGTGTGGGGGAGGATGACGGTTGGGGCTCGGGAAGTAGATCGGATGCGCGGTTGCCGCGGCGGAGCGGAATGCTTGTCGTCGACGCGCTCAACGACGGTTTTCTCTCCAGCGCAGAGCCGCAAAACGGCGGAGGGGAACGAGTGTGGGGTAGGTGGGTTACTGTCTGGATTCGGGATGCAGGTCCATCCAAAAAGAAGTCGGCCGGGTCGGATGGTCCATGCACGCCGGTCGGATGCGCGCGGCCCACACAAGTTGGGCCTAGGTGCATTTCGTATAGAGAATGCACCCATGTGCATAATATACATACAGTATATATATATATTGTATGTCAATTTTTTTATCTACATATAGAATATATAACATAGAAGCACATTAACTTTTATAATGTGTAATAAAAATCATTGGAGGAATGTATTTCATATATAATAAATATATTTAGACATACAAATGTTGATACTATTTTTTAATAAATCGACTCATTTTTTAGAAAAAAAGGACTCCTTAAAATAACTATGATATGTATTTTTTATATGATATGAGGAGAGTAAAACACATTTGATTCTCAAATGCTCTAAGTCAAACCAGGCTGACCAAGTTTTTTTTTGAAAAAAAATTATAGATACTTACGCAATGAGCTTCATTTATTATGGAATACATTTTTATTGTTTACGTCTCTTTCATGTGGGAGATACTACTACTTTTTTTGTGAACTTTGGTCAAATCTAGAACGGTAGAGTAGTAGTAGCAGCGCAGCAAGTATATATGGTACACCCGTCATCCATTTTGGAAGGTGTGTGTGTTTTTTTTAGAATGGGAGGTGTATTATTACCATCCAAAACAAAAGGCGTGTACCGATAGAATTGTACTCTGTCTTAATTAACTTCGATCTGACAGTTATAGTATTTGTTTGAAGCTCGTCGAGTGAGCACGCATGTAACAAACTCGACGTAAGATTTGCTGCGTTTTTCCGGCCTATGTATATATATTAAAAAAGTTAGGCGACATAAGTACGTACGATGCCGATGCCTTTCAAGTATAGCTTTCTGTTAGAATATTAGACAATTTTCATGTCATTTTAATTCCGTAAATTAACATAATGATGATAATATATAAAATATTGTATAAAGTTGAGATCATGACATTAACCATGTTCATAGCAACATTAAACATGTGGATGTCAAAAGCATGTGAACATGATATATATAATGTCACATATAAGCATAGTAAATATTTCATAACAGCAATTGCTACTGGACTGCATATGAAACGATGAAACAGAGCTACTGAAACATAAACACAACAACAATATGAAACAACATAACAGTAACACTGAAACAAATATGCAGAGCATGAAACTAGCAGGAACAGAGAACATACAGATTACGAAACGACACAACAAAGCATGTGAAACATACTCGCTACAGCATATGAAACAACATGGATAAACTACTGAAACATATAAAAACTGTACGATGAAAAACAAAGAAGTGACGAGATGAACATACCCACCCATCCGTGCAGCGTCCGATGTACCAGAACCTTGACAAACCTCGATGGTCATGACGTAGAGGACGAAGGTGTACAGTCCACCGGGAAGAAGACGATCGGCGGCGACGGCGACTCCGGGAAGAAGACCACGGCGACGTCGGCAGCAACCTCCAGGAAGAAGACGACGACGGCGAACTGCGGGAGCGTCTCCTACGGGAAGAAGACAACGTACGGCGATGTTGAGCAGTCGCGATGACGCTCCCCAAAAACCTAATTGTCGATCCCCCGTGCAAGGTCTCGAACGGCAAGGGCTCCGGAGGCACCTGCCCTCTCGCTCCTCCGTGCGCGGGGAGTTACGAGATGAGAATGCAACTAGCAACGGAACTGTGTCTGAAATTTTTGTTCTGTTCGGAACCGTCTCGAGTTGTAACTGGGTGGGAATATATCTCCCACAGGAAAAAACAAGGGGTTGCGCAGGCTCCTGCGCGCGGGAGACAAAGAGATGGCGTGCATGGAGGCATACATGTGCAAGAGGGAGAGTTATGTAGGAATAGAAATTGAAACTCCCGTAACTCCCTCATATTAGTGGCCATTAAAAAGTTAATTACCACTACACGCACACTCACTTGCATGCCTTCTCAACTTCTCAATTAGTATGGATTAAATCCCACCAATTAAGTTGAGTCAATGTCCTTTGGACTTCCAATCCGGTATAAATAATAAGGTACACAATTACATACCCATAAAGCTTATTGATTTATTGAATAAATAAATAGGGCTGACCCATAAATAAATCCAACAATCCCCACCAAGCTTTAGGGTTTATAACCGTGTAATTCCAGAATCACAATTCTTTGATATACCAGTTTTTCGATGGAGACTGTTAAGTTGAACATCCACCTAGAACAAGAGTTTCACTCAGTCACAACTGAACAATGGACTATGCTTTGAATTGACAGTTTTGTGCAACGTAAGATTGACTCAAGTCCTTTGCTGATACTAGGCTGCAAAAGCATCCTCGCTATTTTGAAGCATATAAGTCACACTTCAGTGCCTTTCATGAGTATTTAGGAATTAACCAAATTCCATATACTATGACCAGTAGTCTGACTCATATAGGTGTACTCCTCAATAGATGTTTTGTAGGACAACATCTCATATTTGGAATACATTAAGGTAAATACCATCCTGCCTTACAGATAGGAAAGATGTGCATCAGAAATGGGTCAAGAAAGGGATCTTTCCTCTCATCTACTCCAAGCTTGTTTCACCACTCTACTTCACAGGATCTCCGATCACATAGAGCAGGTTACCATCATAGTAGATTTCATATGGGTCTCATACCCATTTCTCTCGATGCACCCTCTATCACATTTCGTGATAGTCCCTTGGTGAATTGATCTACCAGATTATTCAACGTATGGACATAGTCCACCGTTATAACTCCGGAGGTTTTCAATTTTCGGATAGATTTTAATCTTCGCTTAACATGCCTTGTAGACTTCATGTTATTCCTGGAACTGTTAACCTTTGTAATCACAGTCTGGTTGTCATAGTTCATGGAGATAGCCGGAATTGGTTTTTCAACCACCGGTAAATCCAATAGAAAATCACGTAGCCACTCGGCCTATGCCCTAGCAGTGTCTAATGCTGCGAGTTTTGCTTCCATTGTAGACTTCGTTAAGATAGTCTGCTTGCAAGACTTCCAGGAAACAACGCCACCTCCAAGCAAGAACACATATCCGCTTGTGGCACAAAGCTCATCAGCATCCGAGATCCAGTTGGCGTCACAATACCCTTCCAGCACTCTGGGGTTACCAGTATAATGAATACCATATGTCATAGTACCTTTCAGATAGCGCAAAACTCTCTCAAGAGCACGCCAATGATCATCTCCCGGCTTTGACACAAACCGGCTCAGCTTGCTCACAGCATATGAGATGTCAGGCCTTGTTGCACTAGCAAGGTACATGAGAGAACCAATGATTTGAGAGTATGTTAATTGATCCCTTGCTATTCTTCGATTTTTCATCAATAACACGCTAGGGTCATAAGGCGTGTGAGCAGGGTCACAATCACTAAACCCAAAGTGACTTAACACCTTTTCCACATAATGGGACTGTAACAAAGTTACCCCACCATCACCTTCTCTGATAAGCTTGATGTTCAGAATCACATCAGCTTCTCCCAAATCTTTCATTTCAAAATTGCTCGACAAGAGAGACTTTACTTCCTCAATCACATTGAGATTAGATCTGAAGATCAAGATGTCATCAACATAGAGGCACAGTATAACAGCCTCACCCATACCATACCGATAATACACACACGTGTCAAACTCATTCACTGCAAAACCAGCAGCTGTGAGAGTATTATCAAACTTTTCATGCCATTGCTTAGGTGATTGTTTTAGGCCATACAATGACTTTAACAACATGCACACCTTGTTCTCTTGACCATCCGCAATGAAACCGTTAGGCTAATCCATATAGATCTCCTCATCTAACTCTCCATTTAGGAAAGTTGTCTTTACATCCATCTAATGAATGATAAGACCATATGAGGCTGCCACAACAATCAAAGTGCGAATTGTAGTCAATCGAGCCACTGGTGAATAGGTGTCAAAGAAATCTTCACCCCCTTTTTGGGTATATCCTTTGACCACAAGCCTTGCCTTGTACCTCTCAATAGTACCATAAGGTCTAAGCTTTTTCTTGAAAATCCATTTGTAGCCTATGGGTTGACAACTATATGGACAGTCAACAACCTCCCATGTTCCATTAGACATAATAGAATCTATTTCACTCCTTACTGATTCATTCCATAAGTCAGCATCAGGAGAGGAATATGCCTCTCTAATGGTGATTGGATTGTCTTCCACAAGGTACACTATAAAGTCATTACCAAAGGATTTTGCAACCCTCGGTCGCTTGTTCTTTCGAGTGACTATAGTGTCATCCTTCTCAGGGATGTGCACATGAGAATCATCAGCATGATCTATAAAAATAGACAGGTCTTGCTCATGGAGAATTATAGTCTCATGACTTAATTCACTATGTGTATTTTTCATAGGAAACTCATTCTCAAAAAATGTCGTGTCTCTTGATTCCATGATAGTATCAACATACATATCAAGCACATCAAATTTTATAATTAAGAACCTATATCTAGTGCTGTGAAAGGAATAACCAATAAATACACAATCAATAGTTTTAGGCCCAAGTTTACGCTTCTTGTTGATTGGCACATTCACTTTTGTCAAGCATCCCCAAGTGCGCAAATATGAGAGATTTAATCTCCTCTTTTCACATTCCTCGAATGGTGTGATCTCTTTGTTCTTTGTTGAAACTCTATTCAGGACATGACACGCTGTCCATATCGCCTCACTCCACCATTTCTTGGATAATCCCACTGTACTCAACATGGCATTCACCAAGTCTGTTAGAGTGCGGTTTTTTTCGTTCGGCAATCCCATTGGATTGTGGTGAGAATGGCGGTGTCCTCTCATGAACAATACCATGCTCTACGCAAAACTCATCGAACACATTAGAGAAATATTCTTCATCTCGATCGGACCTTAACCGTTTTATTTTCCTTTCAAGTTGGTTCTCAACTTCAGCTTTATAGGCCTTAAAATAATTAAACGCTTCATCTTTTGTTTTTAATAGATACACATAACAAAATCTCGAAGAGTCATCTATAAAAGTGAGAAAGTATCTTTTACCACCTTTAGTCAAAATTCTATTCATCTCACACAGATCAGAATGAATAAGTTCTAGAGGTGCCAAATTCCTCGCCTCAGCAGCCTTATGGGGCTTGCGGGGTTGTTTTGATTCAACACAAACATGACACTTAGACTTTTTGACCAAGTTAAATCTAAGAATTAAATTCAGATTCGTTAACCGCATAAGATAGCCAAAACTCCCATGACAGAAGCGTGAATGTCATAAATCTGACTCATCAGAAATATCAACAGAATTCACCATCTTATTACACACATCATGCAAGGATAAGCAGATCAGACCTCCGCAATCATATCCTTTACCCACAAAAATACCATGTTTCGATACAACACATTTATTCGACTCAAGGACAACTTTATAGCCATCTCGGCATAGCATAGACGCACTAACAAGATTCTTCTTGATGGAGGGCACATGCTGCACGTTCTTCAGTGGCACCATCTTTCCCGAAGTAAAATTCAGAATGACCGTACCAAAACCAAGAACATGAGCATGCGATTCATTTCCCATCAACAAGGCGCTAGACCTCCTGACTTGGTAAGTGGAGAACAAAGAAACATCAGCACACACATGTATATTTGCACCACTGTCCATCCACCATTCTGGTGAATTACATACTAAAAGAACAAATGGTAAAGAATTACCATACCCAGATGTTCCTCCTTCAGTATCAGCAGTAACAACAATAGCTGTTTTCTTCTCTTGTTTGAACTTATGATCTGGGCACTCACTTGCCCAGTGCAGTTCACCTCCACACACATAGCAGCCTCCATTTCTCTTGTTCGTGTTTTTGTTCTTCTTTTTAAACCGTGATGTCTGAACAGGCTTAGGGGTGTTCTCTTGCTTGTTCTGGTTTTTCTTCTTCTTGTTAAACTTGCGGAAATTAGAGTTTCTCTTTTGCACAACATTTGCGGTAGAGTTCTCAACACCTTTTCCATTGTCCTTTGCTCTAGCTCTCTCCTCAACATCAAGAGTACCAATGAGTTCTTCCACATTGAACTCTTGTCTCTTATGTTTGAAGGATGTGCCAAAGTCCTTCCAAGAAGGTGGTAACTTGGCGATTATACCGTCAGCCACAAACTTGTCAGGCAAAGGATAAGGAAAAAGTCCAAGTTCCTTTGCTAGTGCCTGAAACTCATGAGCCTGTTCCACTACCGATCAGTTCTCAACCATCGTGTAGTCATACAGTTGCTCCATCAGGTACAACTCGCTACTAGCATTAGTAACTCCAAACTTTCCAACAAGTGCATCCCACAGCTCTTTCCCCGTGGGAAGAATGATATAGCTTTTCTGGAATTTTGTATCAAGTGCGCTAATCACTGCACCTCGAAAGAGGTTGTCATCAGCATTAAATCTAGCCTCATCCGCAAGAGGAAGATTAGAAGGCTTGCCCTCAGCGGCATAAAAACATGACATTGCAGTGAGCCACAATTCTATCTTAGCTTTCCATATCAAGAAGTTTTTAACATCAAACGGATCAGGCTTTAATACGGAAGCAAAACCTCTGACAGAAAAATGTCTATTATTATGTTTTTCGATTGTTAGAATATTAGGCAATTTCCATGTCATTTTAATTCTGTAAATTAACATAATGATGATGACATATAAAAGATTATATAAAGTTGAGATCATGATATCAACCATGTTCATAGCAACATTAAACATGTGGATGTCAAAAGCATGTGTAAATTGATATATATAATGTCACATATAAGCATAGTAAATATTTTATAACAGCAACTGCTACTGGACTGCATATGAAACGATGAAACAGAGCTACTGAAATGTAAACACAACAATATAAGAAACAACATAACAGTAACATTGAAACAGATATGCAGAGCACGAAACTAGCAGGAACAAAGAGCATACAGATTATGAAACGACACAACAGAGCATGTGAAATATACTCGCTACAACATATGAAACATCATGGTTAAACTACTGAAACATATAAAAACTGTACGATGAAAAACAGAGAAGTGACGAGATGAACATACCCGCCCATCCGTGCAGCGTCCGATGTAACAGAACCTTGACCAACCTCGATGGTCATGACGTAGAGGACGAAGGTGTACGGTCCACCGGGAAGAAGACGATCGGCGGCGGCGTCGACTCCGGGAAGAAGACCACAGCGACGTCGGCAGCAACCTCTAGGAAGAAGACGACGGCGGCGAACTATGGGAGCGTCTCCTCTGGGAAGAAGACAACGGACGGCGATGTTGGGCAGTCACTATGACGCTCCCCAAAAACCTAATTGCCGATCCCCCGTGCAAGGTCTCAAATGGCAAGGGCTCCGGAGGCACCTTCCCTCTCGCTCCTCCGTGCGCGCGGAGTTATGAGATGAGAATGCAACTAGCAACGTAACTGTGTTTGGAATTTTTGTTATGTTCGAAACCGTCTTGAGTTGTAACCGGGTGGAAATATATCTCCCGCAGGGAAAACCAAGGGGTTGCGTAGGCTCCTGCGCGCGGGAGACAAAGAGATTACGTGCATGGAGGCATGCATGTGCAAGAGTAGGAATAGAAATTGAAACTCCTATAACTCCCTCATATTAGTGGCCATTAAAAAGTTAATTATCACTACACGCACACTCACTTGCATGCTTTCTCAACTTATCAATTAGTATGGATTAAACTCCACCAATTAAGTTGAGTCAATGTCTCTTGAACTTTCAATCCGGTACAAATAATAAGGTACACAATTACATATCCATAGAGCTTATTGATTTATTGAATAAATAAATAGGACTGACCCATAAATAAATCTAACACTTTCAACATAATTAAGTGTTTGTTTTTTAACATTTCGTGCCATTCCTGATTTGGTTGCTACATTAATTTTTAAACCAGTTTCGCTAATCGTATAGACATTTTGACAGTGGTGGTCTCTACGACTAATATTATTTTTTAGTTGTTTTGTTGCGAGAGAAAAGCACTATACCAAAAAAGTTAGGTTGATAAGTTCAAACGAAACAGCGCCAATCTCATATGACTAGGATTAAATATGTTACCTTTAAGAATGAATAGGTTATATATATATATAGTCCTTTGGAACATTAATTCTGCTCATCAACACATAAAGCCCAACAAATAGCTAGCCGCCGGTAACTAGTCGTTTTTTCGAACCGCCAGCGCTGGGCCAGTAGAAATGGCTATTTTTACTGCCGTTTTTTTTAGAACCGCCTGTCTTAACGAACCGTCGGTAGAAATGGCCGTCCGAAATCGCGTTTTGAAAATAGAAAATCGCGTTTTGAAAATAGAAAAAAAAGATTTAAATTCTAGGGAGAGGCCACTAGGAACCCGCCTGCTATTTTTCGCAAGTCGTGCTATTTTTCGCGTAAAATAGCGAATGCGCTCTGGAGGGGATTCGAACCCTCGACCTCGGCCTTGCGCGATATCTCCTCTACCACTCCACCCATCCATGTCTAGATCCAGTAGTACTTTCTCATATTCTATACTAAATCGAGTGTAAATTGATTGTTTGAGCTACTAAACGAATTCAAATGAAAAAGTTGTGAACTACAAAGTTTCATAACTTTTTGAGATCTACAACTTTCATGTAACAAGTTTTTTCATCCGAGGTCGTTTACAAAAATTTAAATTTCAAATTTGACACATTCAAACGTATTTTTCGATGACAAGATGATTTTAAATGAAAAAGTTGTGAACTACAAACTTTCATGTATACAATTGATGTTCTATGAAATGTAATAGATTATAGTAACAAGCAAAAATAAGTCAACAAATAAATAGCACTTAATATACCACGAATATGGTGTTCATGCATATAGTATACATGAGATGTGCTAGGATGTACTTTATGATGTTCACATGATAATATACAAGTAATATTCTATGAAAACTGTCAGATTTAGTGCTAGAAATCTGTCGGAAAATAAATAGCAAAAGTCGTGTTAGCATACGAGGCAGAGTTGCAATCATATATTAATTAATTATATCGAATGGATCAACAGTACTTGTCCCCCATCTCCATCACCATCACTCGTGTCCTTTTTCATCTTCGCTCTGCGCGCTTTTGTTGATCCATTCCCATTCCCGGGGCTCATTTATTTTCCATTTTCAATTATTCCTCCCGGCCTGACCCTTCATGGACCAGATCCTTTTTGACATTTCGATGGAGGCTGTTAACAGTTGGGCTGATGGGTGTCATCATCATCATAAATTCATATCCGCCGTGCCTGCTGAGGCGTGCGATGGATATGATGATGTGTGAATCCAACCGAACCAACAATACATTTGCATCAGCTGACAATCCGATGCCAAAAGCAGATGGCAACGCATCGCAAAAGCAGGTCACACCGAAGATGGACCGCTGGACCGCCGGTGGTGCGGGCGACCGACGACGACGACAGACGATCGACACTGACCACCGGCCGGCCGCCGGCGTGTCATAAATTTCCTGGATGCATCCCATTTTCCCGCCGTGTCCTGCCGCATTGGATAGATGATGCATGCATGCCTAGCTTGTCGTGGTCGTCGCCCTGCTAGCTGCCTATGGCCGTCCTTATCACTCTAACCAGTCAAAACACTGAAACAGATAACCAGTCAAAACACTGAAACGGATGATGATGATCAGCCTGCCTTTTGCGACCCACCATGCATATGCTTGCTTGCATATGGCAGACAGATACTTTGTCCTTTGATGACCCGACTGTGTACGTTTCTGTAGCGTGCCCGTTTGGCCAAGTCGTCGATCGATCGCGGACATGGCACGGTGGAAGTGGAAATGCTGCTGGTGGGCAGCCACGTACCTTAGCTACTCCTAGTGTGCACTGATGGATAGCCGGCCGGCCAGATCGAGACACGGACATGCAATATATATATAACTCAAACTCGAAAATGATCATAAATGAGTATAAATATGCTTTTCTAAATATCGTATACCTAATCTGATTTATTAAAAATAAGAGCAACTATACTGTTAGAATATTAGGCAATTTCCATGTCATTTTAATTCCATAAATTAGCATAATGATGATGACATATAAAAGATTATATATAATTGCGATCATGACATCAGACATATTCATAGCAACATGTAACATGTATATGTCAAAAGCATGTGAACATGATGTAGGAAACATAACATAAAAGCATAGCATATATTTCATAAAGGAAACAACTACTAAACTGCATATGAAACGATATAACAGAACTGTAAAAACATATCCACAACAACATATAACACAACATAACTGTACTACTGAAACAGAGATGCAGAACATAAAACTAACATGAACAGATGCAGAACATAAAACTAACATGAACAGAGAGCAGCCAACTTATGATACAGCATAACAGAGCAGGTGAAACATATCCGAGAACACTGATGAAACAACATGAATGACCTATTGAAACAAACAGGAACTGTACGACGGAAAACAGAGAGGCGATGAAACGTTCATACCCTCCCATCTGCGTGTCCGAGGTTCCAGAACCATGTCCAACCTCCGTGACCATAACGTAGAGGAAGAAGACGTTCTTGCCACCGGGAAGAAGACGACGACGATCACCGGGAGGAAGACGGCGCCGACGTGTACTCCGGGAAGAAGATGGCGACGGCGGTCACTGGGAGGAAGACGACGGCGGCGTGTACTCCAGGAAGAAGATGACGACGATTGCAGCACCTTCGGGAAGAAGAAGATGACGTCGTTCTTCGGGCAGTCACGGACACACTCCCCAAAAACCTAATTGTCGATCCCTCGTGCAAGGTCTCGAAACGGCAAGGGCTCCGGAGGCACCTGCCCTCTCGCTTCACCGTGCGCGCGGGTTCACGAGATGGGAATACAACTAGGAGCAGAACTGTGTCTGGAATTTGTGTTCTATTCGGAACCGTTTAGAGTTGGAACCGGGTGGGAATATATTTCCCGCAGGGGAGGCCAAGGGGTTGTGCAGTCTCCTGCGCATGGGAGATAGAGGGACAGAGCGTGCATGGAGGCATGCGTGTGAGGGAGAGGGAGAGTACGCAGGAATTCAGCCATCAAGCCAAAATAGAAACTCCCGTAACTCCCTCCCATTAGTCCTCCCATTAGTGAAAAGAATAAACTCTCTCACACATGACCACCATGCATGCACGTGATGTGATGGGGTGAAACCCCCTTAATTAATGAAAAGATGCAACTCTTCTCATAATTGATAATTGTTGGAAGCTAAAAAGGTAACACGTCACGCCACATCCGCTCTCTTGCCTGCCACGCCCCTAGGACTTCCCCGGTACAAACAGTAAAGCACACAATTACATACCCATAGAGATTATTGATTTATTGAATAAATAATTGGGTCTGGCCCATAAATAAATACAACAATCCCCACCAAGCTCTAGGGTTTGTAACTATGTAGTTCTAGAATCACAATTCTTTGATATACCAGTTTTTCGATGGAGACTGTTAAGTTGAACATCCACCTAGAACAAGAGTTTCACTCAGTCACAACTGAACAATGGACTATGCCTCGAATTGATAGTTTTGTGTGAACTGAGATTCGCTCAAGTCCTTTGTTGATACTAGGCTGCAAAAGCATCCCCGCTGTTTTAAAGCATATAAGTCACACTTGAGTGTCTTTCATGAGTATTTAGGAATTACTCAAATTCCATAGACTATTACGAGTAGTCTGACTCGTATAGGTGTACTCCTTATCAGATGTTTTGTAGGACAACATCTCACCTTTGGAATACATTAAGGTAAATACCATCCTGCCTAACAGATAGGAAAGATGTGCATCAGAAATAAGTCAAGAAAGGGATCTTTCCTCTCATCTACTCCTAGCTTGTTTCACCACTCCACTTCACGGGATCTCCGATCACATAGAGCAGGTTACCACCATAGTAGATTTCATATGGGTCTTATACCCATTTCTCTCGATGCACCCTCTATTACATTTCGTGATAGTCCCTTGGTGAATTGATCTGCCAGATTATTCGACGTATGGACATAGTCCACCGTTATAACTCCGGAGGTTTTAGACTTTCTGACAGATTTTAATCTTCTTTTAACATGCCTTGTCGACTTCATGTTATTCCTGGAACTGTTAACCTTCGTGATCATAGTCTGGTTATCACAGTTCATGGAAATAACCGGAATTGGTTTTTCAACCACCGGTAAATCCAATATGAAATCACGTAGCCACTCGGCCTCAGCCCCAGCAGTGTAACACTGTGAGTTCTGCTTCCATTGTAGACTTCGTTAAGATAGTCTGCTTACAAGACTTCCAGGAAACAGCGCCACCTCTAAGCAAGAAAACATATCCACTCGTGGCATAAATCTCATCATCATCAGAGATCTAGTTGACATCACAATAGCCTTCTAGCACTCTGGGGTTCCCATTATAATGTATACCATATTTCTTAGTACCTTTCAGATAGCGCAATACTCTCTCAAGAGCATGCCAATGATCATCTTCCGAATTTGACACAAACCGGCTCAGCTTGCTCACAACATATGAGATGTCAAGCCTTGTTGCACTAGCAAGGTACATGAGTGAACCAATAATTTGGGAGTATGTTAATTGATCCCTTGCTATTCTTCGATTTTTCCTCAATAGCACACTGGGGTCATAAGGCATAGGAGCAGGGTCACAGTCACTAAACCCAAAGCGACTTAACACCTTTTCCACATAATGAGACTGTAACAAAGTTACCCCACCATCACCTTCTCTTATAAGCTTGATGTTCAGAATCACATCAGCTTCTCCCAAATCTTTCATTTCGAAATTGCTCGACAAAAGAGTCTTCACTTCCTCAATCACATTGAGATTAGATCCGAAGATCAAGATCTCATCAACATAGAGGCACAGTACAACAGCCTCACCCGCACCATACCGATAATACACACACGTGTCAGACTCCTTCATTGCAAAGCTAGCAGCTGTGAGAGTATTATCAAACTTTTCATGACATTGCTTAGGTGCTTGTTTTAGGTCGTACAATGACTTTAACAACCTGCACACCTTATTGTTCTCTTGACCATCCGCAACGAAACCGTCAGGCTGATCCATATAGATCTCCTCATCTAACTCTCCATTTAGGAAAGCTGTCTTTAGATCCATCTCATGAATGATAAGACCATATGAGGCTGCCACAACAATCAAAGTGCGAATTGTAGTCAATCGAGCCACTGATGAATATATGTCAAAGAAATCTTCACCCTCTTTCTGGGTATATCCTTGGGCCACAAGCCTTGTCTTGTACCTCTCAATAGTACCATCAGCCCTAAGATTTTTCTTGAAAATCCATTTGTAGCCTATGGGTTGACAACCATATGGATGGTCAACAACCTCCCATGTTCCATTAGACATAATAGAATCTATTTCACTCCTTACTGCTTCCTTCCATAAGTTAGCATCAGGAGATGAATATGCCTCTCTAATGGTGGTTGGATTGTCTTCCACAAGGTACACTATAAAGTCATTACCAAAGGATTTTGCAACCCTCGGTCTCTTTCTCTTTCGAGTGACTATAGTGTCATCCTCCTCAGGGATGTGCACATGAGAATCATCAGCATGATCTATAGAAATAGACAGTTCTTGCTCATGGGGAATTATAGTATGATGACTTATTTCACTATGTATATTTTTCATGGGAAACTCATTCTCAAAAAATGTAGCGTCTCTTGATTCCATGATAGTATCATCATACATATCAGGCACATCAGATTTTATAATTAAGAACCTATATCCAGTGTTGTGAAAGGAATAACCAAAAAAATGCAATCAACAGTTTTGGGCTCTGTTGGTATTTCTTATGACTATTGGATAAATCCGCAAGCGCACAGATTATACCGATGTAGCACTTCACCGGGAGTATTCCAAGTATCGTATTTTCCTCAGGGAACGATAGTGATCTAACTAGGATTAAAGATATGTCCTGATGAATCAAGGGAGACTATGATAACTGGGATGAGAGGTTCTATGTAGCAAAGATATCTAACAAGGCAAAGCTGGTTATACTGGCTTTATCAACCCTTCTCTTACAGGAGGCGATGTGATAGATCAGAAAGAGGGCAAAACTCTAACTGGATCGCGCCATCATGTTGTATTGAGGCCTTACCTTTTAATAACTTATCTAACACACGTGGTGGAATACGAAGACTATATAGAGTTGTCACCTTCTACTAGCATCCACAAACAATCCGCACGATAAAGCAGTTTACAAAGGCAAGATCTAGTCTAGACACCACGTCTACACTATTCAAGACATTTTCTCATACCAATGGGATATGTGGTATTTGCTAACATATATCCTTAAGAAGTTGAGAAATGGAATAGCTCTCAAGGCAAATTCATCTTTCCCAAATCATATTTTAGTACTTGGAGTTTTTGATAAATTTTTCAAAAGAAAGCACATAAGTCAACTTACTCCTCTTATAGTACTCTAAGTCACTCAAAGTGTATGCTTCCTCACCAAGGCATAAAGAGGTTGCCTTCTCTGTATCTCCCTATTTCTAAATGGCTTATGTGGGGCTTAGGTAGGGATAAACAATGTAGCATACTTACCTTGCATATATTGTAAAGTCAAACTCCGGATCCAAGGAGAGAAATGTCATACTCTTAGTTCAAGATGTGCAAGTGTGTGGAAACATGGCAAAATATCAAAACTCCTTTATATGATCTCTCTTTCCTAACTTATTATTTTGGGACATAGCTATCTTTATTTTTCTATTAGCTTTGATATGTTCATCATCATTTTTTTCTATGAGCTTTGACATGCTCATCAATTTTTTTTTTGCTATATATTATTATTTTTTTCATAATTTTGCATAGTCTATGTCTCATTTACTAGCACATACTAGAGAGAGGATTTTCTATTAGATCATGGAGCATGAACTATGTGGAAAATGTAAGACATATTTCTGCGTACTTCCAGTGTAGAAGCAGCATGTATATGTGGCGTGTACGTGATCTTGATCTTGGAAGCATGATAAGTCTCTCAACAAGGGTCACAAAACTTGACCAAACTCAACACAAAGTAAGCAGCTTATGTAGAAAGCTTAAATCATGAAAGAGCATGTATGGTTTTGGTAGGAATTTTCTCACTATAGAGGAGTAGTGACATTATGGTTTTATGACGTTTTTAAAAGTTAATATCCAAGAACCTTAAATGGACAGGGTATGAATCATGAGCCGAGAACTATATCACATTAATCAACAACTTAGCCAATATGGTTCCCTATCAAGATATTTTCCCACTAGCATAAGCAAAGGCAAGAATTCGTCTTTATGACGCTTTTACCCTTTAAATGTCATAGATCATGTCACTTTTCAAAATTTAAATTTTGGATGCGATCTTCTTGTTTTATTTAATATTAAAAGAAATTTAAACTAAGTGAAAAGTTTCATGAAGGAATTGTTTTTATTTTTTTTTATTTTTGAAGGGAAAGTGAATAAATAAATGAAAAAGTATAGAGAAAAGGGGAGAGACGTGGCAAACCAGTCAGATTTGAAGTTTGAATTTGAAGGGGTGCTGACTGGTGGGTCCAGGCCCTAGAAGTGCATTCGGCCGAATGCCTTTGCAGCCGTTTGGCCACGGGGATCTCTGCATTTGAATTTCTTACCTCTGAATATTGATGTGCTCCGAATTTCCTGAATTTTTGCCAAAAATATGATTCGGCCGAATCAAAAAGGTGGCCGTTTTGGTCCAAATTTTTTCTGGTACGTGTCATGGAAGTGTTCATTATGGTTCAGTGATCCTTGTGATGTTTTGACAAGTTGGAGTTTCGACCGAACTCCCGCATACTTGTTTCAGAGCGTGCTGAATTCAGTGACAGAGCAGACATCAAATGTAGGGGTTGATACCAGCAGAACCAAGAGTTTCATTTGTCATTGATAGCTTTAGGCACGTGTTCATTGATTCAAGAGTGACAAACTATCATGCCTAAGTATCTTGATGCTATAAAGGGCTAAGGTGATCCAAGGGAGAAGATGGAGAGGGAAGGTCCTTAGCATAATGGATGATAAGCATCACTTCATGCTCTTTCTATTAGGGTCATGAGGCAGGTTGTGCCGATGGCTCTAGAGGATTACTAAGGAGAAAGAGAGACAAGGAGATCCTCTCTCTCAATGGTCGTGGATAAGCGTTTGAACTTTGCATTAGTGATAATGCGAATATCATTAAAGCTATCTTCAAGATCGAGACGCGTCATTCTCTCCTTAGAAACTCTTTCTTCTAAGTTGGTACTGCTTTCTTTGGCAACAACACGTAGAATTTTTTCCATTTCGCTCTTCTTCTTGGTGGAACCATGGTGAGGTCAAGCAAGGAGAGAAGGGAAGCAAGAGGAGATGGAATTTCTACTGGTGGTGAAGAAGAACAAAGTGAGATGAGGAAGAAGGAGAGGGAGAGGTTAAGAAGAGAGAATTCAACGTCCTTCGCCTCTATTTTTACTTGGATCGTGCCGGAAACAGGATAGGAATATCGGTCCAGTGCTCAGGAGCAATGGGCATGGCTGAAGAGCCAAAACCACGTTCGGCCGAACGCTTTTTGAAAGATTTTGAATGAAGGAGCCAGGTTTCGAACTTGATTGGGTCACGTGAGTCAGCTCGTGAAGTTTCGGGCTGATTGGGCCAAACATAGGTTCGGTCGAACCACTTAAGTGGCCAAATGGGTCGTCCTTTCACAAGGGGGAAGTCAAGGGTCAGGTGACTCGTCTCGTGAAGTTTCGGGTTGTTTGGCCCAAACACAGGTTCGACCGAACCACTAAAGTGGCCAAATGGGTCGACCTTTCACGAGGGGGAAGTCAAGGGTGAGGTGAGTCAGCTCGTGAAGTTTCGGGCTGTTTGGCCCAAAGATAGGTTCGGCCGAACCACTTTAGAGGCCAAATTGGCTGATCTTTCACGAGGGGGGGTCAAGGCTGAGTCTAGGCCATTTCTAAGGTCTTTTTCGAAATTTGAAAAAAAGTTAAAACATGTAGATTTTAGTTCTAATTTGGATTAAGAACAAAATCTATCATATCAATTTATTGTTCAGTAATTTCATGCTCATAGAAAACTTTAAGACGTTTGTCATTTACCTTTATAGGTGTTGCAGCTGTAATCTCAAAGCATGACGACTCCTTGCGTCATGACATTGCTGATGACGAATGGTCTTTCTTCTGTGAATCGTCGTGTTGTACTCAGACCCTTTTTCTCCATTCATTGCTTCTCTCCTGCAAAGGATTAGTGGACAACATATACCCGAAGGAATTCACATATGATTCGAAGCAGGGGAATTATTGTCATAGAAACAGAGGACATCTTTAATGTTATAGAAAAGTTGATTTCAGCATTTTAGCACAGAAAGAGATGTCCCATCATTCTTCACCAATTTTTTAAAAGTTAAGCAAGGTTGAGGCAAAGATCTACAAGATTATTTCATTACTAACTCAACCCTTGATTTGTCTCTATGAAAGATCTCATGACTTAACCACCAAAATTTTGAAGTTATCATGCATTGGTTAGTCCAAGAGCACAACCAAATTCCATACAAGTTTACTTTTGGTACATTAATCAAACTTGACACCATGTCTAATTTGATTAAGGAAAACTATTTAACCTAAGCACCACGCTTAAATTAAAGAGCTTATAGGAGTATGTACACTACTCCCAAACCAAAGCATACTCAAAATAGAACTAGGAAGTATGAAGGCATAAAGAGATTCACTTAAAAGAGACAAGAGCATGGATGGTGAACCAGATAGCATTTGCATTTTTTTATAATTTTTATTATTTATATGACTAGCAAGATGAGCAAGGTATAAAGAGAAAGCAAGGTAGAGACATCCAAACAAAATTAAGAATGAAGCATGTCATGAATTTCTTAGAGAAATCCACTCCCCCATACTTGGATTTTGCAACATTTTACAATGTGAAAATCTAAGTCTAGGATGTGAAATTTTATTTTAAATGTGCTTCATTATTGAAGGATGTTTGGTTGGACATACCTTGTGTTTTGCTCCATCGTTCTTTTTGTTCAAACCTGAAATGGTTAGTGACAAAAATACCTGAAGGAACAAATTCACAAATATTCCCTTAATCTCTTTTTTACAAAGTCATTTTATTCAGTTTAGAATTTTGGGAAACTAGAAATATATTTTTTTTTATTTTTGTTTTATATATATATATATTTTTAGCAAACTTTAATGGAAAAGAAGAAGACTTGGGTTAGCTCCCAAAAGTGCTTAATTTTAAGACACAAGCTTGTCTTTGGGAAACCTTCAAGTTGTAACTTATGTTGGTGAAGCGGTTTCCCCTTCAACTCCAACATTTTCAAACCTATCCTTAAGACTAAAACCACTACGAGATTTGCAAAATTTATGGTAGACAAACACATCTACAACCATCCTTGCAAAGATTTTTGAAACAAGAAGAATGAAGGGGTTGTAGATCATGTGTGTAGTCATGGTCGAGGGAAGGATTGATTTGGGAGATTTCTCATTTGAGCATGGATTTGATTGGAAGATCAGAGTATAACTTCCATGCTCATTGACATCATTCTCCCTTTCAAAGAATGGGTGAGCACTTTCTTTCTCATGACATTTCAAGTCATTCTCAAGGCTTGAATGAGTCATGGCTGTTGGCGAGATTGACATTAGCTCACCCCGTGGATCAAGAACTGGTTTAGATTGACATGGCTAGGATCGTAGCGAATTTCACTATCAATGTCCAACACTTGACAAGATATTCTCCTCACATGTGTGGGCATTTTAGTTACTTCTTTTGAGGATTTGGACTCATCAAACCATTCTTGACTTATAACGGTAGCCAAAGGCTCTAACCGTTGATTATGCTCCTCTTGGTCAGATTTATGGCCCTCATGGCTTCCATGCCTCGAGTGTCTTAATGAATTCCCGAAGTCATTAAGTGGGTCATCATAAGACTTGAATGAAGGAACACATGGGGAATCATCAGGATCAAGGATGGGTTCATAAGATAAGTCAGATGTGGGCATAGAGGAGAGGATGGATTTGGATTCTAAACACTTTAGTTCTTCTTCTATAAGCTCACTCGACATTTCTTCATCAAATATCCCAAGCTTTTCCTGATGTGCCATGTGGGAAGTCGAGGCACAAGATGATGTTGATTTGGGAGACTTTCGAAGAGATTCTTCCATGAGAGTTCTAGAAAGATGTTTCTTAGAAGGTCTCTTTTGGATACGATAATTGTGGGCATTCCCAAAACCAGCAAGATCATATGAAAGGTTAGCCTCGAACTCGAAGGAATGGTTTAGATGTTGAATTTCTTTTTCCTTTGAGATTTGTGGTATTTGTGGTTCAGGATCGATGGCAGAATCTTTGGATGGGAGTGGTGGTGATTCGGCTATCGAGATTTCTTTTCTAGGGAATAGTTGTTCTCCTTCTATGGGTCCTTCATTATAAACGTTAATGTAGGGGGTGTTTTCAAGAATCTTCATGAGAAGACTCTTCCCTTCACTAACGGGTAAACATAGGAAGGCTCCCCTAGAAGTTATGTCAAGAATTTGTGCAGAATTTTTGCTAAGACCGCCATAAAAATGTTGTAACAATGTTGGCTCGGTTATAGCAAGATCAGGGCCAGATGATACTAGATCTAAGAGACGGGCCCATGCCATACCAAGAGGTTCTTTCTCCTTTTGGGAGAAGTTGATGACCTCTTTTCGAAGACGAACAACTCGAGGATTGGGGAAGAAAGCTAGGCAGAATTTGGATTGTAACTTTTCCCACTCTCCGTTTGCATCATCTACGTGGCGAAAATACCATTGTTTGGTTATTCCCATCAAAGAGAATGGAAATAACTTCCACTTAAGGGTACCTCGCCTCATCCCATGGATGAGGACACATGAACACAATTGTTCGAAGTCACGTAGATGAGTGTAGGGATTTTCGTCTTCGTCCCCAGAAAAAGGTTTGTTCTGAACCATCCTTATGAGGCTTGGGCGAAGCTCATAATGAATGTCTAATATAGTCTGAGATGAACTAGGTGGCTCCAACCTAGCGCCCGTTGGAGCACCATACTCGAAGAGAGGTGTTTGATCCATAAGTGTGTATGTGGAAAGAAAGGTTTAAATGAAACAAGGATAATAGGACCAAAGGGTACTAGTTAAAAGCTACCGTTCCCCGGCAATGACGCCAGAAATACTTGTTGGTATTTCTTATGACTATTGGATAAATCCTCAAGCGCACAGATTATACCGATGTAGCACTTCACCGGGAGTGTTCCAGGTATCGTATTTTCTTCAGGGAACGATAGTGACCTAACTAGGATTAAAGATATGTCCTGATGAATCAAGGGAGACTATGATAACTGGGTTGAGAGGTTCTATGTAGCAAAGATATCTAACAAGGCAAGGCTGGTTATACTGGCTTTATCAGCCCTTCTCTTGCAGGAGGCGATGGGATAGATCAGAAAGAGGGCAACAATCTAACCGGACCACACCATCATGTTGTATTGAGGCCTTACCTTTTAAGAACTTATCTGACACACGTGGTGGAATACGAAGACTAGATAGAACTGTCACCATATACTAGCATCACAAACAATCCACGCGATAAGCGGTTTACAAAGGCAAGATCTAGTCTAGACACCACGTCTACACTATTCTTACTACTTTAACCCTACGTTAAGGCTAAAGCACTCTACTTAAAGTAAAGCGATGAACAAGCGTGAAAAGGTGTATAATAGCTAAACCAGATTTAGAATATTAATTGCTATAAAGAACTTGGATGTATCACTTACAAGTGCTGAACTTACAAGAGGATCTCATCCGCTGAGGTAGAGCTCCGGAGAAGATTCCCGACAGATCCGGGGCTTTCTCCAGAAGACTTCCCTCACTCTCCTCCAACTAGCATAGCACTACTACTAAGGAGTAGTTTATCCAATGAGGCATGAGTGAGAGTGAGGGCCTAGGGGGTCTATTTATAGCAAGAGGTGGAGTAGGGGCTACTCCGGTGCCACGTCAGCGATCCGCGCCACCTCCATCAGCCACCGTAGGATGAAACCGTCATTGTAACCGTCTTAAATCAACGGAGGAGATCAAGTGGATGCATGGCGGCATGCAGGAAGTCGGTGGGGAGCTGGAACCACCATATGGTGATTCGGCCGAACCCTATGGCAGGTGGGCCCTGCCAATTTTCTTCTAGAAGCTGACCCCACTGGTCAGGGGGGCTGTGGGTGGTCTCTGGCCCCACCTAGGCATTCGGCCGAATGCCTTTTGTGGCCAAATGGGCTCATCTTTCGCAGGTGGCTTCTAGACGTAATGCCCATCATGATGGTGTATGCATTGTGCACAATTGCCATACTTGGAAATATGTCATGTTGGGCCTATGGATCCTTGTGTTGTGAATCTGGACCATTGAGAGGTGAATATACTTGGATCCAAGGGTAGAGAGTATTCTTGAGGGTGTTACATGGATCATGGGGACTAAGGATGCCAAGTGGGTCCATAGGGTGGTCGGCTGACCCCCTAAGTGGGCCCACTGGCTCCCAAAAGACCCCATTTGTCATTACCTACATCAAATAGTCATGGGACATGTGGAACTAGTTACTGGATAAATTATGTTCATGCTATTCTTGTTTTCCTTTGAATATGAGGATGTTGACGGTGTTTTGATGGTGATAAAATAGCTTGTAATTACCGTCAATAGGCCCGAGTTTACGCTTCTTGTTGATTGGCACATTCACCATTGCCAAGCATCCCGAACTGCGCAAATATGAGAGATTTAATCTTCTCTTTTCCCATTCTTTGAATGGTGTGATCTCTTTGTTCTTTGTTGGAACTCTGTTCAAGACATGACAAGCTGTCAATAATGCCTCACCCCACCATTCCTTGGATAATCCCGCTATACTCAACATGGCATTCACCAAGTCTGTTAGAGTGCGGTTTTTCCGTTCGGCAATCCTATTGGATTGTGGTGAGCACGGCGGTGTCCTCTCATGAACAATACCATGCTCCACGCAGAACTCATCGAACACATTAGAGAAATATTCTCTACCTCGATCGGACCTTAACTGTTTTATTTTCCTTTCAAGTTGGTTCTCAGCTTCAGCTTTATAAGCCTTAAAATAATTAAATGCTTCATCTTTTGTTTTAATAGATACACATAACAAAATCTCAAAGAGTCATCTATAAAAGTGAGAAAGTATCTTTTACCACCTTTAGTCAAAATTCTATTCATCTCACACAGATCAAAATGAATAAGTTCTAGAGGTGCCAAATTCCTCGCCTCAGCAGCCTTATGGGGCTTGCGGGGTTGTTTTGATTCAACACAAACATGACACTTAGAATTTTTGACCAAGTTAAATCTAAGAATTAAATTCAGATTCGTTAACCGCATAAGACAGCCAAAACTCGCATGACAGAAGCGTGAATGTCATAAATCCGACTCATCAGAAATATCAACAGAATTCACCATCTTATTACACACATCATGCAAGGATAAGCGGATCATACCTCCGCAATCATATCCTTTACCCACAAAAATACCATGTTTCGATACAACACATTTATTCGACTCAAGGACAACTTTATAGCCATCTCGGCATAGCATAGACGCACTAACAAGATTCTTCTTGACGGAGGGAACATGTTGCACGTTCTTCAGTGGCACCATCTTTCCTGAAGTAAAATTCAGAATGACCGTACCAACTCCAAGAACATGAGCATGCGATTCATTTCCCATCAACAAGGCGCTAGACCTCCTGACTTGGTAAGTGGAGAACAAAGAAACATCAGCACACACATGTATATTTGCACCACTGTCCATCCACCACTCTGGTGAATTACATACTGAAAGAACAAATGGTAAAGAATTACCATACCCACATGTTCCTCCTTCAGTATCAGTAGTAACAACATTAGCTGTTTTCTTCTCTTGTTTGAACTTGCGATCTGGGCACTCACTTGCCCAGTGCTGTTCACTGCCACACACATAGTAGCCTCCATTCCTCTTGTTCGTGTTGTTGTTCTTCTTTTTAAACTGTGTTGTTTGAACAGGCTTTGGGGTGTTCTCTTGCTTGTTCTAGTTTTTCTTCTTTTTATTGAACTTGCGGAAATTAAAGTTTCTCTTCTGCACCACATTTGCAGTAGAGTTTTCAACACTCTTTCCATTATCCTTTTCTCTAGCTCTCTCCTCAACATCAAGAGTACCAATGAGCTCTTCCACATTGAACTCTTGTCTCTTATGTTTGAGGGAGGTGTCAAAGTCCTTCCAAGAAGGTGGTAACTTGGAGATAATACCGCCAGCCACAAACATGCCAGGCAAAGGACAAGGAAAAAGTTCAAGTTCTTTTGCTAGTGCCTGAAACTCATGAGCCTGTTCCACTACCGATCGGTTCTCAACCATCGTGTATTCATACAGCTGCTCCATGAGGTACAGCTCGCTACCTGCATCAGTAACTCTAAATTTTCCAACAAGTGCATCCCACAACTCTTTCCCCGTGGGAAGAATGATATAGCTTTTCTGGAATTTTGTATCAAGTGCGCTAATCACTGCACCTCGAAAGAGGTTGTCATTAGCCTTAAACCTAGCCTCATCCGCAGGAGGAAGGTTAGCAGGCTTGCCCTTAGCGGCATAAAAGCATGACATTGTAGTGAGCCGCAATTCCATTTTAGCTTTCCATATCAAGAAGTTTTTACCATCAAATGCATCAGGCTTTAATACGGAAGCAAAACCTCTGACAGAAAAAAACCTATAATTAGGTTTTTGGATTATTAGAATATTAGGCAATTTCCATGTCATTTTAATTCCATAGATTAGAATAATGATGATGACATATAAAAGATTATATATAATTGAGATCATGACATCAGACATATTCATAGCAACATGAAACATGTAGATGTCAAAAGCATGTGAACATGATGTAGGAAACATAACATAAAAGCATAGCATATATTTCATAAAGGAAACAACTACTAAACTGCATATGAAACGATATAACAGAACTGCAGAAACATATCCGCAACAACATATGACACAACATAACTGTACTACTGAAACAGAGATGCAGAACATAAAACTAACATGAACAGAGAGCAGCCAACTTATGATACAGCATAACAGAGCAGGTGAAACATATCCGAGACAACTGATGAAACAACATGAATGACCTATTGAAACAAACAGGAACTGTACGACGGAAAACAGAGAGGCGATGAAACGTTCATACCCTCCCATCTGCGTGTCCGAGGTTCCAGAACCATGTCCAACCTCCGTGACCATAACGTAGAGGAAGAAGACGTTCTTGCCACTGGGAAGAAGACGACGACGATGATCACCGAGAGGAAGACGACGTCGACGTGTACTCCGGGAAGAAGACGGCGACGACGGTCACCGGGAGGAAGACGACGGTGGCGTGTACTCCAGGAAGAAGATGACGATGATTGCAGCACCTCCGGGAAGAAGAAGATGACGGCGTTCTTCGGGCAGTCGCGTAGGCGCTCCCCAAAAACCTAATTGCCGATCCCTCGTGCAAGGTCTCGAAACGGCAAGGGCTCCGAAGGCACCTGCCCTCTCGCTTCACCGTGCGCGCGGGTTCACGAGATGGGAATACAACTAGGAGCGGAACTGTGTCTGGAATTTGTGTTCTATTCGGAACCGTTTAGAGTTGGAACCGGGTGGGAATATATCTCCCATAGGGGAGGCCAAGGGGCTACGCAGTCTCCTGCGCGCGGGAGACAGAGGGACAGAGCGTGCATGGAGGCATGCGTGTGAGGGAGAGGGAGAGTACGCAAGAATTCAGCCATCAAGCCAAAATAGAAACTCCCGTAACTTCCTCCCATTAGTCCTCCCATTAGTGAAAAGAATAAACTCTCTCACACATGACCACCATGCATGCACGTGACGTGATGGGGTGAAACTCCCTTAATTAATGAAAAGATGCAACTCTTCTCATAATTGATAATTGTTGGAAGCTAAAAAGGTAACACGTCACGCCACGGCCGCCTGCCTGCCACGCCCCTAGGACTTCCCGGTACAAATAGTAAAGCACACAATTATATACCCATAGAGATTATTGATTTATTAAATAAATAATTGAGTCTGGCCGATAAATAAATCCATGAGTAGAAAAAACTCACCTATTTCTCTCTATATATAGTAATAAATAAATAAAATAATGTTTGCCTAGCTGTTTTCGATCGGTTTCGTCTGCAACTGCAACTCTGCAATGCCTGGCAAGCTTATTACTAATGTGTACCCGATCAACGCCGTTAACATTGATCAATTGGAATTGAACGCGGTGCGCGGTCGACCCGGCTGGTCGTTTATTCATCCGTACCTGCGTTGCGTGCCAATCAATCATGCACGCCCGAGACGGAGACTAGCCAAAATGTTTGCCACAAGGGTTGTCATGCTGCTTATTAGTCGTCTGAAACGTACTCTGATCATTTGACCTGGAAACTTTGCGCTTCTGCTACTTCAATTCCATCTTCTCGATCTTCTGTAGGTCTCCCTCAAATTCAAATTAAAAGTTATTCTAAAATTCTCGGAGAGTCAAAACATCTCAAGTTTAATCAAAATTAATGAAAAAATTATATATAAAGATTTATGATATCAAATAGAGGTACACTATAAAAATATAGTTGATGAAAAATATAATGATATTTAGTTAGCATCGTAAATGTTATTAGATTATCCTATAAATTTTATTAAACTTGATATGTTTTGTCTCTCCAAAATTCTTAGAGTGACTTATAATTTAAGATAGAGCGGTTGTTTGTATAAGTGTAAGATTGAAGACTGTCCGGTGTAGCAAGTTCTATTTCAGATTAGAGAGACGACTCTGGTGATATGCATGGATAAGCGTGGTAGAATCGTCATGTAGGTCTTTTTAATTTAGAAGAAAAGAAAAGGTCGCAGAATTGCTAGTTTCCTTACCCCCATTACATACCAATGCTTCTACGTCACAGAAAGCATACGACCTATATATTGAAGGAATAGCGCTTGAATGAATGAACAACAAAGAAAAGCCACCAGTACGTACGTGCAGTAAATATTTATATGTAATAATGAACAAAACCGTTACTCCCTTTCAGTCTTTCACATCCTCGAAACACTAGTCCATCAATCAATAATGTCGTCACCTACATGTGCGCATGAGCTAATCTCATAAGACATACTGTAACGTGTAAAACTTTGTCAATAAAAATTTTATATATTTGACCTCGCTCACACCTAGTCTCAAATTTGCTCACAATTGCTCTTTGTTTCTCCGTTCATTTTCTACCACCATACCCACATATTGACTCTATAATCTCCATCCAATTTCCTCAAAATTAAGTTACCATTTATTATATATTTTATCCATATTTGTACTTTTTAGTATTTTCATCCCACTTTATTAGTATGCCTTCAATGAATGCTCACTTTGTATGTAATTTGCCTTTATTTACCTTAGTTTATATTGCAACTCATATGTTGTAACTTCATGAATCTACATCTTGACTTTCCAATTTTTATTGAGATTCATTTAATCCACACATTTTAAGTTAAAGAGTCTAAAGTTTATTTTATATTTATTCAAGTTTAGTGTTTACTTTACATTTTATCCAAAACTACTCACACCTTGTATTTTATTAGTCTTAGATAGCACTCTTAGTACAACAATGTCATGATCTATAATTTTAGCCTACACCCTACAGCCCAATATGTTTAACTTCCATTATAAAATCTTACGTGTGCAGACATATAGTTTTTCAATAAAAAATAGAGTATCGATAACTAAACTATAAACATAGTTATATAGTATTGTCTTAGAAAAAATGAATAAATTTATCGAAAATAGTTATTTTTATGGATTGCAAATATAATTTAAAATGTATTGTCGGTGTTTTTGGTTTGTGATTCATCAGGAAAACATTTTTCATGATTTTCAAACCTTTAACGTATATTATGTTTATTGTATTGTTTGTGTATGCATGTTACTTGGTTTGCATGGTGGCACCTAGCAGGTAAGTTTACATTGAATTATAATTTATATATCAATGGTGTTGATAGTTTGTATTTTGGATTCATCTTAGAGAGTTAGTTAAAATTATTTCATAATGGGATAAATGGATAACTTAGATGCAAATTTAGGGAGTGTTTTAGGTTATTTTTTAGCATGATAGAGATGGTTGTTTTATCCATATGAACTTTAGACTAATTTTATTATAGTAGTAGTTTAATAAAATGATGAAAGTGGGTCATTAATCTAGATAGATTTAGAGGGTTATTCATGTCTATTTTCATAAATGCGGAGACTCGATTATGGCGGTGAGACTCGATTATTTTCATAAATGGGTAATTGAGATATTTATTTAGGGGTTACTTTTGGTTATTTCTATTATGGCGGTGTGACTCGATTTGTCTTTGATTTAGGGATTACTTTAGGATATTCTTATAATGACAAATTTTATGATTTTTTAAATAGAATGGGTACAATAGCTATTTTGATCAAGGATGATTATACTTTACTTAATTGGTGTGCTGATGCTCCTGGTATATATTTATGAGAATTTATGCCCCTTTGGTTGGAAAAAAAAGCATAGGAAAAAGGGAGGAATCGAGTTCCTATGGTTTGCTGACGTCATCTAGTATTTGGAATAGAGAAAATCACAATGACGATTCTAGAAGAAAGGATTCATTCACTCACAAGAACACAATAAATAAATTAAACATCTACTTTGAGCTCATGTTTTAGCGGAAACCCTATATAAATCTCCCTCATCGCTCGCTCGCGGAGAGAGAAAGTGATTTACTTCAACGGTTAACTGTGCTGCAGAAAGAGAAAAGTATGCGAAGGAAGAAAACCCATGATATTGGAGTACATGTTTTGTTTTTGGTGAAATCGACATCTCACTAGAGTACTCCAGAGGAAAGGAACTTGCTTTTCCTCCATTCCAGAGGACCACTTCTGCTTCCTTTTCTATGTTTTTTCCCTTTGATTTTCCCGTGAACCAAAGGGGGGCTTAGGGTTTATTACTACTACACAAGGCATAGTAGGGGGGCGGGGGGGGGGGGTTGGCTAGGTTTTGCTTATAAGTGAGATGCATTCCCAGCTGCCTCTAACCAAGGGGACAGGTATGTATGTAAGTGCACATAAAAATCGATTTGTAGAAACCACACAACCTCCTACAAATATAGATGGCTGGCTCAAAACAAGCCTCGAATTATTAATAGTGAGATATATTGTAAGAACACAACCTCCTCCTTTTGATTAATAATTATTCGTTTCGTCGTTCTTCGTCGTAGGCACCTCTTACCATCGCTTTCACAAGCAGCTGCGTTTGTGGTGCTATCCTACTAGCCAGCCCTTGTTGACGACTGCTACTGCATATCCTGTGTAAATTTCCACCTTTTCTTCCGGTGCGGCCGGACACATAAAAGAGAGGCGGCATTAAGCAAGCATGCATCTCCATACTATACATACCTCGCTTTCATCATCCCCGTGCGATCCGCTTCTGCAAAATGTCGACATTTGTGCGTGGCGTGGCGTGGTGGCGTCGCCTCGCTATCATTCGCTCCAAGATAGCTAACCTCATTTTCTAACAGCTAGCAGCTAGCTAGCTAATACTTCCAAATCCATCCATCCATCCATCTTGTTCCAATAAAAAGTGTCGTTGAAGCTTCAAAAACAAGCTGCCACGAACACCGGCATTGCCGTTTTCTCAATTATTCAATCCACATGCTTGATGCGGTCTCGATCTGCTTAATCAGTCGTGCGTCGATCGAGAACACAAAAAATAAACAAACATGTACTAGTATATATGTACATGCTGCTTGACCAGCCCCAATGATAATAAATAAAGTATACTTATATATCATGCATGAGCGGCAGCAGGTTTCGTCAGGTCGCCTCTCATGGTGTGTTGTCGATAAGCACTATCATCATTTGGCGCTAGCGCTAGCAGGCTATATAGCTCCGATCCATATAATTGGTCTATGTACGTCGTCACTGGAGATATATAGAAAGAATGCCAGCAACTAATCCAACCTTGCACAAATAATATACACATATAATATATCTTGTGGAGAACTACTACTACCAAGGAAAAGATTGGGACTTTGTGCAGGTCTGCACATGCACACCCAAAGAAACTATATAGTATATTATTACTAGGTCATGTCATTCGCTGGTGGTTGATGCTCCCAATCAAGAATATTTCTCATAACGTGCGATCAGGTGCATATATACGACAGCGATGATGACAGTCACAATGTGTGGGTGTGGTAGGAAATTTCCTAAAAATGGAGGAGTCTTTGCTGGCTCGCTCGTAGTACACGAATTAAGAAACCGATCGATCGATTCCATCGCCAAATATCGATGCCTGTACGTCAACACCAAATATATATATAAATTATAAGTCATTCTAAAAATCTTGGAGAGTCAAAGCATCTCAAGTTTGACAAAAAATTATAGACAAAACTATAAAGATTTAGAACATCAAATAGGTATACTATGAAAATATAATTGATAATGAATCTAATGATATTTATTTGACATCATAAATATTATTATATTGTTATATAAGTTTGGTCAAACTTGAGAAACTTTGACTCTCCAAGATTCTTGGAATGACTTACAATTTGGGATGGAGTGAGTACTAGGTCAAATCAGATGATCAAGCGTTATTAAAAAGCTACACGTACCACTCGACACATCAAGCTAGATGGTGACTTTGGAAAAAAAATTGTCTAGTGGCTGGCCTGCCTGGTTAGATCGATGCATTTTAGGCAGTAGAAAATTGTATCAATTGGTCCCAACAATGACATCTTGTCAATTGAAGTGAGCAAGATAATAGGATTTTTTTTTACAAAAATCTGCATGATAAAGTTTGTTCCAAAATCAATGTTCTATTATGAAAAACTGGAGATTTGGTGGCCTGCTTTTGTGTGAGGACCACTGCTATTCTTCTTCATGAGTACGTAATACTAAAAAAGCTTTTTAGAAAACGACAGTCTCCAAAGTGTAACTTTGATCACTTATTTTTAAAAAAATATGTATTGAAATACAATATATGTATATTTTTATGAAAGTATTTTTCAAGACAAATCTATTGATATGATTTTTACATTTTCAAACACAACAATTTAAAAGTTATTCATGATTTATATTCCCAATATTTGACTAAAATCTTGTCCTAAGCGACAACTTTTTGAGTACTGAGGGAGTACAGCTTAATTGTGAATTCCAAACATCTTTTTTCCACTTGGGTTTTAGATCATAATAATGACTCGATTTTGTGTCTGCCATGATAGAACTTTAAGATTATATGGCTATGGATTCCTCTTTGCATTGGTGCCCAATAACATTTTTAGATAATGAGCTAGAGTCAGAGAGAGAAACCATCATGTAATGATGAGCATTTTTAATGGAATCATTTAAGGCCTATTTGAGATATAGTAGCTACTAAGGGCCTGTTTGGGACTACTCTGCTCCACGTTTTTCAGCTCTGCTCTATGTTTTTTAGCCAAACGGTTTCAGCTCCACGCGCACAGCTCCAGAAAAAAAAGGTGGGGTTGTGAGAGTACCTAAAGGGGTACTCCACAAACTCCAGTTTTTTTGGAGCTGTTCCATGGTGGAATTTGCGGAGCAATCCCAAACATGCCCTAATTATAGTTAGCTAGCTAATAGGTCATAGGTAATATTAGTAGCTAACTATTAGCTACGACTATTCGGTAGTTTGGTCCAACTATATTGTTTGTTAGTATTTAGCTAGCAATTATAAGCTGGATTTGTTTGAATTTAAATGAGCTACGTTATTACCAGATAACTATTATCTTTACAAATCCAAATAGGATTTAAGCTAGGTTAAATCCTGCAGTTTTCAGAGCAATCAAACACTACCTACTAGTATTTATATATATTTTTGTTTATAAGTGCACAAAAAATACAATTATGCATTGTAGTTTGACTGGTCTTCCACCAAGGGCTAAACAATTGCACGAGGTACCTGCACCAGCACATCCCTACACATGTACCTATAATACGCATTTTAAGGAAACAACAATAAGCTAAGCATCATTAGTATAGTTGCATTTGTTTTATTAGCTGCTACTAGCTACTGCATGAGATCTGCCGTTTGCTCTGACGAATCGTTCTGTTTCGGTTGGCTGGCCACCATCACATGCACATGTCTCGCCAACAATATAGTACTACTACTATATTCAATCCCCTGCCGGAGCCAGTGCTGATAGATTGATCATGTCGATTGTGGCCGGAGTGGATGGGATGATGATCGACAACGCACTTATATTAGTACTGATTAGTAGTATAAAAATAAATTCCATAAACAAATCCGGCCATATGTTCAGCTAGATGAGTAGAGTAGCCTTTCAAGGGCACCTTATACCTGTCCTCTACTTTGGTTCCAAAAGCTAGCTGAATTATTGAGCGCATATTATGAATGCGTAGATCTATCTGATCGAGTTGAGTAGCAGCTATAGTCTTTTATTTATTGTTTATTATTAAATAAACATTAGCCAAGTTGTGGAGGATTTAGATAATCTCCCAACTTGGTCAGAATTGCTGGCTGTCATCAGACACCATCAATTCAGATTCAGCACCACACACACACACACACACATATATATATATATATATATATATATATATATATATATATATATATATATATATATTTGTATATACTGTACTGATGATAACAGATTGCTTTGAATAAGCATTGTGATTCGGTCAAATCCAACCCTTCATCATCACAGATATAATGCCACACAATTTGGGATATGGTACGACTCAGTTTGAAAGCACGACATTTTTTTTTGATATATAAATAAAATAAACAAACGAATAATAAGCAACAAGATAATTGGCATATGCCGACGGATTCACGCCTGTAGGAGGGAGCGGTACGGGTGCTGTACGCATCCCAAGCAGTGACGGAGTGGGTGGAGCCCACCACGGCCACGCTTTGTCGCGGCCATTGCGGCAGGCGCACCATTATTGCGGTAAAATAATAACTGCCCTTCCTAATCTGGGTGGTGGTAACAAAAACGGTGCGGTGCATGCACATCGCGGGAGTCCACGTGGCGTCGCCACCTCCGCCCTCTCCTTTATATACCCCGACGACACCCTCCTCTCGCCTTCACTTCACCACCGTCTGTCTCCTCCTACTGTGAGAGCCTCCTCTCCCCTGTGACCTTCTTGTCCCTGCTTCCCAAGAAGAAGAAGAAGAAGAAGAAGAAGGCGACCTACCTGGTGGTGACATGGCCGTGCAAGCGCAGTTCGGCGGCCTCGCCGGGTGCCTGCTTCCCTACGGCGGCGGGTTAGCCGAAGAGCAGTACCACCACCACGTGGCGTCCTCGTCGGCCGCGCTGCTCCCGATCCCAGGGAACATGATTGGGAGCAGCAGCCGGATGGCGGACTCCACGTCGGCGTCAACCAGCGGTCGCCGCGCGTTGCCGACGGCGGCGGAGCTGTGCCAGCAGGGTGCGGAGATGGACGCGCTGGTGCACGCCGGGTGCGAGCGGCTCCGCGCGGGGCTGAAGCGGCAGTGCGAGGCGGTGGCGCGCGCGGCGGCGGCGGGCGCCGCGCGCGCGCTGCGCGACAAGGAGCGGGAGCTTGACGTGGCCCGGCGCCGCGCGCATGAGCTGGAGGAGCGGCTAAGGCAGGCGGCCGCCGAGACGCAGGCGTGGTGTGGGCTAGCCCGCAGCAACGAGGCCGCCGCGTCCGGCCTGCGCGCCACGCTCGACGCGCTGCTACTCCACGCCGGATCGGCGTGGCCTGCTGCTGCCGGCGAGGTGGTGGTGGAGGAGGGAGTCGGGGAGTCCGGCGGCGACGACGACGCGCAGTCGTGCTGCTTCGTGGACGCGAAGAAGTGGGCGTGCAGGGCGTGCGGCGACGGCGAGGCGACGGTGCTGCTGCTGCCGTGCAGGCACCTGTGCCTGTGCAAGGCGTGCGAGCCACGGACGGACGCCTGCCCCGTCTGCGCTGGCGCCAAGAACGCCGCCATCCACATCGCGCCTACCAACTGATGGCGTCTCGCTCGGCTCCCGATCGATCCGGCGATCTCGGCAGCAGCGATCAGATGGAGGGAGTTACTGGACGTACGGGGTAATTATCATTGATTATTATTCCTATATAGGAGGAGGAGTACAGTAGGCAGATCGATACTGTAGGTTGTTGGGCGGATTAACCCGTTCGTCGTCCGGTGCGTCGTGTTGGCTTACCGCCGAGTGAAAAGTGAGATGAGATTACCGCCGTGTTGGCTTTGGACTTGATGCGTGTGAAGTGCTGTAGTACCTCACGGACGGAGACGGAGCATCCTCTGTTTTTTTTTTTTTTTGGAGCGGTTGCTCTGTTTCGTCGTCTGTGGACCGTCATGGCGCCGTGTGCATGCTGGTGCTTTGAGACGAGGCGGGGCGATGTGCCACGTTTTCCGAGGATGCTCCTTTTGTGTCGTTTTGTTTTCCGTTTATGAGAAGAGAGGCAGAGCAAAGCTCTTCGGTTTCTTGCGATGCATGCCATCAGATTTCGGTGCAGCAGGAGGAGTACGGTCACCGGCTACTGCTGCTCCACGGCTGGCCGTGCGTGGGCAGTGGGCTGTGTCGCGTGTCGGTGGGTGCGCGCAGGTGCAGAGAGCACTGCTGGTGATGCATCCTCATCCTAGTATGGACCGGTTCTTTCCGAGCATGCATGCGTCATGGCCTCCATCTCCACTCGCATTGGCATGCGTCCCGCGTCCTTTTGCCTTTCGACTTTCGGTTACGAACGAGCTTTGGAATAACCAACGCAACGCTTTCGATCTCTCTTGCAGCTGCAGATCGATCAGACGCTATGTATTGTTGGTTGCTGCTGCAGTCGCACTGGTTGGTACGGAAAAGCAGCAGCAGTAGCGTTCGACGACCCACCAAAAATTGGGGGACCTGGAAAAAGGAACGCACAATACGTTGTTGCCAATTGCAATGCCACCGATGCGTTTCCGGACTGTTTTGCCAAGCAGCCCCTTCGGTGCATTTTGCCTTTTCCTGGTAGGACTACACATGTTTCCGTCTCTCTCTCTCTTTACGCTAGACTAGAGAGTACGTGGACACCACCATCATCATATCGGTGCGTGCTTTGTTTCAGAGTGGCCGATTATTAATTGGTCTCCCCGCCTCGTTTAATTTCTGTACCGCCCACGCATGCATGCTGGCAGGCCAATCTTAGAGGTTGTCTCTTAAAAAAAGAAGAAACTCCGATCGAATTTATATCGAGAAAATATGTTTATACAATATCATAAGATACACCATATATAGTAATAAATAAAATGTGCTCATTTAGCTAGTGTTACAAAATCTTTGTACTTTCTTATATACAAATAAATAATCCAGCTAGCTAGCGGAATATATATATATATATATATATATATATATATATAATAGATTGAGTTAAAACAATTTTTAAAGATTAATTTATTTAGGGACATAGGAGTAATTTGCTACTAGTACTATTATACTCCAACTTCTACCGTTGTCCTAAGTTAAATTGTTGTATGTTTTACCAAATTTATAGGACGAGGTGATTCTATAAAATGAGTTAGTTACTTTATATATATATATATATATATATATATATATATATATATATATATATATATATATATATAGCTCTGCTTATGGCTTAGATATCTGCACAAGATAATCGGCACCTTTTATATGATGAATAAACATGCAAAACCTAAGGCTGGACGACTCGCGCTATATCTTACTGATCGAGCTTGTTGATGCTGCTACCTTGCTTCGGCTTAGTAGAAGTTGTTCGAAACAATTTTTCAGTGAAAAGATAAAGAGTTCTCCAAACAAGGCCTTTAGGTCGCTTCAAAATTCAAAATTTTCTGTCACATCTCCGTCACATCAAATCTCTGAACGCATGCATGTAGTATTAAATATAGATAAAAAATATAACTAATTACACAGTTTATTTGTAATTTGCGAGACGAATCTTTTGAGTCTAGTTACTCCATGATTGGACAATAATTACCGCATACAAACGAAAGTGCTACAGTGTCAAAATTCTAAATAATTTTGGATCTAAACAGGCCCCATTACCCTATATATTGTTGAAATATATGACAATTTCCAGATTAATACCAGAATATAAATCATGACAGATTGAGGAACTAGAATAAGCATGTACTGCATACTAACATGATTAAACCACATATCACATAACATGTTCAAGTTAACTAGCATAAACATGGCTTGTATACTAGATAGATTGGACAATATGAACGATAAGATTAGATCACGAGGTTTATACCTACTAGTTGTAGAAGTAGTAGATTGCGGTGAAGACGGCGAAGATGCAGGTGTCGATGGAGCAACGTTCAGGTTGTTAAAGATGACGTCGATGTCGTCGATGTCGATCAGCGGCGGCGGTAGACTTCGGTTCAGCTGACGACGAATACGTCGGGTCATAGCACCGCCTGACTTGGATGGAAGACGACCCATCGTGAAGATTGGGAGCAGTCGCGCGAAGAGCGCTTCCCAAAAACCTTATTCGTCTTCTCCCGCTGCAGGATCACGAAGACAAGGGTTCCGGAGACCTGCTCGCCCGGTCGCCGGTGCACGCCGACGATCGGACTAGAGTAGCTATGGTGGCGCAACAGCGAGAAGAGGTAGAAACTCTAGCTCTTAATTTTTATATTTTATTGGCGTGACCGATAGTCTAGTTATATAGTCCGGTCCAACCAATACCTCCACTTCCACAAGCAAGGTGGTACTAAATAGTTTCCACATCCCGTCTTGCTTTCATGCATGTGCCTTTGAGATTTATTAGGAATTTCTGAATTTGTTATTGGGCCAAGCCCATATAAATTCCAACAATCCCCCAACAGATCTCAAATACCCATTTAGAGATTTGTCTGTTCTTGCTCCTGTTTGATATACCAGTGTTTCGACAAAGACTGTGAAGTTGAACTTCCGCCTAGAACCTCAAGTTACACTCATCCACAACTTGAACAATGGACTACGCCTTGAATTGCATGTTTTGTGCGAATGAGCTTTACCCAAAGTCAAACTAGTACCTGACCACCAATAGCCTTACTCCGTGAGTTTAGCATATACGTCGTACTCTGTGGTCTCTTAATGAGTTTACTAGAGACTACCCAAGTCTCATAGACTGCGACGTTTTAACAGTCGAACTCATATAGGTATGTTCTTTCAAGAACGCTCTGTAGGACAACATCTTCGCTAATGAAAGCCAATAGAACATATTAAGGCATTTAGCCAACCTACCATACAGTGCCTCATTGCTTTTGAGAGTATTTGCATCTTCATTTAGAGAGGGTTTATAGTTATACTCTCCTCAGTTTATCAACAGCTTGTTTTTCCCAGATCCTTAGTCACGGGATCTCCGATCAAAAAGGTTGGGTTACTACTACTGCAAACTCACATGGGTCTCATACCCATCTCCCTTGATGCAATTTCTATCACATTTTGTGATAGCCCTTTAGTAAAGGGATCTACCAGGTTTTTGTCGGTTTGGACATAAGCCACAGTTATTATTCCAGAATTTCTCAGCTTCCTGACAGACTTCAAACGTCTTTTAACGTGTCTTGTTGACTTCGCATTATCCTTTGCACTATTCACTTTAGTGATCACTGTTTGATTATCACAGTTCATAAGGATAGTCGGTATTGGTTTTTCAACCACCGACAGGTCACACAAGAGCTCACGCAGCCACTCTGCCTCTGCAGATGTTGTATCTAAAGCAGTAAGTTCTGCTTCTATGGTTGACTTAGTCAAAATAGTCTGTTTACAAGACCTCCATGACACTATGCCACCTCCAAGAGTAAAATCATACCCACTAGTGGCATAGATTTGATCAATATCAGAAATACAGTTCGCATCACTATATCCCTCTAGCACAGCTGGGTGCCCAGAATAGTGAATCCCAAAACTTATTGTACCTTTAAGATAGTGCAAGACCCTTTCAAGTGCATTTCAATGATTATCACCCGGGTTGGACATGTACCTACTCAATTTGCACACAACAAAAGAGATATCGGGTCTGGTTGCGCTAGCTAGATACATGAGTGAACCGACAATTTGAGAATATCTCAACTGATCTTTAGCACTCTTTTTGTTCTTTCTTAGTGTCACACTAGGATCATAAGGTGTTGGAGAAGGCTTGCTATCCATAAAGCCAAATCGGCTTAAAAGCTTCTCAACATAGTGTGATTGCGACAAAGTAATCCCACTCTCTTCCTTAATCAGCTTGATGTTTAGAATTACACCAGATTCTCCTAGATCTTTCATGTTAAAATTCTTTGACAGAAAAGACTTGACTTCATTTATGACATCAATATTTATTCCAAAGATTAAAATATCATCAACATATAAGCATAGAATAACAGATTGGCCCCCACCATGTCGATAGTACACACACCTATCAGCCTCATTAACAGCAAAGCCCGCACTAGTTAAAGTAGTGTCAAACTTCTCATGCCATTGTTTAGGTGCTTGTTTCAAGTCATACAATGATTTCAATAACTTACACACCTTTTGCTCTTCACCTTTTACTACAAACCCATTAGGATGATCCATATAAATCTCCTCATCCAACTCTCCATTAACAAAAAGTTGACTTCACGTCCATTTGATGAACGAGAAGACCATATGAGGTAGCTAGGGAAAGTAGAACTCGAATAGTGGTCATTCTAGCAACAGGTGAATAAGTATCAAAGAAATCCTCGCCTTCCTTTTGAGTATAACCCTTAGCCACAAGTCGGGCCTTGTACTTATCAATAGTATCATCAGGTCTCAACTTCTTCTTGAACACCCACTTACAACCAATGGGTTTAGAACCAAATGGAAATTCAGATAACTCCCAAGTTCCATTAGAAAGAATTGAGTCTATCTCGCTACGAACAACTTCTTTCCAATCATCTGCATCTGGTGATGCATATGCCTCTATGATATAAGTGGGAGTATCGTCCACAAGGTACACAATGAAATAATCACCAAAAGATTTTGCAATCCTTTGTCTCTTGTTCCTCACAGGAACTTTATTGTCATCCTCCTCTAAGACTTCTTCAAGTGGTTGTTCAAAAGACTCAACATGATGCTCGATAGGTATAGTAAAAACAGGGGCTAATTCAGTAGAAAATTTAGCATTGCTATGCATATCTTTCATAGGAAATATATTCTCAAAAAATACAGCATCACAAGATTCAAAGATTGTATCTACATGCATATCAAGAACTTTAGATTTTACTACTAAAAATCTATAAGAAATGCTATGGTGAGCATATCCTAGAAAGACACAGTCCACAGTCTTCGGCCCAAGCTTACGCTTCTTAGAAATTGGAACATTGACTTTCGCCAAACATCTCCACGTGCGCAAGTATGAAAGTGATGGTTTCCTACCAACCCATATCTCATATGGAGTTGTTTCTTTATTTCTGTTTGGAATTCTATTCAGGACATGACTCGCAGTCAATAAAGCTTCCCCCCACCAAGCCTTAGATAGTCCAGCAGTGTCTAACATGCCGTTCACCAAGTCAGTCAACGTGCGGTTTTTCCTCTCGGCAATCCCGTTTGATTCGGGTGAATAAGGAGCTGTCCTCTCATGAATAATGCCATGTTCCACACAGAACTCATCAAATAGTATAGAAAAATATTCACCACCACGATCAGACCTTAGATGTTAAATCTTTCTCTCTAACTGATTTTCAACTTCAGCCTTATAGATTTTAAAGTAGTCTAGCGATTCATCTTTAGTTTTTAGCAAGTAAACATAGAAAAATCTAGTTTCATCATCAATTAAAGTCATGAAATATTTCTTTCCACCTTTTTTCAACACACCATTCATCTCGCAAAGATCAGAATGTATGAGTTCAATAGGCGCCAAGTTTCTCTCCTCCGTTGCCTTATGAGGCTTTCGAGGTTGCTTTGATTGCACACAACTATGGCACTTAGAACCTTTGGCAATAGTGAAATCTAGAATTAAACTCAAGCTAGATAAATACGACATCAAGCTAAAATTCACATGACATAAACAAGAATGCCAAACACTTGAATTATCATTAATGGTGCCACAAATATGATTAACTGACTTATTATTAAAATCTGCCAAAGATAAGCAGAACAAGCCTCCGCATTCATAGCCTTTACCAATAAATTGCCCATGCTTGGACATAACTACTTTATTGGACTCTAATACTACTTTAATCCCATCTCTCAAAAGAAGGGATACGCTAACAAGGTTCTTGCGAATAGTAGGGACATGCTGCACGTTCTTCAATTGTACGATCTTCCCCGAAGTAAACTTCAGATCTACCGTGCCAACACCACGAACAGAAGCATGTGACCCATTCCCCATTAGGACGGAGGAACCTTGGAGCCCCTGGTAAGAAGAAAACAAAGAGATATCAGCACACACGTGAATATTAGCACCTGTATCAACCCACCAACTTGGTGATTGAAAAACTGATAGTACAGTAGGGAAATTACCATACCCGTCATCAGTTTTGCTAGTAGTCACGAGGTTGACCTTCTTTTTCTCTTTTCGGTCCGCTCGTTCCGGACAGTCTTTAGCAAAATGACCAAGCTCTCCACAGGTGAAGCAAGGCATCTCAACTTTGTCTTTCTTCTTCTTCTTGAAGGGAGTAGTTGATTTGGCATTGAAAAGCTTAACCTTTACTTTGTTCTTGCCATGGTTTCTCTGGACAAAGTAGGCACTAGCTATATCCTCGTTCCCCTTCTCAGTGTTATCTTTAGCCCGAGCTTTCTCTTCAATATCAAGAGATGCTATAAAGTTTTCAACTGATATTTTCTGTCTCTTGTGTTTAATACTTGTGGCAAAGTTCCTCCATAAAGAAGGCAACTTTGCAATAATGCAACCAGCTACAAATTCATCGGGTATAACACACTTAAGGAGCTCAAGTTCCTTTGCCATGCGCTGCACCTCATGAGCTTGCTCGACTATAGATTTGTTTCCAACCATCTTATAGTCATGGATTTGCCTGCATCCGAAGCTCCATAGGTAGAGTTCAGATAGTTCCATAGAGACTGTGCATCTTCATAGTGCATGAGAGCATCATAGATATGATCTGACACCACAATACGCACAGCTCCCATAAAGATTTTATTAGCTTCCTGGTATTTTCTCTGATCTTCATCAGAGATATTACCCTCGAGCAAGCCATCTTTGACCCAGAAAACTTTCATGACAGTAAGTCAATCTGTGACCCTAACGGACCACCTCTTAAAGTTTGCACCATTAAATTTTTCTGGCTTTAACGCGTCAACAAAACTAGCCATAGATAATTCTAAAAATCTACAATAAGGTTTTTGGATTGTTGAAATATATGACAATTTCCAGATTAATACCAGAATATAAATCACGACAGATTGAGGAACTAGAATAAGCATGTACTGCATACTAACATGATTAAATCATATATCACATAACATGTTCAAGTTAACTAGCATAGACATGGCTTGTATACTAGATAGATTGGACAATATGAACGATAAGATTAGATCACGAGGTTTATACCTACTAGTTGTAGAAGTAGTAGATTGCGGTGAAGACGACGAAGATGCAGGTGTCGATGGAGCAACGTTCAGGTTGTTAAAGATGATGTCGATGTCGATCAGCGGCGGCGGTAGACTTCGGTTCAGCTGACAACGAATACGTCGGGACGTAGCACCGCTTGACTTGGACGGAAGACGACCTGTCGTGAAGATTGGGAGCAGTCGCGCGAAGAGCGCTTCCCAAAAACCTTATTCGTCTTCTCCCGCTGTAGAAACTCTAGCTCTTAATTTTTTATATTTTATTGACGTGATCGATAGTCTAGTTATATAGTCCGGTCCAACTAATACCTCCACTTCCACAAGCAAGGTGGTACTAAATAGTTCCCACATCCCCTCTTGCTTTCATGCATGGACCTTTGTGATTTATTAGGAATTTTTGAATTTGTTATTGGGCCAAGCCCATATAAATGCCAACATATATACCACCTTTCGTGAACTCCTATCCCGACTAGCGTGCATGCACTTTCGGTGCAATGCGCGTCTTTGGCTCTTTTCCTCTTTATTCATGCAAAAATGGAACACATATATACATACCGTACGTGTTTGGTGGGTGCGCGTTATTCTTTGCTTAGCTAGCTTAGCTTGTTCGTTCTTTGCTGCTAGCTGCTAGGTTGGCTTTGTAGTTGTAAATTTTTTCCTCTACTACTACTCAGCTCGTTATCTACTAGCTAGCTAGTACGTCCTGGATATGATGTAGACATGCAGTAGTCGTGCTCGTGCATCATTGCCGCAAGTTAAGTTCTCTTTCTGCGTACCCACTTTCGCCTTTCGGAGAAACTGATAAGCTAGCATGCACCACTGAACGAATCAAAATCTAGGATCATCATGCATGAGCGATGGATATGTACCGGCCAGTAGTGATGATGCGGGCTCCATCTAGCGGGCCGGGCCGGGCCGGGCCAGCACAGCACTTGGAAGCGCCAGTGCTGCTTCATTATTCACCTACGACGATGACGCGATAACCCGCCGTTTCAGACTTTTGGTGCATCATGCTGCTTCATCTCTTCATTTCAGGCAAAGTGCTATATAGCATATAGCTAGATACATAGCTGCCTAGTGTGTGTCTATCTCTAAAAATATCTACTCATTTTTAGAGGTGTTCCGTCCATTTACATAGGGTATAGACAGTCCAAAAAAAAATGCAAGTGGGCAGCGGCTCGTGTCGATGATTTAGGGTTGTGTGTTGCAAGCTTCTAATGTTACTAATTATATATTATAAATATTAATATATTTTTTATATAATTAGTCAAAGTTTAAAATTTTTGATTTCTCAGAAAGTGAGAATGGATTCTATTTAGGGATGGAGGGGAGTATTAGAGAATAATGCTTATCAAGATCCTTTTGTCCCTCTGTAAATTACTATACAAGACGTTTTGTCTTTTTTAGATTTCTTATTACTTTTACTATGTATGTAGATATAGTGTATATTTAAGTATATACTAAAAGCTACGTGTCTAGAAAAAAAACAGAACATCTTATAATTTAGAACATATAGAGTATAACATTGTAGTGCAGTAGTTGTTGATATTTTTATTTTTCTTTAGTGTTGGCCACTAGGATTGATTTCCTTGATGACGTTAATCTTAAGATGTGCATAGTTTTTTAAAGGTGTTCATAAAGGTAGAATTTACTTACGTTCGATAATTCAAGAAAAAAAGAAATATACATCATTCTCTTCGATCTCTGCTTTTTATCTGCGTGTGTGGGCCATGGCCCCAACACCACGCGACTGCCCTAGGACGGCCGACCGGCCGGCCAGACCGACCGGAGCCTCCGGTACGGTGGTGATCGGCGACGACGCCAAGACGCGACGCGACGGACGGTGACCCCAAGACGCGCGGGCCAATGCAAGCCCAACGGATCGGACTCTGACAGGGTGGGGAAAGACACAGAGACATGCCATGTGCTCGATCATGGACAATGGGCTGGTGGTGCGGCCTGTGCCCTGCTGTGTCCGCAGCGCACACTGTACACACAGCAGCACGTACACCGCCAGTGCGAGTGCGAGTGTGGGTACGCGCCCACTACCGTACGGTACGGCATAAACAAAACTACAGTAGCTGTACAGAGTTAGACGTACTACCTACCTAGCTAACTCTGTTACAGTCAGTTTATCTTTTTTTTTACTATATATAAACTTAACCACACGCCTTTTCCAAAAATTTATATAAAATATTACTTCTTCTATTATAGCTTGTTTTATTAATAAAAAGGTCTTTAACTATATTTACAATTTTTTTAAATGAAACACGTAATTAATTTTAAGGTACAAAAGAATTAAACAAATTATAATTTGGAAGGAAGAGAGCACCATATAGGTAACTAGGTAAGTACGCTGTAAGTACGCACTTTCCGTAGCCCGTAATAAATAAATTAAAAGTTTGTGTGCAACTGTGCACGCACGGTAGATGCATGGGGCCGTGTACGTTCTCGAGTACGGTGGCACGGACGCAATCAAGCACACATTACGTACACGAAACGTGCGTATGGATATATGGCGCTACCATACGGCGGTACCCTTTTGAGATTTTTAATTTACGCATATTCTCGTACGTATACATATACATACATATATACTGTATTGCGTTGCTACATTTTGCATTGCTTGCACATACACGAGTAGCTAGGTAAGTAGGTATATATATAGGTGCTGTTTGTTTCGAGGTTTCTACCCGTGATCCGTTCACACTGTAAATAGGTAACATTAGTTCGTGTTTGGTAAGCATAGCCCGTAATATATTACGCCGTGAACTGATCCGGATCTGTAGTCCGTGGTTCCCGGCCCCCTCGGAGCGGCAACGGCTCCCTTCGAGCGCTCATGCCAACTGTTGGGACATAAGTCGCGAAGGTCCTCCTGTGGCTAAAAATCGAACGAAGCGAAAGTTCTCTCCGATGGAGGTTGTGCCATTTGACGGAACGAAACAATACTAATGCGCACAAAGGCAACATCGAAGAACTTGTCTACCTTTTTGTGTGTGCAGGCACCATTACGGCGAAGGCGGTGAAGCCTTCGTCCCACGGTGGAGCTGAGTCGACCACTGTGCGAAGGTTCCAGGGAAATCGGCTGGGACCTCCGACCTGAAGTGATGAAGGCCCTCGGGAAGGAGAGTCCGGAGAGGGGCTGCGGAGGGGGGGCGAAGGAGCCACGACCGAACGTCCGAACAAGCCAAGGGGTGTCCCGGAGGGAGCCGCAGGGGGCGTTTACCAGGCCCGGACGAATGGGCCTCCACCAGCGCTCTTTCCGGCCCAATAAATCCAATCGGTATAATGTGACCGAAGGACCCCCGGGGTATTAGAGAGACCTCCGAAATATTCCGGAGTAGGTAGAAGGGTATTTGTGTAATCATGACTGTAACGTGAACAGTGTACTATAAAAAGGGGTCACCACCCAACGTAATAAGGAGAGACAAGATCCCTGATTTCTAGGGTTTCCCGTTTTCACTGTCCTCTTCCGCCGCCATCCTTATCGGGCCCTTCAGCTTCGCGAAGGCCCATCATTTTCATACGGTTTTCCATTTGCACTCGGAAGCCTTCGGCACTCACGAAGGTCTTCCATCTACTGCCTGGAGAGCGGAAGGCACGATCCACGGAACTCAGCATCCGTTTCACCCAAAGTTCAGAAAAGCGGTATTAAGCGGCTGCTTAAGCGCGCTTCAGCACTACGCGCGAGGTCTCCGCTTCGCTTCGGACCATAAGCGGTCCCTAAGCGGGGCTAGGATCTGAAGGGGGAACGAGGAGCCGGGGAAGGGAACTGCCGAGCACAGAGTTGCGGGCGGCCGCGCCGTCTTGTTGCAGCAGCGGCTGCCGGCTCCCGCTGCCTGCGCGCGGCGCACAGCGCAGCGGCCAGGGCTAGGCGCCGCCGATGGGGTGTGGAGGAGTTGGAGGCGCTCACAGGGCTGCCGACCGGAGGAGTGGGAGGCGGGAGGGGGAGCCGACGTGCCACTGATGGCAGGCTGACGCGGAACCAGGGAGCACCCCGCAGTCTTCGAGACTCGGAGCCGGAGCGCCGCCGCCATTGCTTGCTTTCCGAGCAGAAGTGGGGGAGGGAGCGGATACTTTGTAGAGGAGTGCTCTATGGACTATGGGCTGTGGCCTATGCCTGTGTTGTGTGCCCTAAGGCCTCTCCTCTCTGCTGTGATGGGCTGATGGAGACCAATGGCCCAACCCCAAAACAAAAGCCCACCACTCCACACTAACGTTGGACAGATGGCCTTGTCTTCAACCTATTACACGAATACGATTAGCTAATGTGTGTGCTACTTCTCAGGTTATCAGGCAGCCTATTACATACTCCCTCTGTCCCGCATTTAAAGTCGTTCTGGGAGTAGTTTCCAGTGTCTACATTCACTGATCCATCCCTGCATCTAGTCAGATGAGTGTCCAGGTTCACAACAATTCTGTTGTATCTACTCAAGTGCTAAAACGACCTTCAATATGGGACACAGGGAGTAAATCTAATTTGCTACAGTACAAAACGCTTAAGCAACGCTTAGGACGCTTAAGCCCGCTTAAGCGCTAAGCGGTGGGTCACCACTCGCTTAGCGCTTTTTTGAACTTTGGTTTCACCGCGTGAGGGACCTTTGGCGTACGCGAAGGTTCCCCAGTGACATCCCCGGAGCTAAACCAAGCGAACCCTTCGCGTTCGCAGAGGGCAGGCCTTCGCTCGGCCTTCGGGTTCTGTTCGGAGAAGGTTTTTTTCCAGCAGTGGCGCCCACCGTGCTTGGTCGAAGTCAAGCCCATGATAACATCCAAGAGAGCAACACAGATTACCATGAAGAAGATGCAACCTCTCATGACGGAGAACAAAGGGTACGTCGCAACGTGCGAAGCACCTACGCCGCAACAGACGGGGCGCCAAGAGCCGCAGGAGCAAAGCGCGCCCGCCCCGCACCACCACCATCCCCACCGCGGGATGCACCACGACCAACCCCAGCACGGGGTGAGCAACCACCACCTCCAGCACAAGACGCTCAACCAAATGAAAACAACGAAGATGAACCACCACCCCAAGAGCAAACACAAGAGCAGGTTTTGCAAAACCTACAGCAAGAACTACGAAGGGCACAGGAGGAAAGAGATCGCCTAGTCGCAGAACAGCAGGCAACTCAAAGAGCAATGCAGCTATCGCAGCAAGCAGCGGAGGTGCGACAACAGCTCGCACTCCTTCAAGGCGAAATACAAAGCATGCAACAAGGACAGGGTGGAGGAGTTCAGCAGCCCATGGGCGAGCACCTCCGAAGGCCTCAGATACCACTACAGAACGGTGAACCGATACTCACGAACGCATACAACACAAGTGACTATGATCAAAACCATCAACGATGGAGAATGGACTCCAAATCACCTCTGTCCGAAGGTCTGCAAAACACACCCTGGCCTCAGAAGTACAAGCCTATCGCACTACCAAAGTTCAACGGCAAGACTGACCCAAGGCAATTCATAATGAGCTACGAAGCGGCAGTAGCCTCCGCAGGTGGAAATGACGTCGTCTTGGCAAAATCTTTTGTGATCGCAGCAGAAGGCGATGCACTAGCCTGATACTCCATGCTCAGGCCAAGTACAATCTACTCATGGGAAGACCTCTGCGACAAAATCACAGCGAATTTCAAAGGCTTCGCCAATGAGTCCTTAACCTCTTCGGATCTGTTTCAGTGCAAGCTGGCATAGGGGGAATCATTAAAAGAGACTTCCAGCACTTCATCCAACTCAAGGCTAAAGCACCAAACGTGTCGGAGGAAGTTGCAATTGAGGCCGCAGTCAAGGGCCTTCGCATAGGACCCCTCGCAGGTCACCTAGCAAGAGAAAAGCCATCAAGCATCGTTGAACTATACAGTGAGTTCGAGAAGTACTGCAGATCAGACAATGACCTAAGAAGAAGAATAGAAGAACAAAACCACTATAAGGAGCAAGGCTCAAACCAATCTCAAGGGAATCGAAGACCACCCAGAACGGACAACAACAACAACTGGCAACAGCCGAAGGCAGCACAGGTCTTCAATGTGTCCAATGAGCAGCAACACAACGAAGAAAAATCTCACACAAATTAGTCAGGCCCGCAACAAGGACAAGGCACCAATCGGAGGCAGAATTAGAGCAAACCCTAGAACAAGGGTCAAGGACAAAGGACCAAGAAATTATGGTGCTTTTTTCATGGCGAAGACAAGGGTCACGTCACAAGAGATTGCCCAAAGGCAAAGGAAACACAACAGAGGATGAAAGCAAGGCAAGAGCAGCCTCGGCAAAGCCAAATGCAGGCAAGGCAAGTGAAGCACACAGCCCAAGCTTGGCAGCAACCGCAGCAGTACTGTCCAGTTTACCCGAGTTTGAACTCGACTCAAGTACACCCCTCCACAATGCAAGCATCTTATTTCCCAAATTTCTTGCCAGCATGGAGACCACCGAATCCCCCAACCCCACATCACAACGCTTACCCACCACCGCCCTGCATAACATTCATGGAACCTTCGCAGCAACCGCAAGGGCAAAACTGTTGGTACAAAGCACTACCTCCTCCACCACCCCAAGTACAAAACATGCCCCAGGGGATGGTACCAAAAGCTGAGCCCTTGTCCGAAAACCAGTTGAACCCACACAACACCCTCCCAACAATTGGGATGATACTACCCATAGACGGAGGCTCGGCCATGGAGTTTGAAACCAAAAGGCAAAAGAAGGATCACTACAGGATGGTCAACAACGTCTCTGTCGAAGGTCCGATACGACACACAGACTGGTCGAAGACTCCCATCACCTTTTCAGAAGAAGACCTCTGCTTAGAAAGTTACCCCCACACCGATGCAATGGTAATCAAGGCAAATATAGCGGCATGGGAAATCAGCAGGATCCTGATAGACACAGGCAGCTCAGCCGACATTTTGTTCGTCAACACCTTCGACCAGATGAAGCTAAACAGAAACCAACTCTAGCCTTCGGAATCGCCGCTAATAGAATTCGAGGCCGAAAACTCAATGCCTTAGGAAAGATCTCCTTACCAGTTTCTTTCGGGAACCAAAACAATGCAAGAACAGAGTACATCACCTTCGACGTCGTCGACTTGCATTATGCCTACAATGCAATCTTCGGCAGAGGGTTCACAGCAAAATTCAATACAGCCATTCATATGAGCTACTTATGCATGAAAATTCCAGCGCTTCACGGGATCATTACGATCAATGCGAGTCATAAAAAAGCCCGAAACATAGAAAGAAACATTAACAAAGCACAGAGAAATGTAAATTCAGTGGCAACTGAAATAGCCCCCGACATGCTAGGGGGGAAACAGACCTACGAAGCCAAGAAGAAACGAAGACCGTCCCACTCCAAGAGGAGGTACCAGACTGAAAGGTCATAATTAGCGTGAAGCTAACCAAAGAGGAAGAGGAACAGCTCCGCACCACCCTCAGCAAAAACGGAGACATTTTCGCTTGGTCAGCATCTGACCTAGGCGGAGTAAGCAGACAACTAATAGAGCACTCGTTGGATGTAAACGAGCACTGCAAGCCAAGGAAGCAAAGGCAAAGAAAAATGTCAAAGGACAGAGTGTTAGCAGCAAAGGCTGAGGTCCAAAGATTGCTAGACGCGAAGGTCATCAGGGAAGTCAAGTACTCGGACTGGCTATCCAATGTCGTGCTCGTCCCAAAAAAGAATGGCAAGATGCGAATGTGCATCGATTTCACGGACTTGAACAAAGCATGCAAGAAGGATGCATTTCCCCTACCGAGAATCGACTCTTCGTTGATAAGGCAGCAGGGTGCAAAAGGTTCTCAATGTTGGATTGCTTTTCGGGATACCACCAAATCTGGCTCAAGAAAGAGGACGAAGAGAAAACAAGCTTCACAACACCTTTCGGCACATACTGTTTCGTCAGAATGCCAGAAGGGTTGAAAAATGCAGGGTCAACCTTCGCAAGAATGACAAAAGTAGTACTGGGACCTCAACTGTTGCGCAACATCATAGCCTATGTTGATGACATCATAGTCGTAAGCAAAAGTGAAGCGGAACATTTGTCCGATCTCATAGAGACCTTCGCCAATCTAAGGGAAGCAGAGTTCAAACTAAACGCAGAGAAATGTGTTTTCGGAGTAAGCAGAGGAAAGATGCTTGGATGCATGATAGGTCCGAAGGGCATACAAGCCAACCTGGACAAAACAAAAGCAATCAAGGAAATGGTCGAACCAACAACCAGAAAAGAAGATCAAAGGCTAACAGGAAGAATTGCAGCATTGAACAGATTTATCTCCAAATCAGCAGAGCGAACCTTACCATTCTTCAAAGTACTCAGGGCTCAGGAAAGTTCCAATGGGGGAAAGAACAGTCGGAGGCATTCCAGCAGCTAAAAGCCTACCTGGCAAGTGACCTAGTAGTCACAACTGCCACCCCAGATACACCATTACTACTCTACGTAGCGGCAACAGAACACACAGTAACTTTAGTACTGACACAAGAAAGAGCAGTCGAAGGCACGAAACAGCAGTATCCAATGTACTACATCTCAGAAGCAATATCAGGAGCGAAGCTGAATTATTCAGAGGTTGAAAAAATTGCGTATGCAGTCCTGATATCATCAAGAAAGCTCAAACACTACTTCCAGGCCCACGAAATAAAGGTACCTTCGACACAACCACTAGGTGACATCTTCAAGAACAAAGAAGTCTCCGGCAGAACGGCGAAATGGGCCGCAGAGCTATCTCAGTACAACATCAACTGCATGCCTAGAACAGCCATCCAATCACAAGCACTAGCTGATTTCGTAGCAGACTGGACCCCGCACGAAGCAACACCCGACCCAAAAGAAGAGCAGTCGTGGACTGTGTTCACAGACGGAGCTTGGGGAAAGAAAGGAGCTAGAGCCTCCGTAGTCCTAATTTCACCATCAGAAGTACGAACCAAATATGCAGCAAAATTACTGTTCAAGTCCACCAACAACATCGCAGAATATGAAGGCCTAGCCCTAGCCCTAGCCCTAGCGAAGGCAAAAAGCTTGGGTGCACAACGACTTGGGTCAAAACAGACTCCCAAATTGTGGCAGGTCAAGTCGAGAAAGACTTCACGGCATGTGAACCCGAGTTAGCAAAATACCTCGCTCTTGTAAGAACAGCAGAAAGGAAGTTCCAAGGATTTATAGTGGAACACATACCAAGGGGGTCCAACGTTGAAGCAGACGAGCTAGCGAAGGCAGCAGCAAATGGTACACCACTGTCTGAAGGAACTTTTTATCTAGAACTCACCGAACCTTCGACAGCACAAACATCAGCAAGACAAGTGTTAGCACTGCAAGAAGAAGATTGGAGAGAGCCAATCCGAAGATACCTAAACAGCGAAGAAGACACCCAAGATCAAGCTGCAAAAGCAAGAATCACTGCCAGAGCGCGAAGCTACGCCATCATAGATGGAGAGCTATACAAAAAAGGAGTAGTCCAACCACTCCTAAAATGCATCACAAGCGGAGAGGGAAAAATCTCTTGCAAGAAATACATGCGGGCATCTGCGGATCACACATAGGCTCCAGAGCCTTGTCTGCAAAAGCAATACGCCAAGGATTCTACTGGCCAACACACATCAAGGACGCCGAAGAGGTAGCGAAAACCTGCAAAGCCTTCCAGCACCTATCTACGCACCAAAGGCTACCAGCAGCAACCATTCAACTCATACATGCAACATGACCGCTGCAGCGATGGGGCATGGATTTAGTAGGACCCCTACCACCTTCGCAAGGGGGAAACAAATTTCCAGTAGTCGCAGTGGAATATTTCACAAGATGGATAGAAGCAAAGCCATTGGCGAAGATAACCTCTGAATCAGTAAGGAAATTCTTCTAGCAAAACATCGTCTGTAGATTCGGAGTGCCCAGAACCCTCACAGTGGACAATGGCAAACAGTTAGACTCGGACCTATTCAAGCAATATTGCAAAAGCGTCGGGACCCAAGTAGCCTTCGAATCAGTCTATCACCCGGAATCAAACGGGGTCGTGGAAAGATCAAACAGGATCATCTTCTCCGCCATCGCCAAAACATTGTTCAACCTTCGCAAAGGAAAATGGATAGAGGAGCTACCTAGAGTAGTACGGTCCCACAACACAACAACCTCCAGAGTAACAGGCTTTACGCCATTCAAGCTACTCTACGGCGAAGAGGCCATGTTACCAGAAGAACTTAACCTCCAAAGCCTGAGAGTGACAAAACACACAATGGCACTGGATGAAGAGTACTCCAAGGAAGCAATAAAGGGAGCGAAGCTAGAAGTAGTGCAGAACATATCCAAGTACCAGGAACAAAGAAAAGGCTGGAGAGACAGCAAGATAATACGCAAGAACATCAAGGACAGAGACCTCGTTCTCCGAAGAAAGCCAAATGCAGAAATGACTAGAAAACTTCAGCCCAAGTGGGAAGGACCCTTCATCCTGAAGGCCGCAGGACGACCGGAAACCTTCCTGCTAACAGACAACGAAGGCACAACGACCACGCACACCTAGAACTCAGTAACCTAAAGAGATTCTACATCTAATGTAAAAGCGGTCATCGCGGAAATATAAGCGAAGGTCGGCTTGTAGGTAGATTTACTTCCTTCAGCATTTTACTTTCTTAGTTGCTTCGCAAGGCACCGTACTCTTTTCCTCACAAGGGGAACCCCATACAGGGGCGTGATGTTTTTAACGAGGCGGTGCCTTTGTAAAAATCCTCTAAAGTTATAAAGAGGTTATCCCCACAACACCCTAAACAGAAACGTCGAAAGTGACCAGCAACGAGGACACACCATTTGACACTCTAACACGTTTAGAGGACCTCCGCCACTTACAGCTAAATGGCTGAACGAGCGGTACGACCTCCGCGCCCATGAGGCGTCCACAACTCGGAAAAAGTCCTGACAAGTCGGGCACCGAGGCAAAAGCTCGAGCAAATGGTATAACCCTATCGCCCTAAGAGGCATCCACAACTCGGAAAAGTCCTGACACGTCGGGCACCGAGGCCGAAAAATGTACGAACAGTACAACCTCCGCACTATAAAGTCGTTTAAAACTCGGAAAAAGACCTGATAAGTCAGGCACCGAGGCGAAGGTCTTCGCATAACCACCAAGGCAAAATCTTTAAAAGCTCTGCAAAAACGAGCAGACAGAAAAAGGGGACCCGCAACATTCAATGCGAAGGCAGCAATAACTCGACCAAAAGTAAATGCTCAACTACCAGCAAACAACCACCACCGTCCCAACTACCCCCAAGCAGTAAAAGCTAGGCCTCGGGGCACTATAAAAGGTAGCTCAACTGGCAGCCTAAAACAGAAACCGAGAGCAGCTAGCAAAACACACGAGAAGGGAGCCAAACCGGTAACCTAAGCCTTCGTCACTTCTAGAGAAAAGCCAAGAACCAGAGGCAGCCCCAGAAAACAGCCATGGAAGCAGGCATTTCGTTAAAACAAAGAGAGAGCGGCTAGACCCCAAGAATATCGTGCGAAGACTCGTAAAGTGGGGGGCACTGTTGGTCAAGAACCGGCCTCCGCTTGTCTATAGCTAGGCAGCGGAACCGACGATGGGAGATTACCGCGCGAAGGCTCGTAACCTATCTCCGCCCCGGTTCGAAGGACGCGATCATAGAGAAAGTGACCCCCACCACACCGCCAACAAGCGCCAAGCCACCCCCTGACAGCCCGAAGCAAACCTTCGAGTGTCAAAAGCCGCGGAGGCCAACCCACTACACAACCACCCAGGTTAAGGCGGAAGGAGCCACAAAGGTCAGCACGCATCCCGCTGCACTGCTTCTTCAGCAAGGGTGGTGGATAAACAGGTGAAGGCACCCGCGGTCAGGCACCTGGCCAACCCGGCCAAAGGTTACCCGAAGCAGGTTTTCGAGTGCCAACGGTAGCGAAGACCACTCTACATCAACAACTCCCAGGTTGAGACCAAGCCTGAGCAGAGAGCCGGGAGACGCGTGGAGCTGTGCGGTACGGAGGAATCAGGCGAAGGCACCCAAGGTCAGGAGCAAGAAGCAGCCGAAGACCTAGAATAAAGAAACTAGGAAGACCTTCGTGTCAAATGTAAGGCAATGCCATGCATATGTAACGAGCGCAGAGCTCACTTCTATCCAAAATATATATATATAATAGGCAGCCTTTGCCTAGGCAGCATCTTGTCGACCGCAGGTCCCTAGATGCGAGACTAAAAATAATTAGGATGATATCAAATGCCTTCTCCAATGCGAACTAAACGGCAGTAAAACTGCCACCAACCACGCACAGGGCACTTAAAGCCCCCATGTGCACAACATTCATAACTGCACCTAAAACTGCAGGAGAAGCATAGTATAAATACAACATCCCCCACATAGCGGAATGAAGTCAAACAACAACAAACGCGAAACGCATACCCGCAAAGGGGGAAGCGCCATGTAGGCCGGAGTATCCCCCGAGCATGCAAGAAAAACGAAAGCAATCACTGCGTGAAGATTCGTAAGGGCGATGTTACCAGGAACGAATCAAACTCTAGACGGAAAGAAGTCGTCTGTAGCATCAACACAGGGAGAAGGCAATCGACGAGCGCGAAGAGTGGTTGAAGACAACCAACAAGCGCGCATAACGAAGCAGGACAACGCCTAGTCGCAAAGTACCGAGAAGTCTAGAACGATCAACCAATAAGAACCTCCGTCGAAGGCCGATAGCCTAAGGCGAAGCTTAATATCCTAGGCGAAGGTCCAAGCAACCATAATAAAGGAACCGCACAATCGTATCAATGCGCAATGGTAGACCATCACTAATTGCGGATCAACAACGATACAAGTTCAATGCAAGCAGTCCAATACAACGAAGAGCACGAAGGCTCGACACAACCAATAAAAATTACAACAGGTCCAGGGGACCCTGCCAAGCCAAAGAACGAACAAATACATCGTTCCAGTCGTCGATAGAGTAAAGAACAAACTCAAACATCTTATCAACCGAAGGCCTCGCGTGGCTACACCGCCAATAATCCCACAAATCGTCATCTACATAGACACCGTCGCGCATCAACGTCAAAGGCATAATGTCCCGTACAGGCCCGTCGAAGGCTACCTCCGCGGGACGAACACGGAAATCAATACAAAAGGAAAGCATCGCCAAAATCCATCCTAATAGCAAAATCCACCATAGGAATAACACAAATGTTGTTTACATCACTCCACTCGGGAGTCATTGCGAAGGCACGCATGCCCGATAAAAAAATCTAAACTAGGACTCATTGACCCACCTCCTGAAACGGGGGCACATGAATGTCAATCTTCGCCTCTAAAGCACCAACATTGTCCACAGCCTCCGAAGGTACACCAGGAGCTGCGCTAACACCAGAGCCTAGAATAGCCGAAGGAGGATCTTGTGTTGCAGGGACATGTGCATCACCAGCTGTGCCACCAGCTCCGCTCGAACCAAAGCCTGCATCATATCACAAAAAGAGTAAGCAAACCAGACAAAGTAAAAGACGCCAAGTCAAAAAAAAGGCATTGATCGAAAACGAACCTTCTTACGCTTAGCCTCCGCCAAAACACGAGCATCAGACCAACCGAACTTGCTAAAAAAGTAGCACATGAAGTTCGAAATAGCCTTGTAAACGGGCTTTGGCAAGGTGGACGGCGGAATAGGTCGCGGGTAATCCTTGCACCTTAAAGCGGACACATGCTCACATCCACCATCAACCAAAGCTCTCGCGAAGTTAGCCACCCTAGAGAGAGCTGCAAAGTCGCCAGCCCTCGCAATGAAGTTCGGAAGCTTGTCGAATTCAACCCGTAGCCAGTTGCAAACGGCAAGGGCCGAAGAGTCGTCAGAAGACGAAGAAACCAACCCACTAAACTCAGCCAACGCTTTCAGATAAGCAGAAACGGCCGAAATACTGGCGAGTCTAGCATCCCCCAGTCGCCCGTTCAGCAAATCAACTTGCGCCTTGAGCATGGCAGCAAGAGACCGCTTGCCATCAAGATCTCTGCGGAGACCTTCGGTTAGCGCTCGCTCGTTTTCAAGCTCTTTGCGCAGACGCGCAGCTGTGGCCTCTGCTTTCCCAAGGTTTTCCAGCGCGACCTTCTCGCTATCCGTCGCCTTCTCAAGGACATCCCCCAACTGGCTCAGGTTCGCCTTAAGCTCGTCAATAGAGCCAATGAGAGGACGAAGATCCGCCATTTCGCCTTCCAACTCGACAACCTTCGCCTGCGTGATCTTCATCTTAGAATTCGCAAATGTAAGCGCGTGCTGAATGTCCAAAAGGGCCATGGTCGCCTTTTTCTCCAAAGTCGCCCTCATATGATGGCCCTAAAGAAAAAATCCAAAAATCAATAAAGCAAGAGCTAAGAAAGTTGAAGAGATCTTCGCCATCCAAACTACAGTCAAAACTTACCACACTTTGGTGCTCCAAGTTCATGCGAAGCAGCTGGTACACACTAGCCTCCTCCAGGCGATCGCGCAGACGATCTACACCGACATAGAGAATATAGAAATATAAGAAATCAATACAAGGCAAAAGTGCAGCAAATAGAAAGTTGCAAAAACCTCCGCATCCTGATGAAGGATCCACAAAGATTCAGACCACACACTCAGTGTATCCGACGAAGCTCCAGCTGTGCAAAACACCAAGTCAGACCAAAAAACATAAGAAAACAAAACATATATATGTAATAATAAAAAAATGACCTTCGACACCAGTGCCAGCAGCGGGAGCAGGCCCAGAAGACCACCCCTTTGCGCGAAGGCCTCGGGCGTCAAGACCAACGCGAGCAAGATTAGACCCGGCGAGCAACAGTTCATCACCAGAACGCGGCTCGAAGGCCGGCTTGAGAAACGCTACAAGCACAAACAGAAAAAACATATATAAAAAAGGGGGAGAAAAGCATGATATCTCTACAAAAACAGATGGCGACCAAACGCTCACCAAGGTCCAAAATCACATCGTCACCCTTCCCCGGCGACTCCTTGCCTTCACGGTTCTCCGGAGACAAATCATCTACAACAACCTCCGACAGCGTCACGCTACGACGCAGAGGGCTCCTCGAACCCGCCTCCGGAGCAGGAACAGTAGCATGCTCATTCAAGGACCCAGGACCCATGACCTCCGGGCTTCGCTCCCGAACGCTATCAGAACGTTGGGCGGAAGAAGCCGACACCTCGGTTCCGAAAGACGAAGGAACACTGATCGCGTTCGGCAAGGCCTCATCAGTAGCGGAGGCATCAAAATGCATATCAAAAGAGGCCCCACAGCCCTCAATAGCTAACACACCCTGGGCCGTCACGGTCTCAGGAAAAACATTCCCCGAAGGGATCTCAACGCGTAAATCATCCGACCGCGTCAAAGCCCCAGCAGCGTCCAGGGACAGGGAACCCGGGGCCACAACCTCAACGGCATCAGCCTTCGATGGGAAGCTTTCGGCGTAGGACCTGACAAGTACAGTTCGAATCGGTCATCATCATCCAGAAAGAAAAGCCAAGGGTCGCAAAGCACTCTAGGGTCAGGACGACAAAACCGGCTAACAGGAGACCCACCTTCGAAAGAGGAAAGATCGAGACGAAGGAGGACCGCAGTAGCAGCAGCCTTCCGAGCTTTTTTGCTAGGACCACTCGCCCTGCTAGCAAGGGCTTTGCGCTTCGAAGGAGCAGCTGTAGCCTCAGCGGCAACTGGTTTCCGACCAGGGACTTTTTGTCTTCTCTTCTTAGCCTCAGCAGTCGCAGTACCAACAAAGCTCGTAGTCAAACGCTTTTTCAAACCAGGCACCAGAACGACAGACGCACCCTTACCCTTCCCAGGCGCTATAGAGACCCCAGAAGAACCAGCGGTGCCCGAAGCCTTCGCTTCTTCCGCTTGCTTCTCTTTAGCGTCCGTCTCCTTCTTGAGACCACCAGACAGGACCTTCATAGGAACAGACCTCTCGGCATAGTGAATGTCCAGCTGCTCAAAAACGCCAGCGAATGATTTGTATTTATATAATATATATATATATATATATAGGTACACTCATCCAAATCATCGCATTCTTTCGTTGACCCCATACATATCATGCATACACGTTATTTGAAGCTAGTAATTTAATCTCAGCTCCGTGCGTGCGAAGACCGCCAAATGGCACACGTTACCTACTATCGAACGAACGTGTGCTCACGTCGACGACCAAACATGAGCCACGTACGTGTACGATCGATGGGCGGGCCCGGGTACATCACAGTACATGCATGAAAACACAAGTGGACGTATACGGCCCGAACGAACAAAAACACAACGGGCGTGATGTGATCCATGATGCTAGCTAGCTCTACTAAATTAAGGGGGTGTTTGGTTTACCCCCTAAAGTTTAGTGGTCCCTAAAGTTTAGTGTCTCCTAAAATTTAGTGCATCAACTAAAGTTTAGGGGACACTTTAGGAGGTGTTTGGTAGTTTAGGGCCTAAAATCACCTAAGTTTAGCTACTAAAGTTTAAGAGGCTATAAGGTGGTGTTTGGTTTCCACCTCCTAAAATTTAGCCACTAAATTTAAGTGATTTTAGTCCATAAAGTATCAAACAACCCTCTAAAATACCCAACTAAACTTTAGGGGTTGTTTGATACTTTAGGAATTAAAATCATCTAAATTTAATGGCTAAACTTTAGGGGGCGGCCCCTAATTAACGTTACGTGCATGCACACACAAAAGGGACGAATATATGAACTGGTCGTGTCGCGCTTCACAGGCGACTGATTGAAGAGTTTGTACCGATTCGAGTCATCTTTGTAAGAAAAAAAAAAGCTCTCCCCCCCCCCCCCCCCCCCCCCCCCGGTCTTGAGCGAGGACGATCACAGGTGTCGATGCACTTCTCATGCAAGAGGGCTTAAGAAATCAGATCTACTTGCGGCTCACTAATTCTTGACATTTGTTAGTAGCTTTTTCGCATGCTCAATGTACCTTTGAATGGCCAGCCCACTAACCATGTATAAATGCAACCAAGATGCGATTCATATAAAAAATGATGCAGCTACATATAAGCTTTATGCAAGAGCTAAACTAGCTCAAGTTTGATTAAGTTTACATTATTGAATAGTCCAACTACGTTTACTAGAAAAAAAAAATGGATTCCATAACTAATTTAAAGGTCTTATTTTTTAAAATTTTAAATAATTTTGATCAAACTTTAAATCATTTGATTCCATAAAAATGAGAATCGCATCTTTTGGGACATGTACTTGAACAGTACCACCGGCCGGCACACGGCAAATGGATGGGACCTGATGCCGGTGGATTGGGACGTGTACGTTTTCTTTTGGTTAGTAGTAGCTGACTACCCTATCCATGTTCCAACTACATGAACAGGGCTTTGACCAGAAAAGTAACCGAAGATAGCTATTCCTAGCTGTGTTTGGTCATTTGTGCTATTGACCAATCAGTGGATAGATTGAGGGAGCTGAATGCAGTGGGAGCTAGTAGCTGGCTAGAGAATTTTAAACATCCATCCTAAAAAACGTCACTAGAGAAAGACCTAGACTCTAACTAGGTCCATAGAAATATCCTGTTTAGTTCCATCAGAAATGCATAATACAAAATCTTAACTATTTTGGATTCCAAAATTTAGAATGTAAAATATTTTTAGTTTCAACTAAAATTTGATTTATTTTGGATTACAATGATGGAGATTGGGAGGATGCCACACAAAACAATGTAAAGTTTGGTTTATTTTGGCCTCTTGAGTCCAAAATTCAAAATGGAGAATGAACCATTTTTTTAAAAAAAATTTGGGTGGTGTTTAGTTCCATTTTATAAAATGAAGAGGCAAAACCCACAATATTTTGGATTCTTGAAAGAACTAAACAAGGCATGAGGATAACCAGCGGCGCACGTAGAGATCACACCAGTCCATAGAAATATTAACAACATTTATAACTTTAAATAAGTTTTTTATAAAAATATAATGATATTGTCTACAAATATTAATATTTTTTATTAGTAAAAATTAAAAATGTTCGACTACTCAGATCATGTGAATCGATCTCACGAGAATGTCAGTTATTGTTTTTTTTTTAAAGTACACAGGAGAACACAGATAAAGAGACGATGATCCATAGTTAATTGCATTGCTAAATGGGCCGTCGAGGTGGGGCGGCGCTGCGAGTGTGTCATCATCACCAGAGACTATAGACCAACTGGCCAAACGAACTACATACGGCAGTGGGGCAACCGATGCACACGTCCCTTTTTCGTTCGTGGATCCATCCATTGCAACGTACAAGTCGGGCCCAGCCGCGCGCCTAACCTATTTTGACGGACAAGCTAGCTAGGATCGGAGACGCGAAAGCGACGTTGCCCGGTGGCGACGGCACACCGATGTACTGCAGACGACGTGCGAGTGGAGTGCGCGCGTGGCCGCCACCCACCTTGCAACGCACACAAATGCATGCGCATCCGATCACCTCGCAACTCGCAACTAGCAGCTGTAGCATGCCTGCCTCCAATCCATCAGCTATCTAGCTTTGTCAGCACGCGGTTTGGCTGATTCACACGCGTCTCCGTCACTCTCATCCGGGATGGATCGTCAAATGAACGTCAGAAAGGACAAGGCCGGGAAAGCAAAGGTACGAGAAGATGTGGGAGCAGCAATCAACGAGAAAGCAAGCAAAAGGCAAATGTCACACACATGCAATCCGCCCGCCACTCCGATCCGCCAGCGTGTGAACTCTGGACCATTCATGTACTACATCTCAATTAAGGCCGGTCATCGATTGGTATTGATTATTATTAGACATCAGGCCTTATGCATGCATGCCTGTGGGGTCAAGTTATTGCTTTAATTGAGGTTTATTTTGGTCGCGGTTTATTTAGGCATGTTTTATTACCAGACTAATAAAGTTTAATTAGTCTGTCATTAGAGATAAGGTAAGGACAGTCCCAATGGTAGAAATCAGACACGATTTCCATAGCGGCCACATCAACATGAAACTATCTATAGAAACTATTCTACACAATGAATGTTTCTTTCCCTAATAAATATAGTCTTTTTTTGTTGTTGTTTCTCACTCCTAAGTTCACCCTTCCTCTCAGCACGAAAGCGATGTCGAGCTCAGCATGGGCGCGAGCAAGCGAGGCCGGCGCGGCCGGAGAGTCTGAGTGTGGCCGCCGGAGCTGAGCACAGCTGGCGCGGCTAGCACGGGCGAGCAGAGTTGCCGCGACCGCGGCGACAGAGCGTGGACGAGCGACCCGTGGGCAACATCCGCTCCTTGGGGCCCCTCTCGGGTGCCTGCAAGGTGATGCCCATCCCGGACAGGATGGTGACCGTCAGGTGCCAGAAGCTGTCCCAGAGCACTCCATCCTCGTTGCGCACCTAGAGGCTGCCGGTGTCCTGGAGCACCGCCGAGTAGCCGTGTAACCTTACTGCTACGAATAGATAACTGAAACGGAGTTTAACGCGATCGAACTCTGGCCGAGCCGAGAGATTCACCGCCGCCGCCGGCCACGATGGCACGGTTCCGAGAGTTCAACTCAGTTCCATTCTCCCCTTCGGAGACAAAGGCAGTACATAGGAGCCATCCGACCTCCTCACCCGTTTCATGGCCCTAATGGGTAATGAAATAACGATTAAGCTATGGGCTTCCGCTAGTGGGCCGTCTTCACTTGATCCATTCCGGTCCGCTAACGCGACTGCTGAGCCGCCTGTTCCGTGCTGGCTTCTTCTCTTCTTCTCGGACAGAACCTGGGGCTGCTTCAGTAATCTTGCTGGTGACATCCCCCCCCCCCCCCGACGAGGAACAGCTTGTCCCCAAGCCGAAGCTCTAGGAAATTCTTACCGCAAGGCTTCTTCATCCTCCCAGGTTGCCAAATCAGCCGGCAAGTTGAACCATTTCACCAACACCTGTGGAACAGTAGTGTTGTTGTGCATATGAAGACGATGATCAAGTAGGACTTCTAGTACCTGGAAGTGTTCATGCGGGTCAGGAAGTTCACTACAGACTGTAGTATGCGGATGTACCGCCTTCTTGAGCATGGAAACGTGGAACACCGGATGAATAAGACATGTAGCAGGCAGTTGTAGCTTATAGGCGACCTCATTGATCTTAGCTGTTATGATGAATGGCCCAAAATATTTGAAGGCTAACTTGTTTGAAGACCTGAAAGCCAGAGTTGTCTGAATGTAGGGTTGAATTTTGACATAAACTGAATCACCCACATGAAAGATCCGAAAGGAGCGTTTCTTGTCAGCCTGCATTTTCATCTTTTTCTGAGCCCGCAACAAGTGTTGTCGTACCAATTGTTGCATCATGTCTCTGTCTTGGAGCCAGTCGTCCAGATTAGGACTGGATGTAGGTCCTGGTGGAATGATACCCAGTTCTCTTGGATGGTGACCATAGAGAACAAAGAAAGGAGTAGTTCCTAAGGAAGAATGATGAGAGTTGTTATACCAATATTTGGCCAATAATAACCAAGATTGCCACTTAGTGGGGCAGGAATGCACAAAACATCTCAGATATGTTTCCAGGCACTGGTTCACCCTTTCGGTTTGGTCATCGGTCTGAGGGTGGTAAGCACTGCTAAGGTTGAGGTTAGTATTGAACACCTTGAATAATTCCTTCCATAGGTTACTAGTGAAGACCTTGTCTCTGTCAGACACTATCACTTGAGGCAATCCATGTAATTTAAAGATGTTCTACATGAATAGCATAGCCACATCCATTGCAGTAAATGGGTGACATAAGGGCAGGAAGTGTGCATACTTAGTGAACTTGTCCACTACCACTAGTATAGAGTTGTATGATTTAGATCTAGTAAGCCCTTTGATAAAGTCCATAGTTATAGTTTGCCAAGCTCCAGTTGGGACATGTAATGGTGTCAACAGTCCAGGATAAGCTGTTCTTTCTGTTTTAGCTTGTTGGCAGATAGAGCACTGTGCTACAAATTCCTTAACCTTCTTCTTAAGTTGAGGCCAAGCAAAAAGTTTCTTGGTCCTGTAATAAGTAGCTTCAAATCCAGAGTGGCCACCAATGAGGTTGCTGCGTAAGGCATGCAATAATTGCCCTTGTAGTTCTGGAGACTGTCCAATCCATATTCTATTTTTGAAGTATATTATACCCTTGCTAAGTGTATAGTGTCCAGAAGGAGATGACATGGCAAGCTCTTGAAGCAATTTTGTGCACTCTGGATCTTGCATATAAGCAGCTTGCAAGGATTGAAGCCAAGGTGATGTTACTGCTGATACAACATTGAGTTCATGAGTGGAAGCATGAGATGTTTTGGACCGTGCATCTACCACTCTGTTGTCCTTACCTTGCTTGTAAACAATCTTGTAAGTAAGGCCTAATAATTTGGTAAGTGCCTTATGTTGCCAAGGAGTAGTCAGCCTTTGATCATCTAGGTGTACTAAGCTTTTCTGGTCTGTTTTAATAAGAATTTCTGAGTGTTGTAAGTATGGTCTCCAGTGGTCAACAGCTAGCAAGATAGCATAACATTCCTTGTCATAAGTTGAGAGGCCTTGGGCCTTGGGGCCTAATGCCTTACTGATGTAGGCAATAGGGTGGCCATCCTGTTGCAGCACATCACCAATGCCCTTATCAGAAGCATCTGTCTCAAGTTCAAATTGCTTGGAGAAGTTAGGTAAGGCTAGAACTGGTGTTGTCATAAGTGCACTTTTTAGAGTCTGAAATGATGCTTCAGCCTCAGAATTCCGAACATAGAGCTGACCCTTCTTCAATAAATTAGTCAAGGGCTTCGAGATGAGACCAAAATTCTTCACATATTTTCGGTAGTATCCTGCCATGCCTAAGAAACTTCGAAGCTCCTTGACATTTGCTGGTGAGGGCCATGCACTTATGATTTGAACCTTCTTAGGATCAGTGGAGACTCTAGCTGGACTGATGATATGGCCAAGGTAAGTGAGTTCTTGGGTAGCAAAGTTGAACTTCTTCTTCTTGACATAGAGTTTATGTTGCTGAAGTAATAGAAACACCAAATCTAAGTGGTGGAGATATTTAGCCTAGGAAGCACTATATATGAGAACATCGTCAATGAAAACAATGACAAATTGTCTGAGGTATGGAGCTAGAATGGTGTTCATAATCTCTTGAAATGTTCCAGGACCACCTGTAACGCCATATGACATCACCTGGTACTCATAATGGCCATTATGAGTTTGAAATGTTGTCTTGTATTCATGAACAACTGCCATTTGGATTTGGTGAAAACCAGAGCATAAGTCCAGTGAAGTAAACCAGTTGGCTCCATGAAGTTCATCCAACAACTCATCAATGATAGGGAGAGGGTATGTGTTCTTGACTGTTAGTGAATTCAGTCTTCTATATTTAACACATAGCCTCCAATCATCAATCTTCTTTTTGACGAACAATGCAGATGAAGAAAATGGGCTAGAGTTGTTCCTAATCAATCCCTTATCCAAAAGTTCTTGGATTTGTTTTTCAATCTCATCCTTTTGAAATGCGGTGTATCTGTAAGGTCTAAGCCTAAAGGGAGCTGCTCCAGGCATCAGAGGAATCTTGTGATCTTCAACATGAGGGGGTGGTAGCCTAGATAATGCTGAAAGATATCCAAGTAATTGTCAATGATCAACTGAATATCTGTAGGAATGACTAGTGCAGTATCTGCAGTTGGACTGACTGCATTGAGCTGTATGCAGAAGAGGACTGAGTCTTGATGTAGCATAGATGAGAGTTGCCCTGGAGAAACAGGAGGCCCCAAAACAGCTGCTGGGGTAATTTCTTGGATTTTTACTTGTTTACCATTGATGTCAAAGATAATCCACTTCTATCCCCAGTGAATGTTCATAGGGTTGTGAAAAGATAACCAATCCATACCAATAATGACATCATAGGAGTCCATAGGGAGGATCTTGAATGTATTTTGGAATGTGATTCCTTGAATGTTCCAAAGTTGGTCAGGTATCTCATGAGAACATTGGATGAATTGTCCATTTGCCACTCTGACTTGGACAATATCATGTAAGGGTTGATGGCCATGAAGTCTAAGTGCACAGGCCTCACTGATAAAACAATGAGAAGATCCAGAGTCAATGAGCATGTAAACTTCTTTATCTTCAATAAATCCACGAAGCCTCATGGTTGTATGGTTGTCAATAACGTTGAGTGTCTCAAAAGAGATCTCATAGAGTTCATCACTGGAATCTGAGTCATGTCCCAAATCTGGACTGGAGACAGGGGTAGTATTTGTATCATCAGAAACCGCTGACCAGACCTCTTCCATTGCTTGAACAGAAATGTTTTGACATTTATGGCCTTGATGATATTTTTCACCCAAACATAATCCCTTGGCTCTTCTGTAATTCTTGAGTGTCCTGAGCTTGTCTTCAATGCTCTTAGTCTTGATAGACTCGACTGACTTCTTATCATCTGAGTGAATAGAAACAGCTCTTGGTGGATAACCAGAATGACTGTTGTTGTGCTTGGACTGTTCAGAGTAAGCCTTCTTGTAGTATGATGAGCCTTCACCCATCTTTGTATGGAGTTGAGGTCCATACAATGCTTCTTCCTGTAATAAGGCAAGAGCACTAGCAGAGTCCAAGTTTTGGGGTTTGTGCATCATGACCACACATTTAATCTCATGTTTTAATCCATCGACAAACCTATTAGTGATGGCGGTAGGGGAAAAGGTAGGCTCATGGGCAAGCAATTGATGGATGATATCACAGAATTTTTTGATGTAATCGTGGACTGTGGTGGTGTGTTTTGTATGGAAAAACTGTCAAAGAACTAAGTCATGTTCATTTTTATCAAACTTAGCAAAAACAATGGCACAGAAGTTGTCCCAAGATAAGGCAAAGATGTTGGACTGAACTGTTTGAAACCAAAGCTTGGCAGAACCAGTAAGGTGCATAGTAGCATATCTAATCCACATGGTAGGATCAATTTGATATATCATAAAATAGGAAAGACAGTCCTTAATCCATAATCTAGGGTTGGAACCATCAAATGGAGGAAAGGTAATATCAGACATATTAGGGTGGTGGATAAATTGGAGGGAGCCATCACTAACAGTAATAGGTGGATAATGCGGGGATTAACAGGGTGGGGCTATGAAATTTCACCTGCTGGCCGATGTTGGCCTGGGGCAGTGATAAACATTACCCCGTAGGGCGCCTTGCTTCGGTCTAACGACCCCGACGCCGCCCCTGGTGGGGATGGCTCCAGATGCGCGGAGCCCGGTGTTTGCAGCTTCGGAGGCGGCGACGTGCCCTCCGAAACAGCTGATGAGGCGATGGTGACCTCCGGTTGAGGTAGCGGTACAACTTGAGGTAGTCCACTAAGCACCTTGTCCACCTTTTCTCCAAGCTCAAGAACCGCGAATTCCAGGTCGTTGACGCGGTCATCCATCTGAGGCTTCCAAAGGTTGATATCATTGCAGAGAGCCCTCATCTCCGTCATGGAGTTCTGTAGCTCGCCAATTCCCGTGGCATTCTTCTCGAGAAGCGCCAATAGCTTCCCGAACTGCTCCTCCGATGTTGCCATGGTAGACTGACGACCGGTGTTGTGCAGAGGCAACTCCAGTGTTCTGATCTCGCCACAAGTGAGCTCGCGTGCTTGGGAATTATGGTGAAATCAACCGAACCGCAGCAGCTCACTGCGATTCAGGATCTCGATCGAACCCGAAGCGATTGTGGAGCGCACCGATGGAGTTGAGAGATCGGGCAACCGAGCGCGACTAGTGGATTTGGTGGGGATCAGAGGATGCGGAAAAGGGAGAATCAAACGAATCTGATACCAGATGTAACCTTATTGCTACGAATAGATAACTGAAACGGAGTTTAACGCGATCGAACTCCGGCCGAGCCGAGAGATTCACCACCGCCGCCGACCACGATGGCACGGTTCAGAGAGTTCAACTCAGTTCCGTTCTCCCCTTCGGAGACGAAGGCAGTACATAGGAGCCATCCGACCTCCTCACCCGTTTCATGGGCCTAATGGGTAATGAAATAACGATTAAGCTATGGGCTTCCGCTAGTGGGCCGTCTTCACTTGATCCATTCCGGTCCGCTAACGCGACTCCTGGGCCGTCTGTTCCGTGTTGGCTTCTTCTCTTCTTCTGTTCCGTGCTGGCTTCTTCTCTTCTTCTGTTCCGTGCTGGCTTCTTCTCTTCTTCTCGGATAGAACCTGGGGCTGCTTCAGTAATCTTGCCGGTGACAAGCCGTCCCGCGGGGGCCGCGAGCCCGGTGGTGTTGGAGGACCAGAGACGCGGCGCCGCGGCAGTGCTGTTGGTCGTCGTGCCGTCGAGGACACGGAGCTCGCTGGTGACGGTGAGCGCGAGCGACGGCAGGGCCGAGGTGGCCGGCGCGACGCGGTTGGCGACCCAGACGACGGTCCACGGCGAGATGCTGTGGTACAAGATGCTATGGTACGAGCTGGGCGGCGCGGCGGCCAGCTGAGCGCGGCGGCGCAGTGCGAGCTTGGCGGCGCGGGGTCCAGCAGAGCGCGGTGGCCTGCGTGGGCGAGCGCGTGTGCAGCCGGCGAGCGGCCTGCAGTGCGAGCGCCGCGAGCTGGCCGGCGGCGTGGGCGAGCGCGGCGGCACGGCGGCAGGCGAGCAAAGCGGACGCGGGAATTTAATGCCATGGACGTCGCTCGTTTCTTCCCGACGGCGATTTCGCGGTTTCGACCGGCATCGGTGCGAGCATCGACTTCGTTTCGTGCAGGCGAAACCGTTTCTTCGTTTGCCCGCTCTCTCTCCTCCTTAACTCCCTTGCCACGTTGGATTTTCAGGCTGTTAAATGCGGATCGAAACGACGTCTTAAATGCCGTTGGGACTGCCCTAATAGGCTAAACATGGGTTATTTTTTTTTCTTTTTTAACGAGTTCTACTCATCGATTAGCATCTATTAGTTTTTGTTAGACCATGATTACTTCATGTTTAGGTCTCTTATTTGGCATCCAAAACATGGTGACTTTGTCCACACATTCATGTGCAATCATATGAATGATAGGAGACATGCCAGTCGATAGTGAGGCGTCTATATATAGTGATTTTGTCCATCTTAAGAACTGTTGGCATAATCTTATAGAGGTGACGTTGTATGCATAAAGTTTGTGTGCATGGTGCCTATTGAGAACTGTTTTAGGGTTTCTGCGTCTACACTACTATGTACGTAATAATCCGCAAAAAGTCAAATTTGATGATGGGTTTATTAAGTGTTTACAATCATACTTCGACAACGAATCGAGCTTTCATGTTAATTAGTGGTTGAGCTGGAGATGTTTGCATTATTTGGGCCTATATATATATATATATATATATATATATATATATAATATATATATATATATATATATATATATATATATATATATATATATAATTATAAGTATCCCAATGACATTTAGATCTTGTCAATGGAGAAAGATAATGATTCCTTCCATGCCCCGACTAATTAACACTGCATATGGATTGTATATGATGACGTCGAGATTTGGCCGGCCTACTTTTTTTTTGGGTGTACAAATGCAAAGTGGCCTATGGTCTCTCTACGCGCTAATGATGTGCCTCTTTATTAGTCCATGGATTCCCATCATTTCTTATTTGGTCCTAATATTGACAAGATTGTGTCTAGCATGCATCATCGAACCTAAATAAGATTTGACATTGCTATACAGTTCATAGTTAACGTACTGTATATATGGTGGTCAGGAAGGTCCAGCCATCAATAATTGGACGCGTGGTACGCATTATTATATTCAATGGTGTAGGCGTACTGTGGTGTACACGTGGTCCACCATGACATAAATAATAAATTGCACGTGGTAACTACTGCCATACTGTTACACCTATATGTATTCATTTTAAGAAAACATTAAGCATCTGATTGCTGTACTATTCGTTTATTTTTTTTAGCCAGGTAAGATTTGTCGTTTCCTCTCACAAATTGTTTTCGTTTTGTTGACAGGCTACTAAGTTAAGGCGCTGTTTGAATTCATAGTCTGATAATATAGTTAGTTGGCTAATAACTTAATATCTAATTTGGTCCAGATAACAATTATTCAATCTACTATTTGAGAATCAAAAGAGTTACTCCCTCCATCCCAAATTATAAATCATTCTAAAAATCTTGCATTCGAGAGTCAAAACATCTCAAGTTTGACCAAAGTTTTAGAGAAAAATTATAAATATTTATGACATCAAATAGTAGGTATATTAAAATATAATTGATGAAGAATATAATAATACTTAGTTGACGCGAAAAAAATATTATATTATGATATACGTTTGGTTAAACTTGATATGGTTTGACTCTCCAAGATTCTTGTAATGACTTACGATTTAGGATGGAGGAATTAGTTATCTTACATAAAACTAAACAGTGCCTTAGCTAGACATATATGTGCATGTGTTGGGGTTATGCAAACGAAGGTTAGGAATCCCAGGGTTCTATTGAAAAAGTCTGATGAACCGTTTTTGTAAATATCGAGTATCACCATAAAAAAAATATATCACCTCCCCTCGTATACAATATACAAATATATTATATTGGTGGATACCGTATTTCGCTGGAGTATAAATTATTTTTGAGAGTGCAAAGTGTTAATGGGAGAACAATTTTTTTTTTCGAAGCATCCTTTCATCATCAGCAATTCTCTTTGGGCCAAACGTATTTCACCATCGGGCCTCAAGTGTCTTTCGCAGGATTTCAGCCCATCATGACCCACCCAGGCAGGCAGCGATGGCTCCTGGACGGCTGGCTGAACCACCGGGCCGAACCATCGGTTGGACCAAGAGCTGAACTCCGTTGCCAACTGTCACAAAACGGCCTGCGACCTCAGTGATTCTTTCGAACGCCTGGACCATACACCACTAATTTGTAGGTACCCTAGTCGCGGAGCTGCTGTTTGGCCACCACACTGCGACCACTGTTTCAAACAGGGCCTAAATTAGCTTCACACCCAAACATCGCACCATATTATTTACCTTCTCCTTACAGTGCAACACGAGAAAAAAAAAGACTATTAATATTCATGGATAACCATGACGCAAAATGCTATATGTATGTATATTTATGTTTGTTTCTATTAAGTTTGTATCAAATTAAAATACAACCTCGGTTGATTTTATCTCCTACTCAAAACACAAGAATATTTGATCATAAATATATTTGTAACTTTATTTTTCACACTTTCCATGAATTGGAACAGTTAAATGACAAGCCCAATGGATTCGTTGAAGAAGTCTCATAAAAATCAAGTCAGCAAGCAGTTAGTTGCTATTGTGTGGTTAGTTTGTCTGCTGACGATTATGATGAAAGACCTTTTATGCTTTTTTACATAGTGGTCAGGGGATTGCGCTGGTTTATGTAAAGGTACAACCCAAAGACATTTATTTACCAGAATGAACAAAAAAAAACTATTCAAGATCTTGAACTATTGGTTAAACCAGATTCTATTAACACAAATTTTATTTGTAGTTAGAACTACGTCTGTAAATTACCATTTATCGTCTCGTATATTAAACAATTTTGTTGCTTGACCCGGAAAAAAGTTAGGTATGGACCACTAAGTATGCAGACGTACTATACAGGCAGATGGTTTTCTTAAGCAAAAACCTGTAGAAATATTTTTATATTTTTTCGCGTAAAATTTGCAAACGAGCTCCGGCCGGGATTCGAACCGCAGACCTTGCTTGTGTGACCACTAAGTATGCAGACGTACTATACAGGCAGATGGTTTTCTTAAGCAAAAACCTGTAGAAATATTTTTATATTTTTTCGCATAAAATTTGCAAACGAGCTCCGGCCGGGATTCGAGCCACAGACCTTGCTCGTGTGGTACCTCTTCTACCACTCCACCTATGACTCACTTGTGTCTAGATTCGGTAGTACTTCCTCATATTCTATACTTAGCCGAGTGTAAAATGATTGTTTGAGCCACTAAACGAATTCAAATGAAAAAGTTGTAAACTATAAAGTTTCATAATTTTTGGAGACCTACAACTTTCATGTAGCAAGTTTTTTCATCTGAGGTAGTTTACAAAAATTTGAATTTCAAATTTGACACATTCGAACGTATTTTTCGTTGACAAGATAATTTAAAATGAAAAAGTTGTGAACTACAAAGTTTCATAACTTTTCGAGATCTACAACGTTCATGTAGAAAGTTTTTCCATCCGGTATATTTAGTGGCGGTTTTCTTAAGGAACCGCCACTAAAAATAGTGTATTTTTACAAGCAGTTTTCTTAAGGAACCGTCACTAAAAATCAATTTTCAGTGGCGGTTTATAACGATTTTTTTTCTATTTTTTTCTACCGACGGTTGATAACCCAAACCGCCTATGCTATTTTTCTGGGGCGCAGCCAAAAATCGTTTTTTACTAGTGGACCGTCCGTACAAGTGCTCCACTCCTCTGTCCGATTTGTATTAGTGACCGTGGATCATTATATTAATTTCACCCTCTCTATAGTAAATCACCCTCTCATATGGCCACACGTCAATTATAGATTGGTAATGGTACAGATGGTCCGCAACTGATTTATTTCCTAGGCCGCAGCCTATTTGCTGTACTGTGTACACACAAGGGAGGATCGAGGGGTAGCGGCAAGGATAATGGGCTCAGCCCAAGAAGAAACAGAAAGCAGGCCTAAAGAAGTTTGCCCCAGGCCGGGGAGGAAAAACAAACATATTTTCTTTTTCTTTTTGGAGAAAAAACAGAAGCTTCATAAGCTATTTTTTTGTAGAACAGAATAAAAGAAACAGAGAACTCCCAAGCACACAGTAAACCAAAACACAGTGGCACAGACGAAAGGGCCTATGGTTTAGTGGTCATAAAAACCTTAGTGGTACTTCATATATCTTAGGTTTGACTCTCTATAGGAGTAAACCGGGATTTAATGATGTTGTGCTTTCGATGTTAGGTGATTTTCCCATCGATAATGACTCTATAGGAGTGAATATGAATATTTCATGATTTAACAACATTGTGTTTTTAGTGGTGGTAGAGGATGTTTCCATCAATAACGAAATGCTTGGTGACTTCATCAATCTCGAGGATTTGCCAACTTACTCCTCAAAGATGCTCAGAAGAGTATTATTTATGTGCGTGTGTTTATAGGTCATGAGTGTGCATACGTTGTGAGCGTGTTGTATTGTATAATTTTAAAAGAAAAATATTGTGGCATGAATAGAACAAACAAACATATTTATTCTCTAATAATTAATAAACCTTGCTTTTGTCCGTTGATTCTAAAATCCATTTCCAAAAATTGAAATATTTATTTCAGCTTTTGCCGTTTGATAGGAAGCCAAAAGCAAAGAGTGAAACAGAGAGAAAAAAATACATAGAGGGAGCCGAGAGGCCTCCGCGGCTGCGAGTGACAGTGATGTTGTTGGGACCGAATTTACATAAACCTTTGTCTTAAAATAATAGCACATACTTATGTGATTTAAATTTGACACCAAATGAAATTGCACTATGGGCTATTACATCCATCGTGTCCAGCGTGTTGCATGCTACTACTAGATGATAGAGATCAGGAGCTGGTGTTTCACTACTACACAACCCATCTTTGGCTGACTTTCAAAATCGGCTTTAGCCCCGGTGAAAATTACAACCGAGGCTAAAGGGACCTTTAGCCCACCAACCGGGACTAAAAGTCCCTCCTGACAATGTCTGACCAACAGGGGGACTTTTAGTCCCGGTTGGTGTTACCAACCGGGGCTAAAGGTGCCACAAATCGGGGCTAAATGTTTAACCCTGGTTTGTGACACCAACCGAGGTTATTTCGAGGCCTTTAGTCCCGGCTGGTTCTATGGACCGGGACTAAAGGTCTCCCTATTTGAACTCTCCTTCCTCCCCTGCCCGAGAGCCCGAGAGCTCATTTCTTCCTCTCTGTTCTTGCTTGTTCTTGGTGTGTTCTTCATCTCCTCTTCGGCCATTGTTTCAGTTGATCACTTCTACGCCTCCATCGACTCGTTCAAAGGTTACTATCTTCAATCTCTCACTTCTACGCCTCCATAGAGCTGGTCTATATGTGATTTTTCTTTATGATTATTACTCTTTTTTGCCATTTTAAGCTTCATTCACTTGACATTGTTTGAATAGTTTGAACAAGGCAACTAAAACTAGTATTTTAAGTATACACCTTTCATTTCTAGGGTATTATATGTTCCACATTTCAAGATTAGTTTAGCTTAGTTTGAGAAATATAGATTCTTAGGATTTTATTAAATGATGAATTTATGGTGGATTGTTCTTGATTTATATATATGCCACTTGAGCTCAAAATAATTATATATTTAGATAAATAAGGTAGCTACATAGAATACTTTAGTTGTATACATGACACATTTGATGATTTTAGAGAAATGTAAATTTTAGTTGTTTTATTTTCTTTGTTTAGAATATAAGGAATTTATAATATCTAGTTTGAAAAATGAGTATAGAGAGTAGATGACAACTGCTTCGGGACACTCGGCCTCTGATCGGGTTCCAAAGCGACTAAAGCCAGACCTCCCTCTTATTACCTGTGGCAAGTGTATGCAAAAGACTGTGAAAGAGTACCGAGTGGGAAAGCCGGGTCCCAACAACGGTCGAATCTTCTATAAGTGTCCAGATCGCAATGTGAGTTTTATATTTTGTCACATTTGATGGTTATGGTTAATTTGTACCTATATTTCCTGATGATTTTGATTAAAGTGTTGATTTTTTATTTCTATTTTCAGTGGGATGGCACTGGATGCCGCGGCTGGTACTGGGAGGAAGAGTACGTTACACACGTCGCGAAGGCTACGAAGGCTGATGAGGCAGTGAGCCAGCACAAGAAGTCTGTCGATACTGAGCAGACGAATGATGATTTGTCTGCTTTAGTTGTGATTGGTCGGAAGATCATTATGCTAGTGAAGTGCATTTTAGATTTTCTGTATATAGTGCTAGTGGTCTTAGCATACGCTATGTCGAGGCTTTCATAGAGCATACATTAGTATTTGTATGATGCGGAAATGACACATGATGGTGTTCCATCTCTATCATATTATTTTAATGCAGACGACCTTTCGTTCAGTATTTTATAATTTCATTTTTTGACCAAAATGAGAAATTTAATTATGTTTTGGGTCATATAATGTAGACGATGACACGCGATTGGATGTACAATGTAGATCGCCGCTCCAAAGAGTTCTTTGATGGTGTGTATGGTTTCTTAAGAGCAACTGAGGCAAACAAGCGGGATGCTAATTTCACGTGTTGTCCATGCACCTTGTGCAAGAATTTGAAGGAATATTCTAGCTTAAGGACTGTTCACTCATACTTGTTAAAGTCGGGTTTCATGTCAAACTATATTTGTTGGACCAAGCATGGAGAAACCGAAATTATGATGGAAGAAGACGAAGAAGAGCAATTGGACCCTGACGACATTATTGCTTAATATGGTGACTTCAATGATATTGCAATGGCAGAAGAAGAAGACGCAGGGGCAGAGGACACACTCTCTGAAGATGATGGTCTTGGTGAAGTCATTCGTGATGCACAAAGAGATTGTGAAAGTGAAAAAGAGAAAGCTAAGTTTGACCGCATGCTAGAGGATCACAAGAAACTACTATACCCGAACGCCGAAGATTGGCAAAATAAGTTGGGTACAACACTGGAGTTGCTACAATGGAAGGCAAAAAATGGCATATCCGACAAGGCATTTGGGCAATTACTCAAGATCAATAAAAAGATGCTTCCGAAGCCTAACGAATTGCCCGCCACTACGTACGAAGCAAAACAAGTCGTGTGTCCTCTAGGATTAGAAATCCTGAAGATACATGCATGTCCTAATGACTGCATTTTGTACCGTGGCAAGGACTACGAGACTTTGGATGAATGCCCAATATGTAATGCGTCGTGGTATAAGATCAAGCGAGATGACCCTGGCGATGTTGAGGGCGAAGAGCGTCGTAGGAAGAAAATCCCTGCCAAAGTTATGTGGTATGCTCCTATAATACCATGCCTGAAACGTCTGTTTAGAAACAAGGACCATGCAAAGTTGTTGCGATGACACAAAGAAGACCGTAAGACAGACAACATGTTGAGTCACCCTGCTGATGGGTCCCAGTGGAGAGCAATTGACAGAGAATTCCTGGAGTTTGCAGAAGACGCAAGAAACTTAAGGTTCGGTTTGAGCGTGGATGGTATGAATCCTTTTGGGGAGTAGAGCAGTAGTCATAACACTTGGCCTGTTACTCTATGTATCTACAACCTTCCACCATGGTTATTCATGAAGTGGAAGTTCATTATGATGTCGGTGCTGATCCAAGGCCCGAAGCAACCTGGCAACGACATCGATGTCTTCCTGAGGCCCTTAGTTGAGGAACTCTTGCTTTTATGGAGCAAACCAGGTGTACATATGTGGGATGAGTACAAACAGGAACACTTCGACTTGTGAGCATTGTTGTACGTAATAATCAATGATTGGCCTACCCTAAGTAATCTTTCAGGGCAGACAAACAAGGGATATAATGCATGCACACACTGTTTTGATGACCTTGACTGTGTATATCTGAAAAAATGTCGAAAGGTCATGTACCTTGGCCATCGTCGTTTTCTTCCTAAGAATCATCAAGCTAGAAAAAGGAAAGCATTGTAAAGAAGAAGTGAAACGAACCAAGCCTGAAAACCAAACTGGAGAGGAGGTACTTGATATGGTCAAGGTTGTGCAAGTAGTCTTTGGAAAGGGAGAAGGGACCGTACAAGTTCCAAAAGATGCTAATGGACGCGCACCCATGTGGAAGAAGAAGTCCATATTTTGGGAGCTACCCTATTGGCATGTCCTAGAGGTCCGCCACGCGATCGACGTGATGCACTTGACAAAGAATGTTTGTGTGAACCTGCTAGGATTCATAGGTGTGTATGGAAAAGCCAAAGATACACTTGAAGCACGACAGGACTTGCAAGAAATGAAAGAACGAGACAACCTGCATCCAGAGAAGACAGAAGATGGACACCATTATTTAAAGCCTGCTAGCTACACTCTTAGCAAAGAGGAGAAGGAAAGCATGTTTGAATGTTTAAGCAGCATCAAGGTCCCGTCTGGATTTTCCTCCAAAATAAAGAATATAATAAATGTGTCAGAGAAGAAATTCCTAAACTTAAAGTCTCATGACTGCCACGTGCTTATGACGCAATTGCTTCCGGTTGCGTTAAGAGGAATTCTACCTCCACATTTACGTCTAGCCACTGTGAAGCTATGTGCATTCCTCAATGCAATTTCTCAGAAGGTAATCGATCCAATGGAACTAGCTACTCTACAAAATGATGTGGTTCAGTGCCTTGTCAGCTTTGAGTTGGTTTTCCCTCCATCCTTATTTAATATCATGGAACACCTCCTAGCTCACCTGGTCAAGGAGATTAGTATTCTCGGTCCTGTGTTCCTACACAACAAGTTCCCCTTTGAAAGGTTCATGGGAGTCCTGAAAAAATATGTTCACCAACGTGCTTGCCCAGAAGGAAGCATCGCCAAGGGCTACGGGACAGAGGAGGTCATTGAGTTCTATGTTGACTATATTCCCGACCTTGACCCGATTGGTGTTCCTAAATCAAGACACGAGGGGAGACTTAGTGGGAAAGGAACACTAGGGAAGAAAACATATATCGGTATGGGGGATGATTATTTCAACAAAGCACACTACACAGTTCTTCAAAACTCCTCCGTGGTGGAGCCGTATGTCGAGGTACACAAGAAGTTCCTACGATCCAAGTTTTCAGGGAAGAATGAAGCTTGGATTATGCGTGAACACATGAAAACTTTCGGCGATTGGTTGTGAAAAAAGTTCTTGGTGATGACAGTATTGATGACCAACTGTATTTGTTGGCTAGACAACCATCATGGCACATCCTCACGTACAAATCCTACGAGATAAATGGAAATATATTTTACACTGTAGACCAAGATAAAAGGAGCACCAACCAAAACAGTGGTGTCCGCATAGATGCCATTGACCCAAATGGAAAAAGGCAAACATATTATGGCCGCATAGTTGAGATTTGGGAACTATACCATCCACCTAATTTTAAAGTCCCTTTGTTTAAGTGCCAATGGGTGAAGATGACCGGAGCCGGGGTAACAATTGACAAGGATTATTGGATGACAACAAAGGACCTCAACACTATTAGGTACAAAGACGAACCATTCGTCCTTGCTGCTGATGTGAATAAGGTGTTCTATGTAAAAGACATGTCTACAAAACCAAAGAAAGGAAAAAATGATGATAAATCAATCATCAATGAGCCCAAGCGTCACATAGTTCTTTCAAGAAAAAGAAATATTTTGGGAATTGAGGACAACTCAGACATGTCAGAACTTTACGAAAGGGATAACCGAATTGCGCCATTCAGTGTGAACAAAGACCCAAACATAATTCTAAATGCCGAGGACACTCCATGGTTACGACATGATCATGACCAAGGGACATATGTCAAGAGGAAGATCACTAATGTGCCCGCTTGATGTAGCTAGATTAGCAGTGTGATGTCGATCAAGTGACATGTGTATTGGGAATTTTGGTCAAATAAATAAAGATCTACATTTATTTGTATTTGGTCAAATTAATATTTACTAATACTTCTTTTGTAGTCATTTAGTGACTAATGAAGATCTACATTTGTCAGTGAAAAAGTTTAGTTCTAAAATGAATGATCTTGATGAGTTATAAAACCTTTGTATTCAAAAGTTTTTCATATAGGGGTCATTTAGTGTCTCATTAACAATTTTCTATTTAAGGGTACACTTATTTATCGTATAATTGGACAATGAATGGTGAAACACAAATAGTTTAATGTTAAAATAATGCATAAACTAATTTTCTGTTGGTAACCAAGTATTTTATTTTTTTAATTGAACAATATACTTTTGCATTAACCAAATTCTAATGGTTAGTTACATTTATATTTGATATTATAAAAAAGGTAAAAGATTTTATGTTATACATTTTTCTAGTGTATAATACAGAAAAAGGAAATTTAATGGTTATTTTTAAAAAAATTGTGGCATATATTGTATTTATACTGATTTTAACAAGAGCTAGAGCAATTTATAAAGATAAAAACTATATACAATACCAAAACTCTGAAATCTGGAAAGTAAATTTGGTTTGGCGCCTAAACATGGCTTTAGCCCCGGTCCCTTCCTATATAAGCTTGGCTCCCTCTCTTCCTCCCTCATAGCCCCCTGTTCTTCCTTCAACCGCGAGCGAGACGTCGTGAGATCGAGCTCCTCCATCGCTGCCGCCTCCAACTTCTGCGCCAGCGCTGGTCGCCACCTCGATCCGCCTCTGCACCGACCTCCTCACCGGCCCTGCACCGGCCCTCGCCGCCTCGCGACGTCCTCGCGCCGCCGCCGGCCGCGCCATAGTCACGCAAATCCGGCGCGCCACCGCCGCGGCTGCTTTCGTCGCGCCCACCTCTGTCACGCCCGCGCGTTGTTTTCGTCGCGCCCGCGCGCCCTTCCCGGCCACCTGAGCCCGGACAGCACCGCGCCCGAGCCGGCCGCCAGCTTTGAAAAAGAAAAAGAAGAAAGAAATTAAAGGAAAAAGAAAGAAAAATTACAAGGAAGAAAGGGAGAAGAGGAAAGAAGGAGAAGAGGAGAGAAGGAAGAAGGAAGAAGGTGGGGAGAAGAAAGAAAGAAAGGAAAAAGAAAAAAAAATTACTAAATGATTTTATTAATTTGTATGTTATTAGTTTCTGGTTTTCACACACTAACATTTTATGTATGTTTTTCTAGGTGAAGAGGAGATCGAGAAGAAGAAGAAGATCGAAGAAAGGAAGAAGAAGAAGGTGAATTGTATGTAATAAAATAGAAATAGATTTTAGCACTTAGAGAAATATAGACCTTCCATTAGTTATAGAATTAGATACCTTTCATTATATATATTACTAGATGGATTTGTTAGAGAAATATTGACCTTAATTCCATTATTAGTTTTAGGAAATTGATTTTGTTTGTATTTTAGTTTTAGTAATGTATATTATGTGTGGACCACATCCATGCTTTTGATATATGTATTGTTAGAGAAATTGAGCTATGTTTAGGGTTTACACACACATACACACACTAAGTGTATATCTTCATTATATTGGTAATAAAATATGTATAGAGCACTCTTATTTGATAGATAAATAGACTCCTTTCATTATTTGTAGTTAATTGTATAGATCTTTCATTTGTTAGAGTGCAAACCCTAATAACTCTAAGTGTCTACCCCAAACCCTAATTGTATAGATCTTTCATTTGTTTAGGGTTTACACACACTCTAAGTGCCTACCCTAAACCCTAAACCCTTTTATTAGTCAAACAAAGACTAAGTGTCTACCCCAAGTGTGTCTAACTCTAAGTGTCTACCCTAAACTCTTTTATTAGTCACACAAAGACTAAGTGTCTACCGCAAGTGTGCCTAACTCTAAGTGTCTACCCTACACCCTTTTGGTTACTCTAAGTGTTACACATTTAGCTTGTTTACGGTGTACACACACACTAAGTGTGTACCCCTAGCGTGCCTACACTAAGTGCCTAAACCCTTTTACTATATATAGTTGCAGAAATGGATGACCCGAATGACATGGAGGCTTTCTTGATTTCAATGATCAACGAAGCGGGCACCAATCAAGTAGATGACGACACCAATCAAGTAGATGACGAAAGTCAGTACTTTGCGCAAGATGTTGAGCAAGAAAATATCGCGCAAGTCAATGTTGACGAGGTATATATATATGTCTACAATCTCTTGTGTATACATGAAAATCAAAATAATTACACTAAGTTTTGTGTGTCTACATACATAGCCGTCTGCATCAACGACCACTACGGGGAAGAGTAAAAATGTAAGAGGCCCGAAGAAGCCATTGGAGGGTTGGTACATTATCACGGATTTCGATGAGGAAACAGGGGCAGTACTTGGAGCACATGCACATAGATTTGCCAGCAACGGTGGTTACCTTGTAAGGGATAGGCTTCCGATCAGTGCTTGTGAATGGCGGCAAAGGAAAGTACGTCCTGACATTAGTTTTGTCTCTGATCGTGATAAGGAACTAATTTGGCAAGAGGTCCTTCAACATTTCTCGCTCGATACAGAAGATGAAGCTTTGAAGGGGAGAGTTAGGGACTGGGCTATGAAGAAGATGGCAGCATATTTCCAGGCCTAGAAGAAGAAATTGCATACTGATTTTATCAAGAAGAACCTTACTCCATATTTCAACAATAAGGCCTACGTCAAGTTGAGACCATTTTGGGATGACTTTGTATCTTTCAAGACATCCGAAGAGGGCGAAGCACGAGCGCAACAGAACCAACAGAATGCCCGAGAAAAGCAATACCATAATCACATGGGATCAGGTGGCTACAAGACTGCCATTCCTAAGTGGGAAAAAGAAGAAGAGGACTTTCAAGCTAGGCGAATCCAACCGAAATCAGATAACTGGGCTGAGCGCAATAAGTGGTGTTTTTTTGGTCACAGGGGAGGCATTGACCCTCAGACCGGGAGATTAACGTATACTGAAGGACTCACAGAAGCAGCAAGAAAACTGGTTGAAGCTAAATCTTTGAGAGAACAAGGAGTATGGTCAACAGATAGAGATAAGGATGAGCTGACATATGCCCTGAGGACTGCGAAACACGGTGGGCGAACGAGAGGTCATGGGGCAGTGCCGTGGAAGCATGCCTTCCCTCAAGACAAAGATACATATAGAAGCCGCCACAGAAAGAAGAAAGAGGAGGAAGCTATGAAACTTAGCATGTCGCAAATGCTTAGTGAAGCACGCGAAGAAACTATTCAAGCAAAAGAGCGAGAAGAAAAACTTGAAGCGAGAATGAGTGAGGAAATCAAAAGGCAAGTGGAGTTAGCAATCAACCGAATGCAAAGTACTGGATCAGTACCCAAGTCAACATCAACCCATCAGCTCAGTTGAAAAGCAGTTGTGCTTCCACGGAAGTGCCTCAACCTGGTGATGACGCAAAGCTACGCTTCCCCGTGGATGACATCACAGAACCGAATACACCATGTGAGCTGCACATTCCAGAGGGGGCTACCACAATCATGGTGGCTATCGGTATTGTATATCCTATCGACCCTATGAAGACACCAATATGCCATGGGTCAAAAGTACCAGCTGGATATGCTCGCGTCTCGGTGGATAGAGTTGAAAAAGGTCATCGCGATGTTAAGCTTGGCATTGAAGGAGGTGATGGGGAGACGATTTTAGGACAAGCGGAGAAGACATTTATTTGTTGGCGCAAGTGCTATATCATTATTCCTGGGGCATCACCTCCTATTGTACTGTCGCCGCCTCCTCCTCCTCATCCTAGGTGTGAATGAAAGTGAATCATACCTATATATCTCTTTTTCACTAACTTTGTATTGGCTTAAATAGCGATACTTTATTCACACTCGTTGTTTTCACTATAGGACCTCACCTAGAGACCTAAGTCACCATTCATCACCTGCTTGTCATAGTGTTGCGAGGGATGATGATGGTGAAATGCACGACACGACTTCCTCCCCAGAACCTCCAAGGCGCTCACCATCGCCGCCTCCACGACAGTCTCCAACGCCGACACCGGCCCCATTGCCTCCACGACGGTCTCCAACGCCGACACCGGCCCCATCGCCAAAGAAGAGGACCGCCACAAAAGCAAAGGTGTCGGCCACCTAACCAAAAACAAAGAGACAAGCTACAAGGAAAGTTATTGTTAAGATTCCTCCGAAACTTCCGTATGAGAAGACTGAAGAAGAAATAAAGGCTTCAGTAAAGGCCTCAGTGGACGCACATTTCCAAAAAATTATAGACGACCGTAAAGCAAGGAAAGAAACTACAAAACCGTTCTACGTACCTCAATCAGTTCTAAGGCAGAAGTTGGAAGAAAAGAAGAGAAAGCTAAGTGATGCTCAGAAGAAATCTCCAATATTGGACTATGACCGCACTCTTGAAAAGGTAATTATCGAGAAGAAAAGAGCAGGGAAGGGTGTCCCACAACTCGGGGAACAATCAAAGCAATCAGTGCCCCCGCTAGTTATTGGGAATGAATATGGTTCAAACATGAGCGTGCTAGAAGACTAGAGTGGTCCCAAGTTCAATTATGATGGTATGGAGATTTCTTGAAAGGAGCTAATATAACTGCGAATGAATTTTACGGAAATGCACTCATCGCAAATGCCATTGTAGTCGATGAGTTCAAGAGAAGTTATGTACGTGACAAAAGTCTGTACAACCCATCGGCCCTCAGGGATCTTGGTACGCAAATGCGCAAGTTAAACTCGTGGTACATGGAGGTATGTACCAAAAACCTAGATGACGACTGCATTTGCGTCAGAATTAGACAAGAACATTACTTCCGAGGCGATGACCTTATATTTGTTCCGTATAGTGAGCTCCACCAACTATGCCACATGGACGGTCTAGACAAATCTCTGATGAGCTGCTACTGTCTGTAAGTGATCATTTCTTATAGTAATCGGACTATAGCATATGTATATGTATAGTAACTAACTATCCTCAAACATATATATGAAGATTCTTGATGTTAATGCTCAAACGTAGGGGAGACACGAAAATTGGTTTCATTGATCCATCAATCATATTCTCGGATTCAAACGCTCCCCGCGACCAATGGATACCTCAAACGAAGAGGAATTTACAGAGGTTCTTGGTCAACCAAAAGACCAGACAATATATATTCTTCCCCTACAACTTTGGGTGAATGTTGTTATCGTTTGCAAAATTTGTCTTACTTATTACTCAATTCAGCATAAAGATATATATGTTGACTCTATAAACAAATGCAGTTTTCACTGGATACTCATAGTCATCGATATGAGAAAAAGTCAATTGGTAATCTTTGACTCATTGAGAAAACCAGTGGGAGATTACCAAGATATGATAGACATTATCAAGGGGTACGGTAACTTTGATCTTTAAATATGGATTCCTGCTCTTTAACTATACTGCAAGAGTTAATTAACTAATGATCCAATTATTGAGCAGGGTTTGGGCTTGGTTTGTCCCGAAACACCGTCCGGAACTAGAAGAGGCACTAAACGGTCCTCGTATGTTACCTGTAAGTTCTACTAGCTCTCATAATCTGTTACCTTATCATTCGTTAACATATGCGTATGATGACGATGGTAATCTTTTCATATCTTACAGTGGATTCTAAGGCAGCCACAAAGCAACAATCTGTGTGGATACTACGTTTGCGAGTACCTCATGGTGTATGCAAGAAGAAATCTTATAGAGAATCTAAAAGTATGTGATATGTATATATAATACATCTATTTTATTTATTTGTTGCTATTAACTTAATCTTATGTATATTAACACTTGTTTCTTTATAATGCAAATTGAAGACGCTATGGTTGCAGCAACAAGTGTTGAAAGAAGACCGCCTCAAAGAAATTCAAGAGACATTTGCTGGATTTTTTCTTGAAAAAGTGGTCAAACTTGAAGGCGACTTCTATTACGACCCGGTCGTCCCACTCAAGCCAAATCAAGACGAACATCTATATGATATTATTTAAGTGGCGAGAGCGTTTGTGTCTGAAGTCAAGTAACAATGAATAATGATGTAAATTTTATGTGCACATATATATTATACTTATAGAGTTTCATAGTTTATTTGTGTTTAATGCTTGAAACTAACTTATAAGTGCGTGAATACATGTATTAGCAGCGATACATGTATTAGAAGCGTAGAATACACACATTTGAATACCTAATCTAATTGGAAAACCAAAATAAGAAATACCAAAATCAGAAAAAAGGTCTTTAGCTCCGGTTGGTAATACCAACCGGGGCTAAAGGGTGTTGCTAAGCGTGGCCCGCCTGCGCCACCTGACGCACCCTTTAGCCCCGGTCGGTTGGTATTACCAACCGGGGCTAAAGATCGAGCTTTAGCCCCGGGCCTGCGAATCGGGGCTAAAGAGGGGACATTTAGTCCTGAGTCCTTAGCCTCGGTTCAGGCACCGGGGCTAAAGACCCTTACAGACCAGGGTTAAAACTCGGTTCTGTACTAGTGCTTCATTCAGTCTTGATTCCTCCAACGCATCACAGAAACTAAAGCAAAGTGAGATTCTTGAGCTCTCTCTCTCCCTCTCTAGCTTCCTGGTTCCTGCTACCTACTTTATCATTATCATCACACTCTCCTACATGCTCGTGCCAGCCATTGTTACCAAAAGCTAGTGGGAAATTTAAATATTTGTCATCGCTCTCGTTGGCACTCCTTAAGATAGGACCTTTAGAATGACAATTACACACTACTACAGAAAGGGCTTTTAGCCCTAGTCCATAAGGGCCTTTAGTCCCGGTTCCACCAACCGGGACTAGGAATCCGGGACTAAATGTTCATTCCTTTAGTCCCGGTTGGTAGAACCGGGGCTAAAGGTTCCTTCCAGCAAAAAAAATTAATGTCTCCCAACAAACTCACGCCCCATGAGAATCGAACCTTGGACCTCCTGCACCTGCCTCGCGTGTCCGAATCATACCACCTACTCAACTTATCTGTCAATAGATGGAACTCTTCCCTTTTAAACCCACGCGTCGAGGGACCTTTAGCCGCGGTTCGTAACATCAACCGGGACTAAAGGGACCTTTAGTTCCGGTTCATAACACCAACCAGGACTAAAAGGTCTATCTTTAGTCCCGGTTAGTATTTCCAACCGAGACTAAATGTTCTGGACCTTTAGTCTCGGTTGGTAACACCAACCAGGACTAAAGGATACTTTTTATCCCGGTTGGAGTTACCAACCGAGACTAAAGATCTATTAGCCCCGGACGCAAAAATAACCGGGACTGAAGTTCATTTTGACAATCGACGAAAGGTGGTTTCTCTACTAAGGATACATTTGTCAACTGAACAGTGTCCGGTGCTACATTTTTACCCTTTTTTAGGTCGCGGCAGTCCAGATCAATGTGTCACGCTGGATCGGGCAGGGGAAAAGACAATTATACCCCTTGCTCGTTTATGCTATCGCTCGGGCCGGATCAGCCCAGACCAGCCCACGATCGTCCGGATCGGTCCATGGCGTCTTCTTCAGCACGAGCGTGCAGCTAGGCGTCGGCTACCTATCATCCGTCATCTGGTGTTCACCGCCAGCAAGCACAGCAGGAGGAGGTTGTCCTGTCCATGCAGGCCCCCTGCTCGGGTTCACTGGCACCATTGAGCGCACCAGCAAGTTCAGGCTTCGTGCACAGGTGCATGCTGTTCAAGATGATAAAGCAAGCCGACGCTGGAGACGGACGTCAACGAGATCAAACTGTTCGTGCTCATGCACCCTTCTGGCAAATGCTACCTATTAGCACATGCCTTGAAGCCGCCGCGGGCCGCGTACCACGCACACAGGCTGTCGTGACTCGTGAGCGAGGCCGCGCGCCCAGGAATCGGCATGTTTTATTTTTTTTCCTCCTCTGATTACGGCTTATAGGAATCTAATAAGCGGATGTAGAATGATTTTTTTCTCCCGTCATTAGAGGAATCCGCAAGTACGTGGGCATGTATTCTGCTTATTAGTTCCGTATGTGCTCTTAAATTATTGCATTTGTTTAAGTAAAAGGTGATGAAGGGAGCGAGAAAAAGAAAATCACTCTAGCTGTTGCATATAGGATGAACGGCTCAGATATGTCATATGGCCACTGTATATCTTGCAGTGTGAATAGCCACGGCACACAATCAATCCGGCGATCGATCGATCGGCGGGTGGATTTTCGATCAATCCGGCGTTCGTGTGAATAGCCACTGCACACGATCAATCCGGCGATCGATCGATCAATCCGGTGACCGAACGTGTGACGGTGTCTTCCATACGCGGAAGAGAACAACCTTCTTCCGTTGTCATCCAGAACGTATAGTGTAGCTAGTGGGGGCATGCACCCCTGTCCTGCCGCCGAATGGATCCTTCTACCTGTTTCCACGTCATTCCTTCCCGGCGTCAAATGAGCTCGTTCAACGTACAGATTTTATGGGCGTGTGGCAGGGCATGGTGCCGTGTCGATTTCATCTCCTCTGGCCTGGCTTTCTTTACCTTGAACAGGTGAGTGTTTTTAGTAGTCCCCAAAAATATTAAGGTATGGTACTAGTAGCAGAGGCCTGATGATTTTCCTTTTTGGCAATTCTGAACCATGCCCTTGAGTTTTTTTAGGTCAAATCATGCCATAGATATTTGGGGCCCCGGACTGCATGCATGCACATGCACGTAACTAGCTAAACACGAACTGGCCGATTTTATGGCATGAACGATGGACCCGAACGGTAACATAAATGAGCTAAGGGCACAATTATCTTTTCCCCTGTCCGATCCAGCGTGGCACACTGATCTGGACTGCCACAACCCTAAAAATGGTAAAAATGTAGCACCGAACACTGTTCAGGTGGTAAATGTGTAATTGTCATTCTAAAACTGGCTTCTCAAGGAGTGCCAACCATAGCGATGACAAATATTTAAATTTCCCAAAGCTAGTAGGTCAACAACCAGGCTGCCTTCCACAATCCACATATTCCTCGCTTCCTTGATCGGTGTTCAAAGGTTGAACGAACCTTTGTGTGTGCATCTCGATTCTGACGCAAAGCCTAACTAAATGGTCCGATGCTTCCTCTTATCACCTTGCAGGCACAAAGTAAGCATATATTCAGATCAGAGTGACCGGTTGACCACGCCAAAAACATGTGATGCTTCATCTTTGCACTTGGTTAACTAGTTCCCTACGAACATCAGCTAGATATACTTGACATCAGGTTGTTCTTTTTGGAGGATAGAAGCATCCTATGCATGGTCCATATCATCATATGGTCCGCCAATAATTCGTGGAATGGCAACATTTCTCATATTCCATTAGATACATACTAGCGCATCAACCCATGGTCCTATACGGCCTAATAATTTTAAGAGAAATAACATCTAGAAATTTATATATAGACAATGAGAGGCCCGCATCAAAAGTGCAGTGTTTATTTTTTTTTCACTTATTTGTTCAATCAAACACAGTCTCATATAATATAAGTAGTTTTCTCTCTCTTTTATTATTTATTTGTTATACATTTTATCAATTACTTTTTATGCTTTTCCATCCATATTCATATTTCTTTTTTTTTGTCTTTTTCGTTGCACCTTCGTGTGTATTTGACATATATTTTCAGTTGAAACCTTAGCTTGATCTATGTGTGTTTTTGACATAGAAACTGGCAATGCTCATTACTTCTCGCGTGCATATATATAGTCACATGAGGGAAACATCCATGTGTGTTTATCTTGGTGGAAAGTGGATAGTTTAGAAGCATATTTAAAAGTTGGAATATTTTTTTAACAACTACTATGAATGTAGATAATTTAGATGCATATTAAGGGATTGTTTTATGTTATTTTTAATAATGATATAGGTGTAATTTATATGCAAACTTAGATGCATGGTAAGTGTAGAGAATTTGTATTTATGTAGGAGTAATTTAGATGAAACTTTAGGGTTCCCTAATGCTAATATAGGATACTTAGATTAATTTACAAAATACCAGATTCCTGCAATTTAGATATAGATTTAGAGTGTTACTTACTAATTTAGTAATGATAGAGGTGAAATAGATTTACAGGGTCATTTTAGGTTGTTTCATAAGGGTAGGGTGGGTAATTCAGATTTATGTTTAAGGGTTTACTTTTGGTTAATTTTATATGGCAAGACACGTTAGAGATTGTGACAGTGTGCATGTTGTTAGAAATCTTGATATGGCGTTGGTGCAGGGGCCTAGAATTGTGTACACCTACCCTAAAGTGGGAGTGTCCATTTGCCATGATAGTTGTGGCTAGATGCCAAACTTGGTGTAGGGGTGGCCAGCAATCAAGCCGAGATAGGAGTGGTTGGACCTCTATGTAGGGGCCAAAGGTTAGGTGGTTGGTGATCGGAGTAAGGGGCGCCGACCATTGCTTCTGGCCAAACAAAGCTTGAGCTAGGGGTAGAATCAAGATGGAGGCAAACCAGACCTAAAGGAAATGATTTGAGCCATGATGCACTATATGGAGAGGATTCATAGCTCCAATCATCTCTTACAAGTTGGGGAAGGGTGCAAAGAAGTTGGGGATCCAATTCTGGCAGCAAGGGATAGATGATTCAATAGTCGATGGCTAGAGTAGAACCAACATTAGTTGTGCTACCACATGGGAGTGGCGTAGACGGAAAAAAGAAGGGAAAACTGTGGAAACAAAAAAAGTAGAGCCATTGAGGTGAGCGGAATATAATGAGTGATGGGGATTGGATAGCTTTCTATTTTTGAGGATAGAACCTTTTTTGCCACCCAACCAAAAAATATGATGGGGACTCCAAAAGGCTAGTTAGAGTTAAGGTTCTTGTGTGTTCATGGATCATTGTTTCTAGCATATCTATGTCATATCATCGGAATAATTAGTTTTAGGTAGAGGCATTAGTGGAAGCAAGATAAATAAAGGGACACCAATATGATAGTATGTTTGAAGGTTGGAGTACGTGCTAGGGAGCAAATGTGGCATGACATATATAAGAATTCCATTTACCTAGTATAATGTTAAAAAATTTGACTTAGAAAAATGCAAGTTAACATGGAAATAACTATTTTGTGAGAAGCATAATATGCCATAACAAACAATGATCACTGTCGGTTCATGACTTTAATCTGCAGTGATGGATGGAATTGCTGGTTCGTAGATTCATCTAGAACTAGTAGTCATGGTTCTATTAGTGCAGGTTGAAACCATGAACCACTAGCGATATACTGTTCTGCACAAAAAAAATCATATCTTTTCATATAAATTTGGATTAATATAAATTTTATATCAAAATTGTGGAGTTTAAATAGATTTAGAACTTTATAGTTAATAACTTTTTAATTTGAGATGGTTTAAATATTTAAATATTCAACATTATTTTTGACATCGAATTTGAGATGGTTAACAATATGAATAAACAGTCAATACTAAAGTTATAGTATTCAACTAGATATACATCTTTACAGTCAAGAATCTTTTCATTTGAGATCATTTAGAGTGTTAACTATACAATATAAGATTCAAAATTATATAGTTAAAAAAGAGCATCAAGTGTATAGTCACAAGTGACTTAGCTGGTATGGATGCTGGAGAGAACGTAAAAATTGAGGTCTGAAGTTCTTACTGAAGGACCAAAACGGCAATCCGAGGGCGTGTGAATGGGAGTCTTAAATTTCACAATGAAATATTTGGGCCACTTTTTCCCAAACACAAACCCAGTTGAGGATGCTGAACTTCCCCCGAGCAAAGCAAGAGGGATTCAGGCAAAACCGAAGAAACAAAAGCTCACTCACAGAGGAGGACTCAAACCGAACTCACTGAAAGCGGAGCACTCAACCCCTAAAGAAAAGAGGCAAGAGCTCAAGCAAAAATACTTGTGAGAACTAGTCTCAAAAGTATGTCATCAAGTCCGCTGCGTGAATACAAATGTAACGCAACAAGCAAAATTTGATTCAGAGGTCAGACAAGAAAGAACGGGCGAAAACGCAAACCACTGTATAACACACGACACTTGACCATAGGGATGGGAGTCCAGTGCTTGCGTCCGATGCAAAAACAGAGAGCTCCTAGGAGCACCGGAGCGTCTGGTGATCATGCATAGATGGAAATAGTCAATCCATCGGACTTTGGCCCATGATGACATTAGCGTCCGGTGTGACTCACGTGACAACAACCTCACCGGACGCGTCTGGTGCCTCCAAAAACTATGCGGATCACCCAAAAATCACCGGAACTTGTTCGTTTAACCTCCAATTGAATCTAATATTTGTGGGGAGGTTTCTTAGGTAGATGTGACTATACTTGATGAAGATCTTGATCTTCCTACCCTCACAAGTTTAAGAGTCAAAAAGGAAAACCGAAAACAGAGCGAAACCTAACGACGAACAAAAAATGATCGGTCTCTTTGCTCGCTCCAAACCAACCCGAATCCTTCGGTGGTTTACCTCACAAGGAGACCCAACAACTTCTCAAAAAATGTATCACAAAATAAGAAAACACGGAGAGAGATTGGATGACAGGGTCGAAGAGGGAAATTGCAAAAAAGCAAAGAACGCAACCACAAACCATTTCACAAATGAATCCCAGAGGAGACAAGGAGGTTATGGCCTCCTTTCCTTGCACAAATCAGTTCTTACATGAAGATAAATGGTGGACCTCAAGCAAGAATACTAGGGGAGGGGAAAACCTAGGAATATGAGGGAGAGAGACAAATGCAAGAGGTAAGGATGAGGATACCCCTTCATCCTTATTTAACGGGGTCTAATAGACATTTTTAATTAGCCCCCTGATATATGAGAGAACCACCTAGCCCTAGGACATTGTGATCCAACTCCCCGAATCTTATTTCTTCACTTTAATTGTATGGCCTCGCTTCCTGCCTGGACTTGTCGTCGCCTTGACGCAACCTCCATGATTCTGCCATGTGGCCCCCGCTTCCTCAGAAGCTCCGCCCAGGTTTTGAGGCCCAAACCCATGACCGGTCGCTTTGAGGCTCAATGAACAAACCCTGAATTTTGAGGCCCAAACTCCAAAACCGTTCTTCGATGGTTTTGAGGCTCAAACTATCAAACCGCTCGACATGTGTCACCGTGTCCTCAACTGCCCGAGCGCCAATTCATCTTGAGCCTTCCTACTTGATTCGCTTGCCTGTCGTCTTGACTTGGTCAACACGGTCTACTCTATGTCTTCTTGCACTTGTCGATGCCAAGTGCCAGCCACCACGGCTAGTCCTTCGCCCCTCCGGTCCGTCGGTCCAAACCTTATGTCCGCCCTTCACCGCTCTGAGTCCATCGGCATGACACGTCTCTACTTAACCTTCACCTCGCCATTGACTACCTCCTCTGGACTCGACACCTACACAACACAAGCCAAGAGACAAATACATTTCTGCTTTCGCAGTGGATTAGTGAATTCACTCAAACTGAAATACTTGCATGTTAGTCAATCAAAAATAATCTAAAACTGAACATCATGGGCATATATTAACTAATGTTCGCAATTACCCATCACCGCCGAGTAAAGAACTAGCAGTGATAAGACACTACATGTTTTCTAGCATAGTGGCAACAAGGATCATGGGGTTACGGAACATATAATGCAGTATGTGTCGGGTATAAAGGTAAGGGGTACCCTAACCTGTGATAATCTAATGCCTAAACATCCAGGCGAAATCCGACAATCGACCAAGCAATGAAGGAAGGCGCGTCAGGCGAAGACCTACCCCACCGGCAGAAAGGGCAGGCCATGGGCCAGCCCATTACCAGAGGGATGGTAGGTAGAGTGACCTTCGACCTCGATCCCCTGAATGACGGAGAAGGGATCGAACGAACGACCCTCTGCCGCGACCCCTCGACCGACTGAAAGGGGGATCGAACGAGCGCCCCCAACCTCGACCCCTCAGATGACGGAGAGAGGTCGATCGAATCCCCCTCGACTCCAACCCCCCGAAGTGACGGACAGGGAGTCGAACGAACGACCCCCGAACAGGAGGCTCGATCAGCTCACCTGCTCCCGGTATGGGATAAAGGGAATCCTATGCTGAGGTAAGTCCCCGCCTAACGCCATGGGCGCTCACTACCTCGGTCAAATCCGTCAAGTCATCACCCATACCCGGATTACCCGTCGACCGTACAACTACTGCAGCCACGCCTCAAGTACGGAGCACCCCCTCGAATTTTGGGCGAGGCAGCCCTCGACCACGTTCTCAGGAATGTATCAGGGTCACGCAGGCCCCAATACCCCTCGACCCGGAGGCTCGACCCTCATCCCCAACTGCTACGGCATGGGGCCGTCCGATCCGTCCCGCTTCAACTGTGGAGTCCGCAGGTTCCACGCCATGCCGTCCGGCGACGACCGGTCCGCCATCACCATGCCTCGGAACACCAGAAGTAGAGGAGGAGCATGCCGCTACAGCGATCGACGTCTCGTCACAGACATGGCGCACGGACACGCGTCCCATACTGATACGTACTAGGCCCCTGTACTCCGAAGCCTCCCCTTGGCCTATAAAAGAGGACGTTGGGATAGTAGAAAAAGGGGCGGGAGGGACGAGGGCACGGCGAGGGGACAAGAACACGAGGACGAAGAGGTCAATCATCGACCCCACTCACATTCCTATATGAACTCTCACCAGAACCAAACACAACACCAACCACTCACTTGCCTGATCAACATCTCAAGCAATCAACCAATTCACCTAGAGTAGCCCTGCTAGTTCTAGGCCTCGGCTCGCTCTGAGCACCCCCGTGTAAACCAGGTTGTATTGCCCTCCTGTACGAGCACTTCGGTGTAAGATAATACAGTACTCCCTCCTCTTGCTGGACGTAGGGCTTTCTTTGCCCGAACCAGGATAAACTCTATGTTCTTCTTGCATCACATCTGGGAGAGGGAGCACACAATATACAAATTTACTAGTTGGTGATCGACCCCCTGGGTCGAAACACCGACAGTATGTATACCATGATATGGAAAATGCAAGAGCTAATTCGTTTTGCGCCGTATGCTGTGAAAAGAATCATCTGTACAGGGAGTGCTTGGAGCGTTTCTTGGTTTCTTTTGGCCACCAGAAAACATGGTCCTACAGAGACTTATCTTTGCTAGACTCCTTATTTTATTTTAAAATTACTTAAATATCTTGTGTTTAAGGATGGAGAGAGTAAATAAAACCTATAAGGCTAGTCTTATTAAGGAGTTTTATGATATTATTTTCATCACTGCCATATCATGTAGATAAAAGACTCATTCTTAATGAAAAGTTTCATTCCACAATTTTATAAGCATTTAATTTTATTACTCGTTTAAAGTTGGTAATCGTACCAAGAGAGCTTCATATCTATTTTTCTATAATAAAACTCACTTATTCTCTCTCTTCTCAAAAATATTGTCACATCATAAAAAACACTTATGTGCTACGTTAGTAAATGCATATGAATTTCTGATATAACTTTCACTGAGACAAGACAGTAACAGATGTTAATAAGCGATGCTGGCAATGGAAGTGGAGAGTGAGTTCCATATTTAGACATTTTTATTTGCACATATATATAGTTATATACTCCCTCCATTCTAAATAATAAGATATCTCAAGAATCTTAGAGAGTCAAAGTTTGTACCAAACTGGTACGATAATATAATAACATTTATAATCTTAACTAAGTATCCTTAGATTTTTTATCAGTTATATTTTTTATAGTATGCCTATTTGATGTCATAAATCTTTATAATTTTCTCTATAATTATTGGTCAACTTGAAATGCTTTGACTATCCAAGATTTTTGGAATGTCTTATAATTTGAGATGGAGAGAGTATAATAGATTGTGCACGCTCTAGGCCTGTTTGGCACAACAGAGGCTTCTCTGGAAGAGCCAAAGCCGTTTTGGAGAGTCACAATTTGTGGCTCCTTCAAAACAACTCTGACTCCTCTATTTTTTTACTTAAAAATGGCTCATTCAGAAAAATGTTTGGTAGGAATTTTCTAGAGAAGCCAGAGCTAGAGACAGAAAAAAGCCCTGCCAAACAATGCAAAGTAACTAGATATATTCTTTTGGTAACCTCGGTCTTTTCTACAACAGTAATATGCTCCTAATAATGGCTATATATGATCTCTAGCTAGATAGACGCTTTCGACAGATACTGCCAACTTCTCAAGTTCCTAACATATAATATGTCATATAAAATCTAGTATAATCATCTATACAAGTTCAATCTAGCACTTGCAATCTTGTAGTGTCACCAGTCGTCGTCTGCCATGTCGTGGGCATTGGACGTGGACAAGACGACGCCCAGCGAGGCCGACGCGTGGGCGGCGGAGGCGTCGCGGTGGCAGCGCCACGCCATCTACCGCGTGCCGGCGTTCATCAAGGACCTCAACCCCAAGGCGTACCGGCCGCAGGTGGTGTCGCTGGGCCCCTTCCACCACGGCGATGCCGCGCTGCTGCCGATGGAGGGGCACAAGCGCCGCGCGCTGGGGCACCTGCTGCGGCGGTCCGGGCGGCCGCTGGAGGAGTTCAGAGTCGCCATGCAGGGCGCGGCCGAGCAGCTGGAGAGCGCGTACCGGGATCTCGGCGCTGGGTGGCGCGGCGACGAGGGCAGGGAGCGGTTCCTGGACATGTTGATCGTCGACGGCTGCTTCCTGCTGGAGGCGATGAGGGTCGCCAACAACACCGGCGTCGGTGGCGTCGGCTATGCCACCATTGACCCCATCTTTAGCCACCACGGCGTGCTCTACATGATGCCCTTCATCAGGCGCGACATGCTCATGCTCGAGAACCAGCTGCCGCTTCTCGTGCTCGAGAGGCTCGTCGCCGTCATGACTGCACAGACGCCGGTAGCAAATTGAACCACTAGATATAAATAGCCGCAATTTTTTTTTCAATTCAATCTTGTTGTTGATCGATCTGTATTTTTACTAACCATGAATTATTAACAAAAAATACTCCAATTTGATATCCACGGATGCTGGATATGTATACGCCACGCAGAGCCACCAGGAGATCAACAGGATGGTGCTGAGGTTTCTGTCCCCGTCGCCACCACCGGCCGGCGGCGTCGAGCTGGGGCTCCACCCACTAGCCGTCTACCGCGGGAGCCTTGTGCATGGCGTATACCGCCGGCCGGACTCGAGGGATTTGCTTGACCAGGACACCAACCAAGAAGCAGCGATCATCCGGCCGGCGGTGGAGCTCCACGAGGCCGGGGTCCGGTTCAAGAGGAGCTGGACGAACAGCCTGCGCGACGTCCGGTTCCGGCGCGGCGCGCTGAGCGTGCCGGCGCTGTCGGTGGACGACTCCACCGAGTACGCGCTCCTCAACATGATGGCGTTCGAGAGGCTCCACGCCGGCGCCGGGAGCGACGTGGCCACGTACGTCTTCTTCATGAGCAACGTCCTCGGCTCGGCCAGGGACGTGGCGCTGCTGCGCTCCGAGGGCATCGTCCAGAACGCCGCCGGCAGCGACAAGGCTGTGGCGCAGATGTTCGAGAGGATGTCTAAGGACGCGGTGCTCGAGCCTGAGAGCGCCGTCGACGCTGTGCAGCGGCAGGTGAACGCCTACTGCCGCCGCCGGAGGCCGTGGAGAATGTGTGGCGCCAGGCTTACCACATGGGCGTTCCTCGTCGTTGTTCTCCTCGTCATGCTCATCGTGCAGACCATCTACACCACGCTGCAGTTCTACATGCTCCGACGACGTTAGCAGAGCCATTGCTCCAAGCCTCCAAGCCTTCGATTAATGGGCGATTATTCGCAGCTTTGAGAGGTTCTTCTACCGACCTGTAAATATTCGTCGCCAGTAATTACAGTTGCAAGTACTTCCCATTGCATTGTGTGCAACAGATGGCGTACGCTTTGTGACCCTTATTAAAAACATGCATCTTGAGAGTAAAACCAATGAAAGATGAATGAACATTCTGTTAGGAAGGACGCTGGGACAGGAATGATTGCTTAGTGGATCTTCTAAAAGTGGATTAGCAGGGTAAACTTAGGATACAAGGTGTACTTGAACCGGGAAGAGAGAGAGAGATAGAAGATTAGGGATCACCGTCAGTGGCCTTAGGTGCTGTGCTTGAGTCCGACATCCGTCCCTGTTGGCGGCGAGAGGTTGCAGAAGACCGGCGTGGTGGCGCCGGTGACCGTCGCGGTGGCGTCGGTGGAAGCAGAGGAGCTTCCCTTCACTTCTGCGGATCCCTAGATCAGATTAAGGTTAGGCCAGTCTCAATGCAAACTTTCATCTCCCGGTTTCCAAAAACATGAAACTATAGGTTGAAATAAGTATATCTCGCAATGCATTGTTTCATGCACGGTTTCAAATGCTATTTTACTTGCCGGACACAGGAGCTCTCTCTCTTCCCTTTCTTCTTTCCTGTGTGCAGCGTCTAGAGAAGGAAGAGCAGGGGCGGAGGAGCACCCGCGGAGGAGACCGAGCAAAGGCGGAGGAGCTCCCACGCAGGAGGCCGAGCAGTGTGACGCGGCGCAGCGGAGGAGCGCGCTCGCGGCGGCCTCACCCGCGCGGCAGAGGAGCGCGCTCACGGCGGCCTGGCCCGCGCAGCGGTGGAGGAGCTCGCCTCGCCCCCGCCCGGCGGCGGAGGAGCTCGACCTCGCCCGCGCGGCCTCGGCGAGCGCGCGCGGCGGCCTCGCCCGCCCGGCGTCGGAGGAGCTCGCGGTGGCGGAGGAGCTCGCCTCGCCCGCGTGGCCTCGGCGAGCGCGCGTGGCGGAGGAGCTCGCCTCGGCCTCACCCGGCTTCCTGCTCGGGATGAAACGCCCGAGAGTCTCAACGCGGGTTTCATCTCGTTTCATCTGCGTTGGAAACGTCGCTCCGGTAGTTTCGTGGGGATGAAACGAATACCTTCTCTTTCCTCATCGTTTAATGCAAAAAGCTGATGTGGCGCCCTCTTAAATGTGCATGAAACAACCCATGAAACTCCATTGAGACTGGCCTTAGGACTGTGGGTGATGTACTGTAGCCCCGACCCCTCACCCTCCTTTAATATACCGCAGGTGACAGGGGCCCTCAGCCATTAGTTAGGCTGGGCTCCCCGATCGGGAGTGGATCAAGGTTCTAATTGGTTCGTTGGGCCCAATGAGGAGAGATCAAACACTAACATTCTCCCCCTTGATCTCTTCTAATAACTTACCTTAACCTTATCTTAGTCTTAACTTAAAACTTAACTATTTTGCTCCATCTTATTATAAAGAAAAGCGTAGAGTGTGTCTCATCGTTGCAGAAGAAATTTCCGTTGAACTTGACAGCTACAGTGCATCTCTCTAATTTGAAATAGAGTTCTAACTAAAGGGCCCTAAGTGTTCAGGAATAATAAGCTTTCCCTTAAACCCATGCTGGCTAGGTGTTTTCTGAACACGTTGGGTTTAGCCTTTTGTGAGCGGATCCGCTAACATTATTTTTCGTCTTAATATGCTCTAGACTTATAACATGATCCTGAACTCTTTCTTTCACAACATAATACTTAATGTCAATGTGTTTGGCAGCACCACTTGACCTATTATTGTGAGCATATTCAACTGCTGGATTATTATCGCAGTATAACTTAAGTGGTCTCTCAATGTTGTCTACCACTCTTAGTCCGGGCAAGAATTTCTTAAACCAATTCACCTGCCCCGAGACTTCATAACATGCTACAAACTCCGCGTACATCGTAGATGATGTCACGTGGGTTTTTTTGGAGCTCTTCCACGATATATCCCCAATTTGCGAGAGTGAATATATAATCTGACGTGGATCTTCTTTCATCTCCCGCATAATCTGAATCTGAAAACCCTACTATCTCTAGGGAGTTAGTCATACTATAACTTAGCATGAAGCCTTTTGTGCCTTGCAGATAATGCAAGACTTTCTTAACTAAGGTCTAGTGTGCTACTCCTGGATTTTTCTGATATCTGACAAGTAACCCGGTAACGAAAGATATGTCAGGACGAGTACAAATTTCAGCATATTGTAAACTTCCGATAGCTGAAACATAAGGTACTGATCTCATTTGTTCGAGCTCGACTTGATTCTTGGGACACTAATGTTCCCCATACTTATCGCCCTTGACTATGGGTGCAGGTGATGAACTACACTTATGCATACTATATTTCTTAAGAATCTTATCTGTGTATGCTTTTTGTGACAGTCCTAAAACCCCTCTGTTTCTATCACGATGAATCTCAATCCCCAGAACAAAAGAGGCTTCACCGAGATCTTTCATGTTGAAATGTGAGGGCAAGAACTTCTTTGTTTCCATCAGTAGAGTGCCATCATTGCTTGCAAGCAAAATGTCATCCACATATAGGACTAAGAAAATGTACTTAGCATTCTTAAACTTTGCATAAACGCAAATGTCCTCTACATTCGCCTTAAACCCAAACTTTCTAATTGTTTCATCAAACTTCAAATACCACTGTCTTGAAGCTTGCTTTAGTCCATAAATGGACTTCCTTAGGCGACATCCCATGTTTTATTTTCCTTCCACGACAAAAACTTTCGGTTGTGCCATGTAAACATCTTCCTCAAGATCCCCATTAAGGAATGGCTTCTTAACATCCATCTGATGTAACTCTAAGTCGTAATGTGCTACTAGCACCATTATTATTCTAAAAGAATCTTTACAAGTGACCGGAGAAAACGTCTCATTGTAATCAATTCCTTCTCTTTGCGTAAAGCCCTTTGCCACGAGTCAGGCCTTATGCCTCTCAACATTCTCTTGGGAGTCATACTTGGTTTTATAAACCCATTTACAACCAACCTTCTTAGCTCCCTTAGGAATTTCCATTAGTTCCCAAACATTATTCAAATCCATGGATTTTATCTCATCCTTCATAGCCTCTAACCACCTTGTAGAGTGCTCACCCTCATGGCTTGTTCATATGTAGTGGGATCATCCTCCATATGAAATTTTTCGGTTTCATAAACCTCATAATCATCTGCTATAGCTGATCTTCTAAGTCTCTATGACCTTCTAATGTTCTCATTATTTGGCGCTATTTGGGGCTGCTGTTGTTCTTCCTGATGCACGACAGGTGGTTCTAATGGATCTTGAAGGACAAGTTCCTGGTTCTCATTAGGTGTCAGCAATGGAGGATCAACAACAGCTGCTGGCACCACCGTGTCTAACACTGTGGTTCTTGCAGCAATAGGTAGCACGAAGTATGGTTCTTGAAACATTGGAGTAGGGACATGAACCCTTTTCTCCTCTAAACCAATCTCATGTGCTACCTTACTCCCCATGATCATAATATCTTCTAAGAACTCAGCAATGTCTGGTTTCCATAAACTTAGTATGCCTATCAGGGCAATAAAAGCGGTAACCCTGTGACCTGTCTGGGTAGCCAATGAAATGGTAGCTAAATGTCTTAGGATTTAACTTACCTAAATTTGGGTTAAATACTTTAGTCTCAGCTGGACAACCCCACACCCTTAAATGCTTAAGTTAGGGTACTCTGCCTGTCCATAACTCATACGGTGTTTTAAGCATCGATTTACTTGGTACACGATTAAGAATGTGAATGGCGGTTTTTAATGCCTCCATCCACAGACTTATCAGTAAAGTAGAGTAGCTAATCATGTTTCTTACCATATCCATTAAGGTATGGTTTCTTTTTTCAGCCACTCCATTTTGCTGACGCTCTCCTAGCATGGAATAGTGGGCAACTATGCCATTTTCCTGAAGGAACTTAGCAAAAGGTCCCAGAATTTGACCATACGGGGTATGTCACCCATAATATTCCCCACCACGGTCTGATCTTACTATCTTAATCTTCTTATTGTGCTGATTTTCTACGTCTGCCTTAAATATCTTAAACTTTTCTAAAGCTTCTGATCTTTCTCTTATTGGATAAATGTAGCCAGAACACGAATAATCATCAGTGAAAGTTATGAATGAATCATAACCATCCACACTCTTAACAGGAAAAGTCCCCTGTACTTTGTTTGGCATCTTTCTTAATTTTCTTAACGTACTTACCTTTAGCACATTCAACACATTGATCTAATTCTGAAAGTTGTAATGGCAGAAGAATTTCAGCTTTGACTAATCTATCAATTCTCCCCCTCTAAATGTGGCATAATCTGCAATACCATAATTTCGAAGAGTCAACCTAAAGATTCTTAAGTTTCTACTTACATTCGTAGACGAGGAACAATTCTTATTCTTAGTGGATATAGCATTCACATTCTCATAAACTGATAACAAATAAAGTTTGTCTTCTCGGAGGGCAAGCCCAGCACACTGATTATTATAAAATATCTTACATCTGCCATCTCCAAAATGGCAGGCCAATCCATCATCATCATCTAACTTAGACACACTTATTAAGTTTCGATGCAAAGAAGGAACGAAGACTACATCTGATAGCCTAAGTACAAAACCATCTAACAATGCTAAAGACAAATCGCCAATGGCTTTGATGTCGGCTTGTACTCCATTAGCCACCTTAATTGTTCTTTCTCCTCTTTGCAGAGTCATCCTCGTATGGAATCCCTGTAAAGAATTAGCAACTTGAATTGTTGCCCCTGAGTCAATCCATTAAGTAGATTTTGCATAACTAATATACAAAGATTCATCTACAAATGTAACTAAGTCCTCACCTCTCTTATTCAGGAACTTCATGAAATAGGATGCAATCCTTTTGCATATTGCCTTGCTTCTCACAGAAAAGGCACTGATCAGGTTCTAGCCAAGGCTTCTTGCGGTTCGAGTATTGTGGCTTATTGTCAGCCTAAGGCTTATTCTCATTCATAGGGGCCTTTCCCTCCCTGTGGTTTCCCTTTTCCTGAGCACTAGAGGAAGAGCTGTCATCCCACTTTGGTTTCCCTTGTGGTTTGACATTCTTAGTGTAAAATGTTCTCTTATTAGCATTCACATAGAGAGCAGAGTCTCCATGTGAATCCTTAAGTCTCTCCTCCTGCACACACTGACCAATGAGCTTATCTATCGTCCAATCCTTAAGGGCCATGTTGTAGTTCACAACAAAAGCCTCAAATTCCTTTGGCAGAGAAGAAAAAATCACATGAATGACAAATGGTTCTGGAAGTTCCATGTTCATTGATGTGAGCTTAGATGCCAAAGAATTCATTCTCAGTATGTGCTCTCTAATACCACCACCAATGTATTTATTAGTAATGAACTCTCTAATAAGCGTGCTAGCTTGACTCTTAGTGGTTCCATGAAACTGATTCTTAACTTTTTCTAAGTACTCAGCGGAAGTAGTGCAAACAGGAAGTGAGCCCCTAATTGGTTCTGAGATTGTTGCCTTAGCTAATGCCATGCATTTCTTATTTGATTTGTCCCATAGAGTCTTGTTGATATCATATGACATCCTCAAGTCTACATGATTACGCTTGTGTGTAGCAAACGCTGCATCTACCTCATTTGTTTCCCTCACCAGTTCCACTGGTTCATCAGGGCATGGTGAGGTGAGTGCTAAGTCATTTTCTGTCATGACAAGAGCTAGCTCATACTGCTCATGCCACAACTTGTAGTTGGTCCCGTTGAGAGGTGGAATCAATGAGATCCAGTTGTTAAATCCTAAAATTCATACAATAATGGGTGAGATAATTGATTCAAAATTGAAGGACCGAAAACGGCGACCAGAGGGGGGGTGAATGGGAGCCTCAAATTTCTCTCGAAATATTCGGGCCACTCTTCCGAAATACAAACCCAACAAACAAGATTACTCCACCAGCATGATCACGACCCTAGAGAGGGTGGATACCTATGGTGATGACCAAGAGGTACAGCGGATCTTCCGGAAACCAAAAACTCGAACCGAGACACCGATAGTGTGGCTCTCAAACCCTAGAGTGAAGAGAAGAGAGATCACCCAAAAATACTTATGAGAACTGGTCTCACAAGTGCTTCATCAAGTTCCCTACGTGATTACGAAACCAACGCAACAAACGGAACTCAATTCGGAGTCCGGACGAGGGAGAAACGACCAAAGCAGCGACGAAGAAAATCCTGAAAACCTTGCTGGAAGGGCGACAGACGCTGGCGACGGACACTGACAGAGGGCGACGGACGTTGGTCCGACAGGAGCGTCCGACGCTCAAAAAAACAGCCCGAAATAGCCCCAGCGACGGACGATTGCAACGGACGCTGTCGTCGGTACTACGTAGCGTCCGACGCCTCCGACGGACCGTCCGACGCCAAACTCTGGAGCGTCCTACGCCCCCAAAATCTGCACAGTGAACCCGAAAATCGTTTTTCTCTCCTCCAAATCTTCCCGAACCTCAACAAAATGAATTCCAACTACAACAAATTTTGTAGGCATGATCCTTGTGCAGTTGGGGAGCTATCCCAAAGAAATCATCGCTCAATTTGGAGATGATTAACGGGAACACTCGGATTTGGGGGAGAAAAGGCAAAACGAAGAACGCGGCAAAGAAATCGCCCGATCTATGTGCTCGTGAGGTTTTAGGAAAATTCCTTCGGTGCAAAGTTGCTCCTCACGAGTATCAAGAACTTGGTTCAAACGGATTTGCAAGAGCTACTCCCTACAAAGAGATTTCATCTCGGGAAAAAGAGAGAGCAAAAGCAAAAACGAAGAACACAAGCAAAAACGCGAGACATGATCAAGTAAACAACGCTGCCATGGCTTACGGAGGTTACGGCCTCCGATTCCTCGCAACAAACTCAAGTTCTAACACAGGTTGGTGAAATCAACCTAGGGATCTCATGAACTAGAGAGAGAGTTGGGGAAAAATGATTAGGGTTCAAGAGATGGGATGAGGGATACCCCTTCACCCCCTACTTATCGGGCTTTAGCTATTTCCCAAAGACCCCCTAGATACATTGAGTGAACTACCTAGCCTAAGCATTGCAGGCCAAGCTCTGGAAAATATCTCCCGCATTTTGAATGGATGGCCCCGTTTCCTGCCGGGAGTTGTCGTCGCCTCGACGCAACCTCTAGGATTCCGCCACGTGCCATCCCGGCTTCCTCGAAAGCTTCGCCTAGGTGTTGAGGCCCAAACCCAGGAAACCCGCCACCGGTAGCTTTGGGCTCAACTACCGAACCCCGAGTTTTGAGGCCCAAACTCGGAAACTGTCCTCAGATGGTTTTGAGGCCCAAACCACCAAACCGCTCGACTCGAGCCACCTTGTCCTCTCCCGGTCGGACTCCGAGTCCCATGAGCCTCCGCTCGACCCGCTCGTCCACCGTCTTGACTCGGTTGACTCGGTCTACCTCCATGTCTTCTCGCACTTGCCGGTGCCAAGTACTAACCACCACAGCTAGTCCGCCGGCGCCCATGGTCCCTCAGTCTGAGCCCCGCTTCCGCCCTTCACCGCTCTCAGTCCATCGGCACGACAAGCCTCTAATCGACCTTCTCCACGCCATTGACCACTATCACTAGGCATAGCACCTGCACACCACAAGCCGATAGACAGGCACACACATGCTTTCGCAAGAGGTTAGAATCAAGCCACTCAAACTGAACCGCTCAAGTGTTGGGCAATCACTCATCACAAAACTGAACTACATGGGTACTTACCCACCATGTGTTCGCAATCTCCCCCTCACTCATCACAAAACTGAACTACACGGGTACTTACCCATCATGTGTTCGCAATCTCCCCCTTTATGAGTGCATTGTCAACAAAAGTGCATTTCAGATTTGAGCCACAAGGTAAAGCTCTCCAAATGACCAAAAAGCTGAGAAAGCCAAAATGGGGTCACTTGAGAGAAGCAAAGCGAATCCAAAACTTGGTTCCCAAAGACATGGGCAACGACTCGACGCAACCAAGCAAAACAAAACTAGCCCTCAAGAAGAGGCAGAAAACGGGCTCAACACCGCTAGCAAAACAAGATACCAATTGAAGTCTACCAAAGTTCAAGAAACCAATTGAAAACACCAAGGGAACTCCAAAGATATCAATTAAAACACTTAACGTTCAAGAAGCACTCGAAACCTGTCGGAGCCAACAAAGCAAGCTAGACCCTCCAGAAGAGGCAAAGGCTCAACACATCTAGCAAAAGCACCCCCTGGGAAAAAGCACACTCAAGATACCAAATGAGCTCCTTAGGCAAAAGAAGCACACAAACTCCCCCTTGACCAAAGAAGCTCTAAACCAATGAAACCAATGAGATGCACTCTTTCTCCCCTTGGAAGTCGATGGCTGAAAATGGAATGAAATGCACATCTCTCCCCCTTGTTGACACATGTAGCTCGTCAAACATCAACAACTAAAGATCCGGCTACAAATGCCATGAAATGCAAAATGAGTGCAAAAGCTTCATACTTAGAGCTAAGACAATGAATAGATGCTCTAAGTGATGTGATCCTGTGAGAATAGGAAAAGCTCTACGTGCCCAACAAAGACTCAAGTTGAGCTTAAGATCACTTTAGAAGCTATTTTAGAGAGCATATCATGTGAGAGCAGAGAAAGGGTATCACCTCCTAAAGACAGCTAGACATGGCAAACAAGATAGGATCTATCTCAAAGCAGTCTCATGTATAGCAAGTAAAACTATCCCTAGTAAAGTTCATACTACAAGCCAATGACCCAACTGAATGAATTTTCCAAATTTCAGAGTTTTGCAGCCAATTTTCAGTTTTAGGCACATTTAAGTTGTATGCGAGTGGTTGTAAGCAAAGTGATGCCACTGCTTACCAACCGGGCGAAATCAAAGTACTTGACACACCGGTTTTGGTCATACATGACACCACTCAAGTATCAACCCATATGGGAAGCAGTCTCGAACACACGGTGAAGTGCTCACAATGCAGACCCAACTCGATCTTTCTAATTCACAAAACAGAGAGCAATTTCATTTTAGATATTAATCATGGTGCTCAAAGGTAGTGAATGAAACAATGAGGAGCCATAGTTACAAGCTATATACAAGACAACCAAGAAGGATCTTCAAAGGCCTACACATGCTAGTGCCATTTCAGAGGTGACATGGGGAATTTAAATTCAGTTTTAAAGCTTTTCTAACTTAGATCTATTGCATATTATATAGATCAAAAAGAGTCTAAGTTAGGCAACACCATAGACACATAAAACACCTCAAACAGAGCATAGATTCATTTTATTGGCTATAAGTATGAAGCTTAAAATGAACTATGTCACAAATGCAAATGAGATGCACAATGCATCGACACCATCTAACACTAACAAGACACCAATTTAGAAGAGGAACAAAGAAAAGACAAAAAGAACCAAAAAGAACTATGATACACAAAACTTTCCTTCTCTAAAAAGGAAAGCAAACACCCAACTCGCCCCGAAGGCGAGAAAACGTAGCTTGATCCAAGGGCTTCGTGAGAATATCCGCAAGCTGGTTGTGGGTCTCGACATGCCGGAGGTCAATGTCGCCCTTCTCGTAATGATCTCGCAAGAAATGAAAGCCGACCTCAATGTGCTTGGTCTTTGAATGAAGCACGGGATTTTTGGCCACACTAATTGTAATCGTGCTATCACAAAGTAGAGGCACCTTAGTAAGCTCAAGACTGAAATCTCTCAAAGTAGCAATCATCCAAATCAACTGCGAGCAACAACTAGCCGCGGCAACGTACTCAGCTTCGCACGTCGACTGTGCCACGCTAGAACCGTTTGCGAGAAGACCAAGAAACCAAAGAAGACCCGAGAAACTGGCAAGTCCCAGAAGTGGACTTCCGATCAAGTCGACAACCGGCAAAGTCGGCGTCAGAATAACCACAACGCACAAGAGAGGAAGAGGTGGAGAACCAAAGACCAAATTCGGGAGTGAAGCGCAAGTACCTCATGATGCGTTTCACCATCTGCTTGTGCGAAGTCCGTGGGGACGCCTAAAAGCGAGCACACAAGCAGATGGCGAACTGAATGTCCGACCGGGTCGCTGTCAGGTACATAAGCGACCCGATCATGCTGCGGTACTCTGTCTGGTCCACCGCTTCTCCTTCCTTATTCGAATCCAAGGCAGTCGTAGTCGACATGGGCGTTGAAAGAGGCTTTGCCTCACCCATGTCAAACTTCTTCAAGATGTCCTTTGTGTACTTGCCTAGGTGCACAAACATCCCCTCCCGGGTTTGCTTGATTTGCCACCCGAGAAAGAAAGTCAACTCTCCCATCTTTCTCATCTCAAATTCCCTGCTCATTAGATCTGCAAACCTGGCAACAAGAGCATGAGAAGAACCACTAAAGATGATATCATCCACGTATATTTGGACAAGGAGAGTGCCTTTGCCTTGCTTGAGGAGAAACAACGTCTTATCTACCGATCCCATTTTAAAACCCTTAGCAAGAAGGTTCGCAATCTATCATACCATGCTCTAGGGGCTTGTTTCAAACCATACAAAGCTTTGTGAAGTTTAAAAACATGGTTTGGAAACTTAGGATTTTTGAAACCGGGAGGTTGTTTAACATAAACTTCCTCCTCTATGTAGCCGTTTAAGAAAGAACTTTTAACGTCCATTTGAAAAAGTTTAAAACCCTTACAAGCTGCAAAAGCTAGAAGGATTCTAATGGCTTCTAAATGAGATACGGGAGCAACGGTTTCCTCATAGTCTATTCCTTCCTTTTGAAAGAAGCCTTGAGCTACCAACCTAGCCTTGTTGCGCACTACCACCCCATCTTCACTTTGTTTATTTTTGAAAACCCATTTGGTACCTATGGGGTGGCAACTAGGTGGTGGAGGAACTAAGACCCAAATGCAATTTTGCTCAAAGTTTTCTAACTCCTCATGCATGGCATTAACCCAATCTGGATCCATCAAAGTGTGTCCAACATCTCAGGGCTCAAAAGAAGCGATAAAAGCCGAATGAGCAAAGTGAGAGATATAGGACCTGGACCGCGTGACTCGACGGTCAATGTCGCCGATGATGTTCTCCGGCGCGTGCGTTGGGTGTGGTGGGGAGCCTGCCTGGATGAAGTGGCCTCCCCCTCGACAGCAGCTGGAGCTCCCGCAGGTGCAACGGGCACCGACTGAGGAAGCTGCTCGAACGACCCCCATGTAGAGGAAGTAGTCGGATCGGGACCGTGAGCCGAAGTGGACGTCGCAGGGTCGACGGGGCAGCCAGTGGAGTTGGCTCGGGATCACCCCAATCATCATCATCTTGCTCCTCCTCCACAAAGATACTAGTGTTCACCTCATCATCACCTGCAAGCTCAAAAGCAGTGGAAACACAGGGCATAGTCTCATCGAAGGTAATCTCACAAGTCTCCATCACTCGGTTAGTCTCAAGGTGAAGTGCATGATAAGCATGAGAGTGAGTAGAATAACCAAGAAAGATACCGTCAGAAGACCGTGATTCAAATTTATCCAACTTACCGCTCTTTTTGAGGATGAAGCACCTGCACCCAAACACCCGTAGGTGACTTACCTTGGGTGGTCTCCCAAATCCCAACTCATAAGAAGTCTTCTTCTTGAAAGCTCGGAGGAAAGTGCGATTGGAAACATAGCAAGTAGAACTGAGTGCTTTGGCCCAATACCGCCTAGGAGTCCTATGCTCATCGAGCATCGTCCTGGCCATCTCAACAAGGGTCCGATTCTTGCGCTCAACAACACCGTTCTGCTGGGGAGTGTGAGGTGAGGAAAACAGGTGATCGAGACCCAAAGAAGAGCAAAGAGTTGCAAATTGAGCATTCTTGAATTATGTGCCATTGTCATTGTGGATAGCTCTCATGGCATTCTTAGGTAGCTCATTTTGCAATCTCAAAATCAGATCTCGAACAAGTGGAAAAGCCTCATTCTTACTCTCCAAAAAGAACACCCAAGAGTACCTCGAGTAGTCATCAACGACTACAACAACATACCACTTCCCTTCCTCCGACCTAATCTGGGCTGGACCAACTGTGTCCATGTGTAAGAGCTCGCCGGGTCGAGTGGTCATGATCTCAATCATAGGAGGATGGGAAGCAACAACCATCTTGCCATGCCTACAAGGATGGCAAACCAAATCCTTCTCAAACTTCAGCTTTGGTAATCCTTAGATAAGGTCCATTGAGCTAAGCCTTGCAAGCAAGTCAAAACTCAAATGTCCCAATCTCCTTTGCCACTTCCGAAGCTCGAAAGAAGAACCGGCAAGAAGACAACGAGAAGGTCCGGAAGAGATAGTAAAATCCGCACGAAAAACCTTCCCGAAGGGCAAAATCCAGCAAACAAGATCACCACGAGAGTCCAAAATCTGAGACAAGTTTGGCTTAATGCTCACTTCAAAACCGTCTTCAAGGAGTTGCGAAACCGAGAGAAGGTTAAAATGCAAATTTGCAATCAAAGCAACATCCTTGAGGACAAAAGACGAATTGACTTGAATCGACCCTCGGGACACAACCTTACCTTTACTCTTTTCCCCGAATGTAATGTACTCGGTGTGGTGCACGGGGTCAAGGCTGGAGAACCACTTGGCACTTCCGGTCATATGGCGTGAGAATCCGGAATCCACAAACCAAGTCTCCTCCAGTCCTCTTTCCTACATCAATAAAAGACATAGGGTGAGCAAACGGCACAACACTGGGGTTAGTAAACTGTGAAGGATACCAGTGTTGTCCCATTTGCCCAAAGAATGGATTAGAAGAAAAACCAAACATCTCCTATCCCATGGGAGGATAGCGATCACCACCATAGAAAAAACGTGGTCCGCTAAGGAAGGGAGGAGTAAAGCCACTGCCACGAGACCCGTAGTCGTATGGGTCATGACCGGTACCCCACCGGACACGACCACCGCGTGGTCTCGCCTCCTGAGGCCTAGCACCTTGAGGCATTGTACCTCTAGGCCTAGAAGTGCGCCTCTGAACTTCCGGTTCACGCACCCCAACTCGTGGGTGGTACATGTCCCGGTTGTTCAACTCAACCTGCCTCCGATCATCTCTCTTCCTCCTATAGAAAAAATCAGCCAAGTGCCCATCCCGCTCATAATACTCACAATGGTACCTCATCACACTCTTGGTAGGCACTCTCTTGTTGGGTTGGGTGGCTCTAGCATTCTTAGGAAGTGGATCACTAGAGATGTCGGGCATTGTGTCAAGTGGGTTGCGAAGGTGGTTCGGTTTGGCAATCCACATTTGCTTCTGTGGAGTGGTTTTGGGTGGTTCTTCAAACACACCATCTATCACAGGAAACTCAGAGGGATTGGTAGGCTTAGGTGGAGTGATCTTGGTAAGCTTGGGAGTTGTGGTAGGTTTCTCATTCTCGCTCAAACCACTACACTCACCGATCTTACCGAACATGCTATCGTCCTTCCCACCTATAGCAAAGCCTACTCCCGTGCTACCATCCCTTTTGCATTGGCTAAGCATCATCCCTAACTGCGGCTCTCGGCAAGACACCTAGCTCAAGATGGACCGAAGGTATGTGTTTTCTTCCTCGGTATGCATCTTGTCGTGTCTGCACGACGCGATCTCAAGCTCCAAAGCCTCAAAGCGATCTAGCTCTCTAGTGCTATCTGAGCTGACCTTCTCTAGCACAGCAATCCTAGCATCTCTCTGTGCCAGCTCAGAACGCAAGCCTAAGCAAGACTTGCACGCACCAAGTAAGCTAGTTCTAGCCTTCAGCTCACTGACCTCCTCAAGTAGAGTGCCATACTTGTCCTGGAGAGTGACAAGACTAGACATGTGAATGGCGCAATCATCACACTCTACCTCCTCGGTAACCACCACTTGTTCCTTAGCAAACTCTAGCTCATGAAGTGTGATAAGATACTTCGCCTTAAAATCGTTCCTCTCACAAGCAGCACGCTTGAGCAAAGCATCCTGACTATCAACGTGTCGTTCATGGACTCAAGCTCGAGAGAGAGGGATGCGATGGTGGGTGGTACCTCGGGTGTGTCAGAGTCGTAGTTGTAGTCAGGGCCTTCCTTGCGCTTGCCGACCTTGCCCTCTTCAATCTCCATGGTGCAAAAGCCACCGTGCTTGGCGTCGGCGTAGAAGCATAGGCCGTTGAACTTGTCCTCAACCTTTCCCTTCGACTCATCATCGCTTGAAGAAGCACCTCTGTCGGAGGAGGCATCGATGTCGCTGAGGGAGGCGAGGAAGGCTCAGTGCTTGGCCTTCACCTTGTCGATCACCTTCTTGGAGGACCTTCGGTGGTAGCCGCTCTTGGGCTTGTGCTTGTCCTCGAAGTGGTGCTCGCGCTTGTCCTTGCGCTTGGTGAAGTCGCCCACAACTTTCTTGGGACAGTTTGCGATGAAGTGATCCTCATCACCGCAACGGTAGCACCCCTTGGCTGAGCCACCACGTCGACGGTTCAAACGGTTGTTGTGAAACCGTGATAACTTAGTGATGACCAAAGCCAGCTCATCATCTCCAAGAGCCTCCACTTGATCCTCTGTCATAGAAATCAAAGACAAAGCGAACAAAGAGTGTGAAGGGTCAGAGGAGGAAGAAGACGTACCGCCGGGGCCAGAAACAAACGCCATAGATGGTTTGGAAGGGTTTTCGAACTTGGCCCGGGTCTAGTAGTCAATCTCCGAGGACTTGAGCTTGCTGAACAGCTCGTCCATGGTCAGGGCATCATAGCCCAGTGACTCCTGAATGGCAGCCGCCTTCATCTCCCACACCTTCCGATCAAGAGCATGCAAAAGCTTGATAGCCATCTCATGATCATCATAAGGCAAGTTGTCTCGATTAGCACACATCTTGTTGACGATAGATTGAAAGCGAGTGAACATCCCATCAACAGATTTGCCGGCCAACTGAGCAAAGTTCTCGTACTCTCTACGGTACGTGTCGAAGAGTCTGGACTTGATCTGAGGGTTGCCCTCATGATATCTCAAGAGTGTTTGCCATATCTCCCTTGCCATAGTGAGACTCGAAACCCGCTCAAACTCTAGAAGAGACAGACAAGAGAAGAGAATGCTACGGGCTCTTGCGTTTGACGCATGTTGTGTAACTTGGGCATCGGTGATTCGAGCCTCAAGAATCACGTAGTTCTCATTCTCACAAATCTCCCAAAACTTTGAGTCAAGCCCTTGGAGGTAAGCCGACATGCACACCTTTCAATAGGCAAAGTTGGTTCCATCGAAGTAGGGAGGTTTACCAGCACCTCGCTCCATGTTGCCTTCGCGGATCAAGAACCGTGTAAGGTGGATTGATCCTTAACCTGCTCTAATACCATTTGAAGGACCGGAAACGGTGACCAGAGAGGGGGTGAATGGGAGCCTCAAATTTCTCTCAAAATATTCAGGCCACTCTTCCCAAAGACAAACCCAACAAGCAAACTTACTCCACCAGCAAGATCACGACCCTAGAGAGGGTGGATACCTATGGTGATGACCAAGAGGTATAGCGGATCTTCCGGAAACCAAAAACTCAAACCGAGACACCGATAGTGTGGCTCTTAAACCCTAGAGAGAAGAGAAGAGAGCTCACCCAAAAATACTTATGAGAACTGGTCTCACAAGTGCTTCATCAAGTTCCCTGCGTGATTACGAAACCAACGCAACAAACGGAACTCAATTCAGAGTCCAGACGAGGGAGAAACGGTCAAAACAACGACGAAGAAAATCCTAAAAACCTTGCTGGAAGGGCGACAGACGCTGACAGAGGGCGACGAACTGAGTCCGACAGGCGACGGACGCTGGTCCGACGCTCAAAAAAACAGCCCGAAACAGCCCCTGCGACGGACGATCGCAACGGACGCTATCGTCAGCACTACGTAGCGTCCGGCGCCTCCGACGGATCATCGGACGCCAAACTCTGGAGTGTCCTACGCCCCCGAAATCTGCACAGTGAACCCGAAAATCATTTTCTCTCCTCCAAATCATCCCAAACCTCAACCAAATGAACTCCAACTGCAACCAAATTTTGTAGGCATGATCCTTGGGCGGTTGGGGAGCTATCCCAAAGAAATCATCGCTCAATTTGGAGAGGTTAAACGGAAACACTCGAATTTGGGGGAGAAAAGGCAAAACGAAGAACGCCACAAAGAAATCGACCAATCTATGTGCTCGTAATGAAATCAACCTAGGGATCTCATGAACTAGAGAGAGGGTAGAAAGAGAGAGAGAGTTGGGGCAAAATGATTAGGGTTCAAGAGATGGGATGAGGGATACCCCTTCACCCCCTACTTATCGGGCTTTGGCTATTTCCCAAAGACCCCCCTAGATACATTGAGTGAACTACCTAGCCTAAGCATTGCAGTCCAAGCTCCGGAAAATTTCTCCCGCATTTTGAATGGACGGCCCCGCTTCCTGCCAGGAGTTGCCGTCGCCTCGACGCAACCTCCCGGATTCCGCCACGTGCCATCCCCGCTTCCTCGGAAGCTCCGCCTAGGTTTTGAGGCCCAAACCCAGAAAACCCGCCACCGGTAGCTTTGGGCTCAACTACCGAACCCCGAGTTTTGAGGCCCAAACTCGGAAACCGTCCTCGGATGGTTTTGAGGCCCAAACCACCAAACCGCTCGACTCGAGCCACCTTGTCCTGGCCCGGTCGGACTCCGAGTCCCATAAGCCTCCGCTCGACCCGCTCGTCCACCGTCTTGACTCGGTCGACTCGGTCTACCTCCATGTCTTCTCACACTTGCCGGTGCCAAGTACTAGCCACCATAGCTAGTCCGCCGACGTCCATGGTCCCTCAGTCCGAGCCCCGCTTCCGCCCTTCACCGCTCTCAGTCCATCGGCACGGCAAGCCTCTAATCGACCTTCTCCACGCCAGTGACCACTGTCACTAGGCATAGCACCTGCACACCACAAGCCGATAGACAGACACACATTTGCTTTCGCAAAGGGTTAGAATCAAGCCACTCAAACTGAACAGCTCAAGTATTGGGCAATCATTCATCACAAAACTGAACTACATGGGTACTTACCCACCATGTGTTCGCAAAAATAAATATCTTAACATGAAAATTGCATATATTAAAACAACGTTGGTCAGAATTAATACATACAATCCCTTCGACATTAAAACTATATTACTGTTGGGTAAAATTAGAAATAATGCAGAATTAACTTATAGACTAAGTAATTATAATATTGATATTAACAACGATGGTTAAAAATAAAAATGTTATAAATTTTCTAAACTTAAAATTACTCCAAAATTAAATTCGCCCGTTGGTTTGAATTTAATTAAAGAACAAAATATTCTTAGCAACAGAAAAAACGTGACTAAACAATTCTAATAATATTTTCTAGAAAATGTACTAATATTTTCTCTACAAAATTTGTCGCGTTGGGTCAAAATTTTACTTATTTTTCTGGACAATATCTAAACTAATCAAATTTCTTATTACTTATTTTTCTTGAAAATAAAAATGGAAAAGACTTCTGTGTGCTAAGTGGGCCGGTGGCTCACATTTGGCCTTGCCGCTAATGCGGCGCGCATCCGCCCGCCTGGGCCGGGGCGGCCCATCTAACTGCGGACGCTGATGACCTTCCTATCTAGGGGTCGAGAATCAGATGGCCGAGCGTCTTCCTCGGTCGATCAAAACCGACTGAGCCAGCTAGCTCCTCCTCAACCCTAACGTCATTTCACCCTCCCCCCTTCTCCCTCCAGCAGCGGCGGTCGGAAATCGGACAAGCAGGCGATGACGGAGGAGAAAAAAAGGAGACGACGCTATTGAGGGCCCCCCTCGCCTGCGTGAGCGCTCGCCCTTGGCTGAGTGTGCCGTCGTCGAGCGGCATCACGGGTGGTGCCCACCCCCGCGTTGAGGTGCTTCGCTCGGCCGGCGAGCCCAAGGCCCGACGGCGGCGTGATCCTGCCGGCGGATGCTGGGCTCAGTACGGCTCAGTTCCCGCCGACCGCGGCTAAGACCGGCGAGGTGAGTGTTATACCCCCAGATCCGGTGATTTGCTTAGGGTTTGACTTGTCTGAGATCTGAGTTGCGCGAGGAGGTTTAGGGTTAGGGTTCGGTCTAATGCTTCTAGGCCGGGACGATGCTCAGGGCATGTCGCTCGGCGGCTAGCTGATCTCAATCTTAAACGAAACCCTAGATCTAACCACTTGTTAGATCGACTTTAACTGATACCATTGATTGTTTAGTGGATCTTCTAATAGTGGATTAGCCGGGTGAACTTAGGATAAAAAGTGTATTTGAATCAGAGAGAGAGAGAGAGAAGATTAGGGATCACCGTCAGCGGCATTAGGTGTTGTGTTGGAGTCCGCCATCCGTCCCTGTTGGTGGCAAGAGGTTGCAGAAGACCGGCGTGGTGGCGCCGGTGACCGTCGCGCTGGCGGCAGTGGAAGCAGAGGAGCTTCCCGTCACTTCTGCGGATCCCTAGATCGGATTAGGGTTAGGACTGTGGGTGAGGTACTGTAGCTCAGCGAATCTCGTGAGTCGAGCCCCTGCCCTCACCCTCCTTTAATATACCGCAGGTGACAGGGGCTCTCAGCCATTAGTTGGGCCGGGCTCCCCGATCAGGAGCGGATCAAGGTTCTAATTGGTCTGTTGGGCCCAATGAGGAGAGATCAAACACTAACAAGGAAGAGTAGCAGGGGCAAGAACAGAGTTTTTGTTTGAACTGCAGATTATATTACTCATTAGACTCAGCACAATCGCTGGTCACCAACTCCTCCAAAAAGGAAAGAGCAACATCCCAGGTGTTCTGTATGCCAATAAGAAGATTACAACCAAAGGCCGCTAAAGTATCGGCTACCTTATTACATGAACGATGACAAACAAGAATTCTACAATTTGTAAACTCTGAAAACAAAATATTCTCTGAAAACAAAATATTGTGTATTTCAGCTACTAGGCCACCCAGTGGCGACAAGCGATACTCCTCCCCTTCAACTGCATCTTTCACTTGAGTTGCATCCGTCTCAAGAAAAAGTCAGGAAGCTCCCAACCTCGCTGCTGCTTTAGCATCTTCCACAAAGCCGATTAGCTCCACATGAAAAGCATTTTGCAGAAACTGTTCAACACCTGCTCAAGCTTGGATCATTTCTCCATGTTCATCACGAATTATGAAGCCCCATCTACCAGAATTTGTTTTACAATCAAAGGCTCCGTCTGAATTCACCTTCAGGCCTCCCGGCTCTAGTATATTAGTATATTCCATTTACTTCTCTGACAGGGAAATGACAGCTCTGTCTCTATCCCCTTTGCTTGAAACCGATCAGATAGTGCTGCCGTCACATATGCAACTTCCACTGTCGTTCTCCGCTTGCCTTATTCCCTAAAGCCATTCCTCTCGTTTCAGCATAGCTACAACAGTAGGATCGTCATTAGCTGGGGTTTTTGTCCAAGTTTCATAATTTTCTCCGTCATTTCCCTTGGCGAGTATGCTTCCAACAATTCAGTCCTGACCGCTTCCTGGTTCAGCTCCCTCCAAACTGTTGAAATATCTGGCGTAGGCTTAGGTGAAGTTGTTGCACCACGTGTGCATTTGATACAACTTTGTACTAGTTAGTTAGGATACCTCTTTGTATACTTGTGTTGTAAGTAAGGTTGTTAATAGAATGTTGTCCAAGATTGTAAGTGACACGCTGAGGGTTTTTCTCAGCTATATTAACACGAAGCCGTGAACCCGAAAGGGTATCACGTTCACCTATTTTCACACAAACAACTTTCACCGCTTTAGGAAAAAGTGAGCCCCGTCCTCGTCAAGCCTCTGGCACATACAACAAACTGTATCAATCTTCATGCCTCTACTTTCTAAGATGTTTCATAATGCCAAAGTGTTGTGGCTCAGGCGCCACAGAAAATGTCTGATCTTTGGTGGGCAGTCGGGGTCCTAGAGTTTTTTTTTTCCAAAAAATCATCTTTCCCTATGCTTCCTTCTGTTCCTCCTGGCCTCACCCTTCGCTGCTTTCGGTTTTCTGTTGCCCTATGGACCTTGTAAGCCGACCACACAGAGAAGCGTCCCTTGTTGTAGTGCCATACTCCAATATCTTCCATCTCCAAATGCACTGGTATGGACTGGATCAAGCGGGCATCTTCCGCGCAGAAAATTTGTTCAATAAGTGCAACATCCCATGTCTCTGTCACTGAATTTATAAGCTCATGAACTCTTGTAACAATGTTTCAGCCTCTTGGTGTTACTGCCCCCTAGTGTGATCCCGTGGGAGCAATGGATCAGCTCATATGCCGACATTTAGTCCACTCCCAATTCTCTAGATTATGCCCTCGTTCAGAACCTATACTCCTTGCATAATGCTACGCCAAGTGTAGGAGCACCCATCCCTGACTCTGGCCTTTAACGGATCACAATTAGGAAAGTATTTTGCCTTGAAAATTTGAGCACATAGAGAGTGTGGCTTTTGTAATAATCTCCATCCCTGCTTGGCTAACATAGCCATGTTAAAGAAGTGGAGATCCCTAAAGCCCAGCCCTCCATCATTCTTTGTTGCGACTAATCTTTCCCAACTCACGAGGGGCGAAGCCCAGTAGTAGCACGTGGGTGCCCAGGCACCCCCTCCAATTCCAAATTTTCCTGAGAACTAGCAAGTTTCAGCCCTGTAGGCAGCCCCTAAGGCCCAAAACGAGGCACCCCCTCCAGCCCAACAAGCCCACTGTTCACTTTGTTCCTAGCCAGGCAAAACGTCGCTGTGCGAAGCTCCTTCCGCGCAGACCTTCGGATTCGAAGCGTCGCTGTGCGCAGGCCTGGCTGTGCGATCGTCCCTTCGTCTTCAAAGCCGCTGCCGCTGCCGCTGCGCAAGTTCGAGCCGGCGTCGTCGCCCCAGCCGGCCAGACCCCATCCTCGGCCAGCGCTGCAAATTGCAATGCCATCCTGACGTCCGTCCCGGTGCTGCCGTCCTGGTCCACTACTCTGTTGTCCGCTCGGCAATCACAAGGGGACTGCGACTTGCTGCTCTGCTCGACTTGAGTCGGCCATCGCTGTTCTCTACGGCCCTAACGGTGAGTGCTTGCCCTCAAATTTATTCTCCAGATTTTGAACCGCAATTTGATTATGCAAATAAAAAATTATAGATAATTATGGAAAGGTATTACAAACGAAAAGCTCAAGAAACAATTGATGGTAATAGAATTTCATGTCCAGAGAAAATCAATTGGGATGAGGAGATTAAATATGACCCTGGTTTGAGTAAATAAATTGATGCTTATCATCCTAACCTAAGAGAAAAGGTGAGAAGAAAATACTTGGAGAATGGACCTTGCCAGCCTCGGACATGTAATTTTCCTGTTACACAAATTGGAGATAAAGAGAAGCCAAGAAGATTTATTTCAGAATGGTTTGATGAGTTTCGTCCTTGGCTTGAATATAGTGAGGCAAAGGATAGAGCATATTGCTTTTATTGTTTCTTGTTTAGAGAAAAGAAAGATGCAGGATATGATGCATTTGTGGTTAATGGTTGGAATGGTTACCACAGGAAAGAAATGCTATAATGCAATGAAGAAGTGTGATGATTTGTTACAAAGAAAGCAACACATAGATGTTGCTTACAATCAAATCAGTGAAGTTGCTAAGAAGGCCTATTTTACTAGGTTGAATGGTTCTATTGATACAGCTAGACTATTGTTGAAGCAAGGATTGCCTTTCCGAGGTCATGACGAGTCAAAAGATTCTTACAATAGAGGGAACTTCAAGGAGTTCTATGATTTCTTAGCAGAACATGATTCAATGTTACGCAAAGCTGCGACTACAAATGCTACAAAGAATAGTTGTTTACTCGCTCCTGAAATTGAGAGGGACGTTGTTAAATGTTTTGCAAATGAGATTGTACAATCTATCCTTGAAGAAGTTGGGAATGATGTCTTTTGCTTGTTAGTTGATGAGTCAAGAGATGTTTCTTGCAAAGAACAAATGGTTGTGGTCTTGAGGTATGCTGATAAATTTGGGATTGTGAAAGAGAGGTTTGTTGGCCTTGTACATGTGACTGAAACAACCTCTTCGCACCTCAAGTCATCCATTGATTCTCTACTTGCAAAGTTTAAATCAAGCTTAAAGCAATGTCGAGGCCAAGGATATGATGGTGCTAGCAATATGCGAGGTGAGTTGAATGGCTTGCAATCTTTGATCATGAGAGATAGTAAAACAACTTATTATGTTCATTGCTTTGCTCATCAACTTCAATTAGTCATTGTGGCAACTATGAGAAAACATAAGGGTGCAAGTAATTTTTTAAACATGATTTCTATCTTGCTGAATGTGGTGGATGGGTTGGCTAAGAGAAGGGATATGATTAGAGATATCAATCATGATCAAGTGAAGTAGGCATTAGGTTGTGGGCAACTTGAGACAGGGACAATGTTAAATCAAGAGCAATGTCTTCAAAGGCCTGGAGATACTAGATGGAGTTCTCATTATAAAACTCTGAAAAGTTTACGCAACATGTTTCCTACAATAGTTGAAGTGCTAAAGGTTGTTGAAAAAGATGACAGAGATTGGAAGAATAGAGATCAAGCATCAAATCTTCTAGTATACTTCCAATCTTTTGACTTTGCCTTTTATTTGCATCTCATGTTGACTACATTAACTGCCACAAATACATTGTCATTAGCATTGCAACACAAGGATCAAGATATTGTCAATGCTATTGGATGTGTCAAATCAACTAGACTTCATTTGGATGATCTTAGAATAGATGGTTGGGAAAAATTATTAGATGAAGTGAATGAGTTTTGTGACTTGCATGAAATTGATAGAGTGGAAATGGAAAGTACATATATTGATCCCCGACAGCCTAGGAAAAATCCAGGAATTACAAACAAGCATCACTATATTGTGGACTGCTTTAATGATGTTATTGATTGGTTAGTTCAAGAGCTTGATAGCCGCTTTAGTGAGACGACCTCTCAATTGCTTGTTTACTCAGCCGCTTTCAATCCTAAACACTCATTTCATGCTTTCTATGGGGAGGCTTTGATGGGCTTAGTGAAAGGTCATATATGGCTAGAGGGGGGGTGAATAGCCTATTAAAAATTCTACAAACCACTAGAGCAAAGGTTAGATTAACACTTAAGCGAAAATTTTTGCTCTAGCTCTACTAGAGGTGCAAAGCCATCTATCCAAGCAATTCTAGTCAATTGAGTGTCTAACAAACAATAGCAAGAACATAAGACACTCAACACAAACACTAGTAAGAAGAACTAACAAGATAAGCTAACTAGCAAGAGAGCTAACTACACAAGATATGAAGAAGGTAAATACAAAGGATAGATGTCACTACAAGAAATCAGGCCTTTTATGACAATTATAAGTTTATTTTTTGTCATAGAAGGCCCGTCATATAAGACCTTCTATGATAATTTTTGTGACAATTTTTCATTTATGACAACTTCTATGACAGTTACAGCTGTCACAGACTCACAAATTGTCATAAATATAGCAGGTAATTGTCATAGAAGGTCTTATATGATGGGCCTTCTATGACAAGAAATAAACTTCTAATTGTCATAGAAGGCCTGATTTCTTGTAGTGTGTGATTGTTATACCGATGTCTTGTGATGGATGGATGACAATTTGAAGAACCAATCACACTGAATACCAATGAGTAGTCGGGAGACAAGGTGACACAAAGATTTTTCTACCGAGGTTCACTTGGTTGCCACCAAGCTAGTCCCCTGTGTCGACTACTCAATTGGTCATTCGCTGACTAATAGACAATCACAAGCCTAGCCCACTACTCGGGCGCCACAAGACTCCACCCAAATGAGAGTAACTCAATGACACGAGCAATTAACTAAAGTTACCCTTTGGCGCTCCGCCGAGGTGGGTACAAGCCCTCTCACAATCGATGCAGCCAGCCGCAAACAATCACCAACTTGCGTCGAAGCTTCTCCACCGCCCGAGCCGTCTATGTCACGCCCCCAACTAGGGCCTAGACGCGACAGCTACCACACATTTATAAAAACTATTTATAACCCTGCAAGGCATATAATAACCATGGCGAGAAGTGGATCAAAAATCGTTCTTCTTTATTTATTCATAGTTTTGGTACATTTTACAAGATTAAGGGGGGCGTTTGGATCGTTACCGGTGTCTGCCAAAGGTCTGCTCGCCTCATTTCGCCTAATTTCAGCTAGCGTTTGGTTCACTACTGCATGTGCGGCATGCCAAACCGTGCCTAGGCGCCAGCAGTTCATTTTTCCTGCCGTAGCTAGCTAAAAGTGCGGCGCTGTTCTTCTGCGCCAGACTTGTGGCGCGACCGGAGCTCTGGCGTGGCAAAGTAAGGTAGTAAGCCAAACGACCCCTAAAACACAGTTATTCAAACTACAAGTTACCACCATAGCTACACCTAGTCGTTTCCTTCCCGTCTAGCTCGGTCCATTCTTTTATAAGCTGAAAAAACATATTTAAATACAAGGGTGACTACGATGAATCATACTCAACAAACAATATGATATTAATAAAACTAGCAAAATATGTAGGCGCGAGAAATATTTAACACATCATAATATTTTGAAAACAAACAATGGTTTAACTGCCACACATGACCGCAAGCTTCCCAACCCGGAAGTCACAGGGGTGAAATTTCACACTTTTATACTCTATAGAGTGGTACACAGACACCAAGGTCTCTACTAGGACACCATGCGTGCATGCATGTTCTGAAGAGAAGAGCTCTTAGGCCCTCTGAGAATCGTATCTCTCGACTTACTAGCATTTGGTCGCTCCTACGGATCCATCACCAAGCACCCTATTCGGAGCCAGAGTCATTCCTATTGGAGAACTCAGACAGTCCCATTTCTGTACCATGACCGGCACAATATGATTGCCGTCGCAACATCAGTTTTTTTAAAAAGAAATTTCGGCAACATAACGGCGTAAAAATGAAGTGCCCCGAAAATTTAAGCATTACAACACTTGAATAAACACAACATTAGGAAATATAAAATGATAGGTAAAATATAAATAACACACATGAACCAAATATAAATAATATAGAAAGTATAAATGAGACCATAACAAAAATATAAAACTCACGCAAAAAGTAGGCAACCCCACAGCTGAAATATAAAACGCACGCAAAAAAGTAAAATAACACCACAAATATAAATATAAAACGCACGCAAAATGAAAAGCAACACCACAACTGCAAATATAAAATCACGAAAATATGAGTAACTTGAATATAAATGTCAGCCGATCGAGTGTTAGCGTGTTAGATGTTCACTTGTTAGTCGGTACAAATAAATAACGAAGAGTAATAGCGTGCATTCTGCTTGCCTGAATACTAACTACTACTATTCTCTAGCACCCAATCACGATAGCAACAGGAGCTACCCTTCATAGTGCTATCCCACTCTTAGCTGCTATTGCTTGCTTGCTGATGCTATGAACCGGCAGAGCAGTCCTATTTATAGGCGGCAGTCAAGGGAAGTACGCCAGTGAAGGTTTGAGAATAGTGTAGAATCAAGGAGATCCTACTATATTATTTTCTAATAGATTTACTAAAGTATTATTGTTCTTATTTTCTTTGTACCTTGGCCTGATATTTATCGTGGACTAGTGCTGATAGCTCTCCATCTCTAATGTCCAGGTGCACGCAAGGTAATTACAAGTTCCATGGATATCCACGCTGACACTAGGAAATCATTACGTACCTATTATCTAGACTATGGGGCTACTACGTAGCTTTTGACAAAATCACGTATGCATGCTTCTAAAAGGATTATTGGTGTGTACAGGCTCATGTATCACTCTATTACATTGCTACCCTTCTAGGGTTGGCCCATCTATCTAATGACAGAATTCTAGCATGGTATCAGAGCAAGGGTTTCTCACTTCCCTCTCTCCCTCTCCCACCTCCAGCCGCCAGGCTCGCCGGCGCCGTTGCTGTTGCCGGCGGCCGCCGCCGCCAAGGCCGGCTTCTCTCCCTCCCTCCCCTCCCCATGGGCGCCGCTCGCCGGCTCCCCAGCACCCGCCGCCGCCGGCTCACTTGCACGCGTTTTGGCTGCCACCACCGCCGCTGCGGGCGTGGACGGCACGTGGCCTCCCGGCACGGGCGCGGACGGCGCGTCCCCTCCCGGCGCGGGAGCCGACGACGCATGTCCTCCCAGCATGGGCGAGAGTAAATAATCATATAATTCAAATATTGATGATGGACTAGATATTATTCACTCCTATGCATTTATAAACCTCAAAATTGGGAAAACACTTATACGACATGCTTAAGCTACCAGGCTTACATGGTGTTAGTGAACGTACACACAAATAGAATTAAAATACCCAGTACTATGAGCCTTTAGATATTTAGTAATATTTCACTTGCTATATTCATTACAAAGAAAGTTAAACTTTGGTTATACATTTATTTGACCAAGCTCATATCATGTATTATATAATACTTTGCATGAACTATGATTTATTTAGTTAACTACAATTTTAATAACATGGATAATAACCCATAAAACATGGGGTATTACAGTCTAGGTGTTGGCAAACACCAAGAATAACAAGATCAACGCGGCGATGACGAACACCAAGTGCTACTAGATGCAAATCACTAAGCAATGCACTTAGATGCACTCTATCTCTTTTGGATGAGCAAAAGATCAAAGAGATGAGTGGGAGAGGTGCTCAAGAGCTCTCAAGAGTATGCAATGAAAGAATGAGGCAAGAGATGTGGCTTCAACCGGCCACAACCCTTTAAATAGACACTCACCCCTCCAAAAACTAGCCGTTGTGACTGCGTCGCACCCATCGGACGCTCGATTATGTTGCATCGGACTCTCCATCACCAGCATCCGTTGTGAATCCAGAGAGCTCCAGAACGCGTCTTTTTCCATCAGACGCGTTCGTCGCCCTTCCATCGGACGCTCCTCAGCGTCCGTCGCCTTCACGTCTGTGTCTTCTGAGTCCATCGGACGCTACTTGGAGTTTAGCCCAGCGTCCGTCGTGATTCTTTTAAGTGTCCGTCGCCAGAGTCCGTTGTGAATATAGAGAGCTCCCAAAGCCATCCGATGCGTTGTCTGTTCCGAGGCTGAGCTAGAGTTTGCTCGACGGACACGCCGTTTCCTTGAGCCAGCGTCCGATGCCCTTTTCTTGACTCTGTCTTTTCCAACCTTGCTCCAATGTGCAAAACACTTATGGTACTTCCTTAGAGAAGATGTTTAACATATATTTTTAAGTCTTTAAAGCAAGGTTATGTTACTTGGTTGATTAATGCATATGCATGAATGACAACACCTAGTAGCACTTGATAACCATAATCACAACATGTTTTTCCCTTCTTGATAGTACGGCTATCTAACCTAAATGTGATCACAGTCTCTATAGTGTCTTGACGACTAAACCAAAAATGACCCTATGATATACCTTTCCCTTGAGCCCATTTTTGTTTTCCTCTTTCTTCTTTTCCTTGTGAAAGGTCTAGGTATGGCTAGAGGAGGGGTGAATAGCCTAATAAAATTTTCTACAACAACACTTAGCAAACTTGTTAGAATAAAACATGGCGATAAGCAAGTTTGCTCTAGCTCTAATGTTAGGCAAGCCACCTACCAATTCTAGTTACTAGCAAGATATGTTCTATGTCACACAACAGGGCTAGATCACTAGTACTACTAGACTAAGCTACACAAGCTAAGCTAGAGGCTCTACTTTGCAAGAATGTAAAGAAAGTAATACAAAGCTAGAGATAGAATGGTTATACCAACGGGAAGAGATAAGCCAATAGATAACCAATCAATCACAAGATGAATCCTCGGTAGAGAGACAATCAGACACAATATTTTTTACCGAGGTTCACTTGTTTGCGAACAAGCTAGTCCTCGTTGTAGCGATACACCCACTTGGAGGTTCACGCGCTAATTGGCAATCCAAGCCAAACCCGTTCAAGCGTGCCGCACAACCAACACAAGATGGGGATCCCCAAGCTACTCGGAATCCACTAGATATACCTTTCGCGAACTCCCGCGGGGTAGGTTCAATAACCCCTTACAATCCACCGATCGGAGCCGGAGACAATCACCTTCCTCCGCTCAACGATCCTCGTCGCACCAAGCTGTCTAGGAGGTGGCAACCTCCAGGAATAACAAGAGCTCTGCGATGACGATGATCACCAAGTGCCACTAGTATGCAATCAAAGAGCAATGCACTTGGATTCACTCAATCTCTCATGAAATGATCAACTATGTCAATGAGATGAGTGGTGGAGCTTCTCACAAGCAAGCACAAGTGTGTGAATGAATAGAATGTGCAAGAAGTACCACAAAGGGCTAGCTATATCACCTTATATAGCCCACTCACACAACTAGCCGTTTTGCCCTTCAAACTGAGATCATGCGTCCCATCCAGACGCACTTTTCACATGGGGTCCGGACCATCAACAGTGTCCGGACCCCTTCACAGCAGAGAGCCAACGGCTTTGCTCAGCTCTCCGGACGCAGCCTCCGGTCGCGCGCCAAGCGCAGTCCGGACCAACGGCCACGCGTCCGGTCACCTAGCCGTTCGAATCGGCTTCTTCCCGCGCGCACCGCAGTGTGCCACGTGCCTCCGGTCGCTTGCAACAGTAGCATCCGGACTCTACTATTCATGGGTCCGGAAATATATTTCCGCGCGCCCGAGAACACCCGAGAGCTGCCCCGAGCAGCCAGCACCTCCGGACCCGCTCCGGTTCCTCCAACCGGACTATCACCTGCGTCCGGTCACTTCACACAGAGAGCAACAGAGAGGGAAGGCACTCCAGACGCATGTCCGGTGCCCTACGTCCGGACCAACACTTGCGTCCAGATGCTCCTCCTCAGCTAGGCACGCTAGGGTATGCCTCCGGACCCATCACCGATGGTCCGGATTGGCCATGTACGTCCGGACCACTATCCGAGGCTCTTTTGAGTTGCCCAACACTTCTCCAACTTCTCCAAGCTTCCAAGAGCCAACACTAATTGATCCAAACACTTGAGCACATGTGTTAGCTTTCAGTTCACAATTATCTTAGATTAAGTTGGTGTTTCACTTGGTTCAATTGATTTTAATGCAATGCATATGAACCTAGTGGCACATGATAACCGTAATCATACTTAAAAGCTCCCTCATTGATAGTACGGCTATCTATCCTAAATGTGATCACATCCTCTATGATGTCTTGATCACCAAACCGAAAAATGGTTCCTAGCATTCACCTTTGCCTTCACACCATTTTCCTTTCCACCACCATGCTAGAGCTTGTGCCATCCACACTTGATCCACCTTGCTCCATCACATGGTATGTACCAACCTATCTCATGATTCACACTTAGAGATCCAGGTTAATACTTAGGTGGGTTTCATCAATTACTCAAAACCAAAACACATGGGGACTCTCACCTTGTCCATGGAGCACTTGATCCATCATGATCATCGTTCTAGCTTCACAAGTCAAGGTGGATCACTCTAGCTAGATCACATGCTTAGCACTAGGGTTAGTCCATAAGGTTTCATCAATTAACCAAAACCAAACTTGGACTTCTTCCTCTCATCATCACTAGAGTCATCATCGGAGGAAGAGGCATCACTATCCCAAGTTACCATATATGATTCACCCTTCTTCTTCTTGGTGAATGATAGCTTCTTCTCCTTTTTGTCATGCTTGCCCTTCTTCTTCTCATCATCATCATCATCACTATGGTTGGGGCAATCGATTATCATGTGATCGGTGCTCTTGCATTTGTAGCACCTTCTCGCATAATCCTTACTCTTGAAGTTGTCTCTTCTCTTTTTAGCCCCATAGCCCTTCTTCTTCATGAACGCCAAAGTTGCGCACAAAGAGGGCCATCATCTCATCATCAATGTCACTTGCATGTTCATCATCACTTGAGTCTTGCTTTCTTGCTTTGCTCTTGCCCTTGGATTATGAAGCCTTGAATGCTAAGCTCTTCTTATTCTCCTCTTCTTCTTTGACCTATTCTTCATCACTTTATTCATTGTATTGCTCTTCAGTCATGATCTCTCCAAGCACTTCATTTGGAGTAATCTCGGTCAAACCATTTGTCCTAATTATTTGCCTCAAATTTTGTATTTCTTGAGCAAACAACCAAGAAAGCGGTTTGAGAAGTCTTCATCCTTGACCTTCTCACCCAATCCCTTGAGATCATTGATGATCACTTGGAGCCTATGAAACATCTCCGGGATTGACTCATCATCCTTCATCTTGAAGTGAGATAGCTTGTCCTTGAGCATGTATAGCTTTCAGCTCTTTACTTTGGCAGTGCCTTCATATGTATTTTCTAATCTCTTCCACACTTCACAAGCCTTGTCAAGATCCTTGATTTGCTCAAACACCTTTGAGTCAATGCCATTGTATATGACATTGAGAGCCATTGTGTTGCATTGGTTGTTCTCTTGCTCTCTAGGTGTCAGGCTATTGACATCTAGGATGACAAAGTCCTTCTCAGTCACTTGCCATACCATCTCATGAATACAGCCTAGATGCATCTTCATCTTTCTCTTCCAATAATTAAATGACGTGTCATCAAACATTGGTGGTTTGCTACCCACATGGTTGAATGATATTTGAGTCATCACTAACATCAAAGGTTGTTAAGCCTGATAATAGAGGTGACCACGAATCTGATACCACTTGAAAGGTCCTAGATGGCTAGAGGGGGGTGAATAGCCTATTAAAAATTCTACAAACCACTAGAGCAAAGGTTAGATTAACACTTAAGCGAAGCTTTTTGCTCTAGATCTACTAGGGGTGCAAAGCCACCTATCCAAGCAACTCTAGTCAATTGAGTGTCCAACAAACAATAGCAAGAAGCTAAGACACTCAACACAAACACTAGCAAGAACAACTAACAAGATAAGCTAACTAGCAAGAGAGCTAACTACACAAGATATGAAAAAGGTAAATACAAAGGATAGATGTGATTGTTATACCGATGCCTTGTGATGGATGGATGGCAATTTGAAGAACCAATCACAATGAATACCAATGAGTAGATGGGAGACAAGGTGACACAAAGATTTTTCTCCCGAGGTTCACTTGGTTGCCACCAAGCTAGTCCCCGTTGTGTCGACTACTCAAGTGGTGATTCGGTGGCTAATAGGCAATCACAAGCCTGGCCCACTACTCGAGCGCCACAAGAATCCACCCAAATGAGAGTAACTCAATGAGACGAGCAATTTACTAGAGTTACCCTTTGGCACTCCGCCGAGGTGGGTACAAGCCCTCTCACAATCGATGAAGCCGGCCGCAAAGAATCACCAACTTGCGCTGAAGCTTCTCTACCGCCCGAGCCATCTAGGTGTTGGCAAACACCAAGAATTACAAGATCAACGCGGCGATGACGAACACCAAGTGCTACTAGATGCAAATCACTAAGCAATGCACTTAGATGCAATCTATCTCTTTCGGGATGAGCAAAAGATCAAAGAGATGAGTGGGAGAGGTGCTCAAGAGCTCTCAAGAGTATGCAATGAAAGAATGAGGCAAGAGATGTGGCTTCAACCGGACACAACCCTTTAAATGGGCACCCCCTCCAAAAACTAGCCATTGTGACTGCGTCGCACCCATCAGACGCTCGATTATGTTGCATCGGACTCTCTGTCACCAACGTCCGTTGCGAATCCAGAGAGCTCTAGAACGCGTCTTTTTCCATCGGACTCGTCCGTCGCCCTTCCATCAGACGCTCCTCAACGTCTGTCGCCTTCACGTCTATGTCTTCTAAGTCCATTGATCGGACGCTGCTTGGAGTTTAGCCCAGCATCCGTCGCGATTCTTTTCAGCGTCCGTCGCCAGAGTCCGTTGTGAATACAGAGAGCATCGAGAGAGCTCCCAAAGCCATCGGACGCGTCCGTCGCATAGCCATCAGACGCTTCTCAGCGTCCGATGCCTTGTCTGTACCGAGGCTGAGCTAGGGTTTGCCCGACGGACGCGTCGTTACCTTGAGCCAGCGTCCGATGCCCTTTTCTTGACTTTGTCTTTTCCAACCTTGCTCCAATGTGCAAAACACTTATAATACTTTCTTAGAGCAGATGTTTAGCATATATTTTTAAGTCTTTTAAGCAAGGTTATGTTACTAGGTATGCATATGCATGAATGATAACACCTAGTAGCACTTCATAACCGTAATCACAACACGTTTTTCCCTTCTTGATAGTATGGTTATCTATTCTAAATGTGATCACACTCTCTATAGTGTCTTGAGCCCATTTTTGTTTTTCTCTTTCTTCTTTTCCTTGTCCATGGAGCACTTGATCCATCATGATCATCCTTCTAGCTTCACATGTTAAGGTGGATCACTCTAGCTAGATCACATGCTTAGCACTAGGGTTAGTCCATAAGGTTTCATCAATTAACCAAAACCAAACTTGGGCTTTCACTTAGCTAAACTATATCCTGATGATTTTACCGATGATGATATGAGGGACCTTAGCCATGAACTTCGCCTTTCTATTGCTGATGTGAGAGAAGATAATAGATTCTCTAACATAAACACTATTGGTGAGCTCTCTCAAAAAATGGTAGAGACGGAGAAATATCCTTTGTACAGATTGGTCTATTGACTTTTGAAGCTTGTGCTAGTACTGCCTGTCGCAACAGCTACAGTTGAGAGATGTTTTTCGGGCATGAAGATTGTAAAAACAAGTCTGTCTAATCGCATGGGTGATCAACACCTAAGCCATAGACTTATTTGCTATATAGAGAAAGAAGAAATGAAGAAAGTTAGCAATGAGACTGTGGTTCGTCGTTTCATCACCATGGAAGGAAAAGGGCGTAAATATGATCTCTAAGAGGTAATACAAATGCAATGAATTTATTTTTAGTGGATAATTTTACATTTTCTTAATTAACCTATTTGTTCTCTTTTCTTTAGGCTGGATCATATATTTTTCTATATGGGACATCTTTTGTTCATCGTTTTGGCATACACTACCAATGTCATCATTATTTTGTTATAAATGGTGAGTGCTATTGCCTTTGGCTTTACTAGTTTACTTATGTTTTCACCAAAATCACATTGTCATTACTGGAAGTTGAATTTTGAGGTTAAAATTATGAGTTAGTTATGTTTTTTGTTTGAACCTCACATGAGTCACTACATTCATGATGAAGTTGTGCACCCCGACTCATTCGCTCTAGCTTCGCCCCTGCCTAGCCCTAGGACATTGTGATCCAACTCCCCGAATCTTTTTTCTTAACTCTAATCATATGGCCCCGCTTCTTGCCTAGACTTACCATCGCCTTGACGGAACCTCCAGGATTCCGCCACGTGCCCCCCCCCCCCGCTTCCTCAGAAGCTCCGCCCGGGTTTTGAGGCCCAAACCCGTGACCGGTGGCTTTGAGGCTCAATGACCAAACCCTGAGTTTTGAGGCCCAAACTTGGGAACCGTTCGACATGTGTCACCGTGACCTCAACTGCCCGAGCGCCAAGTCATCTTGAGCCTTCCTAATTGATTCGCTCGCCCGTTATCTTGACATGGTCAACACGGTCTCCTCCATGTCTTCTTGCACTTGTCGATGCCAAGTGCCAGCCACCACGACTAGTCCTTCCGCCCTCCGGTCCGTCGGTCCAAGCCTCATGTCCGCCCTTCACCGCTCTGAGTCCATCGGCACGACACGTCTCTACTTGACCTTCACCTCGCCATTGACTACCTCCTCCGGACTCGACACCTACACAACACAAGCCAAAAGATAAGTACATTTCTGCTTTCGCAGTGGATTAGTGAACTTGCTTAAACTGAAATACTTGCATGTTAGTCAATCACTAATCATCTAAAACTGAACATCATGGGCACATATCAACCAATGTTCGCAATTACCCATCATAAAAGTATACATGTATCATTATTTCATAAATATTTTTATAAAAATAAGAGGTTAAAATTGTGTTTGAGAGACTGTATCGCTGTCCAAAATATCATCTAATTAGCATACAGAGGGAGTATGAACGGACTCTTCAACCTATCCTCTTTGGTACAGACAAGCACAAGTTATTGTTTAATACTATGACTGATTAAACATATTTAGATTAATTTGTATGTTTTATCTCTTTTCATTTTTTAACTCAATAGATATACTACAAACTCTTTGTTTTTTCATCTAGCTCTAAGAAGCTTATCATTATTGATCTATGCATTTTCCAATCTATATTCATAGATTTTCTCTATTTGCACGATACATATGTGTACCTTCGATATACATTTAGTTAAAACCATAGTATCAACTACGGTAATTCTTGTTATTTACGATGTCATGAATCCAAATTTTGATTTTCTAAATTAAATTACTCTTATTGATTGCTACAAACTTTTTTTATCTTAAAGTTAAGTTGAAACTTTGGTACGTACTTATTGTATCTTTCATTAACATTTTTTGTACTTATCAAAAATAAGAACCTTAGATCATAAACTACATTGGTAAGTAGTAAAATGGAATAAACAATTATTTAAATGTTGGACCATTATTATGTTTAAGATCATTCGTAGAGCTTGAAGGGAGATCTAGGATGGCCACTAGTGCTAAGTTCAAGAGGATATCAATATTAAGCCTTATAATGACTATTTGTTCAAAAGGAATCTCAGAAGCTAGAAAGATATAGCCACCTATGATCTGCCTAACCTTCCCTAGCCCACTTCTCAATATATTTGAAGTTTTGAATTTTTCATGGCCCACAGAAACTTTAAATTTTCGTGGCCCACTTCTCAATATGTTTGAAACTTTGAATTTTCATATCGGAGAATTATATGTGCACTGAGTTTTTTTACTATGCTTGAAATTTCCTCTCATTTCCTCATATTTCCTCCACAATATTCTAAGTCTTTTCTAATTATATTCGTAAAGGGTATTTTAGGCACTACTAAATTCTAATCCTTACGCAACGACAAGAAAACGTTGCAATAAATCCAATTTAGTTGCAAAAGCTACATGTTGCAACCGAATTGCGTTTGTTGCCGGTCGTTGCAAAAAGCTATTGCAACGATGTTATATCGACGTCGTGGCCCAACTAAGCAACCTGAATGAGGGAAATTATAGAAAATCAAATATACAAAATTTCCTCCTATTACTCCAATCATTATTTTCACAAATATCAAATTACCGTATAACCCTTGATTAGAAAAAACAAATACAGAAACGGAATTACTACCCCTTTATTTGGAGTCTTAATTATCTGAGTTTTGAAGGAAATGAGAAGAAATTTGGCGCACATGGGAGGAAATTTGGCGCATATGGCCCATTGGTCATACACATCAGAATTTCCTCCCATTTTCTCTCTAGAATTTCCTCCAGCCTTTATAGCCGTCGGATTGGTCGACGTAAGTCGTCAAATATTTCCTCAAGTATTGTAAAAAATCTCTTAATACTAATATACCTAATATTTTTGTTAAAATGTATAAATCTAAAGCAATAATTTGTATAAATTATATGTCATGGTTGGTAAAATATGATATATATATATATATAGGGAAATTCCTTTTTACACTTAAGTGTATTTACTCCCATCTTGTAGTACTGCAGTAACCTGACGTCTATATATATAAACTCCTCGTATCGGAAATAGAAGACGTTTTAGACAAGGTTTGAGTAAAACATTGGGAATATAAATCATCTATAACTTTTAAATTGTTGAGTTTGCAAATGTAAAAATTATATGAATAGATTAGTCTTGAAAAATATTTTTATAAAAGTATACATATATCACTTTTCCATAAATATTTTTATAAAAACAAAGGGTCAAAGTTGTGTTTTGAAGACCGTATCGCTGTCCTAAACGTCTTCTATTTCTGATACGGAGGGAGTATATATATATATATATATATATATATATATATATATAGCCAGCTACATAATGCCTTATTTTGTAGCCAGGCCGGTCTGACTAGCCACTGATGATTCGATGAACCATGCTCGGGAGGCGTTCGTTGCATGCAAACGACCAGGTAATTAAAAGCTGAGCTGACAACCAATTTATATACGTTACTGCTGTGTCTAACCATAATTAGTTCTCCTTGATTTGCTCACGTTGATTTCGGAAAATCTAGTTGACGTGCGGTATACATGCAAGGATCGTACATGGCAATGACTCATTTACGACTGGAAATTACCATGAACTAATTACGTTACGTAACAAAGCTACTAGAGTAGTTGCCAAGATGGTGTTAGGAACCACTCGTGTAAGAGAAAATTTTACATAATTTGTATGTTTGGAGATGATAATTAGGATATGTTGTTACTATAATTTAGCGTCATGGTGCTATATGGTACCAGCAAACCTTTCATGCATGCAAATTTACGAGAATATATTATGAGCTTATATTTATTATCATGACGTATATGCATGAAAGTTTAGGAGAATATATTAAGAGCTTTAATTTATCATCATGACGTATATGCAAATGCTCTTTTGTCCGAAAAAATGGTAAATAGTATATTCTAGTAAATAGGAATGGGTTACGAGCTATACTCAACATGCTATATACAAGTTGAACTATTGTAATTTTTCATGTGTTATTAGAATCTGAGCAGTGACAAGACCAATTTTGTCATATAAGCTGATTATAAATAATTTGAATTTCTCAGACAAAACTAGCAATAGAAAAGATTTACCATAATTTCATGAACTTGTTACTATAATAATGCATATTTAGAAAAAATCTGTTTATGACAGTACTAATAATATTTACAAAAATTTGCACTAATAATATATACGAGAATTCTATTATGATTTTTTCTCTAGCATAACTAACATTGATATTTAGTAGAAATCTTGAGATGGGTACTATAAATATAAGTATTTACAAGTGTTCTGGACTGTTGTTGACAATAAAAAATAATAAGAATGATCCAAATTACCATAACATCAGCATAAGTTACATCATATTTACTAGAATTCTGCTTACGACAATGTTAATATTATTTACGAGACTCTTGTTCACACATCGGCTCATCTGTGTAACTTGTGTCGGCGTAATCATAAGGTCATAATAGGGACAAGATCAATCGACTATACCAAAGGCTTGTTGGATTCATAGGATCGCTAGGAGGTAGATCCAGTAGGGAAATAGTAGTTCGGTAGATAATAGATGCAGTTCTATGAGATGCACAGAGAAAGAGAGAGAGAGAGAGGTAGAACACCGACCGGAGTTGTCGACGGGAGCCGCAGTGGCAGCGGCGGTGTTCGTGTTGGAGTTGGTGGAGCCGCTGCCCGTCATGGTGTTCGGCGTAGCCTGCTGCTCCTCTTCCGCAGCGTCGGTGGTCGCTGTAGGCATGGAAGACGCCTGCATCCGGGTGCTCGCTGGCGTCGGTGGTGCTTCCCGTCGCTGGCAGCGCCCCTCAGATCGGATTAGGGTTAGAGTGTCGGTGGGGAGACTAGCGGCTCAGGTGAACCTCGTACGTCGTACCGAGCGCCCCGGCCCCCACCTCATCTATATAGCGCTGTGCGACAGGGGCCCACCAACCACAAGGTTGGGCGCCCCCGATCAAGGCGCAGATCTAAGGCTCGTTAGGCCGTTGGGCCTAAACGGTGTGAGATCTAATTTCAACATTCTCCCCCTAGATCTCACACAATTCTTTTCCATTCTTCAATTTTCATTATAGTTCAATATTTCAATCATTCTATTCCATCACAGATCGGTATATAGAGTATGCTTCATCGTCACAACAATTCATGTCGTTAGACTAACAGCTACTACACACCTTTCTATTTTGGAACAAAGTTTTCATTATTCTAGGCCCTTCTTGTTCGGGAATCATAGGCTCTCCCTTAATCTCATGCCGGCTATGTGTCCTCTGAACACACTGGGAGAAGGCCTTTTGTGAGCGGATCCGCTAGCATCTCTTATGTTCGTATATGGTCAAGATTTATGATATGATCCCGAAGTTTATCTTTCACAACGTAGTACTTTATGTCAATGTGTTTGGCAGCACCATTTGACCTATTGTTGTGAGCATATTCTACCGCTGGGTTGTTATCACAATACAACTGCATCGGTCTTTCTATACTTTCAATTATTTTCAATCCGGGTACAAATTTTTTTAACCAATTTACCTGCCCCGAGACCTCATAACTCCTTTAGCGAGAGGATGTAGTCACTGTTTGTTTCGAACTTTTCCATGATATCACTCCTTTAGCGAGAGTAAAGATATATCCCGATGTGGATTTTCTTTCATCTCCAGCATAATCAGAGTCTGAATACCCCTCTATGTGCAGGGAATCAGATTTTTCATATGTCAACATGAGACCTTTCTTACCTTGCAAATAACGCAAGACTTTCTTCACTAATTTCCAATGTTCAATTCCTGTATTCTTTTGATATCTGCCAAGTAACTCGGTAACAAAAGCTATGTCAGGGCGCGTACACGTTTGAGCATATTGCAAACTTCCAATTGTCGAAGCATACGATACCGCTTTCATTTGATCAATTTCATATTTGTTCTTGGGACACTAATGTTCCCCATATTTATCGCCCTTGACAATCGGAGCAGGAGATGGACTACACGCATGCATACTAAATTTCTTCAGAACCTTTTCTATGTATGCCTTCTGCGATAATCCCAATACCCCTTTTCTTCTATCTCCATGAATCTCAATTCCCAAAACAAATGAAGCTTCACCGAGATCTTTCATATCAAAGTTCAAAGACAATAATTTCTTCGTCTCCAATAGTAGATTGACATCACTACTAGTAAGTAAGATATCATCTACATATAGGATCAGGAATATGTATTTCTTATTCTTAAATTTCACATAGACACAATTGTCCTCGACATTTTATTTAAACCCAAAACCCTTTATAGTTTTATTAAACTTCATGTACCACTGTCTCGAAGCTTGTTTCAAACCATAAATGGATCTTTTCAGACGACATCCCATATTTTCTTTTCCTTTTACGACAAAAACCTTTCGGTTGTGCCATATAGACATTTTCATCCAAATCCCCATTTAGGAATGCAGTATTTACATCCATCTGATGTAATTCTAGATCATAGTGAGCCACAAGTGCCATAATAATTCTGAAAGAATCTTTACAGGAAACCGGGGAAAAAGTTTCATTGTAATCAATCCCTTCTCTTTGGGTAAAACCCTTAGTCACAAGTCGCGCTTTGTGTCTTTCAATGTTCTCTTGGGAGTCATATTTCGTCTTATAGACCTATTTGGAGCCTACTTTCTTAGCTCCTTTAGGAATATTTTCTAGAACCCAAACTTTGTTGGTATTCATAGATTTCATCTCATCTTCCATAGCCTGAAGCCACTTCGATGAGAGTTCGCTTCTCATGGCTTCTTCAAAATTTATAGGGTCATCTTCCATATGTAATTCTTCAGTTTCATAAATTTCATAATCATCTGGAATAGCTGACCTTCTAGTTCTTTGAGACCTTCTAGGGGCTTCTGGCACTTGGTCCACTATGGGTTGTTGTTCTTCTTCCTCATTAGCGACATTTCGTTCTACAGGCTCCTGATGGACAGATTCCTCTTGTTCATACGTTGTCGCTATGGGAGAACTCACAACAGGCGTTGTCACCACAGCGTCATGTAGTGCTGGTGCAACATCGGTAGCAGGTAACGTAAAGTATGGTTCTTCAACCATCGGAGTAGGTACATATACCTGCTTCTCCTCAAGGCTAATTTCACATGTTACCTTGCTCCCCCTGATCATGTCATCCTCCAAGAACACAGTGTGCCTTGTTTCAACAAATTTCGTGTATCTATCAGGACAATAGAATCGATATCTTTTCGATCTTTCTGGATAGCCAATGAAATGGCAGCTGACAGTCTTGGAGTCTAACTTTCCAATATTTGGGTTAAAAATCTTCGCCTCAGCTTGACAACCCCACACACGTAAGTGCTTAAGTGAGGGTTCTCTTCCTGTCCATAGTTCATATGGTATTTTCTGCACCGATTTTCTTGGTACTCAATTAAGTATATGAATGGCGGTTTTCAGTGCCTCCATCCACAAACCAACCGGTAGTGTGGAGTAACTCATCATGCTTCTCATCATATCCATTAAGGTGCGGTTTCTTCTTTCAGCCACTCCATTCTGCTGAGGCTCCCCCGGTGTGGAGTATTGAGCGACTATGTCATTTTCCTGCAGGAACTTTGCAAAAGGCCCTGGAATTTGGCCATACGGGGTATGTCGCCCATAATACTCTCCACCACGGTCTGATCGAACTATCTTTATTTTTAAGTTGTGTTGATTTTCAATTTCGGCTTTAAATATCTTAAATTTATCCAATGCTTCTGTTCTTTCTTTAATTGGATAAATATAGCCATAACGAGAGTAATCATCCGTGAATGTTATGAACGAATCATAACCATCCACGCTTTTCTTTGGGAATGGACCACAAATGTCCGTGTGAATTATTTCTAATACTCTCGTGCTTCGTTTAGCATCTTTCTTTATTTTCTTAACATATTTTCCTTTGATGCAATCAACACATTGTTCTAAATTGGAGAATTCTAAGTGCGGAAGAATCGATTGCTTCACTAAGCGTTCTATTCTCCCCCTCGAAATATGGCCCAAACGACAATGCCATAGCTTCGAAGAGACGCTTTCATTTCTCTTCCGCTTCTTATTCTCATTTGTAGATTAGGAGACATTCACATCATTCACAACATCGCATTCATGATTCACATTTTCAGCAAGAGATAATAAATAAAGCTTGTCTTGTCGAAAGGCAAGACCAACACACTTATCATTATTATCAAATAGTTCACATCTGCCATTACCAAAATGACAGCCAAATCCATCATCATCGAGTTTTGAAACACTTATTAAATTTCTACGCAAAGAGGGAACATAGAGTACATTTCGAAGCTTAAGTACAAAGTCATTCATTAATTCTAAAGCTAAATCGCCAACGGCTTCAACTTCAGCCTGTACTCCATTCGCAACTTTAATTGTTCTTTCTCCTCTTCGCAGAGTTGTCCTCCCACTGAACCCCTGTAAAGAATTCGAAACGTGAATTGTTGCTCCTAAATCAATCCACCAAGTGGTGTTTGAATAACATAAAAACAGAGATTCATCTACAAATGTGATAGTGTCATCACCTTTCTTCAATAACTTTTTCAGGTAGACTGGGCAATCTCTCTTGTAATGCCCTCTCTTGAAACATTCCTTGCACCGGTCTTTTTCAGCATTGCCATATTTTCTATAGTCCTCATCCTGAGAGTCCTTTTCTTTTGCCTTTTCAATTGCTTTTTCTTGTGGCTTGGAGGGAGAGCCTTTATCCCACTAGGGTTTACCCTATGGTTTCTTGTAATAATTCTTTCTTTTATTGTCCTTCACAAGATGAGCTGAGTCACCCTTTGAGGAGTTAAGTCTCTCTTCCTCCTGAACACACATTACAATGATCATTTAAATGTCCCAGTTTTCGGACATCATGTTATAGTTCACAGCAAATGTTTCGAATTCTTTTGGCAGAGAAAGAAAGACCAAGTGAACGAGGAACTTATCATTGACCCCCAAATCCATTGTCTTTAATTTTGCTGTCATTGTGTTTATTTTCAATATGTGCTGACGCACACCACCACCATTGTATTTTTCAGATACAAGTTTATGAATCATGGTGCTTGTTGTGGCCTTGGAAGACGCAGTAAACTGACTTTTCACCCTTGCGAGGTAGTCAATGGCGGTGATGCATTCTCGGATAGACCCTCGGATTTGGTCTTCAGTAGTGGCTTTCGCCACCAATAGACATTTTCGATTGGATTGGATCCAAAGCCTCTGTTCAATATCATATTTCATTCTGACCTCAACATGATCACACTTTCAGGCGTTGAATGCTTCGTCAATTTCATCAGTTTGCTTCTCCGGTTCCTTTGGAATAGTAGGACACGGTGAAGTAATGGCAAGATCAATCTCTACCAATGCAAGTTCCAGCTCGTACTTCTTCCGCCACACCCGGTAGTTGGTACCGTTGAGTGGAGGAATGTTGTTGATATTCACCATTCCTTTAACTCCTAGAATTTGTCCAAAGAAAAGTGAGAAACATTCATCATATAAATTGCATGCCTTAACTCAACGTTGGTCAAAATTAAAACATACAATTCATCTATACAAAATTATACATCACCGTTGGGCAGAAGTAAAATAAATGCATAGCAATTCATTATAATAATGTTATTAACAACGTTGGTCAGAAAATAACAGTACTATAATTTCAGCAAAAATTTCAGAGAATTCATAATTCACTAAAAAATAAATTATCATGTTGGTTCAAATTTAATTAAGAGAGAAATTCAATATTTTCTTCACAGCGGAAACAATAAAATTGTTCATAATATTATTTTCCAGAAAAGAATTAATTCATATTATTCCTCTAAACATAAAGTTATCGTTGGATAAAATTTTGTACAGAAGACATTCATCAAATTTCAGTTCAAATTCACTCAGATTCAAAGAGATTCAATACTATTTCTGGAAAATAAAAAAACGAAAGGTTCACTGTGTATTGCGGGCTTGGGCAAACTAACTGGCCCAGAGGCCAAAAGGGCCCAGCCCAGCTTCCCCAGCACCGCGCGCGGGCTCTGTTATGCCGCATGGGCTGTTTTCTGGCCCAGCTGCCCGCAGCGCGTCGGGAGCCGTCGGATCTGGGGTTTCTGGATCGGACAGTTGCGCATTCATTTCTCGAGAACAAAACCGCAGCAGCAGCCAGCCCTCAAAAACCCAAGTTCATTTTCGTTCTCCCCTTTCCCTTTCCTCCAGGCGCCTCACGAAACAGCAGAGAGGACCGAGGTGTCCGCCCATGGCGTCGCCCTCCCCGGCCAGAGAGAGGAAAGGCGGGATGCGCCGCCGTCGAGCGTGCTCCTCCTCGGCTGAGCACGCCGCCGTCGAGCGGCTCGGCAATGGTGCTGGTTCGGTCCTCCAAGGCGGAGGTAGGGTGGGTTTGGGATGGCCGGCGGTGGGGAAGATCACCCGCCGGCCCTGTTTCTTAGATTTGATTTCGAATTCGTGTTTGGTTTTTGTTTCTTTGCCCCTGACCCTCTGTTTCAATCGGGTAGGGTTAGGGTTCTGATTCGTGCGGTTTCTATTGAACGGGATTTCGAAGTTTCGATTATCTAGTTTTCTTATATCCTGATCTACTGTGTTCATGGTTTGTTTCATTCCCCAAACCCTCTGATTCAATAGTTAGGATTGGGGTTTCGTATGGTGTGGATCGAGTAGATCCGATTCGTTTCCCAAAGGTAGATCCCCTCCGTAGGAGGCGTCTGATACCATTGTTGGATTCATAGGATCGCTAGGAGGTAGATCCAGTAAGGAAATAGTAGTACGGTAGATAATAGATGTAGTTCTATGAGATGCACAGAGAAAGAGAGAGAGAGGTAGAACACCGACCGGAGTTGTCGACGGGAGCCGCAGTGGCGGCGGCGGTGTTCGTGTTGGAGTTGGTGGAGCCGCTGCCCGTCGTGGTGTTCGGCGTAGGCTGCTGCTCCTCTCCCGCAGTGTCGATGGTCGCTTTATGCGTGTAAGACACCTGCATCCGGGTGCTCGCCGGCGTCGGTGGTGCTTCCCGTCGTGACAGCGCCCCTCAGATCGGATTAGGGTTAGAGTGTCGGTGGGGAGACTGGCGGCTCAAGTGAACCTCGTACGTCGTACCGAGCGCCCCGGCCCCCACCTCATCTATATAGCGCTGTGCGACGGGGACCCACCAACCACAAGGTTGGGCGCCCCCGATCAGGACGCAGATCTAAGGCACGTTAGGCCGTTAGGCGTAAACGGTGGGAGATCTAATTCCAACGAGGCTATCTATAAACTAAAAACACGAGCAAAACTCCTTTGCACTTGGATATGTTGTAAGTGTGAGAAATAGAAAATATCGATGCCCAATTATAGATAGAATCCAATGTGCAGAGATTAGAGAATGTATGGCTTCAGTAAACTTGTACACCAATTAATCCGTGCCTCGCCGTGGATGAGGCATGCTCTGGAGTCTGGTCCTATATCCACCATGGCAGAAAGCCGCCCGGGCACCATAGGGGGCTGTCAACGCCATGATGGGGAGCTCCGCACTGGCCGTCGCCAGGTCCCTTCCATGGGTTCGTCGTGGACCAGGACCAGCCCATCTGCCATGGGAAGAGAGCTGCTGGGGGTACCGTATGGAGGGCACAGCCACCGGCGAGGTCGACGCGGTGAAGGTCCCCATCGGTCATGCGGTGGAGGTCGACGCCGCAGGGAGCGAGCAGGGCCGGCTATTGCGTGGCTAGCAGCCTGGCGGTCTCTGCTGGGCTGTGCGTCGAGGCTACGTCGGGCTGCGCCGGGCCACCGTGTGCCAAGCTTATGCCGTGACGCCGGAGAAGGGAGGCCGTGGCGTGAATGCGAGCTCATGCCGGATCGATGCAAATAGAGGGGTACGGTGGTTAGTAAAATAAACAACGACGCTTGACTGTGTTTATGGGCGGGGATTTAGGGGAAATGGGCCAGCGCTAGTTAATTTGGAAAGAGAATTATTGCCAGCGCCATGCATGCAACGGTTCCTTAATTAAGCCATGCATGCAATTCAGCTTGCAGGTGGGGCGGGTCGTAGATTGTCCACCTGCCACCAAGCTGATCACTAACCTATAAAGCGGGCTATGCGGGAGTACGCAAGCCGCAAGGCTATTGCCGCTAATGACCACTGAGATTGGCGGACAAAGTTTCATGCCCGCTAACATTCGCAAGCATATACACATACAACTTGTACATCTCAATAATCAGCTAATATATTAAAATGAAATTAAGGCAAAATTCGATCCCTTGCAAACACGATGCATTCTTCCTTCTCCATCAAGGTAGGTTAAAGCATTTCTATTGTCAGTTGGATTAAATGGCAGAAAATGAATCTCTTGAATACTAGCACGAGCTTTTTGTCAAACAAGCAGAAGAGAGAAATTGTTAGAATACAAGTAAACTTGTTCAAGGTTAATGTCCCAGTCTTGCCACTGCAAAGAACAGTCATACCAGCCATCTCTTCAATTGTTGTCATTCTCTTAGTAATTGCTCCCTAAACCACTAAGCAAAACTTCAGTATTAATTCAATACATATATTAGATGAAATCAGAAACAAAGATCAAAATTTTACCTATTGAAAGGACTGTGGCCATGACAATTGGAATTCCTCCAATCAGAAGCACCAACAGGTTGTCAATTCCTGGTTTGTAAGCCCTGTATTGGATAGTGTACATATAGTCATGTGCTATTATGGAAGAGAAAATATATCTTGCTACTAACTCAGTTGTATTCATAGACTCATCTCCCCTATAATTGAAAACTTCTTCAGACCACTTCCATCCTTCAAAATCAACGACACACAACACACCTACCACGCATCCAACGGCTGAGATTAAAAAGTTAGAAGCCGTCTTACTTTCCCACGCCATGCCCACGGTCACACGGTCTCAGGAGGTCGCGGGTTCGAGCCCTCGCCTTCACATCGAAAAAAAGTCCAATTTTTTTTATTAGGCCCCGCTGCTGCGGCCGGTTCAGAGTGAAGGAATACGAGGTTGCTACGCTAGCCGGAAAACAAAACTTTTCGACCTCATAGACCAGGATCTACTGCTAGTTGTAGGTTACGGGATAACCACTAGACGCGCAGGTGCAGCGGAAGACGACTTGATGTAGTCGTGCGCGTCGCAGCAGGCAGTGCAGTTGCGTGGTCGTCCGTCTCAACGTCCCCTTCGCGCGGTTCGTCCTTGTGCTCCAGATGCAGCACCTCCGAGGAATCCCACACGTGCAGGGAGGAAGCGTTGCGCCTCCGGACTGCTAGGTCCGCGAGGAACAAAAGGCGCGAGCGTGGGGAGGCGACAACGGCTGCCAAAAGGCGTGGATCAATTCGCCCCGCGCCCACCCCTTGCTTATATAGGCGTCCTGACGAGCTCCCACGGTGGAGGCCCATTAGTAACCCTAAACCTAGTCTAATTCGGGTCCAACCCGAATTAGGCTTCCAACCCTTTAAGCGTGCGACCCTATGGGCTCACGCATACATAGACATGGCCCAAGTACTCTTACTCGACCAATAGTTGATAGCGGCCTCTAGCAAGGCGTGTCAACTCCTATGCATACGCTATGATCATATCAGACGAAACACTATGACCATATACAAGTTATTCCCTTTGCCACTCGATATATGGTTCAACTCGTGGGTTAACACTTAACCCAAGCATGGTCATGCATTTGTTGATCCAATCACATGAGTGATCCAGTGATATCTCTCTCACGAAGAGAGGGGCAAATTCCATCTTGATTGTCTATGTCTCATAGCATGTTTCCCGACCACCCAAGGACCACCTTTATAACTACCCAATAACGGAGTAGCGTTTGATAGTCTCTAAGTAGATCGTTTCACATCTTGAGTACATACCACAATCTCAGGTCTAAGGATATAACGTACATGACATGAATAGAGACTTTCTCTTGTTGGGTCAGTCCAGCCTACATGTCTCACATGTGCCCACATTATTAGTTTGACATCTCCATGTCTATGACTTGTGAAACATAGCCATCAACTAATACATGTGCTGGTCTAATATTCAAGTGTGCTCTTACAAGAATGCCGACCAGGGACAACTTTTAGAATAACCATTCAGGTAATTGAGTTCCACAAACAATTCACATAATTATCAATCAATACTAGTTGTCTATAATGGATATTCAAAGAACACTTTATTAATCATGGATACAATCGGAATATAATCATCTACATGATTAGCTCTAGGGCATATTCCTAACACAGAGGAGAAGAGCGCCGCCGGAGAGGGAGGAGGAGAGGGCCGCCGTGCCGCGCCGCCGGAGAAGGAGGAGAGGGTCGCCGTGCTGCGCCGCCGGAGGAGGAGAAGAGTGTCGCCGTGCCACGCCCCCGAGCTCCGCCGCCGCCATGGCTGCCGCACCCCCGCATGGGGAGCTCTGCCCGCTCGAGCAGGCGACGGAGCACACACCTTTTTCTTCGATTTCGTCGGGGGATTTACAGACGACGGCGGATTACGGCGGATCGAGGGGGGACTGACCGGGGATGGACCGGAGGTCGGCCTGCAGCGGTGGGGGCACGGGCCCTTGCTGCCCGACCAGCAGCAGGGAGGAGGCGCAGGCCCTCCCTGGCCAGCGGAGGCAACAACAGCTGCTCAGCCTGCGACTCTGCTCGGCGAGCGCATCCAGCGCAGGAGGCCGCAGAGCGCATCCAGCGCATGGAGCGCGGAGGCCAGTGGCATGCAGCGCGGGCGTGCGCTCTCGGCTGGGCGAGCAGCAGCAACCGCGAGACGCCAGGGCGAGGCGACGGTGGGCAGGGCGTCGCGGCCAGCGGGCGCCGGCGAGGCAGCGGCCTCACGCGCTCGCGCGCGCGCCTGCGAAGAGGCGACGCGGCGTCGGGGCGCCAGACACGCCGGCCTGGGCGCTGGAGCGCTCGTGCGCGGGGCGAGCTGGGCGGGGCCACGGCGGCGGCCTGCCTGCTCGGCTCTTGCTCGACCGTTGCAGAGGGAGGAGTGGAAGGAGAGGGCTCCCTGCTGCATCCATGGGAGAGGGAGAGGAGCAGAAGGGAGCGAGGGAGGCCGAGTGGAGGAGGAAGGAGCCGGGTGGAGGAGGAAGTGGCGAGTGGGAGGAGCAGGGGTCGGTGAGTTGCCTAAGTTGCAAATTTACGTAGCAGACTCTCCATATCTCTAAAATGTAATCCGTAGTGTTCGTACAGGCAAATATACTAGTTACTACTAGTTCAAGAATATTGAAAGATCTGCTGGTTCATAGTTTGCGGAGGAATTTCTGTAGGAAGCAAAGACTTGAGTTGCCACCGTTATGGGTTTAGAACTAACAAATAAAAAATAGTACTAGTTGATTTTAGAGGATTACTACTGCATCAAAATAATTCATATATCTCAGTAGTATTCACATATCTGAGTAGTTGAACAGGTCCAAGTACAAATATCGCTGCATTAAGCTGTGTATATGTAGGAAGCATATATGTGCCTTGAGTAGCCTAAACTTGCATCCACCAAAGGTATGAACTGGCATACACATAAAAGACCCTAACTTTCCTGCTTTTTCTAATAACTCACGAATGGGAAAATAATGCGAAAACAATCAATCATATATTCTTAACAATACATAGTATTTTGTGTAATTTACGTATACCTTTTGCTAATATATGGATCACTAGAAAAATTTGTGAAATAAATATGAAAATGAACACACACACACGTACACAACCAGAAAATATAATGCATCGTGATCTAATCGATCTACTACTAGTATACCACCTGTACCATTCAATAGAATCGATCAGTAAGACATTAGATCCAGATCAATACTACAAGAGGTGGGGATAAAAGAGGGCCAAGCAAATCCTTACCCGTCTTTGCAGGATGAGGAAGGCACACTCATCACGACCGGGCGCCCCGATACCACGGAAGCCGATGCTTGGATCTTGGAGCCTTCATGGCCCCCGTCTTCTCCTGCCTCCTCTTGCTCCACCATGAATGAGCGCAAGCTGCCTGAAGAAGACACGGCTAGGCTCCTGCTGCATGCCATGGCTGGAATCGGCGTTCCCATCTGCACCGAGGGCTAGGACCAAAGCTGTAGGCGGTAGGAGAGGAGGGCGGCGCAAGAGCGGAGGACCACGATGCGGAGCAGGAAGGGTTCGTGAGAAGCTTGCAATTGTTGCGGGTTCTTGCGTCCTCCAGGTTTTGGCCAGCGGGCTTTGCGGGTTAAAAGATATTGGGCCACAAAATAGTTGCAGCTGGGCCACAATAGCCACGAAGCCTCATTTTGCGGGGCGGCCTTGCGGGTTGCGGTAAGAGCCCGCCCCGCCTGCAATCTGACATGCAATGGATCCTCAGTCAGGGTGGGGTGTTACCGACCGGACGTTTAGGTGTGGCTACAAAATAATTTAATTTGGTAGCTAACTATGGAGTAATAAATCCCTAAAAGAAAGCAAAAAAGCCGGAATCATTTTTTCGTAAAATTGTTTTTTTTTCTAAAATGGAAAGATAGAGATGCCGAATTTTTTATCGCTCGTCGGGAAACCGGTGAACGCTTAGGAAACAGCGGCGCTACGCTTCTAATCCGTTTGTAGTACACTGTTGCGTCACATTTTTTCCATTTTTTATTTATTCTATCTATCTGCATGCAGGTCGACTCTTGCTGCATTCGCCCACTCCTATCCGCTTTCATAGGTGCCTCCATGCACGACCTTCTTTCTTTGGTTTTATTTTTATTAATTTTATTTAGTTTTTTCTTTCATGTGATTTTTATTTTTTTTAATATTTTTTTTATTTAGGTTGGTAATTAGTCCTATGGATTAACTTATGCATACAAGTGGTACAAAATAACTTATATATATAAGTTGTATTTGGTATTTCGCGTACTCTATCCAGAAGCGTGACACTCAAGACCACGCATAAAAGAAAGCAAGAAAAGCTGGAATGCTTTTTTTTTCGTAAAATTGTTTTTTTTTCCTAGAAAAATGCAAAGATAGAGATGTCTGATTTTTTTATGGCTGGTCGACAAACCGGAACGTTCGCGAAACAGTAGCACCCTGTCAGATTCTGCCCATCGGGCCTGCTTCCCATAAATGCAAGCCACTTTGCCCAGCAAATAACGGAATCGGCACGCCCCAATTCGAACTCCAACCACCTACCTCTCTACGCTCTGCTCGGCGCTCTAAGGCGCCCTACCCACAAAGACATCCACCACCTACGATGAAGCAAAGCCTCGGGGGCGACGGCGATGGGAACGGCGGGTTCCATCGCGGGCGGGACGACGGCGATGGCGAGGCCAACGCTGACGGCGGGATCCATCGCGGGCGGGTCGAGGATGCGGCGGATGGCGGGCGCAGTCCGCTCCGGGTGCACTCGAGGGGCGGCGACGCGTCACCGACTCTACGCGCCACAGGGCTGACCCCGAGGGCTCCAGCGGGGAGGGCATCGATGGCAAGAGCCGGTCCGCGGGTCCTCGACCACCACCACGACGCTGAGGAGTTCCCCCGCGAGCTCGAGGCCACTAGGCTAGAGAAGGAGGCAACGGCGCTGACCGTACGCCCACCGCGAGATCGCCCCGAAGAAGGCGGGGATTCGACGTCCTGCAAGATGGGCCAAAGATCCGCCGCGATTGCTCTCCGAGGTAGGGGTCGCTGTGGACGCGACCACGACGCTGTCGACTACCCACACGAGGACGAGTCCCCATTCTGGGAGGTCGGAGCGCTCGCCATGCGCACACGGGGTGCTCGTCGGGAGTGCCCTGAGGGAGCCGGGGATTCGGAGGCCGACAAGGGGCAGCGATCGCCCGCGACAGGTCTAGGAGGAAGCCGGGAGACCGGGGCACTGGTCGTGCGCGCACGCGGTGCTCCGCGAGCCTGCCTGGGCAGGCAGGACATCTGAACCCAATGCGGCGGGACAACGATCCCCTCCGATGGCTCACCTCGGGCACCACCACGGCGGCATGGTGAACCCCCACGAGCGCGAGCCAAGGCGCGTCGAGGGGACGCCACGTGTGCTCCAAGTCGAAGACCAGCCGTGTGGTGGGCCGTTGATCATCTTCCCCGAGAAGCTACGGGCCTTCGAAGCCAAAGGCGACGTCATCGACGACAATTTGTAGCAAAGACGCCGCGGCTCCCCAGGCCCTAGGATTATCCACAGGATCCCCACAGCCGCCGCAGTCCATGGAGAGACCAGCGCAGAGATTGCCACGCAGCCAGAGTCCACGAGGGCTGCTGTATTGGGGGGTCCTCATCCAGCAAAAGGTGAGTGTACTGAATAACGACTACTAAGTTCTGTTCTCTAGTTATGTCACACTCGGTTGTAGGGTCGAGATGGCGGACTAGAGGGGGGTGAATAGTCCTTTGTAAAACTATCGGTCTAGCCAAAACTACACCCCTCTAACTATAACTCTAGCACATAGCAAACTATGTCTATTATGCTAACTAAGGTGCCAAGCTAGGAAGCTCACCTAAACAAGTCTAGGTTGCAAGGTCACACAAACCTAAGCAACTAGTACTCTAAGCAAACTGAGAGCTCCTACACATGCTAGTAAGCAAAGCACAGAGCACCTAAGCCCACTAGCAATGCTCTCTAGCAAGACTACACAAGTCAACTAGAGAGCTCAACTTACTTAGCTACACAAACTAAGCAATGTGACTAATAAGGCTACACAAGCCAATTAGCCACTCAAGATCTACTTCTATGCTTCACAAGCTAGAAGACAACTAGTTAAGCTACATAAGCTAACAAGTTACAAGAGAAACAACTAACCACTAGCACAAGTATGAATAAGTAAATACAAGCTAGTGATTTGGAGAATGCAAACCACCGAGAAGATGTACACAAGGTTGACACGGTGATTTTTCTCCCGAGGTTCACTTGGTCGCCACCAAGCTAGTCCCCGTTGTGTCGACCACTCACTTGGTGATTCGGCGGCTAATAGGCGTTCACAAGCCTAGCCCACTCACTCGGGCGCCGCAAGAATCTACCCACAAGTGAGGGTAGCTCAATGACACGCTCAACTAGAGTTGCTCTTCGCGATCTCCCGCGGGGCGAGCACAATACCCCTCACAAAGCACTTCTCCGGAGCGCCGCACAATCTTCTTGCGGGCTTCGACGGAGCCACAACCACCAAGCCGTCTAGGAGGTGGAAACCTCCAAGAGTAACAAGCACCACCGGCTTACAACACGATCACCTAGTGCCACTCGATGCAAGCTCGCAATGCAACGCACTAGAATCGCTCTCTCACATAATCGGATGATCACTATCAAGTGTATGTGAGTTAGAGGGCTCCCAAGCACACCAACACAAGCCACAAAGGCCCTAGGGTGCTCAGGAAACAAGCCAAGGGCAACAACCACTCCTATTTACATAGAGAGGAAGAAACTAGCCGTTTTCCCACTCTCTGCGTAGGTCCGGACGCTCTCAACACTTGGGTCCGGACCATTGCCCATGCGTCCGGACCACCTAGCCGTTTGAATCGAGCTGTTGGCGTGCTTTTCTCAGCTGAAAACAGCATCCGGACGCTAGCTACAGTAGAGGTCCGGACCATAGTTAGCGTCCGGACCTTCACATATACTTCGAAACAGGGTTTTCGGACCTCCGGACCCATGTCCGGACCCTAACCTTCGGACTAAAGGGCACGCATCCGGACCAAAAACCTCTCTGGAACTGCTCTCCGGTCAGCTAGGTCCAGACTGCTACAGTGCTTGGTCCGGACCAAGTTTCGCATCCGGACTTGCGCAGTCCGCACTAAAACGTCTGTATCTCTTAGCTCCGAACTCCGATTTCAATGATCTTGGACTTTTTAGAAAGCTAACTCAGAGGGCTACACAACCCTTAAAACCATTTGATCCATATCACAATGAATCAAATCAGTATTCCAATCCAAGAGACATCCTAGTGTTAGGAGCATACCGAAAAACATTTTTCTCTTCTCCGAGTTGATTCAATTCAACTCCAACACCTTCTCCTTTGCAAATGTGCCAACACCACCAAGTGTACATTACTATTGGAAAAAGACTTTCTCCGAACAGAACCCGAAGGCCGAGCGAAGGCCTGCCCTCCGCAAACGCCAAGGGTCTCACTCGGCTTAACTCCGGGGATGTTACATGGGAGCCTTCGCGTACGCCGAAGGTCCCTTGCTCGGTGAAACAGACGTTAAGCTTCGTGGACCGAGTCTATCGATCTCCAAGCAGCAAATGGAAGACCTTCGCGAATGCCGAAGGCTTCCCGTGTGCGAACCGAGAACCGTAAGAAATCAACAAGTCTTCGCGAAGCCGAAGGGACCGGTGAGGATGGCGGCGGAAAAGAACAGTGAAAACAGGAAACCCTAGAAAATCAGGGATCTTGTCTCCTCTATTACGTTGGGTACTGACCCATTTTTATAGTACACTGTTCATGTTACAATCTCGGTTACACAAATGCCCTTCTACCTGCTCCCGAATATTCCGGGAGCCATTCTAATGACTCCGGGGGTCTTTCAGAAAAACAAAATCGGTAGAAGCCTGTTGGCCCTCGAAGGGAACCAATGGAGGCCCAGCTGATCTGGCCCAACGCCTTGTCCTAGACGCCAGATCCTAAGTCGAGCGGTGAGGGCTCTCAACCGCCGGCTTAGTCGATGGGTCGGAGGTCCCGGCCGAATGCTCTGGGACCTTCGCATGACGGCCTGCTCAGCTCCGCAGCGGGGCGAAAACTTCGCTGCCTATGGCGAAGAGCGAAAGCTTCGTCTCCTTTGCCGTCTTGGTACCTGCGTACACCTCCGGCTTGGTTGACGGGTTGGAGGTCCCGGTCGACTACTCTGGGACCTTCGCACGACAGTCTACTCAGCTCCGCCACAGGGCGAAAACTTTGCCGCCTTCGTCGGTCAGCGAAAGCTTCGTCGCCTTTGCCGTCATGGTACCTGCGTACACCTCCGGCTTGGTCGACGAGTCGGAGGTCCCGGCCGACTGCTCTGGGACTTTCGCACGACGGTCCGCTCAGCTCCGCCGCGGGGCGAAAACTTTGCCGCCTTCGTCGATGAGCGAAAGCTTCATCGCCTTCGCCGTCATGGTACATGCGTACATAAAGGACAACGAGATCTATGTTTCTGCCTCTGTGCACATCGGTATGGTTTCGTTCCGCCAAATGGCACAGCCTCCGTTGGAGGGAACTTTCGCTTCGTTCGATTTTTGGCCCACTGGGAGACCTTCGCGACTTATGTCCCAACAGTTTCCCCCTTTGAGGGGCTGGCCCGACACACACGGGGTGCGGCCCTCAAAAATAATCGTATGGGAGTTGCGAAGGTGCGTTCTTCCCTGTGGGCCTCTCTCCACCTCGCGCCGTGTTGTGTCGGGTTCTGATTGGTTTTAGGGTTTCTACCTGTCTCGAGGTGACGCGATGTTTGGACTTCCTGTAGACACAATCGAGGTGGTAGCTCCCCCTCCTATAAAAAGGGGTGTTGGGGGATGCGGAGGACTACTGCCTCTTGCGTCACTTTCACTCGCTTTTGCTTTTCGGAGTTGCCTTCGCTCTTGTTGCTTCCCTTCTCTTATTTTGGTTGTGGCTTTGTCTCGCTGGTCTTCGTTCTCCGGCCCATACTCCGGTTTTGTCGGGGTTCGAGCTGATAGTTGGTCGAAGGTCTTCGAGGAGTGCATGCTCGCTTGTGCTGAGGCTCAGTCCTTGGAGAAAGATTTAGATCTGGAGGAGAGTTTGGGCAGTGTGGAAGCTTCCGTTGGAGATTTAATTGGTCCTGAAGAAGTTTCTCCGATGGTAGGAAAGACTTACGTGATTGGGGCTTCGCTTATGACTCCGGGGATGATCGAAGAGCTTCTCAAAGACCGTGCTTTCCCTACCGACAAGTATCGTCTTCCGAAGGGTGAGTGCACTCCTGATCCCAAGGAAGATGAGGCGGTTGTATTTCATGACTTCTTCGTTTGTGGTCTTCGCAACCCTCCTTCGGCGTTTCTGTAGGCTGTGCTGTTGAAATTTGAGATCTAATTGCATGATCTTACACCGAATGGCATCCTCGCCTTGAGCCAATTTTGCTGGGCTTGCGAGTCTTTTGGTGCTGAGCCGGACATAGATTCTTTTTGCGCAAACTATGAGATTCAGTTCAAGCCCAAGAAGGACAAGCGGACAAAAGTTCTGATTCAGTTTGGCAGTTGTACGTTTTTTCCTCTTCGGAAGTCCAACGAGGTAAAATCGGAGATATCCTGGTGCAAGAAGAATAAGTGGGTCGGGGAGTGGATTCGTCATTGGTTCTATGTTACCTTCCCCTCGATGGAAGATGTTGTCAACCCCTTAGCTTCTGTGCTGCATCCGATGGTGCCGAAGACCCGGGTATCTCCGCCGAGCGAGATTTCCGAAGGGAGGGAGAAGTGTGAGAAGGCTTTTATCTTGGCTTGCCGTTTCTCCGGTGGTCGGGATCTTGTTGAGGAGATGTGTTCTGTCTCCTACTGGCCGTTGGCTGAGACTTGGCCAATGTTTCGTATTAAGATGGTGGCGGTTCCGATTTTTTGTGGCCCCGGTGGTATCCCCTTCCCCGTCTTTGGGAGGGATCTTGGTTGGATGCCTCCGAAGGAGTTTGTCCGTGGGATTGAAGCGGAGGCTATTGCCATTGTTGGTGAGATGACTGATAAGGAATATCTGGCTCGTCGGTCAAGGTCCGGGACTATGCCGCGGTTAAACCGTGTGTTTGAGGAGCTGGGTATCAAGTATACTGAGAGGCTAGTTCCTGAGAAGATCTCTGCCGCCGTTCTTAAGAAAGGGAAGGATGCCAAGGGGGAAGAAACGGAGGAAGCGAAGGCTTCTAGTGCCAGAGGTACTTCCAGTGTTGCCGCTAGACCTGGGAAGGGCAAGGGTGGTCCTGCAATAGCTGATGTTGCGGCCCCTAGCTCGAGGAAGCGTGCGGCTGCAGGTTCCTCCGCTACTGCAGTTGCTGAAACGAAGAAGAGGAAACAAAGAATTTCTGGTCGGAAACCGGTTGCTGCGGACGCCGTGGCTATGCCTACGAAGCGCAAAGCTCTTGCTGGTAGGGTGGAGGTCCCTAGCAAGAAAGCTCGTCAGGCGGCCACCACCGCGGACCTTCTTAGCTGTGAGTTTTCATCCTCCGAAGGTGGGTCTCCTATCAGCCGCTTCGGTCGTCCTGACCCTAGGGTGTTCCCTGTGTTTTCTTGGAGTTTTTATCTTGATGATGACGATGGGTTCTTTGACTATCTACCAAGCTCGACTCCAAAGGCTTCACCATCAAAAGTCGGTTCTGGGCCAGCCGAGGTTGTGGCGTCGAGACCGTTGTCTCCGCCCGTTGTTGGTGAAGAGGGCTTGCCGAAGACAGCTTCGCCTCAGGCTGTTTCGCCTGGGTGCGCTCTGCTCGAAGTTGTAATGGCCAAGGGTTTGCTTGCCATTGAGGGCACCGCACCATCTGGCGCGTCCCCTAAGGCTTCACCTTCGAAGGCTGCTACCCCTGAGGCGGTTTTTCCTGGAATTGAGTCAGTTGATGTCAGGGTGCCGAAAATCCTACCGCTGACCATTGCTGGGGCTTCGACGGGGTCAGTTGATATGCACCCTTGGATCCTGGATGATGAGGATGCTTTGCCGAAAGCGTTCAGCTCCCCTTCCTCCTCTGGTACCGTGGTGTTCGTTTCATTTGCTCGACACTCTAGCGATGCTCGTGAGCGGAGCACGGAGGTTGTCACCCCCAAGCCTTTGAATGAGGAGGACACCGCTTCTGCTTTGGATTTTAATGTTGGTAGCCCCCGGTGCCGAAGCCCGGCGCCTTCTCTAGTCGTTTCTATCGCTTCGCCTCTGGCAGACTGTATTGCCGAGGAGTTGCCGGCGAAGGATGCTACTGCTGACTTGGAGACGGGGCTTGGTGAGCCTTTTGTTGGCATCATTTATATTCTTTGTTTTGTGGAGTTATCACACTTTTCTTTTATTCTTATGTCTCATTTTTTTTGTGCTTGCAACGTTTCTTCGACCAGCTTTTGTTCCGCTTCCCGGGGATCAGCCGTTACCCGACGGTGTTGATCTTGCTCGTGTCGGTCTTGACAGTCGTGGCCTACGCGCGAAGGGTTGGCCTTCCTGTCATGCTTCTGCTAGTGGCGCTGGTGTCGAAGGTGAGACTTTCACTTTCCTTTTTGTTCGAGTTTTTTGTTGATGTTTCTTGTTTTTTTTGGCTGACTTGGTGTTTTGGTGCAGCTAGTGCTTCGTATGAAACACTGAGTGCGTGGTCTGAGTCTTTGCGGATCCTGTTTCGGGATTCCAAAGGTTTATTTGACCCCTTCGCCGTTGTCGTTCTCTCATTTTTTGTTTTGATGTCTTATTTTTTCTTGTTTTATTTTTGGTGCAGATCGCCTGCTCGATCGCCTGGAGGAGGCAAGTGTGTACCAACTGCTTCGTATGAACCTGGGGCACCAGTGTGTGGTGAGTTTTGATATTTTCTGTGATCGTGAGTGTCTTTTTGGTTTCCTTTGTGCTTATTTTGCTAAGTGATTCCCTCTCCTTTTACTTTTGTTTTTAGGGTCATCATATGGGGGCGTCTTTGGAAAAGAAAGCGACCATGGAACTTTTGGACAGCTACCATGCGCTTCAATTTGCAAATGCTGAGATGAAACGTCTGCAAGAGAAGGTCGTCGAATTGGAGGGAGAGGTAGTGGGTCTTCGCCCTCTTGTTGGCTCTAACGAAGAGCTTAAAGCAACCTTTAACCAGTTGCGGGTTGTTCTTGAGAAAGCGACGGACGGTTGAAAAGCTTGCACTGGAAAAACTTGGGGTAGCGGAGGCCGCAACTGAGCGACTTCGCGAAGAACTTGATGGCGAGCGATTGTTGGTCGCTGGTCTTCGCAAGGATCTTCGTGATGAGCAGTCTGTTGCCACCGCCCTTAAGGCTCAGGTCGACTTGTTAGGTGGACCGCTAGAGGCTACCAGGCTTGTTGGTGTCTCGGCCGTTGCTGCTTTCGGGAAAGCGCTGGCCAAATTTGGTGGGGTGGCTCCTCCGCTGCCTGACAAATCTTTGACCCGCGCCATTTTCAACTAGTTGCGGGATGAGTTCACCAAGCTTCTGACCTTTATCACGAGGGCCGGCGACTTTGCAGCTCTCTTCGGGGTTTTGAACTTTGCTCGGGCCTTGGCTGGTGGTGGTTGCGAGCATGTGGCCATTTGAAGTGCAAGGAATACCCATCACCTGTGCCGCCGTCCACACTACCGAAGCCTGTTTACAAGACCACTACGAACTTCATGTACCATTTATTTGGCAAGTTTGGCTGGGCTAATGCTCGTGTTTTGGCGGAGGCTAGGCGGCAGGAGGTTTATTTTTTGACTTGTCTTTTTTCCGTCTTCTTCTTGCTTGTTTTGCTGAGTTTTTTCTTTGAACTTATTCAGAATTTGGCTAGGGCTGGTGCTGGTTCGAGTGGAGGTGGTGGCGCAGCTGGTGATGCACATGTCCCTGTAGCGCAAGATCCTCCTTTGGCTGTTCTAGGCGCTGGTGTTAGCGCGGCTCCTGATGTACCTTCGGAGGCTGCGGATAATGCTGGTGATTCAGAGGCGAAGACTGACATTCATGTACCCTTGTTTCAGGGGGTGGGTCAATGAGTTTTAGTTTAGATTTTTTTGTCGGGCCTATGTGCCTTCGCAATGACTCCCGAGGGGGGATGTAAATAACATTTGTGTTACTCCTATGGTGGCTTTTGCTACTAAGATGGCGTTTGGCGATGCTTTCCTTTTGTATTGATTTTCGTGTTCGTCCCGCGCAGGTAGCCTTCGACGGATCTGTGCGGGACGTTATGCCTTTGACGTTGATGCGCGACGGTGTCTATGTAGATGGCAATTTGTGGGATTGTTGGCGATGTAGCCACGCGAGGCCTTCGGTTGATAGGATGTTTGAGTTTGTTCTTTACTCTATCGACGATTGGAACAATGTATTTGTTCGTTCCTTGGCTTGGCGTGGTCTCCTAGACCTGTTGTAATTTTTATTGTTTTGTGTCGAGCCTTCGTGTTGTTCGTTGTATTGGACTGCTTGCGTTGAACTTGTATCGTTGTTGACTCGTGATTAGCGATGGTTTATCATTGCGTGTTGTTGCGACTGTGCGGTTCCTTTACTATGGTCGCTTGGACCTTCACCTAGGATAGTAGGCTTCGCCTTAGGCTATCAGCCTTCGACGGAGGTTTTTACTGGTTGATTGCTCTATTCTTTTAGGTACTTTGCGATTGGGCGTTGTCCTGATTCGTTCTGCGCGCTTGTTGGTTGTCTTCAACCACTCTTCGCTCTCGTCGATTGCCTTCTTTTGACACAAAATGTGATGTACTGTGTCTCACACATAGTAAGCCAGAAAGCGTGACTTCAATCGGGTGCCCCGATGCTTCGAGAACCGAAAACGTGCCAGTAAGTTTGACCTGAAACTAACAAGGGATGAAAGTCATTAGATATAAACTGGAACGTGTCGGGTAATACCAAACAGTTCCATATGTACGGCCCTGAAGCCACTTACAACAACATACAGCTATGAAAGCTATCTGCCAACAGGTTTTATGGAACATTCGGCTAAAATAAACATGTAACACACAAATCACTGATTGTTGAACGTGTGTGCATGGAAAAAGGACATACGAATGACTCGTAATTGATTATAAGTTAAAGCATGACCAATCTCGACAACCAGCCGAATTGGGGACCATGATGAAGGAAACATGTAAGAAAACATGATTAAACTAATCTAAAGCCTGCATCTGCCGCACGACACCCAGCGTCATCAAAGCTTAAACATGGATAACATACATGAACCCGCAACACGTGACAATCTAGATTCAAACTAATTCGGCTATTTATATATATAAGATCTACTCATGGAAACAACATGGAAGCAGCTCATGATAACGTAGATAGATCTATATAAACTAGCAAGAGCCGAACCGTATCAATCTAGATTGGGCAAAAGAGTGTTTGCAAATATGTAAAGATTATATAAAACATGCAACACAATAAACTTAATGAACCCAATAGATCTTGCCAAATCTACAGGAGCCGATAACTATCTTGCTTTTGCTAAGCATACATAAAATATCCGCCGCACGACATCTACTCATAAGCCAAACACAAGTGAAGACCTCTTGATTATTGAACAAAGATCCGCCGCACGACCATTGAAAATAAACAAGACTACTTGTATCAATATCTAAATCCACCGCATGATACTAGACATGATTACAGGGTTGCCAAGACTTACGGAGGTCGACGGATCGATGATTCCTCTTGAAGAACTCGACGACACGACAAAGGACTCGAAATTGGCACGGGGCCGGTTGTATTGTTTTGGTTGTGAACCCCTCTCGAAGTAGCCGATTACATAGCCAATTGCCGAATCTTTAGGAATTAACCGGCCGCATAGATTTTGCCGAACACCTATGAATACTTGTTCTTCGGCAGCCTTTTCTCACACTGGCCCACCTATCATTCTGAGTACACCAAAATCCAGTGTTAACACATGCCCCCTCAATTGTGGGATAAAAGCCGTTTATTCTGAAATTGACTGCTAGCTTCCCTTTCCCCTTTAGGTTTACACTGTTCAACGCCACAACCGCCATCTGAGAAATTCACACTCCAGCACTTTCAAATCCGCTTCGAATCATCAATGGCGACTCAGGACAAGATCCCAGAGGTAAATTTCCAACTCATTCTCTCAGGCATTCGACAATCTCTTATTGCCTTCCTTCCTTCTCTCCGAACTCATTCGTTCTTCTGATCCCTTTACTTTTTGAAGGAATACAAGAATGATATCCTGATTCCCTATGCTGACAATACCGATTCCTACCTCCTTGGTCCTATGGGTAATCCTGACCCAACTGAGGTTATCGAGAAAGAAACTCTAAGAATCCCTTTCAAATCTGGAGTCACGCCGCCAAACAAATGGCCAAACACTTTCAAGACTTGGCCCTTTCCCCCAATCGCCGGATGGAGAAATTGGTACCGGAGGATGATGACAAAGAGCAGTGACAACTGGGACAGCCAAGATATCAATCATTGCTTGGAATTATCCTTGTTAGAAATGCCCAGGAACGAGCCTCTATTGATAGCAGCCTCCCACTTTTGGTTGAATGCTACAAATACCTTCGTATTCGGTCATGGCACATGATGACTCCCACTTTGGCTGACGTATTCATGATGACTGACCTAAATGTATCCAAGCCAGTACACTCATGCTAGTATAAGGGCAAAAGCACCCAGAGAGCTGTCAAATCTGGAGGTGGATGGGTTGGGTATATTCAAACCTATATGGAAGAGACTGGGGTTGTTTTTGATAAGGAGAATAGGGCCTTCATGAATATGTGGTTGTGCAGGTTCGTCTTCTGTGGCAAATCCAATGAGCCGACCCTAAACCATATGATAATGGCCAAGGATCTAGCCGCAGGTACACTAATCCCTCTGGGCAAATTCCTTTTAGGATCTGTTTACCATATGATGCATCAGATTAGTGTCCAGATGTTCTATGGCAAAGATATCTCCTTTGTGAGCGGTCTCTGGTGGTTCATCCAAATGTGGTTGCAACTTTACATGCACCAACTAGTGTCTGTGCCTCTCCACAATCTGAGTTTCCCTTCAGTTAACTATGCCGAAGGCAACTCAGCAACGATCAAGAGCTGCCAGACTTATGGAGAAGCATCTTCCTCTATCAGCATCGACATGGATATCGGCCATATCTTTGAGTTATTCTTCAAAGGCTTTAACAAGGTGCTCTGGCTCCCCTACAGAGAAAATGCTGACCTGAGTTTTCCATGCAAATTTAGCTATGAATCCGGCTGCTCTGACAAGGTGTCTACAGAAATTTTCAATTCCTTTGTCAAGCCTTGCATCTTGCCAGCCGAATTCTATCATGGGAGAATGGTAAATCCCACTTATGAATTCTACAATCCCAACATGGCATCCAGATAGTTAGGGTGTGGACAGTTGCCCCCAAAACCTTTCTTTTCAACAATTATATGGTACAGAGAATTGATCACCAATGAAACAGAAGCCAGAAAGGTCTTTGAACTTGGGCAAAACCTACCTACATACGAACCCTCTCCATTTGGGTTGGTGGACACTGCTCATTCTTTCTTTACCTCCTGGTGGCAAGAGTGGCATGATCACATCTTCAACATACCAGTGCATCCCTTCTGCCAAGATCTGTATCCTCAATTTGTTCCTGACAGTGAGGTAATTTCATTGCATTTATATCCCTCTACATTTTTTATTGCTCACTTCAAATCCCAATTATACACAGGATTTCAAGCCTACTCCTCTATCAAGGCAGTAACATACTACAAAGCAGGACCCAATCTAGCACTGGGCTTCAATGCCCCAACTCTGGCAGCCTTCATGAAAACTCCTGCACCCTTAAGCGCCGCAATCTCAGGAGGAGAAGGCAAAAGGAAGGCACTTGGGGACATCCATGTAACCAGAAAAGTAAGGTCCAAGAAAGTTCAGAGATCTCCTAAGGTATGAATCCCTTTTCAGCAATAAACCTCAATCATCACTAATTTTGGCTGCTTTCATATCAACCATCCTTTGTTGTAGTCACGTGTTGGAACTCCTGGGTCAAGCAATCCTCCTACAGTAGACATCCCCCCTCAATATCCCATTAAGGATACAGACACTCATGAGGTTATAGATACAGAGACCCACGAAGCCGAAAGTACAGACGCTCATGACACCTCCACGCACACCGGTACTGTTCGGCTAATCACTCCTTTTCCCTTTATGGATTTTTATCTTCTACCCTTACACTCCATCACCTATATTGTTGGAAACAGATAAAATCCTAGAGGATTCAACAGGAGAGCATTCCTTTGGTCGAGCTCCATGTTCAGCATCTTCGGGTACTCAACCAGATTTCCAGCCAAATCAAGATACAGTCCATCCCGAGGCTCAATCACCACAGCAGGTAACACGACATCTTAAACTTTTCTTTCAGCATGTTCTACTCAATTGGCTGACCTTGAAACCCTTCCTTCTTCCTCCAGCATACTGCCAAACCACCTACTAGCTTTTCCTTCACTATTGATGATTTCATTGATGAAAAAGGGGAAGAAGCTACTTCTCAGCAGGCTTTATCAGAGGAAAATCAAGCTCGGCTGCAGGATATAGCCCATCTGTTAAACAAGGACATCAACATTTTGGTACAAGATTCAGATCGGATAAAAGATACCCTTGAGCTTATTAATCAAGATCTCCCAACTGCTCTCAAGGTTTCTTTGGAATCTGCATCCAGACTTAATGATTACTTTGGCATGGTGAAGAGAGTAAACAAGAACATAGCCTCTAGGACTGCTTTGCAGGACAACAAGATCTTGAAGAAACAAGAAGCCAAAGCTTTACACTCTAATCTTCAGTCTGATAAGGATTCACTGGTGACTCCGGAATCTGAGCTAAAAGTCATGAAGGATGAGAGGATTAGATTGGAAGCTCGACTAGCCGAACTGAATGTCAAGATCCAATCCCATGAAGATAAGCTGACATCTCTACTGAAATCCATAGAAGCATCTTCATAAAAAATATCGGTCATTCTAAAGGAAAACCAACAACTTAAAGAAAGGCTATCCAGTATCCAAAGCTCTGAGGATAAAGACCAAATAGTGCTGGATGATGTTAGCCGAATCAGGACCGAAGCCTTGAACGCCGTTAATCAGCTTCTGAACCGGTAGAGATATACGATGCAATAAATTGAATGCAGAACATTTATATCTTTAAACAATTGGTTGTTTTCACTGTCTTGCGCCTTATAGATCCTTGTTCGAATGATAGCATAATCTTCTCTGTTACTCCTGGTTAAAGCATAACCGATTCAAACCCAGCTCTCAGATAGCCGATTGTTCTTAACGCATGCATATAACCGAGCGACTTTTGACATAGCCGATCGTCATTGATTTGAGGACATAGTCGAGCGACCTTCGATATACCCGAGCCTGACCCATTCCACCAACGGCCCATCGAATATGAATAGTCTTGACTCGCCTCTTGGTATTCTCGTTCAGCCTATAAATAAACCTCCCTTCTTCTCTCCTTTCCAACGGTTCAGTCAAACTCTTGCCTTTATCTTCTCCTTTTCAATCCAGAGGGAAACCCTAATCATACAGTAAAAATGGCGGGAGGTGACAACCGCGGCAAGCGTCCCGCCAAAGGAGCACCTGAAGGGAGTCATGCACGGCGCAATCGGCAGCGTGGGTAAGAATCAGTTTCTTGCCCCCTCGCATTTTGTTCTCTGTCCAACATGCTAGCCCTGAATCTCCGCTCTTGTTCATCAGGATCATCTCCATCTCCATGAGTCACAGCATCCCCTTCCCCACGGCGACAGCAAGTCAACCAGGGAGTCTAGCGCTAGCCTCCTCTGGGTCTTCGGACTCCTCTCAATCTCAGCCCTGGGACTTAGGTTCGAGGTCGGATGCGGATGCCCCCTACACCCATGCGGAGGCGACCAACTTCAGGCGCGAGAGGGACGAAACCCACGGAGAACTGGAGAGGATCTCCAAGCAGTATGGCGTCGACCAACTCGAATGGGAGGATCAGCGGAAGCAACTTTGCGATGCCATCATGGGTTAGCCAAGAGCAATATTGTTTTGCCTTTTCTTTTAATCCTGTTTGCTCATCCAGTCTGCATCCTCGTTTAGCGCTTTCGGCAGAGAACGAGCGCTTGAAGGCCGCGGCAACTAGAATCGCCGACAAGGTGAACGCCCAGGGAGATACCGCTGAGGCACGCCTTGACAATGTGGATGGCCGCATTGATCAAGTCACCATTCACGGTGGCACCACAGCGTGGCCTTGGGGTTGTCGGCAATGACCACCCAGCACGGCGAAGACTTCTCCGTCCAGCTAATCGGTTTTCGCGGTCATGTGCCCCCGGATGATGTTGAAGGCATCGATGACCTCCTGGAAAGCTATGAAGACCACGCAACCGCCCTTGCTGGAATCACAGATGCCTAGGCTGTTCTCAACAGGCTCTTCTGGGAGTAGTTTGTATTTAGGAGCCTCATGTAAAACCTTGCTCTGTTAAAATATTCAGGACATCTGCTGGTTTTCCTCTTGTGAATCTCTCTGAGAACAGCTAACCTGAAGGATGTTTGCACGTTGTGTTTGATTTTTGTTCTAAAGGCGACACATATCGTGTCGGCTATTTTCTGAGTTGTTCCCAGAACTGTAGGCGATATCCCAATCTCGGCTATCTGGGCACAAGTCCTTTTGAATCTGTTTATGCACCAACCTCTACACTGGGATGAAATTTTTTAAGAAACCTTCCATTGATAGCTCTAGCAAATTCCTTTCCCAATAGAGTTTTCAAGATATACGCATTGTCAGGCGCGCATCTTACCACTCGAAAAGGCCCTTCCCAATTTGGAGACCATTTGCCGAACGCTCTGTCCTTGGTTTCGATCGGCAATACAGTTTTCCAAACCAAATCTCCTTCTGCAAATTGTTTTTCTTTAACCTTCTTGTTATAATACCTAGCAACTCGCACTTTATTTTTCTCAATATTTTCCAATTCCTTGAGACGAACTAAATGCAAATCTTCTAACTCGTCCATCATCAGATTCTTGTAATCTTCTTTACTTAAATTATTCTACAATGTGACCCGTCTTGAACCTGATTGCAATTCCCATGGCAGCACAGCATGATGCCCATAAACCAACTCGTAGGGAGATGCTTGAGTAGATCCATGGCAAGCCATTCGGTAAGCCCACAAAGCCTCATTAAGAACTGAATGCCATTTCTTCAGTTTTTTATCAATCTTCTTCTGAATAATTTTGATCATAATCTTGTTTGAAGCTTCAGCATGGCCATTAGCCTGTGCATAATAAGGAGAAGAGTTGTACAATTTTATTCCCAATTCCTCGGCAAAATCACAAAACTCAGACGAAGTGAACTGAGTCCCTTGATCTGTTGTTATAGTCTGAGGAATCCCGAATCTGTGAATTATATGCTCTTTAACAAAGTTGACCATGTTTTCCGATGTAACCTTCTTCAGGGGAATAGCTTCAACCCACTTCGTGAAATAATCTGTGGCCAACAGCACAAACTTATGTCCTTTGCTAGGAGGATGAATTTGACCGATCAAATCTATGCCCCATCCTCTGAACGGCCAAGGTTTAACAATTGGGTTTAAGGCCGATGCTGGGGTTCTCTGAATATTACCAAACCTCTGACAGTCTTGACATCCCTTGTAATATTCAAAACAATCATCAAGCATGGTTGGCCAAAAATAACCAGCTCTCCTTATTATCCACTTCATATGGTAAGTCGACTGATGTGCACCACATACTCCTTCATGCACTTAATACATCAGCTTTCTGGACTCCTCTTGATTCAAACATTTGAGGAGCACTCCATCTATGGACTTGTGGTACAACTGGTTATCAAGGAGCACGAACTTGATAGCCTTATACCTGAGCTTTCGAGAAACTTTTTGTGATGGATTTTTCAATTAATCCGCAATTCGGTTCCTCCAGTCATTAATTTCCCAATCTTCATCCAAAGCATGAATTTTCTGATCCTCTCGGTATCCCGAAGCACTTTGAGCCCGCCTGTTTGCTTCTTCATTCTGCCCCCTAGGGATATGATGCAAGGTGGCTTCTTGGAAACTTTTTAGAAGCTCTCGACACTCTTCATAATATCCCTTCAACATATCACTCTTGCATTCATCTTGGCCGATCAGTTGGTTAATTACCAGCTCAGGATCCCCGAAAACTTCAACCGCAACGGCCCTCACCTCGACAAGCAGTCGGAGCCCTCTAAGCAATGCCTCATATTCTGCTTGATTGTTAGTAACCAGGAAATCAATAGGGGTGGCATACTCAAAGGTCAAACCTCTGGGAGAAACCAAGAGAACACCTACTCCACCACCTTTGCTACAAGATCAAGCATCAAAAAATAAAGTCCATGGTACAATGGTTGCCATGTCAACAGAGGGATCACAGTGTTGGGTAACGAAATCAGCAATAACTTGACTTTTTATTGCTTTTGCCGATTCGTACCTTAAATCAAATTCTGACAGAGCTAAAATCCATCTGCCGATTCTCCCATTTAAAATTGGCATCAATAACATGTGTTTTATCACATCAAACTCAGAAACTACCACACATTCAGCATTTAACAGATAATGCCGAAGCTTAGTACATGAATAAAACACACATAAGCAAAGCTTTTCCATAGCCGAATACCTTGTCTCTGGATCTAGTAGTTTTCGGCTAAGGTAAGCTATTACTCTTTCTTTTCCTTTGAACTCTTGCATGAGGGCCGATCCTATTGTCAGGTTGTCGGCCGCCATGTATAATTTGAACGGCTTGTCAAGCTGCGGAGGTACCAATACGGGTGGTGCCTTCATATACTCTTTGATCTCATCGAAAGCCCTCTGTTGTACTCTTAGATCTCATCGAAAGCCCATACGAACTCTTGATCCTTTTTAAGCTTCAACAGTGGAGAGAAAGGTAACACTCTTTCTGACAAGTTAGAGATGAATCTTCTCACAAAATTAATCTTGCCTAACAATGATTGTAACTCCGTGAGATTGGTTGGAGGTACCACCTTGTCTATTGCTTCCATACTCTTCCTGCCAACTTCGATCCCTCCTTTATGGACTAGAAAGCCTAAAAACTCACCAGCCGAGACCCCAAAGGCACATTTATTCGGGTTCATCCTCAAACCATGCTTTCTGGTGCACTCCAAGGTCTTCCTCAAATCGGCCAAATGTCCCTCATGGTCTCTAGACTTAACCACCACATCATCAATGTAGATTTCTACAATCTTGCCGATCAACTCATGAAAAATATAGTCTATAGCTCTTTGATAAGTTGCACCAGCATTCTTCAAACCAAAAGTCATGACAATCCATTCAAACAAACCAACATGACCAGGGCACCTGAAGGATGTCTTCGAAATATCCTTTGTTGCCATGAAGATCTGGTTATAACCGGCATTACCATCCATGAAGCTAATGACCTCGTAACCAGCCGATGCATCGACGAGCAGATCGGCAACTGGCATTGGGTAACCATCCATGGGAGTAGCCTTGTTGAGATTTCTAAAATCAATGCAAACCCTCATTTTACCATTCTTCTTGTACACTGGGACTATGTTTGAAACCCAATCTGCATATCTGCATGGCCGAATGAAGTTTGCCTCCAATAATCTCTCAACTTCCTTCTTCACATCGGCCAACACCTCCTCTTTGTAAATCGTCCGAGGAGGTTGCTTGAAAGGACGGTATCCCAGCTTTATTGGCAATTTATGTTCAACAATGGAACGATCCAGCCTGGGCATCTCCGTATAATCCCAAGCAAAGCAATCTTTAAATTCTTTTAGCAGGTCTATCAATTTCAACCTATGCTCCTGGTCTAAATTTGCACTGATAAACATCGGCCTCGGTCTATCATCATCACCAACGTTTATCTCTTCCAGTTTATCGGCCGACATGAAGCCGCGTCCCAGCTTTCCTTCGCTGTCATCGACCGTGTTTCCCATTAAAAATTACTCTCAGGGCTGATTACTTGGATCGGCTGTCGGTCCTTGCCGGAGATATTCACAGGGCCCTCTCTTCAAAGTGGTCCCACCGAGCATGCCAAAAGGTGTCTTAACACAAAATGTGACGTATTGTGTCTCACACACAGCAAGCCGGAAAGCATGACTTCAATCGGGTGCCCGGATGCTTCGAGAACTGAAAACGTGCCAGTCAGTTTGACCTAACTCTAACAAGGGATGAAATTCATTAGATATAAACTGGAACGTGCCGGGTAATACCAGACAGTTCCATATGTACGGCCCTGAAGCCACTTACAACGACATACATCTATGAAAGCTATCTGCCAACAGGTTTTATGGAACATTTGGCTAAAATAAACATGTAACACACAAATCACTGATTGTCGAACGCGTGTGCATGGAAAAAGGACATACGAATGACTCGTAATTGATTATAAGTTAAAGCATGACCAATCTCGGCAACCAGCCGAATTGGGGTCCATGATGAAGGAAACATGTAAGCAAACATGATTAAACTAATCTAAAGCCTGCATCTGCCGCACGACACCCAGCGTCATCAAAGCTTAAACATGGATAACATACATGAACCCGCAAACGTGACAATCTAGATTCAAACTAATTCGGCTATTTATAGATATAAGATCTACTCATGGAAACAACATGGAAGCAGCTCATGATAACGTAGATAGATCTATATAAACTAACAAGAGCTGAACCGTATCAATATAGATTGGGCAAAAGAGTGTTTGCAAATATGTAAAGATTATATAAAACATGCAACACGATAACTTAATGAACCCAATAGATCTTGCCAAATCTACAGGAGCCGATAACTATCTTGCTTTTGCTAAGCATACAAGAAAATATCCGCCGCACGACATCTACTCATAAGCAAAACACAAGCGAAGACCTCTTGATTATTGAACAAAGATCCGCCGCACGACCATTGAAAATAAACAAGACTACTTTCATCAATATCTAAATCCACCGCATGATACTAGACATGATAACAAGGTTGCCAAGACTTACGGAGGTCGACGGATCGATGATTCCTCTCGAAGAACTCAACGACACGACAAAGGACTCGAAATTGGCACGGGGCCGGTTGTATTGGTTTGGTTGTGAACCCCTTTTACAATGGCCAATGGTTTATATTTATACCCTAGTCATGACACGAATCCTAAAAGGATACGATTACAAGATATTTAAAGAAAAGAACACAATTTCTCGACTTTATTTTCCTTTGAAGTCTTTATTGCCTTAATTGTTACGGCTATCGTCGTCGATCGGCTCCTTACTTGCCTCTTTTCATTGCTTCGACGCAAAACCACCTTCTTCGAAGTAGCCGATTACGTAGCCAATTGCCGAATCTTTAGGAATTAACCAACCGCATAGATTTTGCCGAACACCTATGAATACTTGTTCTTCGGCAGCCTTTTCTCACACTGGCCCACATGTCATTCTGAGTACACCAAAATCTAGTGTTAACACTTCTCCCTGTGTTGATGCTATAGGCGACTTCTTTCCGTCTAGAGTTTGATTCCTTCCTGGTAACATCACTCTTACGAATCTTCGCGCAGTGATTGCTTGCATTTTGCTTGCATGCTTGGGGGATACTCCGTCCTGCATGGCGCTTCCCCCTTTGCGAGTATATGTTTGGCGTTTGTTGTTGTTTTACTTCATTCCACTGTGTGGGGGGCTGTTGTATTTATACTGTGCTCCCCCTGCGGTTTTAGGTGCAGTTATGAATGTTGTGCACATGGGGGCTTTAAGTGCCCTGTGCGTGGTTGGTGGAAGTTTTACTGCCATTTAGTTCGTATTGGCTAAGGCATTTGATATCGTCCTAATTATTTTTAGTCTCATATCTAGGGACCTTCGGTCGACAAGATGCTGCCTGGGCAGAGGCTGCCTATTATATATATATATATTGGATAGAAGTGAGCTCTGCGCTCGTTACATATGCATGGCATTGCCTTACTATTGGCACGAAGGCTTGCTTCGGGCTGTCGGGTGGTGGCTTGGCGCTTGTGGGCGGTGTGGTGGGGTCACTTTCTCTGTGATCGCGTCCTTCGAACCGGGGCGAGGGGAGGTTACAAGCCTTCGCACGGTAATCTCCCATCGCCGGTTCCGCTGCCTGGTTGTGGACAAGCGGAGGCCGGTTCTTAACTGATGGTGCCCCCCTCTTTACGAGTCTTCGCACGATATTCTTGGGGTGTAGCCCATGTCTCTGCGTTCTAAGGAAATGCCTGCTTCCATGGTGGTCTGCCTTTGTTCTTGGTTTTTCTTTAGGAGGCGCGGAGGCTTGGGTTGCCTGTTTGGCTCTCTTTTCGTGTAACTTGGCTAGCTGCTCTCAGTTTCTATTTCAGGAGAAGGTGTGAACTTGGTGTTTTGGGCTGCCAATTCGGCTTCCTTTTATAGTGCTCTGAGGCCTAGCTCTTACTGCTTAGGGGTAGTTGGAACGGTGGTGGTTGTTTGTTGGTGGTTAAGCATTTACTTCTGGTAGAGTTATTGTGGCCTTCGCATTGAATGTTGTGGGCCCCCTCTTTTGTCTGCTCGTTTTTGCAGAGCTTTTAAAGATTTTGCCTTGGTGGTTATGCGGTAACCTTCGCCTCGATGCCTGACTTGTCAGGTCTTTTTCCGAGTTTTGAACGACTTTATAGTGCGGAGGTTGTACTGTTCGTACATTTTTCGGTCTCGGTGCCCGACGTGTCAGGACTTTTCCAAGTTCTGGACGCCTCTTGGGGCGATGGGGCTATATCATTTGCTCGAGTTTTTGCCTCAGTTCCCAACTTGTCACGACTTTTTCCAAGTTGTGGACGCCTCGTGGGCGCGGAGGTCGTTCCGCTCGTTCAGCCATTTGGCTATAAGTGGCGGAGGTCCTCTAAATGTGTTAGAGTGTCGAATGATATGACCTCGTTACTGGTCACTTTTGACGTTTCTGTTTAGGGTGTTGTGGGGATAACCTCTTTATAACTTTAGAGGATTTTTACAAAGGTGCCGCCTCGTTAAAAACCTCACGCCCCTGGATGGGGTTCCCCTTGTGAGGAAAAGAGTACGGTGCCTTGCGAAGCAACTAAGAAAGTAAAATGTTGAAAGAAGTAAATCTACCTACAAGTCGACCTTTGCTTATATTTCCGCGATGGTCGCTTTTACATTAGATGTAGAATCTCTTTAGGTTACTAGAGTTCCAGGTGTGCGTGGTCGTTGTGATTTCGTTGTCTGTTAGCAGAAAGGCTTCCGGTCGTCCTGTGGCCTTCGCAATGAAGGGTCCTTCCCACTTGGGCTCAAGTTTTCCAGTCATTTCTGCATTTGGCTTTCTTCGGAGAACGAGGTCTCCGTCCTTGATGTTCTTGCGTATTATCTTGCTGTCTCTCCAGCCTTTTGTTTGTTCTTGGTACTTGGATATGTTCTGCACTGCTCCTAGCTTCGCTCCCACTATTGCTTCCTTGGAGTACTCTTCGTCCAGTGCCATTGTGTGTTTTGTCACTCTCAGGCTTTGGAGGTTCAGTTCTTCTGGTAACATGGCCTCTTCGCCGTAGAGTAGTTTGAATGGCGTAAATCCTATTGCTTTGGAGGTTGTTCTGTTGTGGGACCATACTACTCTAGGTAGCTCCCCTATCCATTTTCCCTGGCGAAGATTGAATAATGTTTTGGCGATGGCGGAGAAGATGATCCTATTTGATCTTTCCACGACCCCGTTTGATTCTGGGTGATAAACTGATGCGAAGGATACTTGGGTTCCGATGCTCTTGCAATATTGCTTGAATAGGTCCAAGTCAAACTGTTTGCCGTTGTCCACTGTGAGGGTTCTGGGCACTCCGAATCTACAGACGATGTATTGCCAGAAGAATTTCCTTACTGATTTGGAGGTTATCTTCGCCAGTGGCTTTGCTTCTATCCATCTTGTGAAATATTCCACTGCGACTACTGCAAATTTGTTTCCCCCTTGCGAAGGTGGTAGGGGTCCTACTAAATCCATGTCCCATCGCTGCAGTGGCCATGTTGCGGGTATGAGTTGAATAGTTGCTGCTGGTAGCCTTTGGTGCTCAGATAGGTGCTGGCACGCTTCACAGGTTTTCGCTACCTCTTCGGCGTCCTTGATGTGTGTTGGCCAGTAGAATACTTGGTGTATTGCTTTTGCAGATAAGGCTCTGGAGCCTATATGAGATCCGCAGATGCCCGCATGTATTTCTTGCAAGAGATTTTTTCCCTCTCCGCTTGTGATGCACTTTAGGAGTGGTTGGACTACTCCTTTTTTGTACAGTTCTCCAGCTATGATGGCGTAGCTTCGTGCTCTGGCAGTGATTCTTGCTTTTGCAGCTTGATCTTGGGTGTCTTCTTCACTATTTAGGTATCTTCGGATTGGCTCTCTCCAATCTTCTTCTTGCACTACTAACATTTGTCTTGCTGGTGTTTGTGCTGTCGAAGGTTCGGTGAGTTCTAGATAGAACGTTGCTTCGGGCAGTGGTGTACCGTTTGCTGCTGCCTTCGCTAGCTCGTCTGCTTCAACGTCGGACCCCTTGGTATGTGTTCCACTGTAAATCCTTGGAACTTCCTTTCTGCTGTTCTTACGAGAGCGAGGTATTTTGCTAACTCGGGTTCACGTGCCGTGAAGTCTTTCTCGACCTGACCTGCCACAATTTGGGAGTCTGTTTTGACCCCAAGTCATTGTGCACCCAGGCTTTTTGCCTTTGCTAGGGCCAGGGCTAGGCCTTGATATTCTGCGATGTTGTTGGTGGACTTGAACAGTAATTTTGCTGCATATTTGGTCCGTACTCCTGATGGTGAAATTAGGACTGTGGAGGCTCCAGCTCCTTTCTTTCCCCAAGCTCCGTCTGTGAACGCAGTCCAGGACTGCTCTTCTTTTGGGTCGGGTGTTGCTTCGTGCGGGGTCTAGTCTGCTACGAAATCGGCTAGTGCTTCTGATTTGATGGCTGTTCTGGGCACGTAGTTGATGTTGAACTGGGATAGCTCTGCGGCCCATTTCGCCGTTCTACCGAAGGCTTCTTTGTTCTCAAAGATGTCACCTAGTGGTTGTGTCGAAGGTACCGTTATTTCGTGGGCCTAGAAGTAGTGTTTGAGCTTTCTTGATGATATCAGGACTGCATACGCAATTTTCTCAACCTCTGAATAATTCAGCTTCGCTCTTGATATTGCTTCTGAGATGTAGTACACTGGATACTGCTGTTTCGTGCCTTCAACTTCTCTTACTTGTGTCCGCACTGAACTTACTGTGTGTTCTGTTGCTGCTACGTAGAGCAGTAAGGGTGTATCTGGGGTGGCAGTTGTGACTACTAGGTCCCTTGCCAGGTAGGCTTTTAGCTGCTGGAATGCCTCCGACTGTTCTTTCCCCCATTGGAACTTTCCTGAGCCCCTGGGTACTTTGAAGAATGGTAAGCTTCGCTCTGCTGATTTGGAGATAAATCTGTTCAATGCTGCAATTCTTCCTGTTAGCCTTTGCACTTCTTTTCTGGTTGTTGGTTCGACCATTGCCTTGATTGCTTTTGTTTTGTCCGGGTTGGCCTGTATGCCCTCCGGACCTATCATGCATCCTAGCATATTTCCTCTGCTTACTCCAAAAACACATTTATCTGGGTTTAGTTTGAGGCCTGCTTCCCTTAGATTGGTGAAGGTCTCTATGAGATCGGACAAATGTTCTGCTTCACTTTGGCTTATGACTATGATGTCGTCAACATAGGCTATGATGTTGCGCAGCAGTTGAGGTCACAGTACTACTTTTTCATTCTTGCGAAGGTTGACCCTGCATTTTTCAAATCTTCTGGCATTCTGACGAAACAATATGTGCCGAAAGGTGTTGTGAAGCTTGTTTTGTCTTCGTCCTCTTTCTTAAGCCAGATTTGGTGGTAACCTAAAAAGCAATCCAACATTGAGAACCTTTTGCACCCTGCTGCCTTATCGACCGAAGAGTCAATTCTTGGTAGGGGGGAATACATCTTTCTTGCATGCTTTGTTCAAGTCCGTGAAATCGATGCACATTCGCATCTTGCCGTTCTTTTTTGGGACGAACACGACATTGGATAGCCAGTCCGAGTACTTGACTTCCCTGATGACCTTCGCGTCTAGCAATCTTTGGACCTCAGCCTTCGCTGCTAACACTCTGTCCTCTGACATCTTTCTTTGCCCTTGCTTCCTCGGCTTGCAGTGCTCGTTTACATCCAACGAGTGCTCTATTAGCTGTCTACTTACTCCACCTAGATCAGATGCTGACCAGGCGAAGATGTCTCCGTTTTTGGTGAGGGTGGTGCGTAGTTGTTCCTCTTCCTCTGTTGTTAGCTTTGCGCTAATTATGACCTTTCGGTCTGGTACCTCCTCTTGGAGTGGGACGACCTTCGTCTCTTCTTGGCTTCGTAGGTCTATTTTTCCCCCTGGCATGTCGGGGGACATTTCAGTTGCCACTGAATTTACATTTCTGTGTGCTTTGTTGATGTTTCTTTCTATGTTTCTAGCTTCTTTCTGACTTGCGTGGATTGTTATGACTCCATGAAATGCTAGGATTTTCATGCACAAATAGCTCATATGGATTGTTGTGTTGAATTTTGCTGTGAATCCTCTGCCGAAGATTGCATTGTAGGCATAGTGCAAGTCGACGACGTCGAAGGTAATGTACTCCGTTCTTGCGTTGTTTTGGTCCCCGAAGGACATTGGTAGGGAAATCTTCCCTAAGGCATTGATTTTTCGGCCTCCGAATCCTATTAGTGGCGATTCTGAGGGCTGGAGTTGGTTTCTTCTTAGCTTCATCTGGTCAAAAGTATTGACGAACAAGATGTCGGCTGAGCTTCCTGTATATATTAGAATCCTGCTGATTTCCCATGTTGCTATGTTTGCTTTGATTACCATTGCGTCGGTGTGTGGGTAGCTTTCTAGACGGAGGTCTTCTTCTGAAAAGGTAATGGGGGTCTTCGACCAGTCTGTGTGTCGTATCGGACCTTCGACAGAGACGTTGTTGACCATCCTGTAGTGGTCCTTCTTTTGCCTTTTGGTCTCGAATTCCATGGCTGAGCCTCCGACTATGGGTAGTATCATCCCAATTGTTGGGAGGGGATTGTGTGGGTTCAACTAGTTTTCGGGAAGAGGCTCAGTTTTTGGCACCATCCCCTGGGGCATGTTTTGTACTTGGGGTGGTGGAGGAGGTAGTGCTTCATACCGACGGTTCTGCCCTTGCGTTTGCTGCGAAGGTTCCATGAATGTTATGCGAGGCGGGTGGTGGGTAAGCATTGTGATGTGGGGTTGGAGGATTCGGTGGTCTCCATGCCGGCAAGAAATTTGGGAAATAAGATGCTTGCATCGTGGAGGGGTGTACTTGGGTTGAGTTCAAACTCGGGTAAACTAGACAATACTGTTGCGATTGCTGCCAGGCTTGGGCTGTGTGGTTTACTTGCCTTGTCTGCATCTGGATTTGCGGAGGCTGTTCTTGCCTTGCTTTCATCCTCTGATGTGTTTCCTTTTCCTCTAGGCAATCTCTTGTGACGTGACCCTTGTCTTCGCCATGAAAAAAGCACCATAATTTCTTGGTCCTTCCAAGGTTTGTTCTGGTTCTGCCTTCGATCGGTACCTTATCCTTGTTGTTGGTCGGGCTGAGTTGCGTGAGATTTTTCTTCATTGTGTTGCTGCTCATTAGACACATTGAAGACCTGTGCTGCCTTCAGCTATTGCCAGTTGTTGTTGTTGTCCGTTCTGGGTGGCCTTCGATTCCCTTGAGATTGGTTTGAGCCTTGCTGCTTATAGAGGTTCTGTTCCTCTATTCTTCTTCTTAGGTCATTGTCTGATCTGCAGTACTTCTCGAATTCACTGTATAGATCTACGATGCTCGATGGTTTCTCTCTTGCCAGGTGACCTGCTAAGGGTCCTATGCGGAGTCCTTTGCATGCAGCTTCGATCGCAACTTCATCTGACACATTTGGTGCTTTCGCCTTGAGTTGGATGAAAGCTGGAAGTACTCTTTCAATGACTCCCCCTATGCCTGCTTGCACTGAAATGGATCCAAAGAGGTTAGTGACTCATTGGCGAAGCCTTTGAAATTCGCCGTGATTTTGTTGCGAAGGTCTTCCCATGAGTAAATAGTACTTGGCTTGAGCATGGAGTACAAGGCTAACGCATCGCCTTCTGCTGCGATCACGAAGGATTTGGCCAGAACAGCGTCATTTCCTCCCGTGGAGGCTACTGCCGCTTCGTAGCTCATGATGAATTGCCTTGGGTTAGTCTTGCCATTGAACTTTGGTAGTGTAGTTGGTTTGTACTTCTGAGGCCAAGGTGTGTTCTGCAGGCCTTCGGACAGAGGTGATTTTGGGTCCATTCTCCATCGCTGATGGTTCTGATCATAATCACTTGTGTTGTATGCGTTCATGAATATCGGTTCGCCATTCTGGAGTGGCATCTGAGGCCTTCGGAGCTGCTCGTTCATGGGCTGCTGAACTCCTCCGCCCTGGGCTTGTTGCATGCTTTGTATTTTGCCTTGAAGGAGTGAGAGCTGTTGTCGCAGCTCCGCTGCTTGCTGTGGTAGCTGCATCGCTCTTTGAGTTGCCTGCTGTTCTGCGACTAGGCGATCTCTTTCTTCATGCGCCCTTTGTAGTTCTTGCTGCAGGTTTTGCAAAACTTGCTCTTGTGTTTGTTCTTGGGGTGGTGGTTCATCTTCGTTGTTTTCATTTGGTTGAGCGTCCTGCGCTGGAGGTGGTGGTTGCTTGCCCCGTGCTGGGGATGATCGTCGTGCATCCCGTGGTGGGGATGGCGGTGGTGCAGGACGGGCGCGCTTTGCTCCTGCGGCTCTTGGCGCCCCGTATGTTGTGGCGTAGGTGCTTCGCACGTTGCGACGTACCCTTTGTTCTCCATCATGAGAGGTTGCATCTTCTTCATGGTAATCTGTTATCGTTGCTCTCTTGGATGTCATCGTGGGCTTGACTTCGGCCAACCATAGTGGGCGCCACTATTGGAAAAAGACTTTCTCCGAACAGAACCCAAAGGCCGAGCGAAGGCCTACCCTCCGCAAACGCCAAGGGTCTCGCTCGGCTTAACTCCGGGGATGTTACAGGGGAACCTTCGTGTACGCCGAAGGTCCCTTGCTCTATGAAACGGACATTAAGCTTCATGGACCGAGTCTATCGATCTCCAAGCAGCAAATGGAAGAACTTCACGAATGCCGAAGGCTTCTCGTGTGTGAACCGAGAACCATAAGAAATCAACAAGTCTTCGCGAAGCCGAAGGGCCCGGTGAGGATGGCGGCGGAAAAGGACAGTGAAAACGGGAAACCCTAGAAAATCAGGGATCTTTTCTCCTCTATTACATTGGGTACTGACCCATTTTTATAGTACACTGTTCACGTTACAATCTCGGTTACACAAATGCCCTTCTACCTGCTCCCGAATATTCCGGGAGCCTTTCTAACGACTCCGGGGGTCTTTCAGGAAAATAAAATCGGCAGAAGCCTGTTGGGCCTCGAAGGGAACCAAGGGAGGCCCAGCTGATCCGGCCCAACGCCTTGTCATGGACGCCAGCTCCTAAGTCGGGTGGTGAGGGCTCTCAACCGCCGGCTTAGTCGATGGGTCGGAGGTCTCGGCCGAATGCTCTGGGACCTTCGCACGACGACCTACTCAGCTCCGCCACGGGGCAAAAACTTCGCCGCCTTTGTCGAAGAGCGAAAGCTTCGTCGCCTTTGCCATCATGGTACCTACGTACACGTCCGGCTTGGTCGACGGGTCGGAGGTCCCGGCCGATTACTCTGGGACCTTCACACGACGGTTCGCTCAGCTCCGCCGCGGGGCAAAAACTTTGTCGCCTTCGTCGGTGAGCGAAAGCTTCGTCGCCTTTGCCGTCATTGTACCTGTGTACACCTCCGGCTTGGTCGATGGGTCGGAGGTCCCGGCCGACTGCTCTGGGACCTTCACACGACGGTCCGCTCAGCTCCACTGAGGGGAGAAAACTTTGCCACCTTCATCGATGAGCGAAAGCTTTGTCGCCTTCGCCGTCATGGTACCTGCGTACATAAAGGACAACGAGATCTATGGTGCTGCCTCTGTGCACATCAGTACGGTTTCGTTCCGCCAAATGGCACAGCCTCCGTCTGAGGGAACTTTCGCTTCGTTCAATTTTTGGCCCACGGGGAGACCTTCACGACTTATGTCCCAACAATTACCATGTGCATATGTGTTAGCATTTTCACAATCATTTTCAAAGGATTTTCACTTGCTCTCACCGCGCCACTCGATACTAATGCATCGCAATGTTAGATCGCTCAAGTGGCACTAGATGACCGATATGCAAACAAGTTTGCCCCTCTTGATAGTACGGCCATCTGTCCTAAACCCGGTCATATACTTCTCTACACACCTATGACCGGTGAAATGAAATGCCCTACAAGTTATACCTTTGTCTTACGCATTCCATTCCATCTCCTTCTCCAATGTTGATGCAACACATGCACCATCCTATGACCAAATGATATGATCCACTTCATATCATCACATGACCGTATTGGTTCATCGATTCTTACCTATCTTGCTCTTCACCGTTGCATCGGTCCATCGGCGCCAAGCATCACTCACTTGCCCTTCACACTTGCAACCGATCCATCAAGCCAAGCCTCATCTTGATCTTCTCCACCTTGATCACATGACTCCATGTCATGTCTCATGTGCAATAAGCTCCTTCATCACACAATCACATGTGAACTAATCTCGTGTGTATATATCACTAGAACACATATTAGTTCACCTAAGTTGTCACTCAATTACCAAAATCACATAGGAACTCTCAATCTCCCCCCTTTTGGTAATTGATGACAACTCTACAAAGATATGGAAATTAAGATCACTTGTGGACATTATGTCATTTATCCATCATTTAAGCTCTATGCCAAGAATTGGATAAATGCCACAAGGTCCGACTTGGTAGTGTTAGCTCCCCCTACATGTGTGCTCACAAAGGTTTGAATTAAGCTTTGCACACATGCATGAATAGGAATTTTGGGAGTGCTAGTACTACTAAGTGATGCTAAGGGATATAGGATAAACCTTTGAAGATACCCATTGTAGATCCACTTTGAAGTTCATCCTTAGCACCATGGTTAGCTAGATACCACAAAAACACTAGAAACCCCGTGAGATCAACATTAAAGGCACGGTTTCTAGATAACAATTGAAGGAATATATATCTAGCTTACCAACCTATGCATGCTAGTTTATCAAATCATCATACAAATTCTATAACTAGCATACACCACATAAGCATGCGTATAAAGATAATACTAATGCAATATGCAAGCAAGCACATGAATATGCACATATTAAATGCAATCAATCAAGTTCATGAGCTTACTTGTGTGCATCATTTAGTCCAAGACTTTGATCCTTTGATCTTGTTCCCTTGTCCATGTCCATGTCCATGTCTCTTTCCCTTAGTACATGTCCATTCACTAATATATCTTTGTTCACTACTCTCTCCCCCTTTGTCATCAATTGCCTTAAAAGGTATGCTCATATTGATGCAAAGGTTGCACTAGGGTAGATGGTTGCTACTTGTATCTTTTCATTTTTGATGGACACTAACATCTATGTATTGGAATGACTCTTCATGTAAGATCATTGACCATTATACCATTGAGTAGGGCAATCCCCTTCGGTCAAAGTAATTGTCATCCAAATGAGCATTGCAAGCTAGGAAACATTGATTTGATCACTTAAGGTTGAGGATCATTTGTACACTTGTAGGATATCATTAGTGAGATTACCACATGAAGGATATTACTTGAATCACTAGTTGTGGAATATCACATGTATGCTAGAACTAGACATCTTTTGTAAGTACCAATATGAAGGTTGATACTATTTGAAAGATTAGCATAAGTCTAGATACCACTTGTAAGTTGCATCTTGATATCCATTTGCATTGTTGTCTTGTGCTTGAACTAGATTCATTATCTTCATGAGCTTCTATGTTGGACTTGAACTAAAAGTGAATAGTACAAGCTTTCAAGTCTGGTTTAAACCCTCTCTACGCTTGTTCACACGCATAGAGCGGTTATCTTATAGAGGTTGTACTTCTCACTTGATTGCAATCCAAAAAATAGATCAAGTACTTGGGTTTACTAGCTCATGAACAAACTCATATACTACCACTAGATTCAAATAACCAATCAAGAAATAGTGGTAGGCTATAAGTATTAAATTCATTTGATTTTCAATGAATGATCACTATGTATGACTATATACACTAAACATGTCCTAAGCAATAATGTATGCATATGTCAAACAATTTCACCTTTGCTATGTTGGAGTAGAGGATATTCATATAGATTTCATCTCCAATTAGCAATGTGAAGTCCATTAAGAGCATGGTGAAGACCAATGAATACCACTTGGAATTGTAATCTTCACCCATATGATTTGAGTCCCACTAATGATCAAGTGCACTTTCTTGTTGTGGTTGACTTGCTTCTTTCTTGATCTTTGCTTGTATGAGAGAATACCAAATGATGTACCACATATAAATCATGATATCACTTGAAAGAACATGAATCTCTCTCTTTTGGGTGTCACTTGCTTTTCTTTTGATCAATCCTATTGATAGCTTTCAACTAAGCATCTCCAAATGATCCCTAGATCACCACTTCCATGTTAGCCTTCCAAGTAATGTCCTTGGTTCACCTACAAAAGGCGGCAAGCCCCTACAAAAGGGAGAAGTGACCTCTCTCCAAGAACCATCCTTGACACTCACTTGAAATTGCTTTGTTTGATTGATCTTCATTTTGAGTACTAAACATGTGCCAAATACACTCCACAATCAAATGGCGTTGTACTCATGCTAACATAGGTACCTCAATCACTTATAAGCATAATTCTAACTTGAGGACCTTTCAATCTAAGTGACTTTTGATCAATCCAATAATTGTCATTTTTCTGGCAGATTATGTACTCTTCAAAGAATATATCATATATCCCAAAGTACATATCCAATGAATCTCAAATTTTTATGGCCGCTAGATGACTTAGTAAAGCACATCTCCACCAAATTTCATGGTCATTGGATATGTACTTTGGGATATATGATATATTCTTTGAAGAATACATAATCTGCCAGAAAAGTGACAATTATTGGATTGATCAAAAGTCACTTAGATTGAAAGGTCCTCAAGTTGGAATCATGCTTATAAGTGATTGAGATACCTATGTTAGCATGAGTACAAGGCCATTTGATTGTGGAGTGTATTTGGCACATGTTTAGTACTCAAAATGAAGATCAATCAAACAAAGCAATTTCAAGTGAGTGTCAAGGATGGTTCTTGCGGCTATACGTATATATTTAACTCTACAGAGTGTGTACACCTGTACCCAACAGGATCACCATCATCGACCGTGGCTGCGGTCTAGGCAAACACCGCTCAAGAACTAGCACATTCCTCACCAGACTGCCCCCAAGTGGAGTAGCATACGGCACGACGCATACGCTTGGGATCGTGATTAGGGTAGCCGGAACGACCATCGGCATCCTTCTCATTGTGCTCCTTGGGCAACACCCCATGCACCTCTACTCCCACAGAACTGGCTTAGTCCGCACTAACCTAACAGAACGAGCCCCGCCTCATACAGGGCCTGTGGCGTGCACGTTTAACAAAGACCCATGTTCCAGGCATCAACCCACAAACGGTTCCTAAGTGGCCAGAGCAAACACCTTCCACCAATATCACGTGGCATACCTCTCACAGGTAGCCACCACCACAACACATGTCACAAATCCAACATATCCCTTACATCCACGAGAACCAAAACTAGGGCACTCCATGCACCCAGTGCACCCCCTCCAGTACAAATCCTCTCACTCCGGCCGATATCTCCAAAGAAACAGGTCAAGGCAGGGAATATCTACAAAACTCCTCAATCACCACCACCCACTCGGATTCAACGCTCCCGTCACGCTAACATACCATCTATCTCACGGAGAAGCCTCGCGGCAACCCAAATCCACCAACCACATCACCATCCAACCATCACACATCACATGACAAGGCATATATGTAATTATGATGGAAGTAAATGCAAACAAGCAGGTAGGCAATTTATAAGTGCGAGCGCGAAGCTGGGTAGTAGGGTAAAGAGGTTTCAATCAAGGCAGTCAAGGCTTAGGCAATAGCATGCATCACATATACTAGCAAATGAATAAATATAAAGCGCTAACCATCTACTTTGCAATGTCTAATAGGATTCTCTAAGTAAAGTGCTGCCATGACACCTGCGATGTCGAGGAAGTAGTGGTACGAGTCTCCTGAAGTCGAGGGCGACGACCATCAGGGTCCATCTCCTTCGGACACGACGTCGAATCCATCCGAGCTCAAGTCGTCGCTATGCGAGAAAAATGCCGAGAACGGCCACCAATAAGAAGCAATAAAACTGCAATAAAAATCTAACTCAACTAGACTCGAAACTGCACTGAGAGGTAGAGAAGGATTTTAGAAAAACTATAAAACTGGTTTCATAATTTTTGGGAATTAGGATAAAATTACTAGGAATTTTTTAAGGTGGCTGGGTTAACTGAAAAAGGCAAAACGGCAAGGGGATGGTGTGCTGTTGGCCGTGCCTCCTACTTTCTGTCGTTGAAGACAGGAAGGGAGCACAGATCTACGCGGCCAGGTGTTCGACGAAATGCCGGAACGGCTTCTCCGTGTGTGCGTATGTGCGATAGCTGCGGCTCAAAGACCAGGCTGTCAAGGGCGAACAACAGTGAAAGGTGACGTCTTTAGAGCTCTAACCGCAGGCCTGGTAGCAGTTGATCCTGTGACAAGGTGACGGCGTGTGCTTACCATGGGAAGGCAAAGATCGGCTCTGTGTGTTCGTGCGTGTGTAGGCACCATGGTGGTGTTTGGCTGTGCGGCTGTGGCAAGCGCAAGCTCGACCTGTTAGCAAGGCTGTGAGCTTGCTCTTGTGCAAAGTGCAAGAGCACGTGCTCCTGGAGTGTGTGTGTGTCATGAGTGTCGAGCTGTGGCGGCTCGTGCATGCATGACGGCAAGACAACTTGCAAGGCAGCGGGCATGAGGCGGCAAGGCAAGGTGGGCTCTGTGTCTGTGCCTGTGCAGTCACCGTGATGGTGCTTGGCTGTGCGGGCTCTGGCGAGCGCGAACACGAACGCAAACGCGAACGGCAGCGTGCAGATGCTAGTCCAGGCGAGGGTGGCGGCAAGTCAAAGGCCCGCCTGCGACGTGTGAAGTGGCGTGCTGGTGGGCGTGCGGCATCGTGCAAGGGCACAGCCGGCGTCGCCGCGTGCAGTAAGGCGTGTTGGCAACAGAGCCGGCGTCGAAGGCCGGGACAGGCATATGACGACACTCTCGGTTTTTCCAGGAGCAAGGTTTGGGACGGCAGGCAGGCCCGATGCCGGAAGATCGCGCGGCGCAGGTCGGGTCCGGTGCAGGCAGAGCATCGCGGTCGTGGCGAGGACGTCGTGCACGCCGGGAGGCTTCGCGATGCTCGGACGGAAGTGCCACCGACGCCGGCGAGCACCCAGTGCACCTAGATGACTACAGAGGCGACTACCAACGGGACACCGGCGCCCATGGCGGACGGCGGCTCCAACACCAACACCGCCGCCTCCACTGCACCTCCTCCGGTTGACTCATCCGGTCTGTATCTCTCTCTCTCTCTCTCTACATCTCTCTGTGCATGGCATATGAACTGCATCTATCTACCCGAACTACTTCTATCCACTGGATCCGCTCCTAGACGATCCTACGAATCTATCAATGGTATCAGACGCCTCCTACGGGATCCACTCGGATCAGAGCCTATTCGGCTCAGCAAATCGAAACCCTAACCCTAAATCTCAAGAACATAGAAGGGGATTAGGGAGAAGAACAAGAATGGACGTCGGATCGGTATGAACGAAAACCAAATTGAAACCCTAACTACACGAGGAAACTCGATCCGAATCCAAACGAACCAAGAACACAGAACCGATATGAACCCTAACCCTAAATGAACGGGGGCGTGCTCTTACCTGGGGCTCGATCGTCCTTGCCGGCGTGCGGGAAGAACGCGACCTCCGGTGAGATCATGCCACCGTGCGGCCTCTGTCGTTGCGGTGCGTGGACACCGTGGCTAGCCCGCTCGACGGCGGCGCGTCCACTCTTCGGTGGGCGCACTCACCAGCGAGGAGGTCGGCGGCGGCGGCGCTGTCTTCTCCCTCTCCGGCCGGTTGCTCTCGGCCGCCGCCGCTCTCTCCCTCTCGGCTGTGTGCGTGCGGCGCGGGGGAGAAAGAGAAAGGGGAGAGAAGCAAATGAACTAGGGTTTGGGGGGACCCGGCCGACGCGCCGGGGGTTTTGATCCGCGAAAGCCACGCGCAGCCGTCCGATCTTCGTTGACCTGGATCCGACAGTCCGCGGCCGTTCAGCATCGGCTGGGCCACTTTGAGCCCAGGCGGGAGGGAGCTTTCCCGGCCCAGGCCCACGTTGCGGCCTGGGGGAGAAGGGGAGCCCCCCGCGCGCGGCCAGTTGGGCCGAAATGGCCTCTGGGCCCATTCGTTTGACTTGGCCCGCGAAAGAACAGTGAATCTTTTCCTTTTTATTTTCCAGAAATCAAATGAAATTGATATTTGAATGAATTTGAAATGAAATTTGATGAATTGTTTCTCTGAGCAAAATTTTATCCAACGATAATTTATGTTCAGAGAATAAACACATGAATAATATTCTGGAAAATAATATTTTGAACAATTTATTTATCTATTCTATTCCAGAAACAATTATGAATTCCTTTGTATTTGAATAAATTTGAACCGAATTTTGATGAATTTTCTCTATACAAAATTTTATCCAACGATAATTTTTGTTTAGAGAACAATACAAATTGTTTTTTCTGGAAAATAAGATTATGAACAATTTTATTGTTTTCGCTGCGAAGAAAATATTGAATTGCCTCTTAATTAAATTTGAAACAACGGGATAATTTAATTTTGAGTGAATTATGAATTTTCGATAATTTTGATGAAATTATAATACTGTTATTTTCTGACCAACGTTGTTAATAACATTATTATAATGAATAGTTATGCTTTTATTTTACTTCTGCCCAACGGTGATGTATAAATTCTTGCATAGATGAATTGTATGTTTTAATTTTGACCAACGTTAAGTTCAGGCATACAATTTATATGATGAATGTTTCTCACTTTTCTTTGGACAAATTTCAGGAGTTAAAGGAATGGTGAACATAAACAACATTCCTCCGCTCAACGGTACCAACTACCGTGTGTGGCGGGAGAAGTACGAGTTGGAACTTGCACTGGCAGAGATTGATCTTGCCATTACTTCACCGTGTCCTACTATTCCAGAGGAACCAGAGAAGAGAACAGATGAAACTGACGAAGCATTTCACGCCCGAAAGCGTGACTTTGCAGAAGTCAGAATTAAATATGACATCGAACACAGGCGTTGGATTCAATCCAACAGAAAATGCCTGTTGGTGGCGAAAGCCACCATTGAAGACCAAATCCGAGGGTCAATCCAGAATGCATCACCGCTATTGACTACCTCGAAAGGGTAAAGAGTCAATTTACTGGGTCTTCCAAGGCCACAGCAAGCACCATGATACATAAACTTGTATCTGAGAAATACAATGGTGGTGGTGTGCGTCAGCACATATTGAAAATGAACACAATGGCAGCGAAATTAAAGACAATGGATTTGGGGATCAATGACAAGTTCCTCATTCACTTGGTCTTTCTTTCTCTGCCAAAAGAATTTGAAACTTTTGTTGTGAACTACAATATGATGCCTGAAAACTGGGACATTGAAAAGCTCATTGCAATGTGTGTCTAGGAGGAAGAGAGAATAAAGTCCGCACAGGGTGAATCAGCTCATCTTGTCAAGGACAATAAAAGAAAGAATTACTACAAGAAACCACAGGGAAAACCTCAGTGGAATAAAGGCTCTCCCTCCGAGCCACAAGAAAATGCACTTGCAAAGGAAAAAGAAAAGGACTCTCAGGATGAGGACTTCAGAAAATATGGCAATGCTGAAAAAGACCAGTGCAAGGAATGCTTCAAGAGAGGGCATTACAAGAGAGATTGCCCTGTCTACCTGAAAAAGCTACTAAAGAAAGGTGATGATACTATCACATTTGTAGATGAATCCTTGTTTTTATGTTATTCGAACACCTCTTGGTGGATTGATTCAGGTGCAACAATTCACGTTTCGAATTCTTTACAAGGGTTAAGTGGGAGGAGAACCCTGCAAAGAGGAGAAAGAACGATTAAAGTCGCGAATGGAGTACAAGCTGGAGTTGAAGCCATAGGCGATCTAGCTTTAGAATTAAAAGATGGCTTTGTACTTAAGCTCAGAAATGTACTCTATGTTCCCTCTTTACGTAGGAATTTAATAAGTGTTTCGAACCTCGATGATGATGGATTTGGCTATCATTTTGGTAATGACAGATGTGAACTATTTGATAATAATGATAAGTGTGTTGGTCTTGCCTTCCGACAAGACAAGCTTTATTTATTATCTCTTGCTGAAAATGCGAATCATGAATGTGATGTTGTGAATGTCTCCCAATCTACAAATGAGAATAAGAAGCGGAAGAGAAATGAAAGCGACTCTTCGAAATTATGGCATTGTCGTTTGGGCCATATTTCGAGGGGAGAATAGAACGCTTAGTGAAACAATCAATTCTTCCGCACTTAGAATTCTCCGATTTAGAACAATGTGTTGATTGCATCAAAGGAAAATATGTTAAGAAAATAAAGAAAGATGCTAAACGAAGCACGAGAGTATTAGAAATAATCCACACGGACATTTGCGGTCCATTCCCAATGAAAAGCGTGGATGGTTATGATTCGTTCATAACATTCACAGATGATTACTCTCGTTATGGTTATATTTATCCAATTAAAGAAAGAACAGAAGCATTGATAAATTTAAGATATTTAAAGCCAAAATTGAAAATCAACACAACATGAAAATAAAGATAGTTCGATCAGACCGTGGTGGAGAGTATTACGGGCGACATACCCCGTATGGCCAAATTCCAGGTTCCATTGCAAGGTTCCTACAGGAAAATGGCACAGTCGCTCAATACTCCACACCGGGGGAGCCTCAGCAGAATGGAGTGGCTGAAAGAATAAACCGTACCCTAATGGATATGGTGAGAAGCATGATGAGCTACTCTACACTACCGGTTGGTTTATGGATGGAGGCACTGAAAACCACCATTCATAAACTCAATCGAGTACCAAGCAAGTCGGTGCAGAAAACACCGTATGAATTATGGACAGGAAGAGAACCCTCACTTAAGCACTTACGTGTGTGGGGCTGTCCAGCTGAGGCAAAGGTATTTAACCCAAATATTGGAAAGTTAGACTCCAAGACTGTCAGCTGTCATTTCATTGGCTATCTAGAAAGATCAAAAGGATATTGATTCTATTGTCCTGATAGATACACGAAATTTGTTGAAACAAGACACGTTGTGTTCTTGGAAGATGACATGATCAGGGGGAGCAAGGTAACACGTGAAATTAGACTTGAGGAGAAGCGAGTACATGTACCCACTTCGATGGTTGAAGAACCATACTTTACGTTACCTGCTAACGATGTTGCACCAGCAGTACAGGACACTGTGGTGACAACGCCTGTTGTGAATTCTCCCATAGCGACAACGAATGAATAAGAGGAACCTGTCCATCAGGAGCCTGTAGAACCAAATGTCGCTAATGAGGAAAAACAACAACAGCCCATAGTGGACCAAGTGCTAGAGGCCCCTAGAAGGTCTCAAAGAACTAGAAGGTTAGCTATTCCAGATGATTATGAAATTTATGAAACTGAAGAATTTCATATGGAAGATGACCCTATAACTTTTGAAGAAGCCATGAGAAGCGAACACTCATCAAAGTGGTTTCAGGCCATGGAAGATGAGATGAAATCTATGAATACCAACAAGGTTTGGGTTCTAGAAAACATTCCTAAAGGAGCTAAGAAAGTAGGATCCAAATGGGTCTACAAGACGAAATATGACTCCCAAGGGAATATTGAAAGACACAAAGCGCGACTTGTGGCTAAGGGTTTTACCCAAAGAGAAGGGATCGATTACAATGAAACTTTTTTCCTAGTTTCTTGTAAAGATTCTTTTAGAATCATTATGGCACTTGTGGCTCATTATGATCTAGAATTACATCAGGTGGATGTAAAGACCGCATTCCTAAATGGGGATTTGGATGAAAATGTCTATATGGCACAACCGAAAGGTTTTGTCGTAAAAGGAAAAGAAAATATGGATGTCGTCTGAAAAGATCCATTTATGGTTTGAAACAAGCTTCGAGACAGTGGTACTTGAAGTTTGATAAAACTATAAAGGGTTTTGGGTTTAAAGAAAATGTCGAGGATAATTGTGTCTATGTGAAATTCAAGAATAAGAAATACATATTCCTGATCCTATATGTGGATGATATCTTACTTGCTAGTAGTGATGTCAGTCTGCTATCGGAAACGAAGAAATTCTTGTCCTCGAACTTTGATATGAAAGATCTCGGTGAAGCTTCGTTTGTCTTGGGAATTGAGATTCATCGAGATAGAAGAAAAGGGGTATTGGGATTGTCGCAGAAGGCATACATAGAAAAGTTCTGAAGAAATTTAGTATGCATGCGTGTAGTCCATCTCCTGCTCCAATTGTCAAGGGCGATAAATATGGGGAACATCAGTGTCCCAAGAACCAATATGAAATTGATCAAATGAAAGCGTTACCGTATGCTTCAGCGATTGAAAGTTTGCAATATGCTCAAACGTGTACTCGTCCTGACATAGCTTTTGTTACCGGGTTACTTGGCAGATATCAAAAGAATCCAGGAATTGAACATTGGAAATTAGTGAAGAAAGTCTTGCGTTATTTGTAAGGTACGAAAGGTCTCATGTTGACATATGAAAAATCTGATTCCCTGCACATAGAGGGGTATTCAGATTCTGACTATGCTGGAGATGAAAGAAAATCCACATCAGGATATATATTCACTCTTGCTAAAGGAGTGATATCGTGGAAAAGTTCGAAACAAACAGTGACTACATCCTCGACAATGTACGCCGAGTTTGTAGCTTGTTATGAGGCCTCGGGGCAGGTAAATTGGTTGAAGAAATTTGTACCCGGACTGAGAATAATTGAAAGTATAGAAAGACCGATGCGGTTGTATTGTGATAACAACCCAGCGGTAGAATATGCTCACAACAATAGGTCAAGTGGTGCTGCCAAACACATTGACATAAAGTACTATGTTGTGAAAGATAAACTTCGGGATCATATCATAAATCTTGAGCATATACGAATAGAAAAGATGCTAGCGGATCCGCTCACAAAAGGCCTTCCACCGAGTTGTGTTCAGAGGACACATAGCCGCATGGGTTTAAGGAAGAGCCTATGATTCCCGAAGAATAAGAAGGGCCCAGAATGATGAAAAGTTTGTTTCTAAAATAGAAAGGTGTGTAGTAGCTGTTAGTCTAATGACATGAATTGTTGTGACGATGAAGCATGCTCTATATGCTAATGTGTGATGGAATTAAAAAGAATTAGAATATTAAAACTCGAATGAGAATTGAAGAATTAAAAGAACTGTGTGAGATCTAGGGGGAGAATGTTGTAATTAGATTCTCCTCCCGTTAAGTCCAACGGACTAACGGGCCCTAGGTCTGCGCCCTGATCGGGGGCGCCCAACCTTGTGGTTGGTGGGGTCCCGTCGCACAGCGCTATAAAGACTAGGTGGGGGCCGGGGCGCAGGCACGCGAAACGAGGTTCACCTGGCCGCCGCCAAATCCCCACCGACATCTAACCCTATCCGATCTAGAGGGGCGCTGCCAGCGACGGGAAGTGCCACCGACGTCGGCGAGCACCCAGTGCACCTAGATGACTACAGAGGCGACTGCCAACGGGACACCGGCGGCTCCAACACCAACACCGCCGCCTCCACTGCACCTCCTCCGGTTGACTCATCCGGTCTGTATCTCCCTCTCTCTACATCTCTCTGTGCATGACATATGAACTGCATCTATCTACCCGAACTACTTCTATCCACTGGATCTGCTCCTAGACGATCCTACGAATCAGGGTGCTGCTGCTGCACTACGCGAGGCCATGGTTGTCGTCGGGGTGGCCTCAAGGTACCTCGGCCATGGCGTTCTTGGACAGTGGGAGAAGGCAAAGGATGGAGGGGCCTTTGTGGCGGCGACGGCAGGAGGGAGATGGCGAGGCGAGGCCGGCCGAGGGGGTTCTTACAGTGGTGCGCTAGGGTTCTGCAGGGGCTCTGGCTCACTTCTGAACGCGACGATTCTTGCACCCGCGCCGAGCGTCCACGCGGCGGACATCCGTCGCTCGGCAGGTGGCCTCGAGAGAGCTTCGCGTAGGGCGAAGCCAGGCTGGCGAGGTCAAGGGTGCTCGCCCGAAATTTGCGGCGCGTAGTGCGGCCTCAGGCGGGGCCGTGCTCTCATCAGCGTGTGACGTGGCTGGACGGAAAGCAGAGCGAGAGGGCGGAAGGCAGCGGAGTCGAGACGGAAAGAGGAGAAGACACACTATTCCCACGGAAAAGGAAACGCGGGCGGGGCGGACTCGCAATTACTGACGGACGCGTCGGGGAGAGACGGGGCTGCGGCTCCCCATCCGTTTCCTTTCTGGCAGGTGGGTCCGCAAGACGGCGTTTGCGCACCCGTGCTGTCGATGGGACGGCGGCGGCGGCTTCTTCGTGGGTGCGTGAGGGGACACGCACGACTGCTGCTGCCCGGGTTTTTGCATGGGCTGGCCTAGGCGTGGATTGGGCCTGAGGAAAACAGCGATGGTTGCTATCTCTTGTGCTGCTTGGTCTGTGCACCTTGCTAGCTTGTACAGGTTCATGTCTTGTACGTGAGCAGTGCAGCCCCAAGGTTAGAAGCATGCAACGGCCAATTACATGATTCACATATTAAGCAAATGGGCACGGGAGCATGCAGCCGTGTATGAGTGCTGACGCAACTCGAGCACGCACAGGATATTTAGCAAAAGGAAATTAGGAAGGAGAGAGGTCATTGATTAGGAGATTAAAGAAGGATTTTTAATATTAGCTCTAGGATTTAGAAGGACAAGCTACCTCCAAGCACAAACAGGAAAGACCCAAATCATACATACATCTGTCCTACATGCCGTGCACAAATATTTATAAACTCAATTTGAACGAGATAAGCAAGAGTTATGTTTTTCGGTTTTAGGAATTATAATTCATGGGTACGAGTTGCATCGAATTCAACCAAGGTTTAAATTTTTATTGAAAAATATTTTATTTGAAAACATCTCTTGTCACGTCGGTGATTAGTCTTCGTGACAAGCGATTTGTTGAAAAAAGTTTTGAAGTTCTTAATTTTGAATTTGGGGCGAAAAGGGAAAACATTTGACTTACATTTGACCTAACTTTTACATGCAACACACATTCAACGAAATTTTTTGAAAGTCGGGATTTTTGCTTACACAGAATTACAGATGTTACAGTTCGTGAAGAGAGGTCACTTCTCCCTTTTGTAGGGCTTGCCGCCTTTTGTAGGTGAACCAAGGACGTTACTTGGAAGGCTAATATGGAAGTGGTGATGTAGGGATCATTTGAAGATGCTTAGTTGAAAGCTATCAATAGGATTGATCAAAAGAAAAGCAAGCAACACCCAAAAGAGAGAGATTCATGTTCTTTCAAGTGATATCATGATTTATAAGTGGTACATCATTTGGTATTCTTTTGATATTTGCTCGTCATCATCTTGTTGGCATCATGAATAGGAATTGGATGCATTGCTCTTGCTTTGCCACCTCTTCTTGTTTTCTTCTTCTTTGTCATCCCCGAATCACCATCTTCATGGTTGATCTTGTATTGCACTTGGTCTTCACTTGTGGCTTAGCTTGAGCATTCTTGGTTGGACAAGCATTTGCAAGAATCCCATCCCATGGCACTTGAAGCACATGAAATGAGATAGCTTCTTTTGTTCTTGCTTCTTCTCTTCTTGCCCTTGCCCTTGTGGAAACCGATTCCACTCTTGTCACCATGTCTTCTCTTGTTTGTTAACATTTGCTCAAAAGGTGACTTTGGAGTTGTAGCACATCTCTAGCTTGTTGCTCATATTCTTCAATTCACTTTTGAGCTCATTCTTCTCCTTCAAAAGGTTAGTCTCACAAGACATAGAGGTAGAACAAGCATCTATATGTGAAGAACATGGCATATCAAGTAAAATCATCACAAGAGGTGGATACATTCTTCTTCCCTACATCACAAGGGTTAGCAACAACATGTGATTGATCATTTGACCCAAGTGATGAGCTCTCTTCATTTTTAAGATTTTAGCAATTCATTAATGAGAGAACCATGTTTGTGAACTAAATTCTCATGAACACACGAAGCTCCTCATGATCAAGTTTTAGTTCATCATGTGAAAGACTTAAGAACATCAAGTAAGTGCTTATGTTCTTCACATGAGTTCTTTAGAAGTGAGTTTTCATCTTTTAGTTTTTTAGTTTTGTTCAACTCACTTTCTAAAGCTTTGGAGAGTTTGTACACAAGCTCAAAGTTAGGGTCATCACAATCTACAATCATATTGCCAATTGATACCTTAGAGTCACCATGTGACATGTAGCAATTGTGATGAAGTGGAAGAGTTTGTGGAAGCATCACTCTCATAGCCCGAGCATGCATCATCATCATCATCATCAAGTGTGCTTGAGTAGCATCATCAATTGTAACACTTGATGTTGGGCCTTCATTATCCTTGTCAAGTGATCTTGTGGTAGATAGATCATCTTCATCATCGCTTGAACATGAGGTGGAGCAATCTCACAATCACCGAGTTGTGGTCATGCTCAACATCCTCATGTGCCACCAACTTCGACACATCATCATCATCATTTGAGGTCGTCTCATATGTTTCAATGAGATAGGTCCAAAATCTCACCAAATGTTATCTTTCATAGAATGGTAGAGAATGTTAGTAGCTTGGCAATTGAGATGTAGGCACTTCTTTGTGCTTCAGTTGCATTCTCTCTCTCAATTGCACAAGAGAGACCTACATCAACGATCCACCACATTTGGGGAGAAATAAACTTTAAAATTGCTTGTCAACCAATTTCTCCACCGTGCAAAGTGTGTGCCATAAAAAATGTGTGGACACTCAACATCTAGCCCATAAGTCGCCATTCTCTTGGATCGTAAAGACCACAAATGAGAGACCAAGCTCTGATACCACTTGTAGGGTCGAGATGGTAGACTAGAGGGGGGTGAATAGTCCTTTCTAAAACTTAAGCGTTCCGGCTAACCAAATCAAATGCGGAATTAAAACTATCGGTCTAGCCAAGACTACACCCCTCTAACTATAACTCTAGCACCTAGCAAAGTATGTCTATTATGCTAACTAAGTGCCAAGCTAGGAAGCTCACCTAAACAAGTCTAGGTTGCAAGGTCACACAAACCTAAGAAACTAGTACTCTAAGCAAACCGGGAGCTCCTACACATGTTAGTAAGCAAAGCACAGAGCACCTAAGCCCACTAGAAATGCTCTCTAGCAAGACTACACAAGTCAACTAGAGAGCTCAACTTACTTAGCTACACAAACTAAGCAATGTGACTAATAAGGCTACACAAGTCAATTAGCTACTCAAGAGCTACTTCTATGCTACACAAGCTAGAAGGCAACTAGTTAAGCTACACAAGCTAACTAGTTACAAGAGAAACAACTAACCACTAGCACAAGTATGAATAAGTAAATACAAGCTATGATTTGGAGAATGCAAACCACCGAGAAGATGTACACAAGGTTGACACGGTGATTTTTCTCCTGAGGTTCACTTGGTCACCACCAAGCTAGTCCCCGTTGTGTCGACCACTCACTTGGTGATTCGGCGGCTAATAGGCGTTCACAAGCCTAGCCCACTCACTCGGGCGCCGCAAGAATCTACCCACAAGTGAGGGTAGCTCAATGACACGCTCAACTAGAGTTGCTCTTCGCGATCTCCCGCGGGCGAGCACAATACCCCTCACAAAGCACTTCTCCGGAGCGCCGCACAATCTTCTTGCGGCTTCGACGGAGCCACAACCACCAAGCCATCTAGGGGGTGGAAACCTCCAAGAGTAACAAGCACCACCGCTTGCAACACGATCACCTAGTGCCACTCGATGCAAGCTCGCAATGCAACACACTAGAATCGCTCTCTCACACAATCGATGATCACTATCAAGTGTATGTGAGTTAGAGGGCTCCCAAGCACACCAACACAAGCCACAAAGGCCCTAGGGTGCTCAGCAAACAAGACAAGGGCAGCAACCGCTCCTATTTATAGAAGGGGAAGAAACTAGCCGTTTTCCCACTCTCTACGTAGGTCCGGACGCTCTCAACACTTGGGTCCGGACCATTGCCCATGCGTCTGGACCACCTAGCCGTCTGAATCGAGCCGTTGACGCACTTTTCTTAGCTGAAAACAGCATCCAGATGCTAGCTACAGTAGAGGTCCGGACCATAGTTAGCGTCCGGACCTTCACATATACTTCGAAACAGGGTTTTCGGACCTCCGGACCCATGTCTGGACCCTAACCTTTGGACTAAAGGGCACGCGTCCGGACCAAAAACCTCTCTGGAACTGCTCTCCGGTCAGCTAGGTCCGGACTGCTATAGTGCTCGGTCCGGACCAAGTTCCGCGTCCGGACCTGCACAGTCCGCACTAAAACGTCTGTATCTCTTAGCTCTGAACTACGATTTCGATGATCTTGGACTTTTTGGAAATATAACTCATAGGGCTACGCAACCCTTAAAACCATTTGATCCATATCACAATGAATCAAAGCAGTATTCCAATCCAAGAGACATCCTAGTGTTAGGAGCATACCGAAAACATTTTTCTCTTCTCCGAGTTGATTCAATTCAACTCCAACACCTTCTCCTTTGCAAATGTGCCAACACCACCAAGTGTACATTACCATGTGCATGTGTGTTAGCATTTTCACAATCATTTTCAAAGGATTTTCACTTGCTCTCACCGCGCCACTCGATCCTAATGCATCGCAATGTTAGATCGCTCAAGTGGCACTAGATGACCGATATGCAAACAAGTTTGCCCCTCTTGATAATACGACCATCTATCCTAAACCCGGTCATATACTTCTCTACACACCTATGACCGGTGAAATGAAATGCCCTACAAGTTATACCTTTGCCTTACGCATTCCATTCCATCTCCTTCTCCAATGTTGATGCAACACATGCACCATCCTATCACCAAATGATATGATCCACTTCATATCATCACGTGACCGTATTGGTTCATCGATCTTGACCTCACTTGCTCTTCACCGTTACATCAGTCCATCGGCGCCAAGCATCACTCACTTGCCCTTCACACTTGCAACCGATCCATCAAGCCAAGCCTCATCTTGGTCTTCTCCACCTTGATCACATGACTCCATGCCATGTCTCGTGTGCAATAAGCTCCTTCATCATACAATCACATGTGAACTAATCTCCTGTGTATATATCATTAGAACACATATTAGTTCACCTAAGTTGTCACTCAATTACCAAAATCACATAGGAACTCTCACCGGTTTTAAAGAACAAAACCAGGATAGCCATATGTGTGCCCAGGGAGTCCACACATACAACAACAGAATAGGATAATATCAAAAACAAAGTTATATAGCGGAAAACATACTTATATTAACACTTACATCAGAGTATAGCAGAACAACACTAATCTTTTCTTCAGGCTTCAACTTCAACTTCAACTTCACAGGAACTGTTGACTAGGGGTTGCATACGCCTAGCACTTCTTCGAAACCTCACTAGATCCATCTTCTGTTACCCATCCGGGATTTTTATCCAAAGTATTGAAAAATAAAGCAAGTGTAAGTACATATCGTACTCAATAAGAATAACATGGGGCTCATGAGGCTCAAAAGGTTGACACTGGTTTACTACAATTAGCTTTTAATGGATCATAATTTTAGCATTAGTAGAAACAAATAAGTGATGCCCCAATTAATCACATGAAACTGATAACATGAATAAAGAATAGCATTTAAAACATCGTAGGTCATTTATCAATGTTCCATTAAATTCCATTCGTCTGTGAGTTTTCCGGCCACTTGTGTCCATGAGTACGGCTGATATATCAGTTTTTAACACTCTGCAGAGGTTGTACATCTTTATCCACAAGTCGTGATTTACCCTTTCGCCCGAGGTGATCAACCTCTTGACCCACTTCCAAGGAAGGTCAGTAGGGTTCACTATGAAGTCTTTCAAAGGGGCTCGCTGATAAACAATAGACATTACGGATCCACGAGCAAGGGTATACGTGGTCTCCTTGATGGTACACACGCGCAGCGGTAGCCACTCTGAGCATACCCCACAACCAGCTCGTCAATGGCAAATTTCATGAACTATCACATGCGAGAGAGTGACCCTCATACTTAACTAAAGCCAGAGCCATGTAGCCCTCATGGTTGTACTGTATGTCGCAGCTTTTGCTGACAGATAAGTCCTTAAAGATTCCATGTTCTTAAAAAACATCTTTTATTCCTCGTTGCATATTTCACTAATCAAGTTATAGTTCATGATCATAATTACTTGAGCACTAGCATCAAATGTACCCAATGCATAACCATAGGATAAGGAATCAGGGTATCAATACAACTAGGATACATAACTATGGTTATCAAGGTATACACATGCGTATGATTAAAGTGACATTATAATGAGTAGGTAACAAGGATTATCCCATGCTATACTTACCTTTCACTTGCGCAACCCTCACACCATTAGCTTTCGGTCATCACCTTTTGATCTTCAGCGCTCATAAGCGGTTCTCGTACTACTCATATCAAGCACCACACATGGCAAACATACAAACAACAAATGCAACTAAGGAACACACCACACGAGAGAAAACAACATACTAAAGATAATCTACATGCTACGATCTAGAGAACGCAAGAAATGGCGATTACGAAACTATTGTTAAAAGAAACAACTACTGTGAGTTTTATTATTTTAAGAAATAACTATGGCTGATATTAATTAAGAAAAGTATATGATTAATTATTAATTCAGTTTGGACATAATCATAATTAATTATGAAAGCCAAATTAAACTAATTGAATTTATTTATAAACATGATCAAATAATCTATTAAACAAGTTAAGTTTTATAGTTGCAAAGCAAATTAGATATGTGAGAGCATCTAAGTATATGGTGCATGTCAACTTATATTCTAAAAGCATATTAAGATTAACAATTACTCGTATTAAATTTCTATAAAAAAAGATCTTAGTATAAAACATATACCGATATTAATCATTAAACTAGTTGGAAGTATATTAATAATTTGATATTTAACTATATATATATAAAGTTATGTGACATGATAAACATTACAACTAACATATAGATCATGACAACATAAATTAAATGCAATTTAAACGGTGCAAAAAGGAATTAAATCTAACTTGCTTTTAATTAATTTAAAAGCTATTGATTAAACATTAATTAAATTAATATTTAGATTAACAAAAATTTATAATTAAGAAACATCAAAAAAATTAACGCTACTATGTAGATCACATCACTACGAATCTAACGCAACTTGAACGAACTAAAACGGAGATAAAACGAAAAAACGGTAGAGATTATACCGTGCACTTATCTCCATCCTTCACTTCTGTACGGGCGAAAAAAGGAACCCTGATGTTGTTGATGCTCGTTCGTGGGCAAGGAGGGATTTTGCCGGACCAAGGGATCTGCAGATCGGAGAGCACTGCAGTTGGAGCAAGGTGGCACGACAATGACAGAGTAGGAAAACATATGATTGTCTACCATTAAGTATTCCCAAACTAGGGGCTCCCCTTCAGTAGATGTAGTGTGCTTTGGTCAAGGGGTGGGTACATATTTATAGGAAGGAATACTCTCCACCTCAACACCAACTAGCGATATGATACTAATTGATGGTGCACCTCCACATTTACTAACGGCCAAAATAACCATCAAAGTCCTTTAGTAAATAAATACTTGGGATTTTGTGATTTATGAGGATTATTGCCATGGGTTTTGAGGGCTTGTGGGAAATTGAGATCTTTATTATTTATTTTCGGAATAAATTATTTCCGTGAATAAATAATTCTAGAAAAGTATAGAATTAATAATTAAGCCACAAAAAAATACTCCAAATGCTCCAAAAATTCAGGGAAAATTCTCGGAGATACTTTTGAACACAATGAACTCAAATAAAGTATTTGGAGCTCATGAAAAGATATTTTGGAGCATCTAAAAATTAGATTACGCTCACAGAAAATGGAAGAAGGTCCAGAAAAATCCGGAAAAATTCATGGGAAGATTTTAGAGATATGTTGATGATTGGTGAACTCAAGGGATGATTTAGAGCTGAAGAAAAGAACATTGAGAACCTTGAATTGAAACGATTAAGATCATGAGAGCAGAAATTTGATTATAAAGAAGACATAGACAAGTTGGAGACCGATAAACAACTACTAATCATGTTTGAAAACCTTATACACTCACATGCACCAAGACAACATCAAACTACACCACAACAATAAAGCCCATCAAATTGATTAACAAAAGATTGTAAATTAATTTTTTTATACTCTATTTGTGCAAACTCAAACTAATCTTGGAAAATTTTATAAGAACATAGAAATCATTTATTTTATTTAGTGTTTTCTAAGCACAACCCTGTCACACCCCAAAATTTCACATTTTGGGTTGTGCTTAGAAAACACTAAATAAAATAAATAATTTCTATGTTCATATAAATATTTCCAAGATTAGTTTGATTTGCACAAACTTAGTATAGGAAAAGTGAATTTATAAACTTTTCTAAATCAATTTGATAGACTTTAATTGTCGTGGTGGTTGTTCATTGTTGGTCTTGATGCATGTGAGTGTTTAAAGTTTTTAAAACGCATTTAGTAAGTCGTTTATCGGTCTCTGGTTCGTCTCTATCTTTTATATAATCAAATTCTTGTTCTCAATCTTAATCTTTCGTTTGTACATTCCTAGTATCCATTGTCTCTTGATCCAAATTATTCCCTTGAGTTCATAATTCATCAACATGTCTCTAAATTCTTTCCGGGAATTTTTCTAAATTTTTTCGAACCTTTTTCCTATTTATCTACGGGCAAATTCTAATTTTTAGATGCTCCAAAATATCTTTTCATGAGCTCTAAATACTTTATTTGGGTTCATTGTGTTCAAAAGTATCTCCGAGAATTTTCCCTGAATGTTTGGAGCATTCGGAGTATTTTTCGTGGCTTAATTATTAGTTCCAAACTTTTCTAGAATTATTTTATTCACGAAAATAATTTATTCCGAAAATAAATAATGAAGACCTCAATTTCCCACCAGCCCACAAAGCCCATGTGCAATAATCCTCATAAATCACAAAAGTCCAAGCATTTTATTTACTAATGGGCTTTGATGGTTAATTTGGCCCGTTAGTAAATGTGAAGTGCACCATCAATTAGTACCATATCGCTAGTTGACGTTGAGGTGGAGAGTCTTCATCCCTATAAATATGTACCCACCCCCTTGACCAAAGCACACCACGTCTACCACAAGGGGTGCCCCTAGTTTGGGAATACCTAACGGTAGAAAATCATATTTTTTTCCTACTCTGTCGTTATCGTGCAGCCTACTCCAACCGTGGTGATGCTCTGCGATCGACATCCCTTGCCCGGCGTCCGATCGACATCCCTTGGCCCGGCGACCCCCTCCTTCTGCACGAACGAGCAGCAGTGGCATCAAGAGCGTTCGTACAAAAGTGAAGGAAGGAGACAAGTGCAATTTTTTTGACGGTATAATCTCTAATCTCCACCATTTTTTCGTTTTATCTCCGTTTTACTTCGTTCAAGTTGTGTTAGATTCGTAGAGTTTTTATCTACATGATAAAACCATAATCAATCTGTTTTGCAAATTTTGAAAATAATATTTATTTAATGCCTTTTAATTTCCATGTTTAATCTCTAAATCTTGTTTAAATCATATCTTCTCCGTTTTTAATCCGTATCGTCCCGTTTAAGTTGCGTTGGCTTCGTATCGGCGTAACCTTTTCATTAGTGATCTTTAATACCATGTTAATAGCTCTATAATTTTATGGTTAACTCCTAAACTTGATTAATAACTATGCAACTTGTTTTATATATAAAATATGATTAGTTCTACTTTTATTTCGAGATCCAAATATAACATTGATTTTGATATTCTTCTTTTCTATTGTTGTATGTGTGGACTTCCTGGGCACACATATGGCTAGCCTGGTTTTGTTCTTTAAAACTGGGTGTGACCCAAAATCTAAAATTTTGGGTGTGACAAGTTGATGTGATCTGAATGTTGTTGAATATTCACAACAACCGTGTTTATGAATTGCTCTATTAACACTATGGTATCTCGCCATTGCTTGAAATCCCGTAAACAATTGCAGTAGGAATGCAGTCCATATGAATTGTTGCACATTTGCAGAAGTGGGTATCAATGGTTAATGTTTAGGGCTCTAGTTGAGGATCTGAGGTGTGTATATGAGAATTTGAATTTTGCTTTCACTATTCATTAAGGTATTCGATGTTGTAAATTAATTTGTGGTGACGAGAATGTTCAATGAACTATGTGCTAATGATTATGATGTGGCTTGAATGTTTGCGGTAGTACTGCAGTTCGCATGCGTTGCTGAACATTTGCAGCATGAAGGTTTATGAATCTTGTAATTGCATGAAATCGGTGAAAAACTGGGTGCTCTCGTTGATGTCATTTTACCATCTTTTATAATGTGGTTACACGATTTTGTTAGGAATTTGTAGCTGCAAGGTTGATCATGTACTCATGAGCAATACTGTTATGTGACTATTATTATTTATATGATGATCTCTAGTCAATTTTTATGTGATTGCAATGAACTCAATTTTATCTAGTAAAGGTTGATGTTCAGAGCTTCCATAGTTCCATTGAGGTGTCTCATCAATAGCTAGTTCTGATACTTAATTGGCAGTCTGAAACTGCACAAAAAATATAATTAATGTTTCTTGATACATTTTAGCAATTTATTAAGTTGTATGAGCTTGTCGATTTATCTTCTGCGATATTTTGTTATTGCTTCAATTCTGTGATAATTTGGATGCTCTGGTCAATATGATGGCTGGAATATCCCTCACCTGATTGCTATAAATTTTGCGCAACGAGGTTTATGAATGGTTCTATCAATTCTTTGATATTTTGTGATTGCTTGAAATCTGTTCAACTTTGTGTGGCCTAGTCCATCTGATTGTTACACTCCTTATTTGGTTGACATGCACAATGGTTGGACTCCGTATAAGCAAGATTGCTCATGTACTCATTAGGGATAGGTTAAGTGAATCCTTTTGTGACTTTTGTCGATATGATAACCTGAAGCTTGTCTAGGGTTGATGTTTTAAGAGCTTCCATCTATGTGTCGTATATTCGCCTTTTCTTTCTTACACTATATAGGCAATTTCGATCTCTAAGCATTGATGTTGGAGCTTCCATTGAGTTGTCTTAGTTATACCTATTTTTCAATCAAATTATGTATTCAAGAGAATAATTGTGTAATTTTTTCTTCAATTAAATTTGCTAGGAGAGGCAACTAAAGCTGACATTCAAGTGACAGCAAGAGAATCCGGCACAGTCAGAGATGATTAAGACTATAGTAACTGAGCTACTTGAAAGCAAACGTGTACTAGATGTTGAGTTTATTGAAAACTGGCTGATTGAAAAGGAGAGAGAGATTCTATTGCTTCCTACTTTGAGGTTGTTACTAACCTTACAAATGACGAAATATGACCACATTAGTGGAGATGACTGTATATATATAGATAGCCACATAGGCTATATGGGCCTATAGAATGGGCCTTGATATACCCTTAACACCCCCCTTCAAACTCAAGGTGGAAGCGGAGGATTTTAAGCGTTGAATTTGATCAAATGAAGCCGATGCTGCTCCCGAGTTTGAGCTTTCGTGAAAAAATCTGCAAGCTGCAGCTCAGTGGGTACATACTGAAGATCAATGGTCTTATGATGACAGTGAGAACGAGTGAAAAAGGCATCAACACCAATATGCTTCGTGAGCTCATGTTTGACAGGGTCATTGGCAATTTGTATGGCTCCAGTGTTATCGCACAAAAGAGGTGTGGGTGCATCACAAGAGATACCAAAATCAGCAAGTAACCATCGGAGCCATACAATCTCTGCAGTGGTAGTAGCCAGTGCTCGAAGTTCTGCTTCCGTACTAGAGCGAGAGACAACAACTTGTTTCTTGGACTTCCATGCAAGAGGAGAAGAACCAAGAAGAATACAATAGCCTGTGATTGAGCGGCGATCTGTGGGGTCACTTGCCCAAGTGGAATCTGAATAATCATGAAGCTGAAGAGGACTATCACAAGCATAAAATAAGCATTGATATGAGGTCCCTCTTAAATAACGTAGCACACGCAGCAAATGACCAAAATGAACAGAACTAGGAGCACTCACAAACTGACTTAGAATGTGAACAACATGAGCAATGTCAGGTCTAGTAACATTAAGATAGACAAGACTGCCCACAAGATGCCGATAGCGAGAAGGATCCTGAAGAGGTGTTCCATCAGTAGCACCAAGTTGCAAGTGCATATCCATAGGTGTGGTAGCTGTACGATTATCAGTAATGCCCGAATGATCAATCAGGTCATGTATGTATTTTGACTGAGAGAGGTAATAACCATTAGCAGAATGTGAAACCTCAATGCCCAAGAAATAACTGAGGGGACCCAAATCAGACATTTGAAATTGCACACCAAGTTGCTTCTTCACATGGGAAATGTGTTCCACATCATCTCCAGTAATTAAAATGTCATCAACATATAGAAGAAGCAAAGTACGTCCACGTGAAGACAGGTGAATAAATAGAGCAGGATCATGAGCACTAGCTGAAAAACCAGCAGCATGTATCACAGAAACAAATCTCTCAAACCAAGCACCTCGAGCCTGTTTGAGACCATATAAGGCTCGACGAAGACAACAAACATAGCCTAAGGGGGCATCAACACCTGGAGGTGGCTGCATGTAAACTTCTTCATTCAAATCACCATGAAGAAAAGCATTCTTAACATCCATCTGAGAGATCACCCAAGTGGAAGTGGTAGCCACTGCAATCAATGTACGTACGGTAGTCATATGAGCAATAGGTGCAAATGTCTCATCATAATCACGGCCTTGAGTCTGCTGAAATCCTCTTGCAACAAGTCTAGCTTTATATCTCTCTATAGAACCATCAGACTTTCGCTTAATCTTGAACACCCACTTAGATGTGATTGGCACTGCATGTGAGGGCAATGGAATAAGATCCCAGGTCCCTTGACGATCAAGGGCAACAAGCTCCTCACACATTGCCAGCTGCCATTCAGGGATGCTGGAAGCCTCTTGATACATGGAGGGTTCATCAACAACAACATTCACAGATGTCCTCTGTTTCCACCGTTGTACCAATAGGAAGATGAAAGCAGGGATCAGTTACCACCGCTGTAGTACATAGGTCCTCTGTTTCCACTGCCTCTGTTTCCTTTGGTATGTGATCGGGAGCAGATCGATCCGACGATGTGCAGACGGCAGACGTTGCAGAGACTCAGGTGGCAGTGCCAGATGGCGGATGTCGCAGGGACCATGTGGACCCGCGCGTACTGTATGGATGGACAGCCGCGGGACGTCACGGGCGCAGCCGGGGCGAGGACGCAGGCCGACATGGACTGGGACTTCACGGGCGCGACCACAACGCAGGCGGACGGCTTCACGGGTGCGACCTCGACAGAGGTGGACGACGGAGGTGGACGGGCGCGGCCTCTGACGAGAAACGACCGCGACAGCGGACGTGTGTGACCGCGACGGCGGCGTGACGGGAACGGGATCGTGGACCGCGACAGCGGACGTACGTGACCGCGACGGCGGTCTGACGAGAACAGGATCGTGGGGGATTAAAAGTTTGATTAGCTCTAATCCCAACCCTAATCCATGGCTTTGGTACCATGTTACTAATCTTACAAATGACGAAAGATGACCACATTAGTGGAGATGACTGGATATATATATAGATAGCCACATAGGCTATATGGGCCTATAGAATGGGCCTTGATATACCCTTAACAGAGGTATGTACTAAAACAATTCTGAGTGGAGGAGTGATTTGCTTGGAATCGACCAAAACAGTTCTAAGAACATAATATAATTTGCTAATCATTTGTTGCAGATACATGCTTCTCCTTCTGAGCGTTCTTGGTACAACAACTGGCGGGCATCATGTCTTCCGGAGTATATTGCTAACATCTCATTTCAGCCTGATAAGACTGTTTTCAGAAGTTCATACTGTACTGAAATATCGTAAGATGACATAGATGAGATACACTCAAAAATTGAAGTTCAGAACTACAAGTGCTCCGTGAAAGAGCTTGAGCAGGGCAGCTCAAGGTCTATGTATTGTCTCCAAGAGTTTTTAATGAGGAGCTGTCTAGACCCAAACCCTACACTGGAATTCGGTGCACTGAGTATAATCTTGGCTTTTGCGAACAGTAAAAGTAACTTGCACTTCCTGGGAACAAAGATCCGGATAATCGGAATAGCTGTGATCAAGGCTTGGGTCGGCAGCCCAAAGGTTCAGAATCAAGCACTAAGGTTACATGCAAAGCTGTGTGGGTTACATGACAACACAAAGAGGATACTCGACTTTGGAGGATTTAGATGTGCCATAGATGTGTTGAAGTTCTCATCCCTCGAAGCAGAACCAGCGGCACAACTGATTTCCACCCTCCTGCAATCTGAGTGCTCCCACCCTAGTATATTCAAGGAGCAGCTTCCTTATGTTCTGGTCAAAGCTGTAGGCTTAGGAATGCTGAAGGACAGATGCATCATAGAAGAAATTTTGTTGGCAGCTTCAAGAGTTGGGCTTGCCCAGACTCTTTTCTTCGATGCATTGGTAATTGTGAAGTCTGGAAGCCGCAGCAAAAATTTCTTGTTAGCTGCTCTTTCCAAGGTTGCAAGTTCTCTAATTGATGAGGATTAGATAGAAGCTAGCCCCGGATACAGTTCACTCGGTGTTAATGCTAAGTTTGCATTTCGGTTTAACTCGTGACCCTCCATTGCCAACTATAGTACATCTGTCACTGATTATTTTGCAGGATTTTGCTTTATGCGATGTATAGATATCACTATGACCAAATGTAGTTTCCCAGTTTTAATTGCTGCAATAAGAAACCCTGTACTGGAATTTCAAGATCACATTTCGATTTACCATGTTTCTAGCTGAGCTAAGACTTTGGCAAGGTTTTGTTTCAGGTTTCAGAGTCAGTTGAGATTTGTTGAAGTAAACCTGCAAATTTGTCTGTCCAGATTCAGCTTTTTGGTCTTGTTCTTCAGTTTGGTACTTAGATTAAGCTGCGTTTTGGTGTTTGGTTAACAGCCTGCCGTGCTATTCCTGTGAGTTGAGGATCTTGTTCTGCGTGTGTGTATTGGTTGCTACCTTGGTGTAATCTTTTGGGTTTTATAGCTGCAACCGCTTCTGTAGCTAATCTCGGTCAGAGTTTTATTCTGTCAGCTGCTCGCTGTAGCTTGTCTGGAACGTCGGTTGGGACCTTTGGGTTGTTTTGTTGGTCGGTGGCGGGTTCTGGCACCATGCCGATGAACCCAAGAACAAATGAATTATAAACCTGATGGAACACTGGATAGCTTGTATGCTATCACATTGCGAAATGCCAGGCGTGTAAGATCATGGTCACGTGGTAGCACAGGGAGACGCATGCTAAGAGGCCCTTTGGTAGCGCTCCCAGCTCCATCGTGCGATGGTGGGGCCATCGCGGCTACTGGTCGCCTTTGCCCCGGCGGTGACTATGCACGGGCACGGTTGTAGACTTGTGGTAGGCCAGGCCAGCTTGTGTAAGGCCGTCGTCGCACGGGCCGGGAGGAGGTTCCTGGGCGCCGGGATGCCGGGGCGAGTAGGCTGCACCGGCGAGGAGGCGCTGGGGTGCGCGGGCGATCCGGCGTGGGTGTGCAGATCGAACTGCAGGCGATGGCGTGCGTGGGGGCTGACGGGCTCCTGCTTCTGACGAAGGTAGAATATGAATATGCGGTTCTGTCCGGTTTAACTGAAAGACCAGAGTTACGCGGTTGATGAATATGGAGTCGAAGCCAAGGCATATACGGTGGAGGATTTCTTTCTGGTGCAGATATAATCTATATCTATACCTAATACTTCCTTCATCTCAAATTGTAAGTCATTCCAAGAATTATAGACAAAACTATAAAGATTTATAACATTAAATAAGTATACTATGAAAATATAATTGATAATAAATATAATGATACTGATTTAATATTATAAATATTATTATATTGTTATATAAGTTTGGTCAAACTTAAAAAATTTTGACTCTCCAAGATTTTTAGAATGATTTACAAATTTGGAATGGATGAAGTAAGGCCGTATTTTTGTCACTTGTCACGGCCTGCATCTAACCCAGCTGTCTCCCGAACCTCCTCACCAACGAGACGGAGACAGAGAGAAAAATGTGCGCTCTCTCACTCTCCCGTCATGTGACGACAGGCCACTCGCCGCCCCCATCCTATGCCGACCCCATCCCTTCCGCCTAACTACGACGCGTCTGCGGCGGCGCGACCACCTCCGGCTCCGAGCACTGCCTCCGGCCTCTGCCGCCTGCGCTTGGGGGCTATCCGGCAGTTTGGCCGTTTTCTCGCGCGCCCTCTTCCCCGCAGTGGCGAGCGGTGACTACTTCTCCTTCGGCAAGCGACGAGGCCGTCACGACGAGCACCTGGAGCAACACCCGCGGCCAGCAAGGCCCGCGGCTTCCACCAGCAGGGATCCGACCTTCTTGGCGGCGAGATCCGACCTTCCCCGCGCGCCCGAGATCCGATACGGCGTGCGCGAGCTGCTCTACGGCGCGGGTTCGCACTGCCTCCTGCTCCCTCCGCTCAAATCCACGGCGCGGGCGAGCTCCTCCATCGTCCGGGCACGGGCGAGATCCTCCACGGCGGGAGCTTGCCCTGCCTCCGGCTCCCTCCGCCGGATCCCCTCCGTACGAATCCACGCCACGAGGTCGCCTTCCTCCAGCTCCCTCCTTCCTTCGCACACACGGATCCAGGAATCCAAGGTGGCTCTTCTCCTCTTCCCTCCCTGTAGCCACATGCACTAGCTCTGTTCTTCTCTGATGCAGACTACACGCGTCTGCTCTGTTCCTGTCTCCGTGTTGCATACTGTGATAGCTCACATGGTCAAAATATCAAAGATGATGAGTGGGCCTAGCTCAGATGGTCCCAATCCTATTCCTTCCGGACAGGGATTCGGTAACTTACCTGAAGCAAAGTAGTTCAGACAGATACATAGCAGCTAACTGCATTTTTAAAGCTTATCCAGTGCTTACAAATTAGCTAATCAAGTGCATAAGCTTATCAATTAGTGACATAACTCAATCAAGTGCTTACGAAGCTTCCATCAACTACTTACAATAGTTGCTGCTCCTACATTCTGAAATTTAGAGAAGTCTCCACTTGATTGACATTGTGATGTACTTCACAAAATACTATATTTAGGCCGCAAAATACTATATGTCTTATCAAATTGCGTTTGTGCTAATAATGTGTTAGGCAACCCCTATTAAATCAACCTCCTAGGTTTTTCCTTTTGCTTCATGAACCTCTACTGATCTCAGGACCATTGTTACATCAATATTGAATGCACTAAATGCAAAAATACAGTGCTACTTTTAGTTCAAGTGCTCTTAACTCCAAACTTAATACATACGTTATGCATGGATTATTCAACAGTTCACCCTGCTTTTCAGTGCCAAAATCAAACTACAATTCATACTGCCCGTGGTGAAGAGCAACCTAGTTTGATGTGTGTTAATTTGCCTCACAATGAGCAGCCATGTGATTTATGCTGCTATTTATTTTCTGCAGATATTTGGTGGTCAAGATTTTATAATTGAACTTGGGTTCATATTGTTGTTATCATCCAGTAGGATTTCTGGATTTTTTTTTTCTGTAATGATGTGTCCGCTTGAATACAAGTATAGTAGAAAAAGCGAACTCATGTTTAGTATAATTGCCTGTTTACCTGAAAATATGATGCAAGTTAATTTTCTTCTAGCAACTCTTGGCATTTTTATTTGGTCCATGACGTGTCAACTGTTGCATTTGAACATATGATTTTAATGGCAATTCCTTAATTTATGGCTTTGTTTGTGTCATGTATGGATAAAAATGTGACTAGCTGCAGGAGCAACTTGCACTAATATTACTTTCTCAAAACCAAGGGTTTTGGATCTTGGTTGTGTGACTAATTGGAACCTGCAATTTGTTATTGATCTGAACTTTAACTGGTTATTGTTCTGAACCTTTATTTTGCTATTGCTTTGAACCTGCGATTGTGTATTGCTGTGAATTATTATTTTTACCAATGGCATTACTTCTACAATGCTTTGGATGACAAAGCTGCAACCTAGTTCTTTATTTTTGCAAGGACACTCATTACGATTAGATACAGTTACTATGTTAGTAGTCCTTGTACAGGCATAGCTAGCACTAATTTACCAACTCATTTGCAGAAAAAAGGTATAAAAGTGTTCACTTGTTCATTGGGGCATGGAGTGACATGGGTCGAGGGGAATGGCAAGGTGGTGGAGTGGGCCGAGCCGCTGGGCTGTACAGCGCCCGCCGTCTAGATGATCCATACCGTAAATATATCCGAGATTCGGCCCCATCCCTCTTCTCCTTTGGCATCGGTCTTTTGTGTTCCTTCAGTAATAGGTGTGACATATCGGGAGTCGCCTTTGGTGGCTAGCTGCTCACTGCTGCCCAACGTCTCTGCAGACCGAGCACCCTGCCAAGGTGAGTACCCTATCAATCCTTGATGTGTCCATGCCTTATTACCATGTGGTTTTTACCTAGTATGTATCACAATCAGTTTAATCGTGTCACCTAAGTGCTCCTAATCCACTGTGAAGCAGGTTTTTGCTTGACTATCTATGTCGTTGCTTCTTAATTGTATTGAGTATTTGCCTTGATTCCTAGGATTTCTAATTTCAGAGGATAACTCATTAGTATGCTCTGCAATAGTAATATCTTCTCACCCCCCATATTGACCTTTGCAGATCCAATTTGCTTCTATTATCTATTTGTATAATCTGGTAATGAGGCCAAATGGTATTTTTCTAAATAATTATTGTTTATCATTTTGGGCAATACAAAGAAGAAAACACATACCAGTGCTCAACTGATGCTACTTTGTGGTCATTAATGGCTCTTACTATGGTGAATGTCATTCTATGCTAAGCTCCAAATTGCCATGCTAGGCCTATTTAACAGCTTCATCAGTTCACCAGCGTCGATAGAGGTTTTTTTATTTGATCACTCACAGAAAAGAACACAATTATTTTCTTCGGCAATTTAAGTATCATTTGCTAGGTGATTTAAGTGTCATTTGTTAGGAACATTTTTCTCCTAAATGGGCAATTTTAGCCTTCTGTGTTGCAGATTGGCAGGCACGCTGCATTTAGAACAGGTTCAACCTTAATGTTTTAGTTTTTTAAATAATTATGAGTAAGACTCGATCTAGATGGCCCCTCCCCCCCCCCCCCCCCCCCCCCCCCCCCCCCCCCCCCACACCCCCACACTCCTCTAAATTTATGCATCTATGTTTGAATGGGGTTCAATCACTTAGTCACCAACAAACTTACAATGCTGCTATAATTTCTTGCAAGTTTTAGTAGTAGGAGACTTAGTTTCAGTTAGGAGATGCTGAAGAAGAGAGAGTAGCATAGTGCAGGTTCACTAGTGGCAATTTATAACTGAGGTTAGTTTTGTTGTTGGTTTGTGCTTTTATTGTTATAATGCTTTGAGATCGATGTGAAAACCTGTTGGTCTAGTGAGTCTATGAGTGATGTTGTGAAATTAGCTCACTTGTAAAAACTCCCATCAGATATAACCTGCCTGTGCACCATGACTAGTTAATGTTTTGCCGAGGACCCGAGGTACAATACAACTCCTATATATATGAACGTATTTTCCTCATAATATTGATGAACAAGCTTGAATTGAAATGTGTGAGTGGCTCATGGCCATAGACAATTTGCCCACCGCTGCAAGCACCAGTAGTTGCATGCAGCTATGCTGGCAAAGTTTGTACACTATTGTGTTATATTTTGTAAATTTTCTGACACATGTTATCATTTTATTGGCACCTCAAAGCAATAATACTTCTACTTTTAGACAATAATGTCTTCTCAAATAGGCAACATAGTTTCTATATGTATCCTTTTTTCATTCGACAACAAATTGCTGACACATTATCATTTTTAACATGCAGGCTACATATTGTCCTAACCTTGCAGCATGGGGGTTGTGAAGCAAGTACTTAAAACCAAATATGTGCTTTTTGCCTAGGTACTAGATGTACAATGTTGTAATCTAGAAAAACTGCATATGCAAATGTGTTCTTTTGAAATGGTTGTAATCTACAAAAACTGCATATGCAAATGTGTTCTTTTGAGATGGGATGGCAGATACTGAACAAATTAGTTTTATGAGAAGCTTACTGCATGTTTTCTTTTTATAAACATATACATGCTAAGTAGTACCTAAAACTAGATTTCTGCTTTTATGAATTGTAGCAAAAAAGCATATTATTCCTACGGTCCATGATGGATGTGTAGATAAGTAAATGTGTTCTTCTGAAATGGAGCTTTATGAATACCTTTTGGAGTAGGCAAATTAGTTGTCTGTGCTTGATTGTTTTTATATTTCTTGGATTGCTTTTGCGCCTGGGAGTTGGAGGTGCCATCCAGGGAAGCTGGCGGTTCAAATCAACAAGAAGCCCGACAACGATTACTATTTTTTACTAAAAATGGATATAATAATAGCACTTTACCAAAAATAGCATGGTCGTGCGGAAAGCCTATATTACCGCCGACCGTAATATAGCTGCATCCATAATAAAAAGGTAAAATTTCAGACGTTTTTGTTCGTCCAGCCTATTCAATAAGGCCCAACTGTACTATCACTCGCTCTCTTTCGGCCCATTCGTGGCCATTCTGTCGCCTCCACCTTTATTCCCACGACGCTCCCCGTCCCCCGCCCCCGCCGCCGCCGCCCCACGCTGCGGCTCCGTCCCCGCCCCCGTCGCCGCCCCGCGCTGCTGCTCCTCTCATCCGCGTGTCGCCCGCTCCTCTTCATCTCCCATCCGTGCAGCCTTCCACGCCACTGCTTCTCCAGTTCGTGCTTGGCGCCCGCGCCTCTGCCTGTCCGCGTGAAGCGCCGCCGAGGAAGAACGGAGGAGCTGCATGTTGCGGACCTCCGTCCTCGCGCCTGAGTTCTTGTCGATCTCAAACTCTCTTCGAACAATGCTAGGTTTCCTTCTCCCATACTCCTTTCTCTCGTAGTGGCGCATGAATTTTTCCCGGAAATTGGAAGGTACAACATAATCGAATCGGGTCTGCGATCTTCATGATGTGTTCGATACAGGTTTGTCTCTTTTCTTTTTTTTTTCCTTGTCCCTTTTTTCCTATTATATAATAGCCCACAAACCTTTCCTGTGAAAGCAAATTTATTTTTTTGTTCGAAGTCTCTGCATCCTAGACCCGATCTTGCAAGGGTTGAATCTTGGTGTCGCCGGATTGGAATTGACCACAGGGTATTTGCTGCTGTTAGGCAAGGTTGGCGACGGCAGCTTCGCGACCGTGCCATGCCGAGCAGCGCATCCAATGTTATGGGACTCGTGTCTGCTCCATCTTCATCCACCCTTCGTTTTTTTAGTGTTCCGTTTTTCAAGTGTTATGTTCCTAAACCACTGCTTGGTTTGTTTGATCTTGGTGTGTTGAAAGATTTGAGCGGTGAGATTAGTCGCTGATGCGTGGCTCTGTTACATTGTGCATTTGTTGGTTGTGGATATTAACAGTCATTCATCAAGTTGAAATTTCTAGGACCGTATGTCTGCGTGATGAAAGCTACTGCAATATTTGTTTAATAAGTTAGTCACTTAATTTTTTTTTATTTCCTTGCCCGAAGGTCCCAATGCTTATGTGTTTTGCCTCATTGATGCATGAAACCCAAAATCACTGTATATTCATTCAGATATAACGTTCTAAAATTCAGAGCTGTTGTATTTTGAGGTCATAGATCTAGGCGCTAATTGGTTGTGTTCACTCCATTCAGATTGGAGATGTTATTTGTTTGAAGATTAGCGGTATATATTGCATTATCTCTTAGTTTGCAACTAATTTTAACTTTTGTTTGTCTTGCAGAATATGGATTCTTCAATATTATAAATCAGACAATGATGATAATTTTGTGGAAGTTCAGAACTGATGGATTATATGTGAATCAGAATGCCCCATATCCTCCATCACAATCCATCCAGGTATCAAATACAAATAATCCACTCTTCTTGTAGCCCAATAACTGTTTGTTAATCTACAAGTCAAATTGGATATTATAAGCTAATTGATACTCACATTTAGATTGGAGCTCAAAGGGGGTATTTGCTGTTGCAACTCATGAGATGTCAAACACAACTTAATAATTATTAGTTTATTACCTGCTACAGAACACTCGAATTCATCTTTTTATGTCATGGTCATAGCCCAGACATAGAATCCTTGTCTAATCTTATAATGTTGTTTTAGGCGCAACTTACGAAACCTCTGGCAGAAGCTATTGAAGCCCTATTAGATTCAGTCGGTGAAGATACCTAGCTAGCCATTACAAAGCTGTTCCAATGTGAGGCAAAAGCTGCTATTTCAGGTCTTCAATGTTCTCTTTCAGCTTTTGAACTCGATGAGGCAAGTGAGAAAGAATTGCTTGCAAAACTGGAGAACCATGAAAGAAGCGTTTGGAGCCAAAAGCAAAAAAGAGGCTGGAAGGGTTTTGATTCCTATGAAGGACATGTGAGCACCGATCCATTGCATATCGACAATACATTGAAACATATTCTCTATAAAGTTGCATTGTAAAAGGACAAACTTGTGGGTTCTCATCTCTATTCAGTTTTGATGCTGACTCAATGCTGAGGGTGTGGACAAGAAAGGAGGACATAAAAGTAATTACTAAAAATTGCACGTTCAGCGTCCCCCATTACATATTTGGAACATAAATGGATTGTTGTACTAGATGAAAATTATTTCCTATTTTACTACAGTCCATTAAGTTGCTTACTACACTAGCTGCAATTCGGTTGGATGAGAAAAAGGCACTCTCTCCCTTGCTCTTGTTAATACTTCGAGACCTAGGACTACTGATAGAAGTACACAATCATTTGACCCGCTTGCCTCCAGTTCGTGGGAGAAGGTAAGGAACATGCAACATTGTGCTCTTCTGATGAAGTCCTGAAGTAAAACTATAGCTCTTACTCGAGGTTGTGTTTGGTTTAGTGTCTAGAAGTGTTTTTGCTTCCAAATAACAGAATGCCAACCAAACATGTGGTTAATATATTTTAGTAAGTGTTTTGGGTGGTGCTAACAGGATATCATTAATGTGCAAGTTCCTAGGAGAAAACTTTAAGTATCCTTGTCCAGTGAAAATCTTTGTGGAGGCAATTTAAAGCTGAAATAGAAAATATAGCTTAGTCGCTCATGCCATAGCTGCTCAGGTATCCAACAGGATTATGAGCGACAAAAAAGTATAGCATATTATTCTAAATGGCTTTGTGAGTATTCAAACCACACTTCTATTGTTCTATTTTAAAGCCTCCTAAAGGTATTGCAAACTGATATCGGTATTGCTTGTAATGTTAAGCAACTTCTAGCCATTCTTTCAGTGTCCACAAAGTTTGTTCCCAGTATAATGAATATTTTGAAGAGATTACCGGACAAGGGGCAAATTAAATACCTGCAGCTTAGGAGTTAGCATTGGCAACGAGGGGTGGAGCTCCAACCAACAAATCGTTCATCATACAAAAGAGTGACATTTGAAGGGTCGTCCAACAAAGCTGCCACAGAAAAGACCCGAATATTCAAGCTAGTGGCAAAATGTTTTCTTAAATATGTGCTTTTTGGGCGAATATTGATGATATATAAGAGCTGATAGCTGAGGTCTCCAATAGAATTTGAACCTACTAGATTGCCCTTAGCAGACTGACGTATGGAGATCCACTGCCTATATTTACGGAATTTTAATTTGGGGCTGGGAGTTATATATATATATATATATATATATATATATATATAAGCCTTGATATAGGTCTTAATATTTAACTGAATAAGGTTGGTCCAATTAATAAACCAGACAAAAAAATATACTTCCTACATGCTAAAACGTCATCTTTACACAGAGGTAGCTGCTAATAAATAAATATGTCTCGGTGCACCACTGAATAATATGTGAACACATTTGTCATTGGCAAAGTTACTCTACAATAAATAAATTATATGTCCCGGTGCAACGCATGAGCATGTTTTGCTAGTATATGAATAAAAGGACGTCAAAATAAAAAATAGATACAAATAAGAAAAAAATAAAAAAGAATAAAAAATATAAAATGATATTATAGACATTGCAATATTTTGTATTTTTTTATTTCAAAAACATTGAAATATATATACATACGTAAACATATAGTTCAGTTGCTACACCAAATTGTATATCCAGGGGCATCTTGGACATTGTTGGGCATCTTGGACATTGTCCCTATCTTAATCATTCATAACATACATGAGGAGCTATTCAGCTAAACGGTTCTTCAAAACAACTTCAACTCCACTAGAGAATCTGTTCTAGTATAAGACCCAGAGCTGAAGTTGTTTTGAGAGGAGCCGGAGCTCTAAGTCGGGCCTAGGTTTTTCCGCCCATCTTAAGGACCATATGGGCTAGGGTACGTATGGGTTGTCCGGTTCATATTGTACTCACCGGATGCTCGGGAGTGTCCAGTTAGTGTGGTGACGTAGACAAAAACTAACCGTTGGACATTGACCGGACATGAAGGTACTACCATTCCCTGACTGCAATTGGAAGGCAACGAACGATAAACATTTCATGAAGTTCATGGAGGTAATATGAAAGCTATATATACACATACCATTATTTGACGTATGCATGTACCCATATATTGCCAAATACCAACCACAAGAAACCATCGCCAAAATGGATATGGTGAAGTGCTACAAAATATGGTTGGTAGTCCACCTAAGGTAATACCTACAATAGTAGATTGTATGGTGGAGGTGTGTGTAATCAGGAACCAAATGGTACCATAGGCGTAGAGACACGAGATTTTGTCAGGTTCAAACTATGAACTACACATACCTTACATCCTGTGTTCTGGTTTATTATAATGATTGTGAATGAGGTGAGATCCAATCACATGAGATTATAGGGGTCCCATACTCGCCTTATATAGATGAGGGTAGGGTTACAAGTCAGTTAGATCTAGATCACTTGGTTATACAATAAGCTTTATATGGAATCAAAAAATCTCACATACCTGAATAGATCTATCTCTATTATCCTTAAGATATTATCTATAAGCCTTGCGGTGCATACTGACCAAAACCGTGCGCCATCGCCTTGAGCTCTATTAGATCAGTCTAATATTTTAGGTGTGGTGCGCACTTGGTAAACTTAGCCCTAAGTAGCATAAGGCTGGCCATGAGATCAGATGGAACAACCTTTTTTTTTACGAAACTTGATTAGGAGTTGTTTGGGACACCTAGCACCGGGCGCATCCGATCGGTGCACCGTACGCGTCTGTGCATGGCATTTAGTTGACTCGATAGATGCATATGGTCCACTTATGCAATACTGCCTCCGTTTCAAATTATAGTTCGTTTGACTTTTTCAAACTCAAGTTTGACCACTCATATTATTCAATTTTTTGTGCAAAATATCACTTCTTTATTGTGGCTTGCTTATTTAATAAATGGTCTACAATAATGACACTTAAATTTGGCTATGTTTGAAGTGGGGGTATTTACACTTCTCCAATAGCTTCCACATCCCAATCAGTTGAACTTCACCTAGAGAGTGGAAGAGAGAGAAAGGGGCCTAGTGAGGAGAGAGTTTTGCTAATTCGGAGATTAGACACCTCATTAGTCATTGGAGAGTAGCAAGTGTGCATCCACCCATCGCATTAGGCTTGTGTGAGTCAAGTGAGAGTTTGTACTTGTTACTCTTGATGATTGACGACATCTAGACGGTTCAGTACAGTTGATAGCTTGGAGATCATCGAGAGGCGGTTGTGGATGACCCAAACTAAGTTGTGATCAGTTGTGAGCGATTCACCAAGCCAGAGCGGTGAAGAAATAACCCAGAGTGAGCACTTGGTCCTTGCACGGAGCAAGGGGGAGCTACACCCTTGCGCGGGTGCTCCAACGAGGACTACAGGGGAGTGTCAACTCCTTGATACCTTAGGGAAACATTGCATTGCCCCTTCATTTCTTTTCATTGTGCAATTTACTTTATGAATTTCAATTCCTGCATTTCTATACTTAGAATTGAATTGCTAGCTTAGGAATAGAACTAGGGTGTTAATTTTTGTGCGTTAGAAAACTAGAACATTCTTTTAGGCATAGGGGGTGATTAATTCTATAATTAGGACTAAATTCTTGTTTAGATTTTAGAAAATCCCAATTCACCCTTTATCTTGGGCATCTTGATCTTTTCAATTGGTATCATATCCTCGTGCTCTTGATCTAGGCTTCACTGCCTAGAGTAAGATGTCCCATTGGGATGAACCACCACCCTTCTGTCGATGTTTTACCACCGATAGCTTGCCACGGGGTTACTGGAGACAGTAGTTCGTGCCTTGGCGAATAGTGAAACCTTGGTGGTTGGACACGCAGGGACACACGTTTTATACTGGTTCAGGCCCTCGACACAGTCGAGTAATAACCCTACGTCCAGTTGGGTCGCTTGTTATTGCTTTGATCTCGTAATACAAGGTGTTGTGTGTCGCTCTACGTATCGGGTATTACGTAGTATGTTCAGATGTTTTTTGGGTGATACCCTCACCAGCCCTTTATAGTCCAGGAACTGGCCGAGGGCTGCTCTAATCCTACTCGGTTACAAACTTTGAGTCCTAAGGTGCGCTTCGGTCTTGTCGTCCTTACCGAGTAGAATTCGGTTTCGCTTGTTTGTCTTCCTTCGCGGGCCGAGAAAAGGAGTCCCAAAGCTCAGGTAAGCCGGTCCATGGGTACCCTATAGGATATCCCATCGATAAGCCCCCGAGCATCTCATGATTTTTCTTCAATATGTCGGGTTGCATTAAAAGCAAACCGAGTTCTTTTTGAAGCAAAATCGCGAGATGATCTTTTGTGTTCTTATCTTGTAGTCTTTCTGCACATTTTGTTCCTGGACAAAATGTGCACTCATTGAGTGTAGCCCCCGAGCCTTCTCCGAGTTCTTTTTATCAGAAAAGAGCTTGGCGGAAGGGTCTGAAATATTCTGCTCTTATCCTCTTTTTGTTCACAGGTGGGTACTGTGTCTTCACGGGTATGTAGAATCTTGCTTTTACTGTTTGCTTTGGTCAGCTTTTGTCTTTTTCTTGCTCTTCTTTCTCGTGACTTTTAGCTTTTGGTGGTCCTTCCTTGCTATATATTCTGTTGTGCTCGTATTGATAGCTTGATCTTTAGGGTTCTATTCTTTCTCTTGATGATCATGCTGCTGAGTGAAACTGAGCAGCCCCCGGGCTTATGCCCGCCTTCTGGTAGTTGAGTGGGTAGAAGAATTCTTGTGAGTGGAGTTAGCGGTAGACTAACTCTTCGGTTAGATTTTCCTGGGAAGTTTGGTGTAGTAGGTAGAAGAAGTCTTGTGATGTGGCTTCCATGCCTTCTCTGTCTAACTGTTGAACTCCAGGCTATAATCGTTGCCGCTCCTGAGTTGATTGAAGTTGTACACTCCATCTTCCTAGTTGTGCATGCTTGCACCGAACTCCTGCTGGAAAGGCTAGAGTTGGAGCTGTCCAATCTCATTTGTTGGGGGTGGCTTTCTACCTAAGATCCAGCACTTCTTCATGCTATGTGGAGGTTTTGGGTTGTCTTAATTCGTAAGGTTTCTGTCCGGGTATTAGGCCTTCTTTGGTGGTAGACCTGCTATAACCCTGGTTGTAGACTTTATATTTTGTCACCTGCGGCCTTTTGTTGTAGATGAGGCCTATTCTGGTGTTGTCTAGTTATTGTAAGATTATCGACCGATTTATTTTTCTGGGTCTGCAGAGCTATTGTTGGTTGTATGATTATCCTTGGAATATTCTTCCGGATATTTTGTATAGTACCTTGATGTACTGCCTTTATTGTAGACGTTTTTATCTTATCAATGTAGTAGAATCTTTTGCTTTTACTGCTTCCTTTATTGTTGTTGTAATCTTTTCTTCATGGACTTGGTGTATGTGCACCCATCGTTCTTCTATAAATAGCTGTAGTTTGGTTCCCTTGCCATATATCTTTTGTTTTCCCTTGTAAAGGTCCTTGTTGTATCATGGATATTGTAGTTGGCGAGTTTGACGAGCCCCTGGACTTCTTTCTTTCCTTCCTGGGTTGTAATCTGGTGAATGGTGTAGTTCTTGTGATAGAAACTAGTAGATAGCTAGTTTCAAGGTAGTATCAAGGTAAATGGTGTAGGTCTTGTGATGAGGCTATCACATATTGTGCTGCCTCATCTACCAGTGCCCTAGTTCCATGCCTCTGGCTGATTTTGCGGTCTTGGTTGAAGAAGCGTTCCTTCGTCGACTCTGTGTTATGTCATTTTGGCGCGTGCTCGTACTGATCCGCCTTCTCTCTATCAAGGACCTGGCGAAACTGTCAATCTTGAATGTCTTCTGAGTTCTGCTTCTACTACCTTTGGAAAATAGGTGTGCCTTGTCTTGTTGGGCGTCGAGTACATTTGAGTTATTTGGCTCTGTTTGCCAATATTGGATCTTGGTACTCGTGGTTTTTCACCTCGAATTCGACTAGGCTCCTTGTTACTGACTTGTACTAGTTCCTTTCGGCAACTGCTGTTTGTAACTTTATATCTAGTTTGTACTTCGAAGTTTGTATTGAGAAATGAGGAATCAATGAATTGTTGTCTCAATCTTCCGAGTTCTTGTATCTGTCTTGTTTGTAATGCCCGGGTTCTTTTGTTCCGTGGGTTGTCTGTGTACTTCGTAAAAGAGATGTCGTTTGACTGCTTTAGGTTTCGTTCCGTAATTGGTGATATTTTTCAACCGCTGTATTTTCCACTGTAGGTAACATGACCAGTTGTTTTTATTCCCTTATAAGTCTGTCTTTCTATTATCTCTTCTCTTTTACCTTGCGGTAAAAAATATCAGCCTTGCTCGCGAACCCTAGGTTCTGCCGCCGCTCTCCCTTTCTTTGATCTGCTTCGAATGGTGAAGAAGGGCAAGAGTAAGGCTGAATTTGTGGACAAAGATACCATGTTGGATCATATAGACAATCCTGAGTATGTTGAGATGTCTTGTCAAATGAAGCGGTCTCCCAAGCCTATGACTCAGGAGACAGATTTAGATCTGCTAGTTGCCCATGGTCTGCTTCGGGCGCGGATTTTTTCTGAATACTCTCTTCCTGTGAGCATGTAATCCCAAGTCCTTCCCTTGATCAGACTGTACTCTTTGTTCATTTTGTTCGTGCTAGACTCTGTTTTCCTCCTTCTGACTTCTTGATGGAGTTCCTCCGCTTCTATGGTATCTAGCTTCATCGTCTACCCCCTAACGAGATTCTTTTTCTTTCTTCGTTTGCGCACTCGTGTGAGGCATTCATTGGCATCCCTCCCTGTCTTCTTCTCTTCCGACATTTCTTTCACCTTCAATTTCATGAGAGTAAACTAGCTCGCTCCTTTGGCTGTTGCGCTCTTCAGTTCCGTCAGGGTATGAAGGCCAACTACTTCTCCTTTACCCTTTATGAGTCAGTTAAGGATTGGGCAGATAAATGGTTCTACATTTCTAATCCTGATGCTTACTTTTCTTCTGATCTTGCTGCCCTTCTGACTTCTCTCCCCAGTTGGTATGATCCTTTGTATCCTTTTGAGTCTTTGGCTATTAAGCCTCTGCTGACTCGGATAAGTTTCCTGAAACTATCCGGGTTGACTGGCAATGGGTTGGTTGCCAGTTTCTATCGCCGCCGAGTTCAGCCTCTCATGCAGAGGGAGCATCTTGGTTTTGAGTATACTGGTTCTTGTGATCCTTCTCGGATTATCCCTGACTCCGAGTTGTCAGATGATGATATATTTGATCGTTTGGGGAGGGTCTTGAGTGGTGTATCTGCTCTTCCTCCCCAGATTTCAGAATATGATGTTGGAAATCCTCCTCCTCAGGTTAGTGATTTTTTTTGGTTCGTTCCGATTTCTTTTTCCTGAGTTCCTGTTTGTTGATAGCTTTCTTTGTATTTTCAGGATTATGGTCACTCTTTTAGGCTTGACTTGTCTTTTGGGCCAAATGCCTTTGTTCCTACTGAGGTTGCTGCTGAAGTCACCGTGGCTTCGAGTTCTGCTTTCAGGTTGATCCTTGAATTCTGTTTTACTGATGGGTATGTGTCATATACTCCTGATCCTCGGATTACTGAGCTTGCGTTGTTTTCTAGGAAGAGGAAGCTTGAGTCTTCTGCTCAACCTCCTCTGCTTGCTCCTGTTACTCGTCGTCGGACTTCTCGGTCGCGTACTCCCACAAGTAACATTATTGTAGGTGAGCGTTTTTTCTTTTAGCCGAGTTGTTTTGTTTACCACTTTTCTTTATTCTTGTATTTGTTCTTTGTCAGGTGGCCAGTCCATCCCTCTTGATGAAGAGTATTCTGATGATGATCCCCCTCTCATTCGTCCCCCGTGAGTTGCTTTCTTGATGGTTTTTGTAATTTCTTTCTAAATGTTCCCCTGATTGCCATTTGTCGAGTCGTAGGTCGTCTACTGGTCAGTCTTTTGGTGAAACTACTCTGATTGCTTTGGCTGTTCCAATCTCTTCTTCTACCTTGCTTGGTGATGATTTTTCTTTTGATATTCCCAAGCTTTCGTTTGCTCAAGTTGCTGCTTCTTTCAGCAAATCAGTCAAGTAAGTCAGACTTTCTTTGCAATGTTTAGATCTTAGTTGTCCTTGCCTAATATTTCTTTCTTCACTTTTCTTAGGCTTTCTTCTGATGCTCCTGCTACGTCTCTTGGTGGTAGGGTTCTTTTGCCTTTGATGATTGTGTTTTGTCTTTCGCTTTTTTGTTCTCATACTTCCTATCTTGTAGGTCCTTCTATGCGAGAAGACGTTGCTAATGTTGCTGATACTTCCGAGTTGGTTGGTGCCTCTCCTCTTGTTGGTGTTCCCCTCCTTGAAATACCTGAGTTGAATATCTCGGGTAAGGCTCCGACTTCTTCTCCAACAGTTCCTTTACTCCTTCAAGGGCCAGAAATTCAGGTTGTTTCTTCTTGGAATGACTTGTCAATGTCTTTTGGTGCTGAGCTAAAGGTATTTGCTCATGTTTTCTCTTCTTTAGTTTGTTTGTTTGTGCTTTTGTTTCAATCTTTATCTCTTGCAGGAAGCATGTCAGGAATTGGTTGCTTCTTCTTCGGAAGTTCGGTCGACTGCCACTCTTCAAGCTGATCTTGATAGGGTTCAGTATGAGCTATCTCAGGCTCATGCTGCTTTGGAGCAGGAGAAAAATCTTTGAGGTGTTGCTGAGACTTCCTTATCTACTGCCCTTTCTGATTTGAAAGATAAGACAACTCATAGGTGTTTTTATACTTTCTCTTTGTTTTTGTGGTTCTCTTTTCTGTTGTTTGACATTTTTTTCTTGTTTGTAGTTGTTGATCAGGCTTCGATAGCTTGGAATGAAGAGAAAAAAGACTTATCTCTTCACCTTGAATCTTTAGAGAAGGGAGCTGAAGCTGTAAGTTTAATGATTATTTGTTGACTTTTGGCTTTCTTGCTGTTTTCACTCTTAGTTTTCTGAGTTTTTTTGTCTTTCTTAGTTACTGAAATTGGAGCAAGAGTTGCAGTCTCAGCTTCTGGATGTTCATAGCTGATATAAGTCTTTGTATGCTGCTGTGAGGCCTGTCGTGGCTGATGTCTGTCATGAAGAGGATGCTAAAGAAGACCTGAAGACCCTATCTCCTGCACTGCCTCTTCGGTTTCAAGAATTTGTGGAAAATGGCTTTGAGCACTGTATAAACAATGTTGTTTCTTTTGTTCACGCCCTTGCTCCTGAGGTGTCTTTGGACCGAATTCTTGAAGATCCAATGGATGTCGATCTCTTGGCGAAGTGGGAGCGATCAAAGCTCGAAGTCCAAGAGCTTTGTCGCAAGATATTTGGTCAGATGAAAGTGTTGCCTTCTCCTTGATAGCAAACATTTACTTGTCCTTGAGTGATGGTTTTGTAATATACTCTGAATGATACTTTTTCTTAATATATTGTCAGGCTTCGTCCTGATATTGTGATTTCTATTCTTGTCTGCCGATGTTGTGCAGTTTGTTTTCTGATTGACTCGTTTGTCCTTCTGATGAATACCTTATTTTCCAGATCTTTGTGAGCCACGTCGAGTTCTTTTGACTGATATTTGTAGTATTGTGCCTCTGTATTAGGCTTTGTAGATGTATCTGTATTCCCCGTATTCTTTTTGGGTAGTATTATCGACCTTCGTGCCTTGATGACTATACTGAAAGTATTGCTCGTAGAATTCCTTATGTCTCTGAGTTAGGCTTTGTAGATCTTCATCTTTTACCGACCTCCGAGTTGTTTTGGTGGAGTAATGTTGTTTTTTTCGAGTAGTTTCCAATGTTGGAATAATAAATGTCACTTGCTGATGTGATAGTATTCGGCTTGTAGTATTTGTTGCGCCGAGTTTATGCTGCTCTTCAAGCAGTTGATGTGTTGTGTCACTTTGTACAAGTGACTGACTTTGATGTCGTCGAGGTAGACTGATCTTCTTTGTTACGCCGAGTAGTTTGATATTTGTCATGCTGCCTCACGAAACGGTTGACTTGTAGATATATGAACCATACTGTGCTGCTCATAGTGCAAAGCAGTCGGTTTGTCATGTTGCCTCACGAAGCAATTGGCTTTAAAATGCTAGACAATGCCGCTCATGGTGCAAAGCTGTCAGCTTGTCATGCCATCTCACGAAATGGTAGACTTATATATATGAACTAGACTGTGCCGCTCATGGTGCAAAGCAGTCGGTTTGTCAAGTTGCCTCACGAAGCAATTGACTTAAAATGCTAGACAGTGCCGCTCATGGTGCAAAGCTGTCAGCTTGTCATGCTGTCTCACGAAATGGTAGACTTATTTATATGAACCAGATTATGCCGCTCATGGTGCAAAGTAGTGGGTTGGTCAATTTGCCTCACGAAGCAATTGACTTAGAATGCTAGACAGTGCCGCTCATGGTGCAAAGCTGTCACCTTGTCATGCCGTCTCACGAAACGGTAGACTTTTATATATGTATGAACCAGACTATGCCGCTCATGGTGTAAAGCAGTCGGTTTGTCAAGTTGCCTCACAAAGCAATTGACTTAGAATGCCAGACAGTGCCGCTCATGGTGCAAAGCTGTCGGCTTTGTCATTCTATCTCACGAAACAGTTGACTTGTAGACTGTTTGTTCTTGAAGTCTTGTATCTTGTGTCTTTAGTTGTAGAATTTCTTGAGTTGGCTGAAATGTCAAGTGTTGCTTAGTTGAATGCTATCTTCTGTCATTAGCTCGTAAGTTCCAGGTTGTATTGCAGTCTTGATGATAAAAGGACCCTCCCATGGGTTGAGTAGTTTGTGTCTTCCTTCTTTCTTTTGTATTAGTCGTAGTACCAGATCTCCTGGCTTTAGTGTTCTTGGATGCATATTTCTGTCGTAATGTCTCCGTAAGCCTTGTAAGTATCTTGCATTTTGTATTACCGAATTGTCTCTTATTTCTTTGATTGTGTCGATCTCTAGCCGTCTTGTTTCTTCGGCTTCTCCTTCGTCGTATTGTTCTATTCTTGGTGATTGCCATATTAAGTCGACCGGTAATACGGCTTCTGATCCGTATACCAGAAAGAAAGGTGAATATCATGTTGCTCTGCTGATTTGAGTTCTTAAGTGTCGGTGTCTAAAATGGTGCGGTCTAGACGGCCAACGAGTAAATTTCTAAGCGTGTCGGAGTTCGGATGGTTACGCTCGGAGAACACAGAGGTTTATACTGGTTCGGGCACGAACGCCCTACGTCCAGTGTGTTGCAGGGTCGTATTACCGAGCATGGAGAGCTCGTAGAGGGGAGCTACAAGCATTGATGAGAGAGGGAAGCGCCTTCCCAGGTCTCGTGCGTATGAGGTTCTTGGTTTTGGTGTGTGCTCGCGTGTGTGCGAGTTTGAGTGTGTGTGAATGAATGTTGGGATGTCGAGAGAGTCAGATTGGGGGTCCATTCTCTCCCTTTATACGTAGGGAGAGATGGAGGAGTACAGTATAGAGTGGAGGAGTGAACGTGGGCCAGGCTTGGGCTGCTGCCGAGAGGGAGCTTTATCCTCATTCTGCCTTCCTTCTTGAGGAAGATTGCGCCAGTAGACAAATGTCCGGGTCCTGTTCGTCCTTGTTGCGCTGTAGCCATGCATGTTGTGACTGGGAACTCCGCTGTTCCCTTACCTGGGCATGGGCTGTGGCTGGTCGCACAGGGCCGGGCACCCCCGCGTTCAGTCATACAGGGCTGATGACGCCCTAATCCCTGTTGAAGTGTCCATCGGAGGTATGGCGCGGGTGTAGTGCGCAGAAGTTGTCGGTTAGGCAGCACATGACCTCGTACCGCAGGGTGAACAGAGGTCAGCAGGGCGACTCATGCCCTGAACCCCATCCCTGAGGACGGAGGGTACTGTGGACCTTTTGACTATGGGGACTTGGGTGTCGTAAGTTGTTGGTGGCGGTGAGATCTCCGAAGGTGAGTGGCATCACGGGTGACGTCTCCCTGACTCGGACGAGGCGGAAGAGCCCCCGAGGGTTGATGACATCACGGATGACATCACCTTGGCTCGGGCGAGGCGGAAGAGCTCCTGAGGGTTGATGACGTCACGGATGACGCCACCTTGGCTCGGGCGAGGCGGAGGAGCCTCCGAGGGTTGATGACGTCATGGATGACGCCACCTTGGCTCGGGCGAGGCGGAGGAGCCCCCGAGGGTTGATGACGTCACGGATGACGCCACCTTGGCTCGGGCGAGGCGGGAGAGCCCCCGATGGTTGATTTTGTTTTTGTGGAGTCTGGTAAATTGGGTACCCTATTTCTAGGTATCCGACATTAAGCCCCATACTACTTTTGGTAGTTCTTCTATCCATTTTCCTCCATAATCTTTTAAGTCTTCAAATAATCTTGGTTTTAGTCCTTGTAATAATAGCCCGTTGGCTCTTTCGACTTGTCCATTTGATTGAGGGTGAGCTACTGATGCATAATCTATCTCTATTCCATAATCTCTTGCCCAATATTGAAATTCTTTTGCTGTGAACGGTGATCCAAGATCTGTGATTATTCGGTTGGGCATCCCAAATCTGTGCATGATATCTTGTATAAACTCTGTTGCTTTTTCTGCGCTGTATTTGACTAACGGTTTGTATTCGATCCATTTTGTGAATTTATATACTACCACAAATATGTATTCAAATCCTCCTTTTGCTTTTTTGAGGGGTCCGACTTTATCTAGCCCCCTGCATGAGAATGGCGAGGCTGGCGGTATGCAGATTAGATTGTGTGCTGGAACATGTGATTGTCTTGCAAACATCTGGCAACTCTTTCATGTCTTGACTAGTTGTTCTGCATCTTTGAGTGCTGTTGGCCAATAAAATCCGCTTCTAAATGCTTTACCGATTAGTGTTCTAGACGCTGCATGATTTCCACAGCATCCCGAGTGGATTTCTCCCAATATTTCTTTTCCTTCTTGTGTTGATACGCATTTCAATAATACTCCAGAAGATGCTTCTCTCTTGTATAGTTTATCTTTTATAAGATTGTATGCTTTGCTTTTCCTTATAACCCTTGTTGCTTCTGCTTTGTCTCTGGGTAGTTTGTTTTTGCTTTTATAATCAATGTATAGTTTCCTCCAATCGCCTTCTATGTTGAGGATTTGTCTTGAGATGTCGGGTTCTTTTATCTTGTCTATGTCCATTGGGTCTTCTTTTTGTTTACTAATTTCTTGGATTGATGGCTTTGCAAGTTCTTCTACGAATATTCCAGGTGGTACCTTTGCTTTGTCTAATCCCAATTTAGACAAGACATCTGCTGCCACATTTGAATCTCTTAAGACGTGATGGATTTCTAGTCCTTCGAAATTCTTCTCAAGTTTCCTTACTTTTGCACAGTATGCGTCCATGTTGTTTTTTGTGCAATCTCATTCTTTGTTTACTTGGTTGATTACTACTGTTGAATCTCCGTAGGCGAGAACTCTTTTGATTCCCAGAGTAGTTGCTACTTTTAATCCGTGTATGAGCGCTTCGTATTCTGCTTCATTATTTGTTGCTTGCCATAATATTTGTAGTACGTATTTTAATTGTCTTCCTTCTAGGGAGATTAGTAGCACACCTGCTCTTGCCCCTCCAAGCTTCAAAGAACATCTTCCAGTGGTCTCGTATTGGTGCGGGTTATGTTTGTGTGATTTCTGTCCATTCCACGATGAAGTCGGGTAGTATGTGCGACTTGATTGTTGTTCTGGGTTTGAAGTCTATGTTTAAAGCACCGAGTTCTACTGCCCATTTTGATATTCGGCCTGTGGCATCTTTATTTCTGAGTATGTCTTGTAGCGGGAAGTTGGTCGTGACTATTGCTTTGTGCTCGTGGAAATAATGCCTCAGTTTTCTTGATGATATGAGTACTGCATATAGTAGTTTTTGTACGTGTGGGTATCTGACTTTTGACTCCGTGAGTACTTCGCTGATGTAATACACTGGTCTTTGCACTTTGTAGGTATGTCCGAGTTCTTCTCTTTCCACAATGACTGCTACACTTACTACGCTCTTTGTTGTCGTGATATATAGCATCATGTACTCCTTATTTCTTGGCGGTGTCATTACTGGGGATGATGATAAGTATTCTTTCAACTTGATGAAAGCTTGATTTGCCTCCTCTGTCCATTCGAAGTTCTCTTTCCTCTTTAGGAGTTTGAAGAAGGGTAGTCCTTTTTCTCCCAATTTTGATATGAATCTGTTGAGAGCTGCCATACATCCTGTGAGTTTTTGTATGTCCTTGACCTTTTTGGGTGGCTTCATATCCATTATTTCTTTGACTTGTTTTGTGCTTGCTTCAATCCCTCTATTGCTGACTAAGAAACCGAGTAGTTGTCCTGATGGTATGCCAAAGACGCATTTTGTGGGATTGAGCTTCCACTTCCATGCTTTCAGATTCTTCAAGGTCTCTTCTAGGTCTTCCAATAGTGATTCGGGTTCCTTTGTTTTGACTACTACGTCATCAATGTAGGCCTCAGCGTTTCTTCTAATTTGATCTCCAAGGCAGGTTTGTATTGCTCTTTGATATGTTGCTCCTGCATTTTTTAGTCCGAACAACATTGACTTGTAGCAATATGCCCCGAAGGGTGTTATAAAAGATGTTTTGCTTTGATCTTCTTCTCTCAGTGATATTTGGTGGTACCTCGAGTAGCAGTCGAGGAAAGATAGCAGTGATGATCCAGCTGTTGAATCTATGACTTGGTCAATTCTTGGTGGTCCATAAGGGTCTTTCGAGCAATGTTTGTTAAGATCTATGTAGTCAACACACATGCGCCATTCTTTCGAGTTCTTTTTCTCCACTAAAACTGGGTTAGCTAACCAGTTCGGGTTGATTATTTCTCTGATGAATCCTGCTGCCAGTAGTTTTGTAATTTCCTTTTTGATTGCTGCTTTCCTGTCTGGTGCGAATCTGCGTAGCTTCTGTTTTACTGGTCTTGATCCTTTGTTTGTGTCAATTTTGTGCTCAGCCAAATCCTTTGAGACTCCTGGCATGTCTGTTGGTTTCCATGCGAATATGTCTTTGTTGTCCCTTAGAAAGTTGGTGAGCGCGAGTTCCTATTTGGGGTCCAGATTTGCACTGATTATTGCTGTCTTTTCTGAATCTCCAATTAATAGGTCGATTGTCTTTGTGGCTGCTTCTTTTGGAGGTGTAAAGTTGTTTGGTTTCTTTGCTGGTATTTGGATTTTGTCCGGATTCATTTCCTCAACCTTCTTCGCAATGTCTTCTTTTTCTTTGTAGTCTTGTAACTTTTCTGATATTTGTATGGCTTGTACATCACAGTCATATGCCTTCTTTAGATCCCCCTTTAGTGAAAGAACTCCTTTTGTTGTCGCATCTTAAGCAATAAGTATGGGTAATGGGGTATTGCCATGTATCTTGTGAGTGATGGTCTTCCGAGAATTGCATGATAACATGATTCAATGTCGGCTACTTCGAATTTAATGAACTCAGTTCGGTATTTGTCAGGTGTTCCAAAGGTGACTGGTAGGGTAATATGTCCTAGTGGTACAGAAGCTCTTCCGGGTACTATCCCATAGAAAGGAATACTTGTTGGTATGATCATGCCTTCATAGTCTAAATTCATCTTCCTCAGGGTGTCTGCGAAGATTATATTTTGGTCCTACTCCTCCATCAATGATCACTTTGGATATTGCTACTCCTGCTATTGTTGGTCCCATTACTAGTGGATAGTAGCCAGCATTTGCTGCACTTGTCCATTGGTCTTCTCTAGTGAACTGAATTGGGTATTCTGACCAATCTAAATATCTTGGGGTAGCTGGTTCTGCTGCCATGATGGTTCTGTGTGCCAACTTTTCTTGTCTTTTACATCTTGTATATGATGCTCTAGAAAGGATTACTACTATTTGTCGTTGGGGTTCTTGATAATTTCCCTCTGCTTTCTTTGTATCCTTTCCGGATTCATCTGTTCTTTGTTCTGAGTTGTTTGCTCGTGTATCTTCTTTCTTTATAAATCTTCGTTGAAAGGTGTCGCACTGAACTAGCTTGTGCCCTGTGTGAGGATGTATGTGGCAAGGTAGATTTTCTATCCTCTCTGCTGGCTTTCTTGCGTAGTTGTTACCCTGGTAGTTGTTGTTTGCGTATCTGTTATTTTTGGCTTTTGTTTCTATTGTTGTTGTACCCTCCTTTGTCATTGTCATTGTATCTTCTTTTATTGTCTGTTGCTGCTACCATGTTGTCTTGTCTCTGTCTTTTGTCATTTGGTCTTAAATCTGGTCTTCTATTTTCATGAAAATCTTGGGTGAATCTGTGTTGAGTTCTTTCTTCTGACGATATGATCTTTTCGACAGCTCTTTTGAAGTCATCATTAGATCTTGGGTTTTCGTTGAAATAATCTTTGAACTGCCAATTTGTTAGGATTCCATCCGCAAATGTCTCTATTACTTCTCTGTCTGTGATGTCGTGTATTTGAGCTCTGAGTTCTCCAAACCTTCGATAATACTCCCTTAGAGTTTCTCCTTTTCTTTGCTTTACATTCTTCAATTCTGCCGCTGTCATGGGGTGTGTTATTATTCTTGCAAAGTTGTTGCAGAAGGCTTCTTGCAAATCTTCCCAATACTTGATTGATCGTGGTTTCAGTTTGTCAAACCATTGTAGAGGCATGACTTCAAGTGCCATTGGAAAGTATAAGGCTTTAATGTCATTGTTTCCTCCCACGAGTTCAATGGATTGGGAATAGACTCTTATCCATTGTCTAGGTTCCATTTTTCCATTGTTTTTGGAGTGATTTGCTGGTTTAAATTTGTGTGGTAATTTCAACGTCTGCAGTCTTCTTGCAAAACATGGGAATCTGTCGTATTGTTCTGTTTTGTTGAAGTCCGGTGACCAGTCTCTTCTGTAATAATCCCTATCCCCTCTGCATTCAGATTCTCCATAGTCTTCCGGATAGCGCTGGCCCCAGTCTGAGCTGTTTTGTTTTACCAGCCCAAGATGTTGTTCCTATCTTTCCGATGGTTGTGGTATCTCTATTTTCCCAATCTATGAAATATTGACTTCTTGAGGGGTTGTTCCTCTTGTTTTTCTCCTTGTCCTTCTTGAGGTGTATTGTCGTCGAGTTGTTTATTGGGGTCCGCGTCTTCTTTATTTGGCTCATCTGTCTATCCTCTTTAGTGAGGATGTTTAGTTCTTTTGTGAGTTATTCAATTCTTTCTCTCTTTGTGTTTTTCATGGATTCTCTTTTCGCCTTCTTCTTGTTGTATTCTGTCAACTCTGCTTTGTATTTGTTCCAGATTTGTTTTCTCTGGGCGGCTCAATTTCGTCTTCCTGCTCTAGCCTTGTTCTTATTTAGCCTTGCAGCTTTGTGATCATTGGTTTCGTTGCCACCGCCTTCCTCGTCATCTGAGATGTCTCCTTCTGACTCATCTGATGATTTTAAGTCGGGTATTTGTGGTGGCTCCAAATAAGGTTCTAGCTCTGCCATGTATATAGTATGTGCTCTCCGAGTTCTTTTTGTTTGTTGGTTTCTCTTTCTTGTCTTGCATGATAATTCCTGGTAGATTCCGAGTTCTTTTCCTACTTGGAACGGTAGTTCTCTATCATGGCCTCGCATTCTTGGGAATTGGTTTGGCCAGTGTACGATACATCCTTCTGGAGTTGTTGACATTATCATTCCCTCTTGAGCACCTTTCAGAGTTACGCTTCTCGTCATCTCCTTCCGAAGAAAACTTCCATATGTAGATGCTGAATTGTGTAGCCCATACGGGCTCGAGTACTTGACCGTCTCCGAGTTGTTTCTGCTTTCGATTGAGGTTTGGCTGCGTGCCTTGACTCGGGTTGTGTTTGGTCTTTCCATGTTTGGCTCAAAGTTGGTGTGTGGTGGCATCACCTTTTCCGAGTCGGTTTTGTATCCATCTTCTTCTGCTGGTCTAGTTTGCTTCGAAATCGTGAGATTTTTGGTCTTTTGGTTTAGTTCCTGAAGATCTTGTTCAACTCCTTTGTGGACTCCTTCTCGGAGTTGGCATCGAAGCTTGCCCTCGTTGTCGATCTTGCAGATCCATGATCCGACGAAAAACGTTCATTTCGTAGATTCCATCGTCTTGAGGTCGCGGTCCACCAAGCTTTCGAGAAAAAAATCGCCGAAAGCCCCTACCTGGCGCGCCAGTTGTCGATGTTTTACCACTGATAGCCTGCAACGAGGTTACTCGAGACAGTAGTTCATGCCTCGGCGAATAGTGAAACCTTGGTGGTTGGACACGCAGGGACACATGTTTTATACTGGTTCGGGCCCTCGACACAGTCGAGTAATAACCCTACGTCTAGTTGGTTCGCCTGTTATTGCTCTGATCTCGTAATACAAGGTGTTGTGTGTTGCTCTACGTATCGGGTATTACGTAGTATGTTCAGATGTTTTTTGGGCGATACCCTCACCAGCCCTTTATAGTCTAGGAACTGGCCGAGGGCTGCTCTAGTCCTACTTGGTTACAAACTTTGAGTCCTAAGCTGTGCTTCAGTCTTGTCGTCCTTACCAAGTAGAATTTGGTTTCGCTTGTTTGTCTTCCTTTGTGGGCCGAGAAAAGGAGGCCCAAAGCTCAGGTAAGACGGTCCATGGGTACCCTATAGGATACCCCATCGACACCTTCTTTGAAGGAGATGATTTTCTGTATTAGAAAATTTGTATGGAGGCGTGCCTAGAGGCGATAGATGGATCAGCCACCACGACGGACGTGGTAACCCCTGCTTACGCCATCTTGCTTGGCATGCTTGCGCGCGTCGAGCGTGTCATGCACATCGCGCTTGTCACCGACACGAGCGTGAACCGTTGGGCATTGGCGTTCGCCCGGCGTGGGAGCCTGATGAACCGATGCCTCGTGGTCGTTAGGCGCCGGGTCGGTCTAATGGCTGAAGTTGAGCCCGCGTCACCGCGACACGGAGCTCTCGCTCTGCTGAGCCGTGGCGCGCCCTATAAGGGATTTGAGCTCGTCATGAGCGAGTTTCCCTTCGGGGGTGTCCGGGACCGGGAAGATGTGGAGCAGCATCGCCGTTGCCGCGATGTTTTGACTTGCCCGCGCGAACTGCAGTCGGTTGTGCTCGTCGTTGATGATGCGTTGGAGTACCGCTCGGGCTTCCCTTCGAGCGCGGGGCTCTTCGAGGGCCCTAGCAGTTTCATGCTCGAGCTTTTCGCGCTCAAACGTTACTCTCCACTGCCCTTCCTCGAGCTTCTGCTCCATGTCGCGGAGCTCTTGCAGATAGCGCCGTTGGGCGTCCGAGGACTGTAGGTCACCTCGCGGCGCGGGTGCTGGTGACCTCGCTCCGTCGATGGGTGTGTGGACGTCATCGCCGTCCCCATCCTCGATGAGGGTGGGGTCGTTGGCCGCTCCGCGTGGTGGGGAGTCGCACATGAAGCACTCACGTCCGTGGCCAGCGCTGCCGTCGCTCGACCCGGACCCGAGCAGGTAATCACTAGCGTGCAAGAAACCGTAAAACGCCTCCTTGTCCCCCATACCCTCGAAATCCAGGGGCTCCCAAGGATCAACGCTCCCACGGCTAGAATCGACGTATGAGGTGGCTTCCGAACTCGTGAGGAGGTTGGAGACAGACCGAAGGTGGTGGGACGCGAGCCCGATGCATGTCCCCTCCGCGGGGTCAGCACGGAAACCCACGGCCATCGCCTCCGAGTAGGATGCGGCGGCATTCCTCATGCCGTATGGTAGCGCCCTCTGGGTGGGCGCCGAGATGAGCTCGAAAGAGAGCGGCTTCCCTCCCGCAAGCTGCGCCGTTATGTTAGCAAATGTGAAGTAGAGGATATGGAGGGACCCCTGAGTCGGCTGGGGACCCATCAGGGTGTCGAGCTGGCGCTTGAACTCGGGGTAGTCGGCTCGTGGGGCGGCTGTCCCCTGAGTGATCTGCCCCCAGGAGAGACGCAGGCAAAGGTGGGCCATGGCTGCCGAGATGGCGTCCATGGCTGCCTCGGAGGATGTCTGGGGGCGACGGAGGACCAGGTCGGCCCCTGCCCATGGCACTGGAAGTCCAGGCTACCAAAAAGAACAATGGAGCCTGGAGCAAAATCGATGTGGCGAGATGCCATCCAAAACTCGAAAATACGGGTGACACGCAAAGTTCCCCTACCTGGCGCGCCAACTGTCGGTGTCTAGACAACCAACGAGTAAATTTCTACGTGTGTCAGAGATCGCATGGTTGCGCTTGGAGGACACAAGATGTATACTGGTTCGGCCACGAACGCCCTACGTCCAGTTTGTTGTGGAGTCATGTTGCCAAGCGCGGGGGGGTACCCGTAGAGGGGAGCTACAAGCAATGACGAGAGAGGGAAGTCGGTTCCCAGGTCTCGTGCGTGTGTGTTCTTGGTTCTGGTTTGTGTTCGCGTGAATGTGAGTGAGTGTGTTTGAATCAAAGTGTCAAGAGAGAGATTTGGGGGTCCATTCTCCCCCTTTATACGTACGGAGAGATGGGGACTACAGTAGAGAGAGAGATAGTGGGCCTAGAATGGGCTGTTGACTTGGGAGCGCTTTTGGTTCCTGTTCGCTTTCCTTCCCGGGTGTAAGGTCCTATCCCAAGGCTACATGGGGGGTGAATAGCCTAAATTGGAAACTCAAAACAAACTCAACAAGTTAGACTACAATATGGCGAAGCTAGACTTGCACTAGCAAACTAAGGGATGCGAAGCCTCCTAACCACAAATGCTATCCTAATAGCTCTATGATCACTCAGTTCCTACTCAAGTCTAGTAGCCGTCTAGGCACAACCTAATATACTAAGACAAGTATGAATTAGTAAATGCGAAGATGGGAGAGATGATTATACCGACTTGTAGAGGATTGATCCAATCAAATGAGTAGCTCCAAGATCACCAATCAATCAAACAATGGGAGACAAGATTGACACTTGATTTTTGTCCCGAGGTTCACTAGCTTGCCAACTAGCTACATCCTCGTTGTGTCTGCTCACTCACTTGGAGGTTCACGAGCTAATTGGCATCACACGCCAAACCTGTCACCGGGTGCCGCACAACCAACAAAAGATGAGGGCACTCCAAGACACGGGCAATCCACTAGAGTTACCTTTGCGATCTCCCGCGGGGAAGGCACAAGAACCCCTCACAATCACCACTTGTGGTTGACGAAGCACAATCACCAAGCTTCTCGAATCCACACCGCTTGCTCCAAACCGTCTAGGTGATGACAATCACCGAGAGTAACAAGAAACTAGCAACGGTATCAACTTCCAAGTGCCAGTAAGATGAACTCACTTCATGCAATGCACTAGGACACTCAAATCTCTCAAATGGATGATCAAATGACTAAGAGATGAGTGGGAGTGTATGCAACAAGCTTCTCAAGTGTATGCAATATCAGAATGAGCAAGAGAGGTGCCTTGAATCGCCACACACCCTTTTATAGCCCCCCTCAAAGGGACTAGCCTTTATGCACTTGGGCTGTTGAAAAAAGCAGACCGTCGGACCACTTTCAGGCACCGTCGGACCATAGGGTCTGGTCTGACGCTTTGAATTCTGACTGTTGGCGTGCAGAACTGGCCACCATCGGACCACCTCCATTGGTTCGAAGGGCTGGTCTGATGCTTCGTCCGACGCCTTCGCCTCAACTTCAGTCTGAACACAGTAAGCACCCGACCTTCGGACCTTACCTCCGGACTATGCCACCTGGTCCGACGCTTCCTCAGTGTCTGAAAGTTTTCACACAGGGAGCACCCGAGCTTCGGACCTGACCGTCGGACCATGCCGTCGGACCATGCGATCTAGTCCGATGCATGTCTTGGTCTTCTGCTGAGTCTCTAACCGAGCCACCGGACCACTTGTCTATGGTCCGATGCTCACCAGAACACTGGTCTGACGCTCTTCTGTGTGCCAGCCAGTGCTAGGAGCAACAGTCGGACCACCTCCTATGGTCCGGAGCTCCATGCACAACTGGTCCGACCCCTCTGTCTTGATATGAGTTTCCTTCTCTTTTCTTCCCTTGATCTCATGTGCCACCACCAAGTGTTTCACTGACTTGTGCATGTGTGTTGGCATATTTTATGAAGTTTTACAAGGGTTGCTCATTAGGTTTTAGATGCAATGCAATTATAAACAACCTAATGGCACTCGATAGTTGTAACCACTAACTATTTTCCCCTCTTCATAGTACGGTTACCTATCCTAAATGTCATCACACCCACTAGGTGTCTTGATCACCGAAATAGAAAAGCCCTAGCTTATACCTTTGCCTTGAAAAGCTTTAGGGTCTCCTCCTTCTCTCTTCTTCTCCAAGTGTGGAACCTTGATAGCTTTCTCCTTAGCCTCCTATGCTCCATCACTTGTCATCTTTTCTTCTCTTGTGTACTTAACCTACTCAACCACTTAGAGCTAGGTTAGTACTTAGGTTTCATCAATTACCCAAAACACTAGAGATCTTTCAATCTCCCCCTTTTTGGTAATTGATGACAACCCATATAAAATGATATGAAATATTATTTTGATTTGAACCCGAAATGATTGATACCACTTGGAATGCATGAAAGAAGAAAGGTGGTCAATCATTTCTATGTTGGTTTGATAGTGTTAACCCCCCCTACATTTGTGCACTTCTATGAATAAGAATCAAGCTTTGCACACATGCCTAGATAGAACTTTTGGAGGGGTGAACAACTAGCAAACTATGACATGATGCTAAGGTTTTAAGAACAGACCTTTGAAGCGTGATACCAATCGAAGTGCGCCTTTCATTTTACCATTAGCAACATGGTTAGCTCGATACCACATGGAATACACAATAAAACAAGAGAGGATATCTAGCTAATTTCCTATGCATGCTAGTGATCAAAACATTCAATCAAGATTACAACTAGTCATTCACCACACAAGCAAGAACCACTTGAAAGGTATTACACTTAAAGCGCAAGCAAGCATATGAGTAAATGCACAATTAAATGCAACAAAATGTTCATAGGCTTGCTCCCCCTACTTGTGTGCTCAAATTTTAATTTTTCATTTTTCCAAAATCTTATTTCTCCCCCTATTTCTAGATTCCACTTGTTTCTTTCCTCTTATCATGTTTCTCTCTCCTTCTTACCTATTTCTCCCCCTTTACTATTATCATTTTAACACAATTTCTCTCCCTTTGTCACACATTACCACAGAGGAAACCACTTGTAGTAACATGTATCACTTGAGGATACTTAGAGAGATTTGTTTATCAAGTCAATTTAGAAAAGGAGTGAGGTGAATTATCAATTTAAATTCAACCTAGATTACTTGTCCTAGATACTTAACACGGTTTAAACCATGGACAAGCTTCTTCACACATCTTGCAATGGTTATCTTATCCGTGTTGGTTAAGTACAAGAATAAGCATGCTAGACTAAACATGTGAGGTTGCAAGCTTATCAACATGGCATATGCCATCACTAGATCAATCAACTCATAGAAGCAATAGTGATGTCATATGTCCATAGAAAACATTTGATTTTCATAAATGAGCCTATCATGAGTGATGTCTATATGCTCTACACAAGACTAGCAAAGGATGAATGCATATCTCAATCAATTGTACCTTGCTATGTTGGAGTAGAGGCAAGTCATAAGTAGGGTGTATCAACTCATGTTGGAGAAATCCAAGATGTTCAAATCATTCCTCAACATGCAAAACCTCTTCTCATCAAGTGGCTTGGTGAATATGTCGGCTAATTGATCATCGGTGCCCACATTGTCAATGTAAATGTCACCCTTTTGTTGATGATCTCTTATGAAGTGATGTCTCACATCTATGTGATTTGTTCATGAGTGTTGGACGGGGTTGTTGGTGAGATTCACCACACTTTCATTGTCACAAAGCAATGTGACTTTCTTGAATAGAATTCCATAGTCCTCCAAAGTGGCCTTCATCCACAATAGTTGTGCACAACAACTCCCCGCACTAATGTATTCGGCTTCGGTGGTAGAGAGTGTCACACTATTTTGCTTCTTGGATGACCATGAGACTAGTGACCTTCCCAACATTTGACATGTACCACTAGTGCTCTTTCTATACACTTTGCAACCCCCATAGTCGGACTCCAAATATCCAATCAATTCAAACCTTGACCCCTTTGGAAACCAAAGTCCAACCTCTTGTGTATGCTTCAAATATCTCAATATTCTCTTTGTGGCTTTCAAATGACTCTCTCTAGGAGATGCTTGAAACCTTACACACATGCATACACCAAACATGACATCCGACCTTGAAGCAGTCACATAAAGCTTCCAATCATAGACCGATAGAGTGTTTGATCTACCATCAAGCCACTTGAGTCACTATCCAAATGTCCATTAGTCCCCATGGGAGTACTAATGCCTTTATCTTCTAGCCCAAACTTCTTCATCATATCTTTGATGTACTTGCCTTGACTCACAAATGTACCATTCTTCAATTGTTTGATTTGAAGTCCAAGGAAGTAACTAAGTTCACCAATCATTGACATCTCAAATTCATTAGCCATCATCTCCCAAAACTCTTCACAAAAGTCTTGATTTGAAGATCCAAAGATAATGTCATCCACATAGATTTGCAAGATGAACAAGTCATTTCCAATCTTCTTGGTGAATAGGGTAGTATCAACCAAACCCATCTTGAACCCCTTTGAGAGGAGAAAGCTTCTCAACCTTTCATACCATGCTCTAGGTGCTTGCTTCAACCCATAGAGAGCCTTCTTGAGCTTGAATACATGGTCGGGCTTCTTAGCATCTTCAAAGTCGGGTGGTTGCTCAACATACACCTCATTGATATACCCATTTAGGAATGCACTCTTGACATCCATTTGGTATAGCTTGATATTATGTGCACAAGCATAGGCCAATAGGATTCTTATTGCCTCTAATCTTGCCACCGGAGCATATGTTTCCCCAAAGTCAAGACCTTCAACTTGAGAGTAACCTTGAGCTACTAGTCTTGCTTTGTTCCTTACCACTATTCCATCTTGATCTTGCTTGTCCTTGAAAACCCATTTAGTTCCAATAACATTGTACTTCTTTGGTCTTTCTACCAATTCCCAAAGTTGATTTCTTTTGAAGTTGTTGAGCTCTTCATGCATAGCATTTATCCAATCAACATACTTCAAAGCTTCATCAATCTTGGTTGGCTCAAAATATGAGACAAAAGAGTAATGCTCACAAAATGAACCCAATCTTGATCTTGTTTGAACACCACTTTGAATGCCTCCAATAACTTGATCTAGAGGATGATCTCTTGCAATGTTGGTAGGTTGGAGCACTTGTATGTTGATGTCATTTGGTTGAGATGACGAACTAGCTTGAACTTGATCTTCACTTGCATTTGCTTGATCTTGAGTTGGAGAACCACTAGCTTGATCACTTGGAATGGTTTCTTGATCTTCATCTTCATCTTGGATTTGTCTTGGTCTAATGTCACCAATATCCATATATTTCATAGCATTGACCAACTTGTCACCTCTCACATCATCCAAGTTTTCTTCTTCATCTTGTGAGCCTTGAGTTTCATCAAATTCAACATCATGCACTTCCTCAAGAATGCCACTAGTCAAGTTCCATACTCTATAAGCCTTGCTAGTTGTTGAGTAACCAAGTATAAATCCCTCATCACATTTCTTCTCAAACTTGCTCAACTTTGTTCCCTTCTTCAAGATATAACACTTGCATCCAAACACCCTAAAATAGGCAATGTTTCTCTTTCTTCCATTCAATAGCTCATAGGGAGTCTTCTCAAGCATTCCATGGCAATAGAGACGGTTGCTTGAGTAGCAAGCCGTGTTGATAGCTTCGGTGCAAAAAGAATCACTAACATTGTATTCACTTAGCATTGATCTTGCCATGTCAATCAAGGTTCTATTCTTCCTTTCAACTATCCCATTGGATTGAGGAGTGTACTTTGGAGAGAATTGATGATTGATCCCAAAGTCATCACAAAGTTGTTCAACTCTTGTGTTCTTGAACTCACTCCTATTGTCACTTCTAACTCTCTTGATAGTTGTTTCAAACTCATTTTGGTATTTCTTGACAAATGACTTAAAGATATCAAATGTGTCACTCTTGTCACTCAAGAAGAATACCCATGTGTATCTTGTGAAGTCATCCACTATCACGAATCCATACTTGTTGCCACCAATACTTAGGTATGTTGTTGGCCCAAAGAGATCCATGTGCAATAACTCAAAAGCTTTGCTTGTACTCATGATGTTCTTCTTTGGATGAGTGTTGCCAACTTGCTTTCCGGCTTGGCATGCACTACATAGCTTGTCCTTCTCAAATGTGACATCCTTCAAGCCCTTCACTAGATCATGCTTGATTAGCTTGTTCAATTGCTTCATGCCAACATGTCCAAGCCTTCTATGCCATAGCCAACCCATGCTAGATCTTGAGATGAGACATGTAGAGAGTTGGGTCTCACTAGCATTGAAATCCACTAGGTATAGGTTCTCATACCGAAATCCCTTGAAGATCATGTTTGAACCATCCACACTAATGATTTCCACATCCTCCACTCCAAAGATGCACTTGAAACCGAGATCACACAATTGGGCAACTGGCAATAGATTGAACTCAAGCCTTTCCACTAGAAGCACATTGCTAATGCTTAGATCATTGGAGATAGAAATCTTTCCAAGCCCTTTCACCTTGCCTTTGCCATTGTCACCAAAAGTGATACTATCAAAGCCATGAGTGTTATCTTGGTTGATTGAGTTGAACATCCTTCCATCACCTGGCATGTGTTGAGTGCACCCACTATCAAGCACCCAATGCCTCCCTCCGGCTTTGTAATTGTCCTACAAGAGAGATCAATTCTTTTTAGTTACCCAAACTTTCTTGGGTCCTCCAAGATTAGTTACCAAAGATTTTGGTACCCAAATGGACTTCTTTGAAGCCATCCAAGGTGCACCAACAAACTTGGCATGAACACCATTAGTACCCTTGGAAAGTACATAGAATGAATCAACTCTCATGGAAGATACATTTTGCTTGGCCTTATTGTTTACACATTGATGATCATTGTGACCAACTTGCTTGCAACTCTTACAATAGCTACCGGTGTTCTTCACAAAACGAGTTTTGTGAGAAACAAAGGCGACCTTGCCTTTCTTGGGGGTATAGCCCAATACCTCTTTGTAGAGAGAAGCTCTTTGGCTACCCAAGCACATAAGCAAGTGGTCCTCACCTCCATAAGCCTTAGCTAAGGAGTGATTGAGCTTTGTAACCTCCTTCTTGAGGGTTTCATTTTCCACCATTAGTGAGGCATCAAAAGTGAAACCATCACTAGTAGATGAAGTAGGAATGATAGTACTACAAGAGGGGTTAGTGAGAGCAACAATGATAGGAGTATAGAAAGATTCATCAAGAATATCACAAGTAACTCCCATGTCACCTGTTTGAACAATATCCTTCTTACTTTGGTCAAGGAGGGAGGAATGAGATCTTTCAAGCTTAGTGTGAGACTTCACTAGCTTCTCATGGGCTTCCATTAGCCTCTCATGAGATAGGGGCCCTTCTTCTCTTTCTTGCCTTTTTTCTTGTGATCATCATCGTCCTTGTCACTATTGTAAGGACAATGAGCAATGAGATGATCAAAGCTTCTACACTTGAAGCACTTCCTTGGTTAATCATAGCTCTTGGATGAAGTCCTCTTTCTTCTTGCACCATAGCCCTTCTTCTTCATGAATCTCTCAAATTTCTTCACAAAGAGAGCCATTTCCTCTTCATCAAGATCACTAGCACTTTGGTCTTCACTCTCACTAGATTATTCAATCTTGCTCTTGCCCTTGCTCTTGTGTGATTATGTAGCTTTGAATGCTACACTCTTCTTCTTCTCATCCTTCTTGTCTTCCTTCTTGACATCTTGTTCCTTATTCTCCCGATAAGCATCTTGAGTCATGACATATCCCAAGACTTGATTTGGAGTCCTGGTGTCTAGCCCACTTCTCACAATCAATGTCACAAGTGTGTCAAACCGGGATGGAAGACACCTCAAGAACTTATGAGAAAAGTCCTTGTCCTCAACCTTCTCACCAAGAGCCGCGAGATTGTTGACTAGCACTTGAAGCCGATGGAACATCTCCGGCACATTTTCATCATCCTTCATCCTGAAGCTTGCAAACTTCTCCTTGAGAATATATGCCTTGGGCCCCCTTTACGGCTGTGTGCCCTCAAATGATTCCTCAAGCTTCTTCCAAGCCTCATTAGCACTCTCTAGATTCTTGATTTGCTCAAAGACCTTCTCATCAAGAGCCTCATGGATGGCACTAAGAGCAATGTCATTGTGTTGAAGCTTCTCTTCCTCTTGTGGAGTTGGAGCTTCCACATTTGCAACTTCAAACTTCTTGTCCACCACAAGCCACACCTTCCAGCTAATTGACTTGATGTGTGCGGTCATCTTGACCTTCCAATAGCCATAGTTGGAACCATCAAATCTTGGTGGTTTCTTCATGTTGTTGATTTGAGCCATGATCACACCGTAGGTTGTTAAGCCTCAAATTGACGGTGTACTAGCTCTGATACCACGTGTAAGGTTCTATCCCAAGGCTAGAGGGGGGTGAATAGCCTAAATTGGAAACTCAAAACAAACTCAACAACAAGTTAGACTACAATATGGCGAAGCTCGACTTGCACTAGCAAACTAAGGGATGCGAAGCCTCCTAACCACAAATGCTATCCTAATAGCTCTAGGATCACTCAATTCCTACTCAAGTCTAGTAGCCCTCTAGGCACAATCTAATATACTAAGACAAGTATGAATCAGTAAATGCGAAGATGGGAGAGATGATTATACCGACTTGTAGAGGATTGATCCAATCAAATGAGTAGCTCCAAGATCACCAATCAATCAAACAATGGGAGACAAGATTGACACTTGATTTTTCTCCCGAGGTTCACTAGCTTGCCAACTAGCTACATCCTCGTTGTGTCTGCTCACTCACTTGGAGGTTCACGAGCTAATTGGCATCACACGCCAAACCCGTCACCGGGTGTCGCACAACCAACACAAGATGAGGGCACTCCAAGACACGGGCAATCCACTAGAGTTACCTTTGCGATCTCCCGCGGGGAAGGCGCAAGAACCCCTCACAATCACCACTTGTGGTCGATGAAGCACAATCGCCAAGCTTCTCAAATCCACACCGCTTCCTCCAAACCATCTAGATGATGGCAATCATCAAGAGTAACAAGAAACTAGCAGCGGTATCAACTCCCTAGTGCCACTAAGATGAACTCACTCTATGCAATGCACTAGGACACTCAAATCTCTCAAATAGATGATCAAATGACTAAGAGATGAGTGGGAGTGTGTGCAACAAGCTGCTCAAGTGTATGCAATATCAGAATGAGCAAGAGAGGTGCCTTGAACCGCCACACATCCTTTTATAGCCCCCTCAAAGGGACTAGCCGTTATGCACTTGGGCTGTTGAAAAAAGCAGACCGCCGGACCACTTTCAGGCACCGTCGAACCATAGCGTCTGGTCGGACGCTTTGAATTCTGACCATTGGCGCACAGAACTGTCCACCATCGGACCACCTCCATTGGTCCGGAGGGATGGTCCGACGCCTTCGCCTCATCTTCAGTCTGAACACAGTAAGCACCCGACCTTCAGATCTTACCTCCGGACTAGTCCACCGGACTATGCCACCTAGTCCGACGCTTCTTCGGTGTCTGAAAGTTTTCACGCAAGGAGCACCCGAGCTTCGGACCATGCCGTCGGACCATGCGATCTAGTCCGACGCATGTCTTGGTCTTCTGCTGAGTCTCTGACCGAGCCACCGGACCACTCGCCTATGGTCCGATGCTCACCAGACCACTGGTCCGACGCTCTTCTGTGTGCCAGCCAGTGCTAGGAGCAACCGTCAGACGGTTATGGTTCGGAGCTCCAAGCACAACTGGTCCGACGCCTCTGTCTTGATCTGAATTTCCTTCTCTTTTCTTCCCTTGATCTCATGTGCCACCACCAAGTGTTTCATTGACTTGTGCATGTGTGTTGGAATATTTTATGAAGTTTTACAAGGGTTGCTCATTAGGTTTTAGATGCAATACAATTATGAACAACCTAATGGCACTCGATAGTTGTAACCACTAACTATTTTCCCCTCTTCATAGTACGGTTACCTATCCTAAATGTGATCACACCCACTAGGTGTCTTGATCACCAAAATAGAAAAGCCCTAGCTTATACCTTTGCCTTGAAAAGCTTTAGGGTCTCCTCCTTCTCTCTTATTCTCCAAGTGTGGAACCTTGATAGCTTTCTCCTTAGCCTCCTATGCTCCATAACTTGTCATCTTTTTTTCTCTTGTGTACTTAACCTACTCAACCACTTAGAGCTAGGTTAGTACTTAGGTTTCATCAATTACCCAAAACACTAGAGATCTTTCACCGGGGAAGATTGCGCCTGTAGGAACGCCGTACGGACCCTGTTCATCCTTGTTGTTGCTGTAGTCACGCGTCTTGTAATCGGGGACGTCACTGTCCCTTGACCAGGGCATTGGCGGGGGTTGGCAACATTGGGTCAGACACCCCTGCGTTCCGTCGTACAGGGCTGAGAATACCCTAATCCCTGTTCAAGTGTTCGTCGAAGGTATGGCATGGATATGACGAGTGTCAATCGTCAGTTAGGCAGCACAGGAGCCCGTACCGCAGGGAGTATATAGGGGTGGGCATGGCGGTTGATGCCCTGAAGCCCCATCCCTAAGGACAAGCGACCCAGTGAACCTTTTGACTATTGGCTAGGGCGTCCGGGTCGACAATGACGATAATGCCTTCCAGAGAGGGTGAAGTCATCGGGTGTAACATTCCAAATTTGCATTGTTTTTAAAAACACTAAAATTGATCTATTTATGCTCCTTTTGAATTTTCATTCAATATAACTAAGATATATATAGTTTTGGTGAAATTAAAACTTATCATATAGTAACATGTGGTGCATTCTATTTTGGTTTGAGGGGTTATGAAAATTACCCAAAACTGTTTTTGAAAATGCTTTGAAAATTTATTTGGAAATTCATTTGCTAAATCAATTCCTGAAAATGAAAAGGGCTTTTACTTTTCTCTCTCTCTTTTTCTCTCATTCTGGCCCAGTTCCTCTTTCAGTCACAGGCTTTGCTCCCTCCTTGGCCCAACACCCTGCCTTGGCCCAGCCGAGGCCGGCCCTCTCCTCCTTCCCTCTTGGGTCGTCGGCCAGAGGCCCAATGCGGATGAGCCGCACGCCTCCTCTCCCTGCCACTAACAAGGCCGGCCCGCACGTCATCCCCTCCTTTCTCCCTTCCTTTTCTCCTAGAACCGCTGACGGCAGTGGTCCACCAGTCAGTTAACCCCTCCCCTCCCTCTGTGCCACTGTCCACCCTGGCCCACTCGTCATCGCCCCCAACTCCCCTGCCTTCGTCGAGACCGAGCCGGACACGGCAAAAACACCGCAACCGACTTGATTTCCGCCCGATTTCCACGGAAATCCTTCCTATTTCAGCATGGGATTGCGCCCATAAGCTCCACCGCCTCCTATTTCCCATCTTGTAGCAACTGCCGCCTCGCAGCAGAGCTCCGCTGCGCCGCCGCCGCGGATACAGAGACCGCCATCGCCATTGACGCGAGTTCAAGCTCCGTGGTCCCGCTCAGGCCTCCCTTCTCCTCTTTGACAAGGTTGGGAACCCCGTGAGTCTTTCCCCGCGCTCAATTTTGTGTTTCCCTGCCCTCACCGGTTTGCCGTCGCGTACAGTGGGGCCGAGCTCGCCTGAGCACGCTGACAGCCGCCTCTGTGATCGCCCTCGCCCGCGCAAGCATCCAGGTGAGATCGCACTCACCCCCTCTCCCTCCTGAGCCCCTCGGCTTCGTTTCTCATGGCCCGAGGGCCCATAGCGCCATGCACCGCCGAGCTCCAAGCGGCGGCCATGGAGGAACGACCGCGCCACCTCCCTGCTCTCTTGTGGACGCCGGTCGAGCCCTCTGTCCCTCCCCCTTTTCTTTCTAAGCCATCCATTCTCAGATCGATGGCCCAGATTAGAAGGTACCCCTTCGGGGTCACTTTTGTTAAAGAGACCCTGGGAGATTTGGGTCTCAACCCGCAATCCAAAGCACCTTCTGTCTTTACGTTTTCCCCACTGGAAAGCGTAATCCCGTCGGATTTCTTTTAATTCGAAAATAAATTAAAATTCCTATTTACAAAATTGCCACTCCTATTCAAATCTCTATATCTTCTTCATTTTAAATCCGTTTTCGTCCATTCAAATTGCGTTAGGTTCGTAATAAAATTATCTTTATGTTAAAACCTTTGTTAGTTAGTTTTGGAAAAGTTTAATTTCATGATTAGATTTAAGTTAATATCTTTCAATAGAAAACCCTGTTTAATTCGTATCTTCGTCGTTCTAGCTCTGTTTTTCGTGAACGAAACATCGATGTGATCGCAGCGTTACGTAGATTAGTTTTATAAACCTTTCATCTTATTTTATCACTGTTGGTGTACTGTTCTAATCGTAGCTTTGCTTGCTTCGTGTATGATTGCCGTTGGTTGAATGGTGTTGCTTGTTGATCGGTATAGACGTTGAGCTTCCCGTTGAAGAGCCGTAGTTTTTCTGTGATCATGATCAGCAGGATCAGCAAGAGTTCTTCAAAGAAGGCAAGTATAACATGGGATTATCCTTGTTGTCCTATTCACAATTAATATAACTCATATGCATGAAATTCCTTGTTTACCTTAGTTTGATCCTAGTGATTGTTACCCTGAATACCTTATCACCTACGTTTTGATCCACCATATATGATTAGCATTGCTAGCGCTCATACCAGATGTTCATGATCTTAATTTGTTAATGACTATATGCAATAATGGTAAAACTCGCTTTTTAGCAACATTGGATTATAGGAGCTTATCTGTCGGCAAAATCTGGGATATACAGTACAACCACGAGGGCTATATGGCTCTGGCTTTAGCTCAGTATGGGGACCTTTTCTAGCTCGTTCAGTGGTTACCTTTATGGCACGAAAGGGGTGTGCCGAGAAGGGTATAGTGTGGTTCCTAATCTTCGGGCCAGCCGCGAAGGAGTGTGACCGTGGACAGGTTGGCTCTATATCTCCTTGCCATGGAAACCTTGCGGCCCTAACTTGTTAGACGAACCCTTGAAAGGTTTCATAGTGTACCCTGCCCGCTCACCTCGGTAGTGTTTTGGGAGTCATGATCCCGGGCATATGGGCAAACACGACTCGTGGGTAAAGTTGTGCCCTCAGATCAGAGTTAATAAACTATCATGATAGTCGTGCTCACGGACACGAGCGGCTCGGAAAACTCACAGAATTATTGGGTTCTTATTTCTATGTGGCTTATGCAAGTGTTATTTATTTATTGTATATTATTGTCATTTACTTTATGATCATGGATATTTGAGCTTTTGCAATTTACCTTGGCAATTGTTGATGTTAATATGATTTTGATCTACTTAAAATGCTCACCGCTATGAACCATGCATACTCTTTTGAGCTTCATGAACCCCGTGTTATATTTGTTGAGTACGTATGTGCTCACCCTTGCATTCAAAACAACACAGATGAAAATTGGGTTGATGATTACCGCAATGAGTACTAGTCTTGGAGTCAACCAGTCAACCAGTCCCTTTTGGAGCTTCCGCGCTTATCTTCGTTTAGTTTAAGTTATTTGTTTCAGACTATGTAATGAATATTTATTCGCTATGTATTAAACACTGTGATGGTACTTTTATGATTTGTCAACTCATGTGTGCGACTATTCCTGGGGTGCACATGAGCCTTTTATGCACTTGTTTTTGTTCTTAAAAACGGGTGTGACAAATTGGTATCAAAGCATGTGTTGACTGTAGGATGCAAGCCTAGTTAGAATGGTTGCTTTTAGAGTCCTTCTTCTCTTGTTCATGCTTTCTACTAAAGTCTTGATAATTGCTAAAAGTTTTAATGCTTCTTCGGTTATATTCTATTGTGAAAACTTTGCTTCTATCTAACCTATGTCTAAACCTTCTGTAGATGCTCCCTCTCGCCAGAACAACAGGATGACAGTTGCGGAGTACAGTGCTTTGTTCACCCCTAGGCAGCTTCGACCAGTGGAAGAGATGGAGATTTCTGATGCAGAGTCAAGAGTGGGAGCCTTTCAGGATGAGGACATAGAGGAAGAAGTTCAGATGGAGCCAGCACCAGAAGACGTCCCTTTGACAGATTGGACTGAAGAGACCCACGTCATACTGCCAAACCGTCACTATCCTTTCCAGGATCTGATAGAGATGTTTCTGGAAAACTGCTCGTATGAGATGCAAGCCACCCTGGAGTACCACTGCACGGAACGCAAGCATCCTCAGAGGCCATCCCAATGGCATGCAGAGCTTTGGGTCTGGGAAGTTGAAAACAATCGTCGTATGGTGAATGCAACCTTCAGGACCAAGGTGAGCCGATCCACTCCTAGGAAGGCTATGGAGGATGTTGCCCATGAAGCATTCATCAGCTATCACGGTCAGTATCGGGATCGATATGGCACGAGTGATGGTGGTTTTAAGCATCTTCCTTTCCTTGTGCCAAGTAGAGGAACCTGGTACATGGTACCTGCAGATGATTCGAAACCAAAGCTGCAAGGTGTGGTAAGGTTTGGTCGTGAGATGGCAACTGTGGCAGACGAGTTGAAAGAAGAGCTGCGGTATGAGAAGGAATTCAATGAAAAGCTTTGTGAGGAGAATGAAGCGTTAAGGGCCCAGCTAGCTCAACTCCAGCCATGCAAGAAGACCCCAAGTTCCTCGTCAATCAAGATCTATCCATAGGAAATTAGGCACCTTTTATGTAATAAAGAACGATAGTAGTATCGCCGTTGTGTCTAGTTTAATCGAGTCTTGGTGTAATGTGATCCTTTGTGCTTGGTTTAATTGTTATGATGACTATGAATGATTTGGATCTTTGTAATGCTTGCTGGACATCTTGTGGTTATATCTACAAGTTTCCAAGGTTTAATAACAATTAGTTAATGTCATACATATAGTTGGGTTGGTTTTGTCCTGCCTCTATCCTTGCTGTTTTCTGGAGCAGTCGGCAGTGTTTCGGTTATATCTCAAGATCTGTTGATGAAAAATTCATGAAGATGTACTGGGAATAACTAGACTCATCCATGGTTCTTTTCCAACTGGAATCACCCTTATAGCTGCTATATTTTTAAGAGATATGCCTGTTGCAAGATGATGTTTCTGCCCAGTCTGGAACCTGAAACAGAATCTGTTCCTTGATGTTTTACGCAATTTTAACTTCTGAATCTGGGAATGTCAGTTGAGACAAAGTTGTAGAGAATTTCAGTAACTTTCCAGAAAGTCCAGAATCAACTCCATCGGATATCTGTAACTTGTTTTATGACCGTTTTACTGCAGTGTTGTCAGAATCTCTCGTCCAGAAAAATTTCAGATTGCATATAATATGTTTTGATGGTATAAGTTGTGTTTCTAAGCATAATTATTTGTGTTTTGGAGCACAGATGCCTCGTTCCAACAGGAATCCACCGCCACCACCTCCCCGGCACCCATGTCCACGGAAGAGCTGATGGCAATGCAGGGACAGCTCATGCAAGTGATGATGCAGTTCATGCAGAACCCGCCGAATCAAGCAGTAGCACCTGTCAACAAGCGCCGAGAATTCCTTCAAGGTCATCCTCCGGTGTTTTCACATGTTGCTGATCCTTTGAAAGTAGATGACTGGCTTCGAGCAGTGGAGAAACAGCTCAACATTGCTCAGTGCAATGACCAGGAGAAGGTGTTATATGCTTCTGGTCAGTTGCAAGGTGTGGCTCATACATGGTGGGAATCTTACCAAGCTGCACGTCCTGCGAATGCTCCTGCCATCACTTGGGATGAGTTCTCCAGGGACTTCAGGGCTCGTCATATCCCAGAGGGAATTATCGAGCTCAAGCAAGAGGAGTTCCGCAATCTCAGAATGGGGCAGATGTCGGTCAGTGAGTACCATGATAGATTCTCCCAACTGGCTCGCTATGCTCCTAATGAAGTGAGAGAAGAAGCAGACAAACAACGTCACTTCCTGAAGGGAATCTACTACGATCTGAGGCTGCAGTTGAAGGGTAACGTGTACCCAAATTTTCAGACGCTGGTGAACCGTGCCATTGTGCTTGACAATGAGCGCAAGGACATGGACAAGAAGAGGAAGATGAGAGCACAATCATCTGGGAGCAATACTCGCCCCCGCTTCAATTCTCATGCTAGCTCTCAACAAAGGTACCAAGGGCCTGTTAGCCAGTGGAATCACAATCCGAATCAGCAAAGGCCTCAGTACCAGCAAGGTAATGCTCAGAATCAACAGCGCACGCCTTATCAATTTCAGAGTGGAACCCATACTCCTCGTCAAGGTACCCCCAGTTCTACTCCTGCTAAGAATAGTGCACCTCAACCCAGCACTCCAAGAGTATGCTATCGATGTGGAGATCCTAGACACTACGCTCACAGCTATCCCAGGAAGAAGAACCAGAACAACGACAGCGGCAACAGAGGAAGACCCCAACCAACTCCTAGCTCTGGAAGGGTGAATCATGTATCTGTCGCTACAGCTCAGGAGGCCCCGGAAGTCATGTTGGGTACGTTTGACATCAACTCCATCTCTGCATCTGTTCTTTTTGATTCTGGAGCATCGCATACTTTTATTTCGCAAGCATTTGTTACCATACATAGCATACCCATGATAGCTATGAAGAATCACATGTTAGTAAGTTCACCGGGGGACCTATACAAGTTGCTCATAAATGCCCCTCAGTTAATCTCACCTTAAGGGGGGTAGACTTTGTGATTAGTCCAGTTGTGCTGAGAAGTTCCGGTATTGATGTGATCGTGGGTATGGATTGGATGAAAGCACATCAGGCAGTGATACAGTGCAAGGAGAAGACGGTATCTCTTATTACACCAAAGGGTGACCGGATCAGTGTTGATGTGGTTATGCAGCAGCCAGAGACAGCCGTTGTGAATCAGATCGATGATGGAATTAATCAGGATGATCCAGTGGTGAATGAATTCCAGGATGTCTTTCCAGATGAATTGCCAGGTATGCCACTTGACCGAGACATTGAATTTCTTATTGAGTTATTACCTGGTACTGCACCCATAGCTAAACGACCATATAGAATGGGGGTAAAAGAACTAGAAGAACTTAAGAAACAAATAGAAGAATTGCAAGAAAAAGGTTTCATTCGTCCTAGTTCTTCGCCATGGGGTGCACCGGTTATTTTTGTTGATAAGAAAGATGGTAGTCAGAGGATGTGTGTTGATTATAGATCGCTCAATGAGGTTACTATCAAGAACAAGTATCCCTTGCCTAGAATTGATGATTTGTTTGATCAGTTGAGAGGTGCTTGGGTGTTCTCAAAGATTGATCTTCGTTTTGGATATCATCAATTGAAGATTCGTGCTAGTGATATTCCAAAGATAGCTTTCACCACAAGGTATGGTCTGTATGAGTATACTGTTATGTCTTTTGGATTGACCAATGCTCCTGCATACTTTATGTACATGATGAATAAGGTGTTTATGGAGTATTTGGATAAGTTTGTGGTTGTGTTCATTGATGATATACTGGTGTTCTCTAAAACTGAGGAAGGACATGCTGAACATCTGAGAATGGTATTGCAGAAGCTTAGAGATCACAGGTTGTATGCTAAGCGAAGCAAGTGTGAGTTCTGGTTGAAGGAAGTTTCTTTCCTTGGTCATGTTGTCTCTAATGGAGGTATTTCCGTTGATCCCAGCAAGGTGAGAGATGTATTGACTTGGAAACCACCAACTAGTGTTACTGAGATTCACAGTTTTCTTGGTTTAGCTGGTTACTATAGAAGATTCATTGAAGGCTTTTCAAAACTCGCAAAGCCTATGAAAACCTTATTGGAGAAGAATGCCAAGTTTGTGTGGTCTGATAAATGCCAAGCCAACTTTGAAGAGCTGAAAAAGAGGTTGACAACAGCACCTGTGTTGATACTGCTAGATCTGAGTAAGAGTTTCTCTATCTTTTGGATGCTTCTCGTACTGGTTTGGGATGTGTTCTTATGCAAGAAGGTAGAGTTGTTGCTTACGCTTCTCGGCAGTTGAGGAAACATGAATTGAATTATCCTACTCATGATTTAGAACTTGTTGTAGTAGTACATGCTTTGAAGATATGGAGACACTATCTGATTGGGCATAAGTGTGACATATATACTGATCATAAGAGTTTGAAATATATCTTCACCCAGTCTGATATGAACTTGAGACAACGTAGATGGTTAGAACTGATCAAGGATTATGATCTAGATGTGCATTATCACCTTGGGAAAGCCAATGTGGTTGCAGATGCTCTCAGCAGGAAGAGTGGAGTTCATGAGTTGTTTATGTCAGCCATGTCAGATGAGTTGTGTGCTGAGGTTGAATGCTTGAATTTGGGTTTCATTGTCAATGCAGCAGAGATGGTGATGGAACCTACACTTGAACAGGAGATCCGAAAAGGTCAGTTGCAGGATGAGAAATTGAAGGAGATAGCAGAGAATTTGGTCATCGGTAAGTCACCTGGTTTCCGCATGGATGATAATGGAACTTTGTGGTTTGGTAATCGTTTATGTGTACCTGATGATAAAGCTTTAAGGCAAATGATTTTGCATGAAGCTCATGAGTCTGCTTATTCTATTCATCCTGGTAGCACTAAGATGTATATGGATGTGAAAGAGAAATTTTGGTGGGTTGGATTAAAAAGAGATGTAGCTGAGTATGTAGCCTTGTGTGATACCTGTTAGAGGGTTAAAGCTGAGCATCAGAGACCTGCTGGATTGTTGCAACCTATGAAGATACCTGAATGGAAGTGGGAAGAAGTTGGTATGGATTTCATTGTTGGGTTACCTCGTACCCAGCGAGGATATGACTCTATTTGGGTAATAGTTGATCGTCTGACCAAGGTAGCTCACTTCTTACCAGTCAAGACAAAGTACAATGGTGCTCAGTTAGCAGAGTTGTATATGGAACGGATAGTATGTTTGCATGGAGTTCCAAAGAAGATTGTGTCTGATAGAGGTACTCAGTTCACTTCAAATTTTTGGCATAGCGTGCATAGAGCTTTGGGAACTAAGTTAAACTTCAGTACTGCATATCATCCTCAAACAGATGGTCATACTGAAAGAACTAATCAGATATTGGAAGATATGTTGAGAGCCTGTGCATTGCAGTATGGTACTAGTTGGGATTAGAGTTTGCCGTATGCAGAGTTCTCCTATAACAACAGTTACCAGCAGAGCATCAAGATGGCACCGTTTGAGGCACTGTATGGTCGTAAGTGCAGAACACCATTGTTTTGGAATCAAACAGGTGAGACACAAGTGTTTGGTGCTGATGTACTTAGAGATGCGGAGGATCGAGTGAGAGTGATCCAGGACAGTTTGAGAATAGCACAGTCGAGACAGAAGAGTTATGTTGATAATAGAAGGAGAGACTTGTCCTTTAATATTGGTGATTATGTCTATCTAAAAGTATCGCCAATGAGAAGTGTAAAGAGGTTTAACATGAAAGGTAAGCTAGCACCAAGGTACGTTGGACCATTTAAAATTCGAGCCAGACACGGTGAAGTTGCTTATCAGTTGGAACTGCCTGAAAATTTATCTGGAGTTCATGATGTGTTTCATGTGTCACAACTTAAGAAGTGTTTGAGAATACCAGAAGAGCAAATCCCTCTTGATGATCTTAATGTGGCTGATGGTTTGACTTATGAAGAGTACCTAGTTAAGATTCTTGAAATAGCTGAAAGGGTAACCAGGAGCAGAGTCATTAAAATGTGTAAGGTACAGTGGAATCGGTACTCAGAGGCAGAAGCAACATGGGAAAGAGAAGATGAGTTGAGAAAGTCTTACCCGCAGTTGTTTGAGTAAGCCAGCTAATCTCGAGGACGAGATTCTTTTAAGGGGGGTAGATTTGTAACACTCCAAACTTGCATTGTTTTGAAAAACACTAAAATTGATCTATTTATGCTCCTTTTGAATTTTCATTCAATATAACTAAGATATATATAGTTTTGGTGAAATTAAAACTTATCATATAGTAACATGCGGTGCATTGCATGCTGGTGCATTCTATTTTGGTTTGAGGGGTTATGAAAATTACCCAAAACTATTTTTGAAAATGCTTTGAAAATTTATTTGGAAATTCATTTGCTAAATCAATTCCTGAAAATGAAAAGGGCTTTTACTTTTCTCTCTCTCTTTTTCTCTCATTCTGGCCCAGTTCCTCTTTCAGTCGCAGGCTTTGCTCCCTCCTTGGCCCAACACCCTGCCTTGGCCCAGCCGAGGCCGACCCTCTCCTCCTTCCCTCTTGGGCCGTCGGCCAGAGGCCCAATGCGGATGAGCCGCATGCCTCCTCTCCCTGCCACTGACAAGGCCGGCCCGCACATCATCCCCTCCTTTCTCCCTTCCTTTTCTCCTGGAACTGCTGACGGCAGTGGTCCACCAGTCAGTTAACCGCTCCCCTCCCTCTGTGCCGCTGTCCACCCTGGCCCACTCGTCATCGCCCCCAACTCCCCTGCCTTTGTCGAGACCGAGCCGGACACGGCAAAAACACCGCAACCGACTTGATTTCCGCCCGATTTCCATGGAAATCCTTCCTATTTTAGCACGGGATTGCGCCCATAAGCTCCACCGCCTCCTATTTCCCATCTTGTAGCAACCGCCGCCTCGCAGCAGAGCTCCGCTGCGCCGCCGCCACGAATACAGAGACCGCCATCGCCATTGACGCGAGTTCAAGCTCCGCGGTCCCGCTCAGGCCTCCCTTCTCCTCTTTGACAAGGTTGGGAACCCCGTGAGTCTTTCCCCGCGCTCAATTTTGTGTTTCCCAGCCCTCACCGGTTTGCCATCGCGTACAGTGGGGCCGAGCCTGCCTGAGCACGCTGACAGCCGCGTCTGTGATCGCCCTCGCCCGCGCAAGCATCCAGGTGAGATCGCACTCACCCCCTCTCCCTCCTGAGCCCCTCGGCTTCGTTTCTCATGGCCCGAGGGCCCATAGCGCCGTGCGCCGCCGAGCTCCAAGTGGCAGCCATGGAGGAACGGCCGCGCCACCTCCCTGCTCTCTTGTGGACGCCAGCCGAGCCCTCTGTCCCTCCCCCTTTTCTTTCTAAGCCATCCATTCTCAGATCGATGGCCCAGATTAGAAGGTACCCCTTCGGGGTCACTTTTGTTAAAGAGACCCTGGGAGATTTGGGTCTCAACCCGCAATCCAAAGCACCTTCTGTCTTTACGTTTTCCCACTGGAAAGCGTAATCCCCGTTGGATTTCTTTTAATTCGAAAATAAATTAAAATTCCTATTTACAAAATTGCCACTCCTATTCAAATGTCTATATCTTCTTCATTTTAAATCTGTTTTCGTCCATTCAAATTGCGTTAGGTTTGTAATAAAATTCTCTTTATGTTAAAACCTTTGTTAGTTAGTTTTGGAAAAGTTTAATTTTATGATTAGATTTAAGTTAATATCTTTCAATAGAAAACCCTGTTTAATTCGTATCTTCATCGTTCTAGCTCCGTTTTTCGTGAACGAAACATCGATGTGATCGCAGCGTTACGTAGATTAGTTTTATAAACCTTTCATCTTATTTTATCACTGTTGGTGTACTGTTCTAATCGTAGCTTTGCTTGCTTCGTGTATGATTGCCGTTGGTTGAATGGTGTTGCTTGTTGATCGGTATAGACGTTGAGCTTCCCGTTGAAGAGCCGGAGTTTTTCTGTGATCAAGATCAGTAGGATCAGCAAGAGTTCTTCGAAGAAGGCAAGTATAACATGGGATTATCGTTGTTGTCCTATTCATAATTAATATAACTCATATGCATGAAATTCCTTGTTTACCCTAGTTTGATCCTAGTGATTGTTACCCTGAATACCTTGTCACCTACGTTTTGATCCACCATATATGATTAGCACTGCTAGCGCTCATACCAGATGTTCATGATCTTAATTTGTTAATGACTATATGCAATAATGGTAAAACTCGCTTTTTAGCAACATTGGATTATAGGAGCTTATCTGTCGGCAAAATCTGGGATATACAGTACAACCACGAGGGCTATATGGCTCTGGCTTTAGCTTAGTATGGGGACCTTTTCTAGCTCGTTCAGTGGTTACCTTTATGGCGCGAAAGGGGTGTGCCGAGACGGGTATAGTGTGGTTCCTAATCTTCGGGCCAGCCGCGAAGGAGTGTGACCGTGGACAGGTTGGCTCTATATCTCCTTGCCATGGAAACCTTGCGGTCCTAACTTGTTAGACGAACCCTTGAAAGGTTTCATAGTGTACCCTGCCCGCTCACCTCGGTAGTGTTTTGGGAGTCATGATCCCGGGCATATGGGCAAACACGACTCGTGGGTAAAGTTGTGCCCCTCTGATCAGAGTTAATAAACTATCATGATAGCCGTGCTCACGGACACGAGCGGCTCGGAAAACTCACAGAATTATTGGGTTCTTATTTCTATGTGGCTTATGCAAGTGTTATTTATTTATTGTATATTATTGTCATTTACTTTATGATCATGGATATTTGAGCTTTTGCAATTTACCTTGGCAATTATTGATGTTAATATGATTTTGATCTACTTAAAATGCTCACCACTATGAACCATGCATACTCTTTTGAGCTTCATGAACCCCGTGTTATATTTGTTGAGTACGTATGTGCTCACCCTTGCATTCAAAACAACACAGATGAAGATTGGGTTGATGATTACCGCAATGAGTACTAGTCTTGGAGTCAACCAGTCAACCAGTTCCTTTTGGAGCTTCCGCGGTTATCTTCGTTTAGTTTAAGTTATTTGTTTCAGACTATGTAATGAATATTTATTCGCTATATATTAAACACTGTGATGGTACTTTTATGATTTGTCAACTTATGTGTGCGACTATTCCTGAGGTGCATATGAGCCTTTTATGCACTTGTTTTTGTTCTTAAAAACGGGTGTGACATCGGGCGACGTCACCCTAGCTCTGACGAGGCGGAGAAGCCCCCGAGGGTAGATACGTCACAGGTGACGTCATTCTAACTCGGACGAGGCGGAGGAGCCCCCGAGGGTAGACGCGTCACAAGTGACGTCACCCTAGCTCGGATGAGGCGGAAGAGCCTCCGAGGGTGGATGCCGTCACGGATGACGTTGCCCCGGCTCGGACGAGGCGGAAGGGCCTCCGAGGGAATGTTGTTGTTTTGGTTGGTTGGAGCGGAGAGCCCCCAAGGGTGATGACGTCACTCTGGCTCGGACGAGGCGGAGAGTCTTCGAGGATGATTTTTGTTTTCGCGAAGTGCGGTGTTAGGATACCCTATTCTTAGATATCCGACAAGTAGTAATTATTTTATCTACGTGCTCCACGCATGTCAAAGAAACGAATGACATGATTACAGATACTTTAGATAGTGGTGTAGTAATTGCATTGATACAGGTGGTGCGTCCGTAAAGTGAAATGATTGAGTAGCCCTATAGGAATAATTCTATATCCTGAGTAACAGAAAGTAAATAAAACAAATGATTTTTTATCATGTGTCACAGTTGCAAATCATATAAGATTTAAACAATTATTATTGTGGACTATACTTTCTCTAACCAAAATGAAAAATGTTAGATTGGAGATGATTGTCAATTAGATATTTTCACATACCGCAATATCTAAACTTAAGTAAAATCATATAATATTAGTAGTAATTATTAATTCATGAATGAGCAATAGTTTTTATTCTGGCAAACCATGTAGGAGTAATTTTTTACTCTTTCTCTTGATTTTATGTTAGTAATAATTATATTCATTGTACCACTAGCTGAACTATTTCTCTAAGTTTTTATTCTCATTGCCGCTATAAGAATAATTTTATTATAGAAGATATATGAAGTAGTAATAAAATAAATGATTTTTATCCAATGTCACATATTTTATTCCTAAAATCATAAAGGAATAATTTTTTATTATTTTTTTATTATTAATAGTATAATTTTTCTATGTAAATAGTTTAATCATGACCTATGAGTAGTAATTAATGACATGTCCGGCCTTTGGTCAAACTAGTTTTTATCACTAATAATATGATTTTTTATATATAATCCTCCATCCGGGCTTGTGAGCCATCAATTTGGAGTAACAAAAAGTAAATAAAACATATGATGTTTTTATCATGTGTCACATTTGCAAATCATATAGGATTTAAACAACTATTATTGTGGATTAAACTTTCTCTAACCAAAATGAAAAAGGCTAGGTTGGAGATGATGGTCAATTAGATATTTTCACATACCACAATATCGGAACTTAAGTAAAATAATATAATATTAGTAGTAATTATTTAATCATGAATGAGCAATAGTTTTTATTCTGACGAACCATGTAGGAGTAATTTTTTACTCCTTCTCTTGATTTTATGTTAGTAGTAATTATATTCATTGTACCTGTAGCAGAACTATTTCTCTAAGTTTTTATTCTCCTGGCCTCTACAGGAATAATTTTATAATAGAGGTATATGAAGTCGTAATAAAATAAGTGATTTTTATCCTAATGTCACATATTTGATTCTGAAAAATCATAAAGGATTAATTTTATTATTATTGTTATTACTAATAATATCATTTTTCTATGTAAATAGTTTTATCTTGACCTGGGAGTAGTAATTAATGGCGTGTCCGACCTTTGGTCAACATAGTTTTTATCACTAATAGTATGATTTTGTTATATAAAATGCTCCATCCTAGCTTGTGAGACATAAATTTGTCTATGATAATTAACATGGAATTTGGTATCAAGTCACACTAATTTTTATTACTGATAGTATCATTTTGCAATGTAAATAATTTCATCATGACCTACAAGCGACAAATTTGCTTGTTATAATCACCTATGTGTCCAATTTATGGTGAGATTAATTTTTATTACTGCCAATATCTATTTTATGTAAAAAAATTCATCATAGTAATTTTGCATATGATAATCAATGAGATGTCCAATATTTAGTCATACTATTTTTATTACTCAAAGTATCATTTTGCTATTTAAATAACTATAGACCTGTGACCAATAAATTTGACTATTGCAAAGTGGCATGGAGAATCCTTCTGATGATTTTTTTATTCTTTTAATTCTTTTGTAGCAAAAATAGAAATAATATCTAGCTGTAATTATTTGACTTCTATTGCAAACCGTAATAACTGAACTAAATTGAGCTAATCATAGTATTTTGTAGTAATAAATTTACTAAATCAATGTTTCTATGTAAACTAATATTACAAAACTAATTGCTCATATAGTAATCGAAATCAAAGGAAAAACTAGCATCCTAAAAAATCTTCACATATACAAAAAAAATTTAAAAAATCATTAAGAATCTGTACGAACCTGCTCTGCTACCATTGTGCAAGATCCAGTTGGGAAGAAGATAGAGAGGAAGGAGAAAAATGAGAAAGAAACATCCAACAAGTAGAGAGGAAGGATAAAAATGAGAAAAAAACCCATCCAACTAGTACTTCTGTTACATCATTTAATCAAGGAGCAGTAGCCAAAATCACATAATATTAACAGTAATTATTAAATCATGAATGAGGTATAGTTTTTATTCTGGTGAACACCGAATGAGTATTTTCTTACTCTTTCTCTCGGTTTTATATTAGTAGTTATTATATTCACTCCACGAGCAGCGACACTCTTTATCTAAGTTTTTATTCCGGCGGCTTCCATGAGAATTATTTTATATCAGGAGTAGATGAGTAGTAATAAAACAAATCATTTTTATCCCAACGTCACAATTTAATTTTGTCAAATCATATAAGATTAATTTTTTAATCACTTTATTACTAATAGTATCGTTTTACAATGTAAATAATTCCATCTGATATGTGAGCGATAAATTTGCTTTTGATAATCACCGTCTTGTCTGGCCTGCAATCAAACTACTTCTTTTTTATCACTAATAGTATGATTTTGTTATATAAAAAATTCCATACTCGTTTGTGAGCCATAAATTTGCCTGTGATAATCAACGATGCGTCCGACATTCAGTCACACTATTTTTTATTACTGATACTATCATTTTATAATGTAAATAATTTCATCTTGACCTATGAACGGTAAATTTGATTGTATTAATCATCGGGGTGTTCGGTCTTAATCATCGGGGTGTTCGGTATGTGACCAGACTAATTTTTATTACTAATAATATCATTTTGTAAAATAAAACATTTCATCCCAGTAATTTTGGTTGTGATAATCAATGACTGCCCAATATCAGGCACACTATTATTATTACTTAAAGTATTATTTTGCTATGTAAATAATTCTGCCATGATCTGTGAGCGGTAAATTGCTTGTGATAATCACCGGCATATCCATTCCGCGGTTAGACTATTTTTTATTACTAATAGTATCATTATGTTATATAAAAAAATCATCCTAACTTGTGAGCGGTAAATTTGCCTATGATAATTAATAGGGTGTCCGCGATGCAAACATGCTATTATTATGATAGTATGATTTTGCTATGTAAATAATGCCATCCTGGTCTATAAATAAATTTGCTAATAGTATCATTGAGGACTACAAATAACTCGCTACTGAATTTTGGATGAGGTTTTTTATTACTAGCAGTATTATTTGGAAAAATAATTCCAAACAAATCCTTGTGCAGTAAAGCTAGTTGTGCTAATTATCTATGGCGTCCAAACTCTATATGTGGTAACAAATTCATAGATGGTACAAAAAAGGGAAAAATATGTCAACCAAACATATTCATTTTCATTCGTACACGGAAAAATCCATCAAAACATTTACACGCCACTTTTGCTCGCACGTCTCAAAATTCACAACTCGGGAGTTCATCTTGTTTTAGAAAAAGAAAATTAATTGGTAATCTGAAGAATCTACATCCGGAGGCATGAAGATAATAAGATTATCTCTCATGCTGGAATAAATTGCAGCTCTCCCCTTAACTTTGGCACTGTTGACCTATCGTTGGACGCCACCTCATCAGTTCCATCTCATATCAGGATGGTCCATGTGTCGCTGCCGCTGCTTCATCTATTTGTGCGTGTGCACGTGTCTAACCACTAACCGGCCACTGCCCTCAACTCTCCCAGCGTCATTAGAGTTAAAAAAGAAATTCTTCATGGTTTGCACACAAAGTCCGCTCTTTTAAATTTTTTTATTACAATTTTTAAATTTCATATATAATTTTTTTTATTTCCTTTTATTTTAGATTCTAATTTTTTATTTTTACTTTATTTTATCTTAATTATTTTTTATCTTTTGTTTTATACATTACCCTATTTAGCGAAGTGCATATAGTGTGATCTACATCAATCAAAGCAAGCGATAAAGAGTCTGTAATATTTCTATTTTTTTATCTTTAGTTTTATACATGTACGATCCTACGCATCGAAATACATGCAGTGTGGTAGTCTATATCAATTATAGCAATAAAGAGCATGTAATATTTCTATCTGGTCCGTACATCTTTATATTGGACTCTTATGAGACCATAACAGCAATTTTGAGTCCTTATCTATGCTAATGTAGATATACTATTTTAGTATATAAAAAAAAACTAACTCTCTTTATGGCTTGCAACAAATGCTTAGTAAGAACCGGCGCAGCGGAACGCGTCCCTGTGCTAGTATATATAATGGTTTGAGGAGGGGCTGCATCCGTCACAAATTCAGGAAACTGCTGTCACGAAGACCAGAAGCCTCGCATAGAGAGAGAGAGGGCCATTGGTGTTGTGCACGAGCCAGGCTGCCGGCGCTAGAGGGCTGCAGCCAGGGTGGGGAGGTGGCCGCTGCAACCGCTACGGGTGGGGAGCTAGCACTCCGAGAAAACAGAGGGCGCCAAAGCTACTCCCACAGTGTCTTCGTTGGTGGGGATGACGTGGTCGATGCCGCCGGTGGGGATGACGAGGTCGACGTAGCCGGTGAAGACGACGATGTTGACCCCGCCGGGGAGGTCGAGGAAAGGCCGGAGGAGTGCCACCGCCACTATCGGGTTGTGCCGCTGCCGCTTCATGACTTCCGGATGGGAGGTTGAGAGGAGAAAAGCAAGAAACAAGACAATATAAATACTACTAGATCACCGAGAGAGAATTTACCTCCCAGATTAAAGGCATAATGAATGTGGTGGTTCATGCTGCGTAATTAGAAAAGCAATTATGCTATTTCTATGCGCTTTTTTTATAGTAGTAAAACCATCGGTCTTTTATGGTTAAAAAGTTCAGACGATGAAGCTGGCTACATGATTTTTTGGTTCCGATTAACGGTGCTCCATCAGGGTGCTAAATATTATTTAGGGTCCTGTGAGCTAAATAGTAGTTCTATATAGGACTACACTATTTAGCAGCCTGGCTGCTGAATAGTATTCAACACCTACTGTTGTAACACTCATTAGTCCCGGTTGTGAATGGTCCTAGATGGCTAGAGGGGGTGAATAGCCTAATAAATATTCTACAATTCATTAGAGCAAAAGGTTAGATAACACTTAAGCGAAGCCAACTATCCAATGCAATTCTAGTTAGCTAAGTGCCTAACAATCAATAGCAAGAACCTAAGGCACTTAACACAAGCTAGCAAGAACAACTAACAAAGAAGCTAACTAGCAAGCTAACTAGACAAGATATGGAATAAGTAAATACAAGCGAGGAGGTGATTGCTATACCAATGCCTTGTGATGTATGGATGTCAATGTAGAGAACCAATCACAATGAATACCAATGAGTAGCCGGGAGACAAGTTGACAAATAATTTTTTTCCCGAGGTTCACTTGGTTGCCACCAAGCTAGTCCTCATTGTGTCGACTACTCAAGTGGTGATTCGGTAGCTAATAGGCAATGACAAGTCTAGCCCACTAACTCGGGCGCCACAAGAATCCACCCAAATGAGAGTAACTCAATGACACGAGCAATCCACTAGAGTTACCCTTTGGCGCTCCGCCGAGGTGGGTACAAGCCCTCTCACAATCGGCAAAGCCGGCCGCACACAATCACCAAATGCGCCGAAGCTTCCTCAATCTCCCAAGCCGTCTAGGTGTTGGCAAACACCAAGAATAACAAGAAACTCTATGACGATGACGATGACCAAGTGCCACTAAGATGCAATGCAATGATCAAATCACTTGGATCACTCAAACTCTCACAAGTATGCAACAATAGCAAAGACAGATGAGTTGGGGGCTATCTCAAGAAAGCACAATGAGTGAGAATGAATGAGAGGTGCAAGAGAGAGCCCTAGGAGCCGGCCAAAATACTTATATAGCCTTTACCAAAGAACTAGCCTTTTTGCTCCTTTTTCTCAGCTCACTGGGGAGCTCCGGACGCTCGCAGACAGGGGGTCCGGACCAATGGCCGTGCATCCAGACCCTCTGGGTTTTGAATCCAGCCGTTGGCGCTCTTTCCTGCTCCTGACACGTACATCGATCGCCTCCGGACTCTATGAATAGTCGGGGTCCGGACCATCGCGCCTTGCGTCCGGACCCTACACAGAGCTGACCCAGAGAGCATCAAATGCCTAGACGCGCGTCTGAAGTCCTGCGTCCGGACGGCACTTAGCGTCTAGACTCTACGCAGAGAGCATCTAGAGCCGTCCAGAACTCTGGTCGCTAGTCCAGAGTCAGCGTCCGGACGGTGATCATCGCCCAGATCTCCTGTGCGCCGAGGCCTAGCCTTAGGGTTAGCATCCGGACGCATATTCGATGGTTCGGACAGCACTTTGCTAGCGTCCGGACCTGCATCCGGTGCTCTGTTGAATGCCAAACCGAGCCACTCTTCTTCTCCAAGCTTTCATGTGCTAACACCTTGTGATCCAACACTTGTTCACCTGTGATAGCCTTTACAATATATTTTCTTGGATTTTATTTAGTTCTTTGTGTCACTTAGGTTCATTTTGGATATGCAATGCAAATGACCTAGTGGCACATGATAACCGCAATCGACATGAGTTTTCTCTTCTTGATAGTACGGCAATCTATCCTAAATGTGATCACACTCTCTATAGTGTCTTGATCACTAAACCGAAAATGGCCCTATAGATATACCTTTGCCTTGAGCCATTTCCAATCCATCTTATCCTTCTCCATGGAGTACTTGATTTATCATGATCGTCCTTTAGGCTCCATGAGTCAAGGTGGATTACCCTATCTTGATTGAACACTTAGCTAAGGTATAAAGGATGGACCTTTGAAGCGTGATACCAATCAGAGTGCAATTTAAAACCATCCTTAGCACCATGAATGCCTAGAAACCACTTGACAACACTTTGAGAGGCAAAAACTTGAAATACTACTTGAAAAGCTATTATTTGGAAGACCTAAGCATGCTAGTACTTCAAGCATCAAGTCAATTATGTTTCTAGCATTCACCACACAAGCATATCATAAATATAGATACATATGCAATCAAGCACTTATGAATGCACAAAGATATACAACAACCTTATTCATAGGCTTGCTCCCCCTACTTGTGTGCTTTTATTTTCAAAATGTTCACCTACTTGTGTGCTTTTATTTTCAAAATGTTCAAAAATATTTTTCTTTGTAGATCTTACTTACTTCTCCCCCTTTGTCATCTATTATCATAAAAGATGTGCTGAAAGAATTGATTATTGGAGAGAAGCTTAGTGTGGTTCAATCTAGATTACTTACCCCAAGCTATTTAACTCGGTTTAAACCATGAACAAGCTTGTTCACACATCCTAGAATGGTTATCTTGCCCATGTTGAGCTAAACATTTGAAGTTTATATTCTAGATCAAACACTAGGATTGCAAGCCCACAAATGTGTCATATGTTACTGTTGACGGTCCTTAAGTACCAAATTCAACCGTCAACTAAACAAGGAAAATGATCTAAATGAAACAACTAACTCGAATTAGGGTTTATACTGACAAAATTCCACGAGTTTTGGTGAATGTTTGTTTCTGTAGGGAAATACCAAGGAAAGGCCCACATGTCATGTTTACATAGAGATATTTATCAAACGCACAATTTTCTATACTCTAGAAGGTTCCAGGAGACACCAGAACAAACAGGAAGCGGATCGGGCCCGGAGCCAGGGCGCCCGCCCTACCCCTAGGGCCATTCAGCTTCTGCTTTGCGGATTATGCTTCACCACCTTTGAGGATGAATCTAAACCCTTCATATAGGTCGGGTTGATCCAAAGTCTCACATTCATTTGAGGAGGCTATATAAGCAAGACCCCTGACCCCCCCTAAGGATCGTCTCATCTCATTATTCTTCTCCAGAACAAAAGCTAGGTTTCAATTAGAAGTAGAGAAGGAGAGTGGTCCCTCTAGTTGTCTAGATCTAGTTCTTCTAGTTCTAGTTCATCTAGTTGTAATTAGAGGTGAGAGAGAGGAGCAGAGAGCTAGGAGGAGCCGGATCTGTCAGATCTTCCTCAACATTGTACTTGTGCAGCATCTGGTTCGGAGCAATCTCTAGGTTCTTCATTTATATTTCTAAGTATCTTATTTCAATTCTTACTTTATTCTATTTACGGGATCTCCGCTCGTATTGAGTGCTCTAGTTTACAACTGGAATTAGAGTAGTAAGCGATAGTGTAGACGTGGTGTCTAGACTAGAGTTTACCTGAGTTTGCGCCCAATCCTACGGATAGTTGTGGTAGCCCCAGGGGTGACAACTCTGTAAGGCCTCTGTAGTCCACCATGTTCGGGTTGGTGTTTTCATAGAGCTTTTGGCAGCCTCCCCCCGACTACCTTTTTCCAGTCTTTGCCGAGAGTCGGGAAGGTACTGTTGCTCCAAAGTAAGTAGAGTATAGTGGGCCCTTGATTAGATATCCCCCTTAGAAAACTCTAAAATCTCTCTACCCAATTATCTTATCTATCCTTGGACGCTCTTAGTTCCTATCTAGTACACTTCATGTTCCCCGTGGAAATTGATACCCTTGGAATACTCACAGGTGAAAGCTACAACGGTATCCGTGCACTTGCGGATTTATCTGTTTGCATTAAGAAATACCAACAAGCTTTCTGGTGCCATTGCGAGGGAACGGTAGATGTGCTAGTTTCGAACTATGGTCATCCATCTACCTTTTTCCTTTTCCTTTTTACCATCTTTCTCACCATACCATTTTCATCTTACCAAAACTATAAATACTCTACTCTAAAGGGCGACTTGTTGGAGACTCCACATCTTCACACCCTATTCTGATAAATGGCTATGAGCTTCGCCCTGCTTGTATAGACATGGTTTGGGAGCAATCTTTCTCTAGGTTTGGTTTAGCTTTAAATCCAGTTGAAAATATCAATTATCCAAGTATAGAGGAGACCCCAAACAAGACCAACTTGAGAGTTACGAATCCAAGTGGAACTTTGAACTTACATGAAGAATCAACCATAGAGATTGGAAAGGAGGATGACATCTATGAGCATGGAATCTACTCCATACTCATATATTTAAACTCATGCTCATATGAGGCATCTCCCATACCCTTTGGTCTATCTATCTTTACCACACATGACATCTTCAACACCCTCTCGCTTTCTTTTTGCAAAAACTTTAAAAGGGTGGTTGTCGATGCATATGTTTATCATAAATTTTGTAGATCTCGTTGTGTAAATCTTGAGATAGGTAATGAAGGGGAAACCGTTTTTCTAAAAGCACATCTTAAAATTTTTCCCAAGGACAAGCTTAGTGTCCTAAAACAAGCATCTCTCAGAGCTTAACATGAGTATTAACCCTTTTTGTTGCCTACCTTGTGAAACGAGCATAGAAATATATGATTCGGGTATTTTTGTCACTAACCTTTCCAGATAGAGAGAAGAAAGATTGAAGGAATAACAAGCATAAGGTATGTCTAACCAATCATCATGCAACATTGAATTTCATTCATCCAATCTTGATTTTTGCAAAATTCAAGCTTGGGGGATAACCATCGTAAAAATACCTTTTGCCATGTTGCTACATCATCTTATTTGTACCTACCTTTAAGGCATGCTCAAACTACTCAATTGCTAATCATGCTCTTTCATCTTCACTTGAGTAAATCTCCATAATACTTTCACGCTACCTTTGTTTGCTATAGTATATGTTTAGGTTTTGAATTATTTTCATATACCTTTTTAAATTATGCATGGTGCTTAGTTTAAATCAAAAGGTATTTGGATATTACTTCTAAAGGCTTTTTAATTTAATGTAATGCTTAGGTTAAAATGTCTTCCTAAATCAATTTAGACGTGGTGTCTAGGTTGATTTTTTAACCGATAGTATACTAGAGTAGATATTGAATATTTTGTTGGACTAACCCCCGCAGGAAAACTTTCAATATCAAACTGGGAAGTCCTGAGATGAACTCATACTAAGATGAATAGAGACACATGATTTCGACAACCTTCACAAGAGAGAGGTAGCTAATTCACCATGATGAATTACATGGAGCAAGAAGAAGACATCTACAATCAAGCCACTCAATCCATGGAAGAGAGTGAACAAAACTTCAAGACAAGATCAACAAAAAATTCAAGATCGGAAGAACAAGGATGAGAGAGGAGTGGAACAAGAAGACAAGTTGTTAATGCACAACTAGTTGATCAAGGGAAGCTTCCATGCCATCATTCTCCAATGACAGAGGTAAAGGTAAGTAAGCATCACTCTAAGAACTTTCTTTGATTCTGGTATTCACATAAATAAAGATCTAAACTTGTTTGAGCTGCAACTTTACTTGATCCAGCCTGATTATCTCAACATGTTTGTTCTTTAAATTTTGATCCTAGTACCACTTCTTAATCTCACAGTCTTAACCATCTAAAATGTTGCATGTCCAAACCCTTTGGGAAAATGATAATCTCAATGATGTAAAAATAAATTAGATAATATTTTCAGGTGTTCAATTTAATATGCCAAGTGTTTATGAAATGCTACATTCATGCTCACCTTCTGATCTTATCACACATGTCATGGTTGAATAAAACATAAGAACATCAATGCAAATTTTTGCTCAATGTGTTTAGGCTAGAGAATAATAACTTTTGGTTCTGTTGGTGTTTTCCCACCAGCAGAGCCCATGCACTTGATCTCTGCCTTGTTTTTATGAGCAAGACACTTCTTCACCGTACCATCAAGAGCATGGGTGGATGACACCCTACCAATGAAGAAAGGAGATCTAGGGAGACATGTCATCCAATCTCCATTGGATCTTACACTTTTGAAGAAGTGGTCTGTGACCTTGGAGCAAGTGTCAACATCATGCCAACTTGTAGATCAGACACTATGCTATCCCAAGTGAGTTCTTAAAGAAGCTGTCTGTAACCTTGGAGCAAGTGTCAACATCATGCAAAGCTTGCAGATCAGACACTATGCTACCCCAAGGAATCCTTAATATGTCAGCATACGAGTTGGACACTCGTTCGTACGGGTAAAACCTTGTGATTGAAGAAACAAGCGGAGATGCGTAAGCACTCATTATCTTGGGATGCTCATTCGTAAGAACAGATAATGCCATCGTCTACACGATAGCGCCAAGATCGGTTTCACTATCAAAGATGAGAAGGAGAGATTCACTTTCATGAAGCATACACTCAAGGCTCTTACTCATCCTAAGAGGCCATAATCTATGAGGATACGACTGTTGCTACAAGAAAGAAGAACATCAACAATAGAAGGAGGAAGAGTAAAGCTCAACAACCAAGAGAAGACCCATATAATTAGCACTATTGATCCAGGGTATGATCAACTCCTTCTATCACAATACCTCGCTAAGCTGGGAGATCTAGGAGTACCTACCATTGATTGCAAGATCAAGGAAAGTACATTCTACAAGATATTCTGCAATATTGGATCAAGCAGTGAATAGTGTCTAAGGTGGCCTACCAGCATTTATATGGCAGTAGACCACTGTACCAGACATATGTGCAGCTATAGCTAGCACACCAATCATTCTGATTTCTGGAAGGAATAACAAAAGACATTATAATCAGAGATCACTATGTTCCACCGAATTCGTGGTTCAAGATATGGAAGATGAATATGAAGTCCACCTCATTCGAGGAAGATCTTTCCTTAACACCACCAGCGCAATTATCTCCATGAAATCATGAGAGATCCACTTCCAATTTCCTGAAGAAAAGAAACAAGCCACCAAGGATGGATGGACACACTATCTGGGAGAATTATCAAGATATGAAGATCAATCCAATAATAAAGATAAGAGTTCTCCTGAGAAAGAAGTCGTACTACCAACAGAGGATGTATCACCTGTTATAGAGGAAAGAAGAAGCAGAACCTCAGACTAAGAAAGTGTGGAAGAGGAAAGAGACTTCATCGGAAACACCAACACAAGAAGAGCAAACACCCAAGAATTCATCAGTAATGGACCACGCTCCTTAAGACATTTGAACCAGAAGAGAGGTCCGGTCCAACGAACCTAAATCTTCAAACCGTAGCCGAAAGGTAAACTCGGTAAGTTATCTGCATATTTATTCCTCTGCATTGCATTAGTTGCACTCTAGCATATTTACTTTCCATAAATATATTTGACATTATTTACATATCATCCTTAGTATAATCCATTGCATAATCATCTTAATCATAGCATATCTATATTATTACACTGCATTACATCATAAAAAATATCTTTAAGCCCCATGTGAATAAGCTTCCCAACTGTTTACTTTGGAGGCATAAAAAATATTGCATTAGTTATCTGCATATAAAATTAAAAATATAAAAATATATTTGAATATTCGAATTCTGCAAAGCTCTAGGCAATCAAGGCATAAAGGTTTATTGCTAATGCTTAATCTGTTCCACGAGCTTTGCTGTCTATTTTAGTTTAGCAGGATTTGGAAAGACTAGACCAGATTAGATATCTTCAACTACTTTGAGAAGTACCACTACATCAACTATCGTCTTTGAAGTCTCAGAGAAGTGAAGTAAGTCTACACTGTCTAAATGAGTGACTATGTCAACATCCAGCTCGGGGGAGAGCACCTCCATGTATCTAGGTATGTATCCTTACCCACTTAGGTTTACTTCTACTTAGATATGAGTTACATAAATTAATTCAAAAAAAATGTGAGCACATGAAGGTTCACACCTAAATAATTACAAATCACCAAACTAACAACTTAGACATTGTTTTTCTATGGTATTTCATTGTCTATTTTATCCATAAGTGAGTTTTCTATTTAGTAATAATAATAGGTATGTTTAGAAGTTGCTAATAATAAAATGAAGAACTCTGAAGAATGTCTTATACATGCTCAAATGCTCAAAAGAGGTCCAAGAGGTGGCCTCAAAATGATTTATCATGGCCATACAACTGAGGTTCCTCTTCCAAATGAGAAACGTTGGTTGTATAGGACCCACCAACTAACCCTTGATTTAGATCAAGGACGTGGGCAAAGAAGTGTTGCAGGATCCAGCAGCAGAGCACATGAGGAACCACGGTTTGCTCATTTTGAGCAAGGTGGTCCTTCCCGAGGAGTTGTTGGTGAGGAGGAAGACCACGCAACTTCCGATGCCATGGACACTTCTAGTGGCATGCCTCCTCGACCACTAAGTCCTTAAAGACCACGAGCATCCTTCTCATCCCATGAGATAGGGAGCATCGTGAGCGGAGGCAACAAATGGACAATCTCACCAATGCCATAGGCGAGCTTCGCGTTGAGCATGGTGTGATAGTAGGTATAGTCTAGCAAAACACTAAACAAGTCCAAGAACTTCAAGAAGAAGAAATCCAGCGATGGAGGATGTGGTGGCAACAACATTCATATCAGCCACCACACTATTGAGCAAAGGATAAGCTTGGGGGGAGGCTCCCTCCCCACTAAGGTAAGTGTTTAATTCCAGCATTTACATTCATGCATTTTCTTTCTTATCTTTGCTTGCAATTAAAAAAAGAATAATTTCTAAATATGATAAAAAGAACAATAAGACTTCTCTCTACTCCCATATGTTCCATGAATGTTTATCTCTCTATGGAAATGATGAATAGTTTCTCTGCCGTAATTTCTTTCAAGTACCTAGTTTTCACCCTTGAATTCTCCCGAGTTTTAGATATAATGGTTTTGACATAAGATTTGCTCTGAACCTGAAACTTGTAGGATGCAAATGCTTGAACTACATCTAGGTAGTTGATAGGTATGATATGAGAAGTCTGAGCTGTTGTTTATCTTGTTCCTAGCAATACTAGAGTTCTAGAAATTAAAAATATTACATGATGAGTCTCTGTATGACGAGAGCTTGAATTCCTACCACAGCCATATAAACATGCCTGGTAGATTAATAAAACATTCACTATCATTTTTACTACTTGTATTTGCATTGAGTTTTGTCAAGCTTTGTTGACCCTTAGAGACTTGTCATGCTTTTAAAATCAAGATCACGTACACTCCACTCACATATGCTACTTCTATCCTGGAAGTACGCATCCACATATATGTCATTCAGATCCACCAGAAAAATGTTCTACTCCTTGTTGGGGATATTACCTCGGCATATCCGCAGAGACCTTATGAGCCTGCCGACCAGACGACGGCCCAGCCCACGAGGCCTTGCAGCACGTGACCAGCCCATCGTGCTCGTCAAGGACTCCGAAGAAGCCTTGTTCGACAAGAAGGATCCTGATAGATAGACTCGGATCCCTTACCTAAAGGGATCGATCGTAATCTTTTAGGATATGGAAACTGTAACCCTGCTCCCCATATAAGGCGAGGAGGGACCCCCTCCAAAACAATCTCTTAGATCCTCATACGATCCCCTAGATCTCATTTACGGGTCTTGTAACCTAATACTCATATCAATCCAGCCACCAGAACACACGACGTAGGGTATTACGGCGGTTTGCCGGCCCGAACCGGTCTAAATCGCCGTGTCTACGCTCTCTGTGTTACGCTTGATCGTCGTCGCCACACCTCCGCCTACAATCTACTACCGTGGGGGTACCCCGTAGGTATACGGTGACGCGTATTTCGTCGACAGTTGGCACGCCAGGTAGGGGGTGTGTGCAAAGACGTCATGGCTCGTCAAGCGATTATCTTCCTCGTCGACGACCCTCATCTACGGATCTCGTCAACATCCCCTCGTCGTCACCCTCGTCAACAGTCCGCCACCGCCGACCAAGTTGGTGGACCTCGTCATGACCAGATCCGATCTATGACCTAGACCGGCGGCGGCACCGTCCTTGCCTCGGAGATCGTCATCAACTCGCCATGGCTCCCCACGTCATCCTTTGCCGTCGATCCCGTCGATAGGCCTCGTCGTTCTTCGTCGCCGACGCCGTTGGTAGCCCTCGCCGTCCTTCGCCGCCGACACCGTTGGCGGCCCTCGTCGTCCTTCGCCACTGATCCCGTGGACGGCCATCGTCGTCCTTCGTCGCCGATCCCGTCGACGGGCCTCGTCGTTCTTCGCCGCCGACGCCGTTGGTGGCCCTCGTCGTTCTTCGCTGCCGACCACGTTGGTGGACCTCGTTGTCCTCCACCGCTGATCCCGTCGACGACCCTCGCCGTCCTTCGCCGCCGATCCCGTGGACGGGCCCCGTCGTTCTTCGCCGTTGTCGCCATTGGCGGCCCTCGTCGTTCTTCGCCACCAACGCCGTGGGTGGCCCTCGTCGTTCTTCGCCGTCGACGCCGTTAGCGGCCCTCGTCATTCTTTGCCGCCGACGCCTTTGGAGGCCCTCATCGTTCTTCGTCGCCGACCACGTTGGTGGCCCTCATCGTCCTCCACCGCTGATCCCGTCAACGGCCCTCGCCGTCCTTCGCCGCCAATCCTGTTGACGACCATCGTCGTCCTTCGCCGCCGATCCCGTCGATAGCCCTCGTCGTTCTTCGCCGTCGACCATGTTGGTGGCCCTCGTCGTTCTTCGCCGCCGATTACGTCGGTGGCCCTCGTCGTCCTCCACCGTCGATCCCGTCGACGGCCCTCGCCATCCTTCGCCGTCGATCCCGTGGACGGGCCTTGTCGTCCTTCGCCGTCGATCCAGTGGACGGGCCTCGTCGTTCTTCGCCGCCGACGCCGTTGGTGGCCCTCGTCGTTCTTCGCCGCCGACGCCGTTAGTGGCCCTCATCGTTCTTTGCCGCCGATCTCGTCGATGGTCGTCGTCGCTCCTCGCCGTCGATCCCATCGGCGGCCCTCGTCGCTCCTCACCACCATCCTATCGACGACCTTGGTTGTTCTTCGCCGCCGACCTCATCACCATGGTTCGCCCTGCAGCCGGCCTCATCGACAACATGCCTCGTCCCTCGTCATCGATCGTCAACAACACACCATGACCCTCGTCGCTAACATCATCGACAACCCTCGTCGCCAACTCGTCATGATATTCGGCAACCTCTACCAAACGTTTACGACACTCGACGACCTCTACAAAACACACACGATGTTCAACGACCTCTCCAAAGACTCCCACGGTGCTCGACAACCTCGACAAAACGCACACGGCGTTCGACGACCTCTCCAAACACTCCCACAGTGTTCGACGACCTCGCCAAAATGCAATACGGCGTTTCTCCAAATAGCCTAGCCATAACCAGAAAGCACCCGAAGCTGGCCTGCCAATCAATCATAGCAAATAGAAGTAGCTACCCTAAGCGCTACGACTACGTTGATAGGCCTCCCAAATGATATTTCCCCAAAAGTCAGGTGATATCATTTGGGTCGGGAGCCATGAGGTTATGTGCCCAGAATCTGCAAACGACCATGGTACGATCGACGACTCTACATGTAGCATGGCTTTTCGCCCAGCGTCTGCAGGAACGGTCTCCACAGGCCTTGTTCACGCCACGATCGAGCCTCTCGGAAAAAGGTCATGTCCACTGGAATCTCCCTAGAGTGCATGATCTGTTCGCCCTCTGCGCCGCAGGTTGCCAGCTGCGTGCCTCCTTGGGAGTCCTTATGTATCCTACGCGTGCAGTGGCGCTAGCCCTATGATCTGGACCATTTGAGACCCAAGGCCGAACTATTGATCGCTACGGCTCACGAGAGGACATACAAGTGAAATAAAAGCTCACCGCCTCGATAAATATAGCTTTGACACATTTCACTTACACGTCCATGAGCACCTTGTATTCCACAACAGCTACCCCGCAGCAAAAAAAAACTCATGTCATCGTCATCAACTACAGTCTCGAGGACTGGCTTCATCGTCGACTCGTCACAGTTCACGCCGACTTCGTCGCTCCTCGCCACGGCTCATGCCGACCTCGTCGCTCCTTATCGCCGACTCGCCAAGATTCATTCCGACTTCATCACTCCTCGCCACGGCTGAGAGTCTCTATGTGATTTTGGTAATTGAGTGACAACCTAGGTGAACTAATATGTGATCAAGTGATATATACACAGGAGATTAGTTCACATATGATTGTGTGATGAAGGAGCTTATTGCACATGAGACATGACATGGAGTCATGTGATCAAGGTGGAGAAGATCAGGATGAGGCTTGGCTTGATGGACCGGTTGCAAGTGTGAAGGGAAAGCGGGTGATGCTTGGCGCCGATGGACCAAGGCAATGGTGAAGAGCAAGTGAGGTCAAGATCGATGAACCAACATGGTCATGTGATGATATTGAGTGGATCATATCATTTGACAAGTGGTTGGTGCATGTGTTGCATCAACATTGGAGAAGGAGATGGAATGGAATGCGCAAGGCAAAGGTATAACCATAGAGCATTTCATTTCACCGGTCATAGGTGTGTAGAGAAGATTATGACCGGGTTTAGGATAGATAGCCGTACTATTAAGAGGAGAAAACTTGTTTGCATATCGGTTATCTAGTGCCACCGTGAGCGATCTAACATTGCGATGTATTAGGATCGAGTGGCGTGGTGAGAAGCAAGTGAAAATGCTTTGAAAATATTTGTGAAAATGCTAACACACTTGCACAAGGTGAAGAACACATTTGTGTTAGCACTTGAGAAGCAAAGGAAGAAGTGCGGAGGAGTCTCGGTTGAGAAACGGACTCCGGACGCTACGGCCATGGAGGTCCGGACCATTGCTTGGGTCCGGAACCAAACCCTAGGTTCGGCTGAGTCTGCTGACTCTGGACACAAGGGGCATGGGCGGTCCGGACCATTGGCTATGCGTCCGGACGCCACTCCCACTGACTGCGCTCTGCTCACTAAGGAGATCCGGACGCTGTTTGCCGTCCGGACGGGGCACTCCGGACGTGCGTCCGGATGTTTGGCCCTCTCTGGACTGGCTCTACATTAGGTCCGGACGCAAGGTGGTGTCCGGACACTAGAGTCTGGACGTTGTCCGGAAGTGAAGCATCTCTCGGGGAGCTCTCTATTGGAGTCCGGACGCGGGGTGCATTGGTCCGGTCACGGACTATTGCACGCGTCCGGAGACACGTGGCATCGATCGGCGCAGGGCGCCAACGGCTCGTTCTCAACGGCCAGGAGTCCGGACGCAGGCTGCATGGTCCGGACCCGCACTATTGAGTGCGTTCGGACCCTCTGCAGGAAGCGTTATGAAGGGAGAAAACGGCTAGTTTTGTTTGGTTGGCTATTTATAGCCCTTGGCCGGCCCTTGGGGCTGTTGAACGCCTTGGGAATTTGTTGCCTCTAGTGTGCTTGGTTTGGGAGCCCTCTAACTCACACACACTTGATAGAGATCATCCAATTGTGTGAGAGAGCGATTACTAGTGCGTTGCTTTGAGAGATAGCTTCGTGTGGCACTAGGTGATCAACTTGCAAGCTCGTGGTGCTTGTTACTCTTGGAGGTTGCCCCCTCCTAGACCGCTTGGTGGTTTGAGGCTCCGTCAAAGCACGCAAGAAGTTTGTGCGTGGCTCCAGAGAAGTGCTTTGTGAGGGGTATTGTGCTCGCCCCGCGGGAGATCGTGAAGAGCAACTCTAGTTGAAGGTATCGTTGAGTGCCCTCATCTTGTGTTGGTTAGGCGGCAACCCTTGAGGGGGTTAGGCAGTGAGGCCTGTAAAAAGTCGTAAACCTCCAAGTGAGTGAGCCGATACAACGGGGACTAGCTTGGTGGCGACCAAGTGAACCTCGGGAGAAAAATCACCGTGTCAACCTTGTACATCTTCCCGGTGGTTTGCTTTCTCCAAATCATTAGCTTGTATAATATTCATACTTGTGCTAGTGATTAGTTGTTGCTCTTGTAACTAGTTTGGCTTGTGTAGCTTGTCTAGTTACCTTCTAGCTTGTGTAGCATAGAATTAGCTCTTGAGTGGCTAATTGGCTTGTATAGCCTTGTTAGTCACATTGCTTAATTTGTGTAGCTAAGTTCAGCTCTCTAGTTGACTTGTGTAGTCTTGCTAGAGAGCATTGCTAGTGAGCTTAGGTGCTTTGTGCTTTGCTTACTAGTATGTGTAGGAGCTCCTGGTTTGCTTAGAGTACTAGTTGCTTAGGTTTGTGTGACCTTGCAACCTAGACTTGTTTAGGTGAGCCTCCTAGCTTGGCACCTTAAGTAGCATAATAGACATCTTTGCTAGGTGCTAAAGTAATAGATAGAGGGGTGTAGTCTTGGCTAGACCGATAGTTTTAATTCCGCAATAGTTTCGGTTAGCCAAAGTGATTAAGTTTTAGAAAAGACTATTCACCCCCCTCTAGTCCGCCATCTCGACCCTACAACGGCTCTCGTCGACCTCGTCGCTCCTTGTCACTGACTCGTCACAGTTCACGCCGACGTTGTCGCTCCTCGCGACGGCTCATGCCGACCTCGTCGCTCCTTGTCGCCGACTCGTCACAGTTCACGCCGACTTCGTCGCTCCTCGCCATGGCTCATGCCGACCTCGTCGCTCCTTGTCACCGACTCGTCACGGTTCCCACCGACGTCCTCGCTCCTCGCCACGGCTCATGCCGGCCTCGTCGCTCCTCGTCGCTGACGACAGTCTCGGGGACTGACTTCATCGCCGACTCATCACAGTTCACGCCAACTTCGTCGCTTCTTGTCGCCGACTCGTCACGGTCCCCGCCGATGTCGTCGCTCCTCGCCACGGCTCATGCCAACCTCGTCGCTCCTCGTCGCCGACTACAATCTCGGGGGCTGGCTTCATCGCCGACTCTTCACAGTTCACGCCGACTTCGTCGCTCCTCGCCATGGCTCATGCCGACCTCGTCACTCCTTCTCGTCGACTCGTCACGGTTCCCGACGACTCCATCGCTCCTCGCCATGGCTCTCGCCGACCTCGTGGCTCCTTGTCACCGACTCATCATGGTTCCCGCCGACTTCGTCGCTCCTCGTCACCACTGCCCTTGCCGACCTCGTCGCTCCTCGCCACGGCTCATGCCAACCTCGTCGCTCCTTGTTGCCGACTCGTCACAGTTCACGCTGACTTTGTCGCTCCTCGCCACGGCTCATGCCGACCTCGTCGCTCCTTGTCGCCGACTCGTCACGGTTCCCGCCGATGTCGTCGCTCCTCGCCACAGCTAATGCCGACCTCGTCGCTCCTCGTCGCCGACTACAGTCTTGGGGACTGGCTTCATCGCCGACTCGTCACAGTTCACGCCGACTTCGTCGCTCCTCGCCACGGCTCATGCCGACCTCGTCGCTCCTTGTCGCCGACTCGTCACAGTTCCCGCTGACGTTGTCGCTCCTCGCCACGGCTCATGCCGACCTCGTCGCTCCTTATTGCCGACTCGTCACAGTTCACGCCGACTTCGTCGCTGCTCGCCACGGCTCATGCTGACCTCGTCGCTCCTTGTTGCCGACTCGTCACAGTTCCCGCCGACGCCGACTACAGTCTCGGGGACTACCTCGTCGTCAACTCGTGAAGACCCTCGCCAACATCATCCACCTTCATCACCAACCTCGTCGACCCTCGCCGTCGAGTCCGCCATTTGTCCTACGACTTGGCTCGGGGACTGGAACTCAAGGACTGTGAACAATACATAACAGTATGATCCTGATACAATAACTGTTGCGCTCCTTACATCAGGCTCGGGGACTACGGATATTCGCTATCGTTTTCTACAAAACTTATGTTTCAGTCTTCGTCTAACAATTTTTATCCATTCTTTATAAAGCTTGGCACCACGTGCATACTTCACCTACTACCAAGCTCGGGGACTAAGTGGGTACACTTCACCTTGCGGTGAACGTACTCATTTTCTTCTCGACAAACCTCTGTTGTTTCCTGTTGTCTTATTGCAGAGATTAAGTGGGTACACTTCACCAGGGAACAGCCCGTTCAAAAGTTTTTTCTTCTTCAGCACGCCACATCCTCTGACAGGTAGACGCAACATTCATCGAAGGTGACCAGCTCACACACCAAGTTGCAGCACTCTCGACTAGTCCGGCATGGTTGAGAGGCTTCTCCAAGTGGCGCCCTGACCAGCTAGCCTAGTCGGGACTCTGTAATGACGACTTCAATCAACGCCGACCAGGTGCACCCCTCCGAAGAAGATGCTGCTGACTTGCCAGAAGGATGTAACGTGCTCGGGGACTTGTTGGGGATATTACCTCGGCATATCCCCAGGGACCTTATGGGCCTGCCGACCAGATGACGGCCCCGCCCACGAGGCCTTGCAGCACGCGACCAGCCCGTCGTGCTCGCCAAGGACTCCGAAGAAGCCTTGTTCACCAAGAAGGATCCTGAGAGATAGGCTCGGATCCCTTACCTAAAGGGACCGATCGTAATCTGTTAGGATATGCAAACTATAACCCTGCTCCCCAGCTATATAAGGCGAGCATGGACCCCCTCCAAAACAATCTCTTAGATCCTCATACGATCCCCTAGATCTCATCTACGGGTCCTGTAACCTAATACTCATATCAATCTTGCCACAAGAACACAGGACGTAGGGTATTACGGCGGTTTGCCAGCCCGAACCTGTCTAAATCGTCGTGTCTACGCTCTCTATGTTACGCTTGATCGTCGTTGTCACACCTCCGCCTACAATCTACTACCGTGGGGTACCCCCTAGGTAGACTGCAACGCGTATTTCGTCGACACTCCTACCTTAGGAGTAAGTAACCAAAAATATCCCGGTTCTCCACCTATCCATATATTTCATTACCACAAATGTAATTGCTCCAAAGATTTCCTTGTTATCATCTCTCAAAAGTTTTATTATAGAAAGAGACTTGGGGTTGTCAAAAAAATAAAAAAAATAAAAAATAAAATAAGGAGAGTAAAACATGGACAAGTGTCCTATCAAAACAATGGGTACTTAGATGCCCGCCTCTCTAAAAAAAGCAATCCCAAGTTCTCTCAAAATTCCAAGTTTCAAAAGAGAGATGTATGTATATATGTATTCAAGGAGCAGAGTAAAATTTGGTTTCCACCATACACCCTCATATATCCATCACACATATATATTCACCCTCATACATCCACCATATATATTCACCCTCATACTTCAACCATATATCCCATACACATGCACATCTTGATTGTATTGTATGCCCTGTTTCTCTGAATCCATTGTTTGACTTTACAATATATGCTTTGCAAGTATGTATGCATTGTTTCTCCCCACCTATGAACTCCATATATTTCCTATTAGTTATAGTGTGAGAGAGAGAAGGCACATTGTTACTTTGCCTGTTCCAAAAAAATACATATTCTGAGAGAAGGCATAACACCATTATTGCCTTAGTGAGGATCCACAAATACCACATATAGAGAGACTTGAGAGGGTCATACAACAGAGACTTTGAGTTTTATTTTGAAAACTTTGCAAAACTCCAGGATGAAGGTAAAGTGAAGAGCTTGAGACATAGTACTTGGCTTGATCATTCTACTTTTCAATTACTCAAGACCCAACTGATGGCTATAAGCCCCACGGTTAAAGGTAATATGGGTAAGTTTGAAAGTCAGAATAGTTTACTCTAATCCAGAGGAGAATTCTTGTTTGAACACATGTGTACCTTTAAGGCGTGAAAGCATTGTAGAAACTCCTGATCCATCATTGAGCTCATTTTTGCTCAGGGATGAGCAAAAGGTAAGCTTGGGGGAGTTTGTTGACGGTCCTTAAGTACCAAATTCAACCATCAACTAAACAAGGAATAGGATCTAAATGAAACCACTAGCTAGAATTAGGGTTTATACTAACAGAATTCCACGAGTTTTGGTGAATGTCTGTTTCTGTAGGGAAATACCAAGGAAAGGCCCATATGTCATGTTTACAAAGAGATATTTATGAACCGCACAATTTTCTATACTCTAGAAGGTTCCAGGAGACACCAGAACGAACGGGAAGCAGATCGGGCCTGGAGCCAGGGTGCCCGCCCTAGCCCCTAGGGCGCCCGCCCTACCCCCAGGGCCAATCAGCTTCTGCTTCGCAGATTATGCTCCACCGCCTTTGAGGATGAATCTAAACCCTTCATATAGGTCGGTTTGATCCAACGGCCCACGTTCATTTGAGGAGGCTATATAAGCAAGGCCCCTGACCCCCCTGAGGATCATCTCATCTCATTATTCTTCTCCAGAATAAAAGCTAGGGTTTCAATTAGAAGTAGAGAAGGAGAGAGGTCTCTCTAGTTGTATAGATCTAGTTCTTCTAGTTTTAGTTCATCTAGTTGTAATTAGAGGTGAGAGAGAGAAGGAGAGAGCTAGGAGGAGCCGGATCTGTCGAATCTTCCTCAACATTGTACTTGTGCAACATCTGGTTCGGAGCAATCTCCAAGTTCTTCATTTATATTTCTATGTATCTTATTTCAATTCTTACTTTATTCTATTTATGGGATCTCCGCTCGTATTGAGTGCTCTAGTTTACAGCTAGAATTAGAGTAGTAAGCGATAGTGTAGACGTGGTGTCTAGACTAGAGTTTACCTGAGTTTGCGCCCAATCCTACGGATAGTTGTGGTAGCCCTAGGGGTGACAGCTCTATAAGGCCTTTGTAGTCCACCACATTCGGGTTGGTATTTTCGTAGAGCTTTTGGCAGCCTCCCCCCGACTACCTTTTTCCAAGTCTTTGTCGAGAGTCGGGAAGGTATTGTTGTTCCAAAGTAAGTAGAGTATAGTGGTCCCTTGATTAGATATCCCCCTTAGAAAACTCTAAAATCTCTCTATCCAGTTATCTTATCTATCCTTGGACCCTCTTAGTTCCTATCTAGTACACTTCACGTTCCGCGTGGAAATCGATACCCTTGGAATACTCACGGGTGAAAGCTACAGCGGTATCCGTGCGCTTGCGGATTTATCTGTTTGCGTTAAGAAATACCAACAGTTACCACTAGATCAAATCAAGCATAGAAGAAATAGTGGTACCATATAAGCATCAAAATATTTTATTTTCATGAATGATCCTAATGAATTGATATCTAGATGCACTAACAAGTCCTAATAAGGATGAATGACATGTCAACCAACTTGTACCTTGCATAGCTCGAAGGAGAGGCATGTAATATATGGGTGTGGATCAACACATATTTGAGAAGTCAAGAATGTTCAATTCATTCCTTAGCTTGCAAAATCTCTTCTCATCTAATGGCTTGGTGAATATATCGGCAAGTTGATGATCGGTGCCAACACTTGTGATTTTGATATCACCCTTGAGTTGATGATCCCTTATGAAATGGTGCCTTACATCAATGTGCTTGGTTCTTGAATGTTGAACCGGATTGTTGGTTAGCTTCACCGCACTTTCATTGTCACATAGCAATGGCACTTTCTTGAAATTGATTCCATAGTGATTCAAAGTTGCTTTCATCCAAAGCAAACCCGCACTTATGTATTCGGCTTCGGAGGTAGAGAGTGCAACACTATTTTGCTTCTTTGATGACCAAGATACAAGTGACATGCCTAGCAATTGACATGTGTCTGATGTGATCTTTCTATCAATCTTGCATCCGGCATAGTCGGAGTCCGAGTATCCAAGAAACTCAAGTTTGACCCTTTGGGATACCACAATCCAACATCTTGTGTATGCTTCAAGTACCTCAATATTCTCTTTGTAGCCTTCAAGTGACTTTCTCTTGGAGAAGCTTGGAATCTTGCACACATGCATACACTAAACATCACGTCCGGTCTAGAAGCGGTCACATAGAGTAGGCTTCCAATCATAGACCGATACAACTTTTGATCCACCATGTTGCCACTAGCATCACTATCCAAGTGTCCATTTATGCCCATTGGAGTGCTAATGCCTTTAGACTCTTCTAAGCCAAACTTCCTCATCATATCCTTGATGTACTTGCCTTGACTCACAAAGGTGCCATTCTTCAATTGCTTGATTTGAAGACCAAGGAAGTAGCTAAGTTCACCAATCATTGACATTTCAAACTCATTTGCCATTATCTTGCCAAATTCTTCATAGAATTCTTGATTGGTGGAACCAAATATGATGTCATCCACATAGATTTGGAGGACAAATAGATCCTTGCCAAGCTTTTTGGTGAAGAGAGTAGTATCAACCTTCCCCATGATGAACCCTTTAGATAGAAGGAAGTCCCTCAATCTTTCATACCATGCTCTAGGTGCTTGCTTTAAGCCATATAAAGCCTTACTCAACTCGTACACATGGTTGGGCTTCTTGTCATCTTCAAATCTAGGAAGTTGCTTAACATATACTAGCTCATTGATGTAGCCATTCAAGAAAGCACTCTTCACATCCATTTGGTATAAATTGATGTTGTGTGCACATGCATAGGCCAATAGAATTCTAATTGCCTCTTGTCGGATACCTGAGAATAGGGTACCCTAACACCGCACTTCGCGAAAATAAAATCACCCTTGGAGGCTCTCCGCCCCGTCCGAGCAGGGGTGACGTCATCACCCTCGGGGGCTCTCCGCTCCGACCGACCAAGACAACAACGCTTGCTCGGAGGCCCTTCCGCCTCGTCCAAGTCAGGGCAACGTCATCCGTGACGACATCCACCCTCGGGGGCTCCTCCGCCTCGTCCGAGCTAGGGTGACGTCACTTGTGACGCGTCAATCCTCGGGGGCTCCTCCGCCTCGTCCGAACTAGGGTGACGTCATTTGTGACACGTCAACCCTCGGGGGCTCCTCCGCCTTGTCCGAACTAGGGTGACATCACCCGACGACATCATCCTCTCCCGAGAGCATTATCACCACAGTCGAGTCGGGCACTTTAGCCTATAGTCAAAAAGTGCACAATACTGTTTGTCCTTAGGGATGGGGGTTTAAGGCGTGAACCGCCATGCCTACCCCTGTACACTCCTTACGGTACAAGCTTCTGTGCTACCTAACCGTCGATTGACACTCGCCATGCTCACGCCATACCATCGACGGACACTTGAACAGGGATTAGGGCGTTCTTGGCCCTGTACGACGGAACGCGGGGGGTGCCTGGTCCTGTGCAGCCAGCCCTTGCCCATGCCCTTGTCAGTAAACAGGAACGTCCCCCGATTACAAGACGCATGGCTACAACAACCGTAAGGATGAACAGGGTCCTAGCGGCGTGTCTATAGACGCAGTCTTCCCCGGGAAGGAAGGCGAACAGGAACCAAAAGCGCTCCCAAGTCAGCAGCCCATACCGGGCACACTGTCTGTCTCTCTCTCTGTACTGTACTCTCCATCTCTCCCTATGTATAAATGGGGAGAATGGACCCCCAATCCTGGTCTCTCGACACTCTGATTCACACACGCTCACTCGCATTCACGCGAACACACACCTGAACCAAGAACTCATATGCACGAGACCTGGGAACCAGCTTCCCTCTCTCGCCATTGCTTGTAGCTCCCCTCTACGGGTACCCCCACACTTGGTAACACGACCCCGCAACAAACTGGACGTAGGGCATTCGTGCCCGAGCCAGTATACATCTTGTGTCCTCCGAGCGCAACCATCCGATCTCCGACACGCTTAGAAATTTACTCGTTGGTTGTCTAGACCCCCGCCATTTTAGACACCGACACCTCTAATCTTGCAACCGGTGCATAAGTTTCTCCAAAGTCAAGACCCTCAACTTGAGTATATCCTTGAGCTACTAATCTTGCTTTGTTTCTCACAACTATACCATCTTGGTCTTGTTTGTTTCTAAATACCCATCTTGTGCCAATCACATTGTAGTTCTTGGGTCTTTCAACTAGTTCCCAAACTTGGTTTCTAGTGAAATTGTTGAGATCTTCATGCATAACATTGACCCAATCAACATCTTGTAGGGCTTCATCAATCTTTGTTGGCTCTATGGATGATACAAAGGAGTAGTGCTCACAAAAGGATGTCAATCTTGATCTTGTTTGAACACCACTTGTAATGTCACCAACTATTTGATCAATGGGGTGATCTCTTGCAATGTTGGTTGGTTGGAGAGTTGGAACTTGATTGCTTGAGCTTGGTTGAGATGAACTAGCAACTTTTTGATCTTTAAATTGAGAACCACTAGCTTGCTTGAGAGGTGAGTTGAGCACTTGATCTTTATCGTCTTCAATGTCAATTACTTGCTTAGGCCGAATATCACCAATATCCATGCTCTTCATAGAATTTGCCAGTTGAGATCCACTCACATCTTCTAGGTTCTCATTTTCAACTTGAGAGCCATTGGTTTCATCAAATTCAACATCATGAACTTCCTCAAGTATACCACTAGCCTAATTCCACACTCTATAGGCTTTGCTTGTGGTTGAGTAACCAAGTAAGAACCCTTCATCACATTTCTTGTCAAACTTCCCAAGTCTTGTGCCTTTCTTTAAGATATAGCATTTGCAACCAAACACTCTAAAGTATGCAATGTTGGTGTTTCTTCCATTCAATATCTCATATGGTGTCTTCTCCATCATTGGGTGACAATATAACCGGTTGCTAGAGTAGCAAACGGTGTTGATAGCTTCGGCCCAAAAGGAGTGACTCACATTGTACTCACTAAGCATAGATCTTGCCATATCAATCAATGTTCTAATCTTCCTCTCAACAAGGCCATTTGATTGTGGAGTGTACTTGGCCGAGAATTGATGCTTGATTCCCAATTCATCACATAGCTCTTCAACTCTTGTATTCTTGAATTCACTTCCATTGTCACTTCTCACTTTCTTGATGGTAGTTTCGAACTCATTGTGACATCTCTTGACAAAATTCTTGAATGTGGCAAATGTTTCACTCTTGTCATTGAGAAAGAATACCCAAGTATATCTTGTAATATCATCCACTATCACAAGTACATACTTGTTGCCTCCAATACTAGTGTCAGTTGTTGGACCAAACAAGTCCATGTGCAATAACTCAAATGCTCTACTAGTGCTCATCATGCTCTTCTTAGGATGGGTGTTACCAACTTGTGTTCCGGCTTGACAAGAGCTACAAAGTTTGTCCTTCTCAAACACAACATCTTTCAAGCCTCTTACTAAGTCATGCTTGATCAATCTATTCAATTGCTTCATCCCAACATGACAAAGCCTTCTATGCCATAACCAACCCATACTTGATTTAGCGAGCAAGCAAGTTGACAATTGCGACTCACTAGCATTGAAATCATCTAGGTAGAGGTTCTCATATCTAAAGCCTTTGAAGATCAAGTTTGAACCATCTACACTAATGATCTCAACATCATCTTCTCCAAATATGCATTTGAATCCAAGATCACACAATTGAGCCACCGATAGCAAATTGAAGTTCAAGCTCTCAGCTAGCATGACATTGGATATGCTCAAGTCATTTGATATTGCAATCTTACCAAGACCCTTGACCTTGCCCTTTCCATTATCACCAAAAGTAATACTATCAATGCCATCATTGGTGTTGGAGTTGATTGATTTGAACATTCTAGAATCTCTGGTCATGTGTTGAGTCCACCCACTATCAAGCACCCAATGCCTTCCTCTGGCTTTGTAATTTACCTACAAAACAAATTAGTTCTTTTGTTGACACCGTTTTTTTGGCACCTGTCAAATGAGCTAAGACTTGTGTTGATCGGCAGTCGTTTTCCATCGGCATCGGGAAGTCATAGGTCAGTATTACCAATGGAGGTAAAAGCTGTGAAAAGGATAAGTGTGTTGCCGATAGAAGTTGGACGTTTAAGATGTTGCCGATGGGAGTTGGGTAGCTCTTGCCGATAAGAATTAATTGGTGAAGTTAAGTCACCAGAACTGCAAAGTTGTTGATGTCGATTGCCGATAAGGAGATGTTGCCGATGCCGATTGCCGATGGGCACAGGGTGATGTGGCGATTGATGTGAGCAGAAGGTTGCCGGTGGCAAAAGAGGGAAGTCGCAGATTGAAGGAGTCTGCCGATGGAAAGTTTTCATCGAAGCAAAGACATAAGGAAACTGGTGATTTTATACCAGTATTATTATAGTAGTTTGAGTCCGACTCTTGCATGAGTCGTCTGTTTTCCTTTAAAATAGGGGTGTTTGTTTAGGAAAATAATATTGTTATTTGGATCCGACTCCTGCGCGAGTCAATTATTTCCTTTAAAGTAGGAGTTTGTTTAGGGGAGGTACGAGTCGTATCTTTGTACAACTCTCCATGCGGGAGTATAAATATGTGCCCAAGGGCTGCGTGTAAAGATATCAATCCTATCAAAAATCAAATCAATTTACTCTTATTCTACTTTTACTGCAATTTATCCTTTTTGCATTAGTCTTAGTTTATCTACGAGTTCTTCAAGCTTCGACGGCCTGCATCACCTTGATCTCCGTCAAGCCCTTGTAAGTTCCACGTGGGAGTACCTCTAAGCTTTGACATCCGGGCGCATCGTTGTTGTCTCCTTCAGCTCTACTCTAGTTATCCTGATCAAGTCTGAGTCTTGGCATCTGGGCGTATCGCCGTTGTCCTATTCAGATCTTGTTCTAGTTATCGTCCTTGTCGATTAACTGGTCAAATCGACTGGCACACCTTGGATATCGAATTTTGGGTAATAGCCCGAGGTGTTCGCAGATCCTAACGCTTTTTGTGTCAACACCTCTTTTGGCACACCCGGTGGGACACAATTATACAAATTCTACATCTATCATGGGTGATAATTCCGACGTTAACTAGAGGAACATCATCGAAGTCTCCGAGGCCGATCTTAAAGATGATCAGAGGCTGGCTATGGAGCGGGCTATGGAGGAGTACAAGCAATTGTATCTGAAGTCCTTCAGCCTAAGCAGGAGCGGCGAAGCCATCCAGAAGCAAGATCCATCGTTTCCACGGCAGGTCACGTACGACGCCAATCCTGGTAAGTTACAAGAGATGGTTAATTCTTCTTTAAATCAAGCATTAATTAGCCACTCCAACGTGCTGTCCAATACTGTCTACAATGCTATTATGCAATCGTTCAAAGAAGGACATGCACCTCAGTATGTTGGTCCAGCGTATCATCAACCTGGATCGGCATCTATAAACCCATCGGCAGTCCCAATGGCGTCTTCCACTCCTGTGGATCCGTCTGCCGATGTGGCCACACCGCCAAGACCAAGTCCTGAAAACGTCACCAAGCTTAATGCAGATCCAGTGGCATCGTCAATGCCAGAGCCTGCTATCCAGAATCAACCAGCACCCGCCAACTGGTGGGGTTACGGTATGCCTTCAAATCCATCCGCTGGTTCTAATCTGATGCAGGGAGATAACTCAGCTTGGAAGGGCTCCATGGCATCGACAGTGCAATCATAGCCGGTAGCCCCTATGATGCATTACTCTACGTCCTCTCCAACTGTACAAGTGCCATCAGAAGATCTCCAGATGATTCTTAAAATACCTCTGATGCCACCATCGGCAAGCTCTGTGCCGATGCAACATAGTATAGCAACTGGAAATTAGCCTGCGGTTGTAAATCTTCACACCGGAGTACTAGCACATCAAGGTAACCAATTTGTTGATTACTCTAAGGTGCAAGCACAGCAGGTACTAGTCAGCTATCAGCCATCGGTGAGTCACATGCCGTTGATTTATAATCCTGGATGGACTAGTCAGCCGCCAGCTCAATAACCTGGCGTACTAATGTATCAATACGGAAGTCCAGCCAACACTCAGAGTGGACCATCGGTACAGCAACCGATGAATATGATGACTCAACCTAATCCACTAAGTGTACAAAACTATCCATCAGTAAGTCAGCCGATGCATAATGTCCAGATGACTGGTGCTGCGCCCATGACTACTCCACATTTTCTATCAAGACCTGAAGAGGCGCATCAGCTGGCTCCACCAGTCAACAACCAGCCAATGAGTCGGCAAGAGCAGGATGCATACTGGACCGGTAAGATCGCCAAAGTGATGAAAGAACAATTCGGCATTAAACCCAAAGTCAATACATATTCTTATCGGACACCATATCCTCATGCTTATGACTTAATTCCTCTCCCAAATCGGTACAAAGTGTCTGATTTCACCAAGTTCTCCGGCCAAGATGACACGTCGATGATGGAGCATATTAATCGCTTCATTATCCAGTGCGGAGAAGCTGCCAGCAGAGAGGAATTGAGGGTGAGATTGTTCTCTTCATCATTGTCTGGATCGGCATTCACATGGTTTATATCATTGCCTCCAAACTCTGTAATTACATGGGCCGATCTGGAGAGGCAGTTTCACAAATACTTCTTCGCTGGCATACATGAAAAGAAGCTTACCGATTTGGTCAAGTTGAGGCAATGCAATGATGAATCGGTAGAGAACTTTGTTCAGAGGCTACGCGACGTAAAGAACAAATGCTACAACCTAACTCTTGATGATCGGCAACTGGCGGATTTGGCTTTTCAAAGACTACTGCCGCATATCAAAGATAAGTATGTGTCTCAAGAGTTTGAAAGCTTAAGTCATCTGGTGCAAAGGATTGCCGATCAAGATGTCAAAACTTTTGAACCCAGGAAGACCTGGAATAAGGTGACCTTCATCGGGCAAGAGGAAGATTCGGAATCAGATGAGGAGCTAAGCATCGGTGCGGCCGAATGGGTGAAGGATAAGAAATCTGTGTCTTGTCCGTTCGGCCAGAAAGAAGCTGAAAGGTTCACCTTTGACATTACCAAGGCCAATAGGATGTTTGACTTATTACTCCAAGAAGGGCGGATCAAGTTGGCGCCCAACCAAGTAATTCCATCGGCTGAAGAGCTCAGGAAGATTAGGTACTGCAAGTGGCACAATGTAACTTCGCACAGTACCAATGACTGCAAAGTATTCAAGCAGCAATTGCAGTCAGAGATTGAATTTGGACGAATCAAATTTGAAAATTCTAAAGTCCAGAAGCCAATGAAGATTGATTAGCACCCGTTTCCAAATAATATGGTGAAAACTAGTGGAAAAACTAAAGTGCTGACATCGGAAGCTGCCAGGAAGAATGCATTGGTAGATCCCAACCACCAAGTAGCTGAGCGCGACGCAAGAAGGTTTACCAATGACAGAAAGGGCAAGAGAGTTACCGATGAAGGTAGCAGTGCCAACAGGGCTCCTAGTGTTATAATCACGCATAAGCAGCCAAGGCGAGACTATCGGCAATCACGTGAGGAGCGCTATCGGCAGAAAGAGGAGTACCAGGAGTGGATTCGGCATAAGGACCACTGGAAGTGTCCTTTCTTCGTTCACTGCTGGGAAGAAGGCATCAAGCTACCTACCGCCGACAATTGTCCTAAATGCAATGGGTACTACACTGCCGATCGGTCAGGTAAGAAACCTTGTTTTGATGATCGAGCATCCAGATATGCCAAGCCGCTCAGAGAGAGGAAATCGGCACATGACCGACTGGGGGGCAAGCTCAGCGCGCATAATAGGCTCGGCAGGCGCGTGGATCAAGAGGAGCTGGAGGAGATGGCCAATGCAAGAGTGCCTGATGAAGAAGTGCTCTCCAGAGATCCAAACATCAGGAGTGGTGCCGATGCAAGCGGTGAAAGGCAGCACCAACCTATTTGGAAAACCAAGCTTCCTCAGTGGTGCCCCAAGGGTCTAACAAAGACTCAGAAAAGGAGGATCCAGCGTGAGTGCCAAAATGATTTGTATGATAATGAAGATCCTTCAAGGGAAAAGCAGTGGAGGACAAAGCGCAAGGATAGGGATCCATCGGCGGAAATTAATATGGTCGTCATATTGCCGATGGAGTTCATGGCACCTGTCAGCGATGATGAAGAAGCTGCAGAGATGGCGCAATTGGTCTTGGATCTGACGGCAGCCGTCTTCGAGAAGTCTGCCGATGATGAAAGGCAGCACCTGAGGGCTCTGTTCGTTAAAGGCAAGGTGGATGGACAGCCTATGACAAAGATGCTGGTAGATGGCGGCGCATCGATCAACATAATGCCATATGTCGTGTTCAGAAAGCTTGGGAAAGGCGACCAAGACTTAGTCAAGACGGACATGAAGCTCAAAGATTTTGAGGGCAACGTGTCGCCAGCTATGGGAGCTGTATGTGTTGAGTTAACCATCGGCAGCAAAACTTTGCCGACAACATTTTTTGTGATCAGTGGCAAAGGCACCTACAACTTGCTCCTAGGAAGGGATTGGATCCATGCCAATTGTTGTATTCCTTCCACCATGCATCAAAGCCTTGTGTAGTGGGTCGGAGACAAGATTGAAGTCGTCCGGAGTGAAACTCCGTCGATCATTGCGTCGGCAAAAGCGAATACTTATGAGCAAACCAGATGCATATCCGGTGAGGCTTGGGACACAGAGTTCCTCAGGGTTGCCGATTACCGCATTACACCGATCCAAGCAGTGGGTCCTGAAGAAGAGTTTTAATGGATCGGTTAGCTGGTGATGGAAAACTGGGGCAGGGCTTCACATCCGCCGATGATTTACTTGAGATAGACATCGGCGATGGTAGTAAACATAGGCCTACTTTTATTAGTGCTAAGTTAGATTCCCAATGTAAACAGCAGTTAACTGATTTATTAAAGGAATACAAAGATTGTTTTGCTTGGGATTATACAGAAATGCCTGGTTTAGACCGATCAATAGTCGAACATCGGTTACCTATTAAGTCTGGTTTCCATCCACATCGGCAACCTGCACGCCGATGCAATCCTAATGTTTTACCCGACATCAATGCTGAAATTACAAAGTTAATCGAAGCTGGGTTTATTCGGCAATGCCGATATGCTGAATGGATTTCTAATGTGGTTTCTGTTTATAAGAAAAATGGAAAACTTCGTGTTTGTATTGATTTCAGGGATCTCAAAAAGGCTACACCGATGGATGGTTATCCGATGCCCGTTGCCGATCTGCTGATTGATGCTGCTGCTGGACATCAAATCATTAGCTTCATGGATGGTAATGCTGGATATAATCAGATATTTATGGTTGAAGAAGACATATCCAAGACTGCTTTTAGATGTCCAGGTCATCTCGGTTTATTTGAATGGGTTGTCATGACTTTTGGCTTGAAGAATGCCGGTGCTACTTATCAGAGAGAAATGAATTTCATCTTTCATAAGTATATCAACATGATAGTCGAAGTTTATATTGATGATGTGGTGGTTAAGTCTGGAGATTTTGAGAAGCATCTTGCCGATTTGCGAAAAATTCTGGAATGCACAAGGGAACATGGGTTGAAGATGAATCCTAACAAGTGTGCATTTGGTGTATCGGCAAGTCAATTTCTGGGTTTCATGGTGCATCAAAGAGGCATTGAGATCGGTAGAAAATTTATTGATGCAATTAACAAAGTGGTTGCTCCTACAAACAAGACTGAGTTGCAATCCTTGATCGGCAAGATTAACTTCATCAGAAGATTTATATCCAATTTATCTGGTAAGATTAAATCTTTTAGTCCATTGTTAAAGCTGAAAGCCGATCAAGGGTTTACATGGAAAGAAGAACAGCAGTTAGCCTTGGAGGAGATTAAAAAGTATTTGGTAAACCCTCCAGTCCTGGTTCCACCTCAACACGGGAAGCCTTTCAGGTTGTATTTGTCTACCGATGATGGTGTTATCGGATTAGCCTTAATTCAAGAATTTGAAGGGAAAGAACGTGTGATATATTATTTGAGTAGAAGACTAGTGGATGCTGAGACAAGGTATTCGGCCATAGAGAGATTATGCTTATGTTTATATTTCTCTTGCATCAAGTTGAGGCTTTATTTATTGTCAGCGGAATGCACTGTTATCTGCAAAGATGATGTGGTTAAGTATATGTTGTCGATGCCGATATTAAGTGGAAGAATCGGCAAATGGATTTTGGCACTCTCAGAGTTTGATCTGAAATATGAGTCGGCTAAGGCAGTTAAGGGTCAAGTAATGGCCGATTTTGTTACTCAGCATTGCAATGAGGTAAGCTCTGTAGAGATTGCTCCTTGGACTTTGTTCTTTGATGGATCCACGTGTAAGGGCGGAGCAGGGTACCGATATTCTCTTAATTTCACCCCAAGGACGGAAGTATGAGATCTCGTTGCCGATTGTTGCTACTTCAACGAACAATCAGGCTGAGTACCAAGCTCTACTAAAGGGGTTGGAATTACTCAGGGAGGTGTGTGCCGATGCTGTTGAGATCTTCAGTGATTCTATGTTGGTAATTAACCAATTGATTGGGACATATGAATGCCGAAGTGAAACTTTAATTGCAACCCATGAAAGGTGTTTACAATTATTGAAAGAATTCAAAGAGTATCGCCTTGAACATATCCCTAGGTTGCATAATGAAGAGACCAATCGGTTAGCACAGAGTGCCTCAGGACATCAACTAGTTCAAGAAGTCATGACATCGGTAATGGTTGCCGATGACTGGAAAAAAGAAATCGCCAATTACTTAATGGATCCATCTAAAAAGGTGGAAAGGCGTCTAAGGTTCCAAACCACTAAGTATGTGCTCCTTGACAATGAATTGTATTATCGGACGATTGATGGAGTTTTGCTCAGATGCCTTGGTAAAGAAGAGTCAAAAGAGTTGATGGGTGAAATCCATGAAGGTGTGTGTGGAGCACATCAATCGGCATTTAAGATGAAGTGGATGATTAGGCGGAATGGGTATTATTGACCGACAATTCTTGAAGATTGCTTCAGTTATTTTAAAGGGTGCCAGGATTGTCAGAAGTTTGGTAATGTCCAGAGAGCACCTGCATCGGCAATGAATCCTATAATCAAGCCTTGGCCGTTTAGAGGATGGGCTATTGATCTCATCGGCCAGATTTATCCGCCATCAAGCAAGGGGCATAAGTTTATACTGGTTGCTACCGATTACTTCACTAAATGGGTTGAGGCAATTCCTTTGAAGAAGGTGACATCGGCGAACATGGTGGATTTTGTTAAAGAACACATTGTTTACCGATTCGGTGTTCCTCAAACTATTACTACCGATCAAGGAACCATGTTCACATCGGGAGAGTTTGATGAATTTGCTGCTAGTATGGGGTTCAAGGTATTAAATTTTTCTCCTTATTATGCCCAAGCTAATGGTCAGGCTGAAGTGTCCAATAAAGGAGTTATCAAGCTCATCAAGCGCAAGATTGAACAGAACCCTAGAAGGTGGCATGTAGTGCTAAATGAGGCCCTATGGTCATATCGGATGGCTTGTCATGTTGCAACCAAAGTTTCGCCGTATCAGTTCGTCTATGGACACGATGTTGTCCTGCCTTGGGAAATTAAAACTGGTTCTAGGCGATTGTCTTCTCAAGATCAATTGACGACCGATGATTATGCTACTCTTATGAAAGATGAGTTAGAAGATCTAGCAGGTCATCGGTTAAGGGCTCTGATCAGCATTGAAGAAAACAAGAAAAGGGTTGCCAAATGGTATGACAAGAAAGTAAAGACAAAGGAATTTGCCGATGGTGATCTGGTATGGAAGTTGATTTTACCGATTGGGACTAAGAGTTCTAAGTTTGGAAAATGGTCCCTAATTGGGAAGGTCCTTATCGGATAAAACAGTCTGCTCCTGGCAATGCCTATATTTTGGAAAGTCTCGAAGGAGTTGCATTCTCCAGAGCAATCAACGGTAAATACTTGAAGAAATATTACCCTAGTATTTGCGTAGACGCATAGAGTGCTCGTTTGAATGCCGATGAAAGAGGAAGTTGTAAGACATCGGTAAAAAGCGTATTGACGTTATATTACAGAGCCAAAATCAAGTATCAATATTACAATAGCCGATGCAATGAATTACAACAAGGATTGGATTTCTGATATCGCACTCAGGCGAATTTGTTCTATTGCTTCCATTTCCTTAATGTCATCATTGGCAGATCCTTCAACTGGTTTCATCTTTTTCTTCAGCAAGATAGCTTGTCGGGCGTTGCTATCCCGTTCTTGACGCAGAATCTTGATAGTGTCGGCCAGTTGGGCTTTCTTTTGGCTGACTGCATTCAAGGCTTCTTCAACATTTCTTAGCTCGGCCTGCAGATCTCCTTTCCTTGCCGATAATTGAATGAATTCTTGTTCAAGATTAGTGCCGGAAGCTTCTCATCGACAACGTGCTTGAACTTAAGCATTTCTTCTCCGAGCTTTGATCGAGCAGTCCTATCGGCTATGCGACGGGAGAGCCTCTGGTATTGGAGTTGTTTGCTTTCCAGAAACACTGCTTGGAGGAGGATCTCTTCTGTATCGGCGGACAGGTGGCCTTGGATGTCTTTGAAAGTTGCCCTTGCTGCGTTGAATCTTGGACGAGAAGAGATGTGTCTTGTTGCAGCAAAGAGAGCAGTGTTTCAAGCTTGGATTTGACCTCTGCCGATAAAGTTGGAGCAGAGCTTTCTTCATCCTCGTCCTCATCGGGGATGTTAATGGCGAAGGAGAACAAGCTGTCTGCTGGAGCGGGGCCTTCTTGGTTTTCGTCCTCGTCCTGGAGGTTGACGCCGAAGGAAAACAGGCTGTCTGGAGAGTCTTGGTCCTGAAAAAGGAGAGGTTATGATGTGCCGATCATAAGGTTATACTACAGATCTTTAGGTAACAGACCTACCATCTTGAAGCGAACTTCTTGCCTGGGACTTGGCATGTTGGCTGGTACAGCCTCATCCTGTAGATCGGCAGGAGTCGCCGATGAGCGAGCTTCTGTTGGAGAAGCAGTTGACGCCGTTGGTGTTGGTGGCGCTGTTGCTGGTGTTGCTTCCACTATGGTGGCTGGCTCCTGTGGTGGTGACACCGTTCTCTCATCGGGGATTTCGGCTGGTGAAGGTGTCGATGCCGATGTCGCCTCCGCTGTTGCAGCAGATGGTATTATCTCCTGATCAGGAATGTCGTCTAGTGGATGATCAGGGATAGGAGCTAATGATGGCTCTGCTGTTGATGCGTCGGTAGCTGGAGTGGCTCGCCTCAGGTGTTTCTTCCTTGGTGTAGCAGTGGGAGAGCCAGCACGTTTTGGTGAAGCCTGGGGGGCATCGGCAGCAGGAGTTGGGGACGCTTGTACGTTCGGAGCAGCTGCCGATGACCTCATTGCCTGAAAATGTTTAGTGCGAGTTAGATAAAGTAAATGTTGTCGATGATTAGTATGTGATCGGTATAAGTGAATATAAGATTTACTGCAAAAGCTCGTGTCAAGGCAGCGAGCAGCAGCCGATGTAGCCATGGTTTTTGCAGGCATCAACTTGGGCTTGAGAGTAACCTTAGGTACCTTCTGAGGAGTGAAGGTAGCCAGTGTGGGGGCATTATTGCCGATGGCTGATACAGGGCTCATTACTCATAGGTTGAAAGGTTTGCCACTCCTGCTCATCTTGGGGATTGGATCATCAACCTGTTAAGCATAAGAAGGTCATATTCCGATGATGGGAATAAGTAATGAGGAATGCATCGGGATTAAAAACTTACTGCATCATCAGGAATGACGTGATCGGCGTCAATCATATGCCGATAGTAGTGTGATGACTTGGCAAATAGTTGATATCTCCATTCTTGCCACCAAAATTTGTATTCCTCTGTGATGAAGGATGTTGGTGCCCAGGAGGATAGGTCAATATCTAAGGTATCGGCATTTGGGGGGAGGTTGACGACCTTGTTCCAGTCCATGGCGCTAGAGATGATCTGCCTTGGTTTTATGACTTTGGAATAGCAGAGCTTGATCGGCAGTTGGCCGAATGCCAGTTGTCTTGCCGCTGGCGCTGGGTAATAGAACTCGAAGGATGGAGGAGCATTCTTTCTAGTTCCAAAAATATTGACTGGAATGGCTCGGGGAATAATACTGGCCTTCATGATTATTTCATTTTGAGGCACATTCCCATCGGTAAGGTTGAACAGCAAGGGAAATCGGTTGTCCTCATCAATATATGGCCACCAGAGCCGTTCTGAAGCAGGAATTCCATTGTAAAACTTCTGGAAAAACATGCCGAACTGCTCTGCATCGGCATCGGTTCCTGGTAGCACTATGATAGCTTCTCCGAAGTTGACTGGAGGTCGAGTTGCCGATTCATCGTCACTGAATACATAGTTCTCCGATATATCCCTTGGGAATTGCTGAGCAAACAAGTCAAACTGAAGGACTTTGTACATGTGTGCATTCAGCCACATGTTTATGAACCACCAGGGGCCCCCGAGGTTGCCGATGGACTCGCCTAGCAATAGCTTCTTGGATACTTGGTGTAAAAGACGGTATACAGATCCAAGAAGATATCGGCCGAGAGGGAGTTTCGTTCCATCGGCTAAGAGCTCTGCTGCAGGGAGGTACATTGTGGTCGGTTCGACAGTTTTGCCACAGAAAATAAACTTCTCCAGCCACATGTTCAGAAAGATAGCGTGCTCTCTTTGTCCTACCAATCCAGTCTTTTGGTACTCCTGGATATAACCGGTCCAACCACCGATGTTCCGTGTGTTCACCTTATATTCAGCCTTCCTATGGAACAGGGCTGGGACATCGGCAGAAGAGACGTTCAGGCCGGTCAGCATATGCACATCGGCAAGGGTAGGAGTGGCTGGTCCATATCTGAATAGAAAGGCATTCATGGTGTCAGACCAGAAGTAGGAGGCCGCCATCAGCATGTTCTCGTTTTTCTCCATATCGGCAGTGGAGAGCCTGATGCACTGATCCAGACTGCGCTCTGACCAGTAAACTTGTTGTGTTCTAATGACTCTAAGGTACCAGTTCTTCCACCCCTTGGTGGGCTTGGGCCATGAACGGAAGGCGTCCTTCCATAACCCTAAATTGAAACACTCGGATTTGAAGGGGATATGGTTTGTTTTGGCGTTGATCAGATTGATTGGGTCTGGATTTCCCATTGGGCCTAAATAGTTGAAGTTGGACTGCTCGAGAGGGATTACTACTTTGTTGTACAGTTCCTAGGTTTTGAATCAAAGAAAGAAAGGGGAAAAATTACGGAATTCATACGGACAAGGAACTTGCAGAAAGAGTAAGGAGGAAATAGATTTACCTTGGGGATGTCGACGTGGATCGCCATTGGAGCTGGGGGAGTTCTTGCGGTTCGTACTTGGCTTGAAGAAGGTGTTGTTGCTTGAGCTCGCAGAGCAGTCCTTCAGGGTTGCTGCCGAGGTGAAGATGCTGAGGTTGAAGATGGAGGCAGGTGAAAAGTAAAAGAGGGCCCAGGGTAAAAAGTAAGTTGGATCATGGTAACTTTTATAAGAACTGATCAAGGGTATTTTTTGGTTTCTGTTCATGTTGAACAGAGATATGGAAGGACGAGCGACGGATGTGCGCGATAATCAAGGAGATATTGTCAGATTTGTAACTGTTTGCGCTATGATCGAGGGATTTTATTAATAAATTGCAGTTCTGTGCGCGGAGATCGAAGAAGTTGTGCAGTTATCTCAGAAAGAACGGCTACAATAGACAGAATTTCGGCGCGTAAAATATTCTACACTCCGAAATTGGGGGGCATGTGTTTACACCGGTTTTTGGCACGTGTCAAATGAGCTAAGACTTGTGTTGATCGGCAGTTGTTTTCCATCGGCATCGGGAAGTCATAAGTCAGTATTACCAATGGAGGTAAAAGCTGTGAAAAGGATAAGTGTGTTGCCGATAGAAGTTGGATGTTTAAGATGTTGTCGATGGGAGTTGGGTAGCTCTTGCCGATAAGAATTAATTGGTGAAGTTAAGTCACCAGAACTGCAAAGTTGCTGATGCCGATTGCCGATGAGGAGATGTTGCCGATGCCGATTGCCGATGGGCATGGGGTGATGTGGCGATTGATGTTAGCAGAAGGTTGCCGGTGGCAAAAGAGGGAAGTCACAGATTGAAGGAGTCTGTCGATGGAAAGTTTTCATCGAAGCAAAGACATAAGGAAACTGGTGATTTTATACCAGTATTATTATAGTAGTTTGAGTCCGACTCTTGCACGAGTCGTTTGTTTTCCTTTAAAATAGGGGTGTTTGTTTAGGAAAATAATATTGTTATTTGGATCCGACTCCTGCGCGAGTCAGTTATTTCCTTTAAAGTAGGAGTTTGTTTAGGGCAGGTACGAGTCGTATCTTTGTACAACTCTCCATGCGGGAGTATAAATATGTGCCCAAGGGCTGCGTCTAAAGATATCAATCCTATTAAAAATCAAATCAATTTACTCTTATTCTACTTTTACTGCAATTTATCCTTTTTGCATTAGTCTTAGTTTATCTACGAGTAGTTCAAGCTTCGACGGGCTACATCACCTTGATCTCCGTCAAACCCTTGTAAGTTCCGCGTGGGAGTACCTCTGAGCTTTGACATCTGGGCGCATCGCTGTTGTCTCGTTCAGCTCTGCTCTAGTTATCCTGATCAAGTCTGAGTCTTGGCATCTTGGCGTATCGCCGTTGTCCTATTCAGATCTTGTTCTAGTTATCGTCCTTGTCGATTAACTGGTCAAATCAACTGGCACACCTTGGATATCAAATTTCGGGTAATAGCCCGAGGTGTTCGCAGATCCTAACGCTTTTTGTGTCAACACCTTCTTAGGTACCCATACTTGTCTGGGTCCTCCAAAGGTAGTGACCAAGGATTTTGGCATCAAATTGCCTTCTTCTTTGGGCCAACAATGGGTGTACCAACATACTTATCCATGATACCTTTAGTACTTTTGGTAAGCATATAACATGAATCAAAGTGCATAGAGGTACCTTTAACAAACTTGTTTTGGCTCATGTTAAGTTTGATATATTGATCAACATGCCCCACTTGCTTGCATTTCTTGCAAAACCGGCCATTGTTCCTCACAAAGCTAGGCTTTGGAGTTACAAAGGACGACTTGCCCTTCTTGGGGGTATAGCCCAATCCCTATTTGCAAAGGGAGAATCTTTGGCTACCCAAGCACTTTAGCAAGCGGGCATCTCCACCATATGCCTTACCCAAACCATGAGTGAGTTCATTAACATCATTTTTCAATTTTTCATTTTCAATCACTAGTGTAGCATCATCCTTTGAGCTATCACTAGTAGATGCGCAAGTGGAAGTGCTCGTGTTAGTTGGTGCAACAATGATAGGAGTGAAAAATGATTCATCTAGAATATCACATGTTACTCCAATGTCACATGAGGCAACAACCTTATCCTTGTTTTGATCAAGGAGGGAGGAGTGAGATTTTTCAAGCTTGTGGTGAGTCCTCTCAAGCTTCTCATGGGCTTACACTAGCCTCTCATGAGAGCCATTGAGCTCATCAAAGGATTGTTCAAGAGCCTTAAGCTTCTTGTTCAATTCTTTGCACTCCTTCCTCTTTGTCTCAAAGCAATCATAAGTTTGCTTCATCATGTCCAAGAGTTCCTCCTTGGAGTACTCCTCCTCATCATCACTACTATCATCATCACTATCACTATCATCATGAGATTGTACCTTAGTTGGCTTAGCCATGAAGCATGATGGAGTGTCGAAAATGGATGGCTTGTTGTTGATAGCAATGCTTGCCAAAGCCTTCTTCTTGGTCTTCTTCCTTTCATCATCACTAGACTCATCATCGGAAGAATCACTACTATCCCAAGTCACCATGTATGATTCACCCTTCTTATTCTTGGTGAATGATAACTTCTTCTCCTTCTTCTCATACTTGTTCTTCTTCTTCTTCTCATCATCATCACTATGATTGGGACAATCCGCAATCATGTGACCGGTGCTTTTGCACTTGTAGCATCTCTTCTCATATTCTTTGCCCTTGAAGTTATCTCTTATCTTTCTAGCACCATAGCCCTTCTTCTTCATGAATTTGCCAAACTTACGCACAAAGAGGGCCATCATCTCATCATCAACATCACTTGCATCTTCATCATCACTAGATTCTTGCTTCTTTGCTTTGCCCTTGTTGTTTGATAATGAAGCCTTGAATTCTAAGCTCTTATTTTCCTTCTTTTCTTCCTTGACCTCTTCTTCTTCACTTTCTTCATTGTATTGCTCTTCGGTCATGATTTCTCCAAGTACTTTATTTGGAGTGATCTTGTCCAAACCATCTCTCCTAATTATTTGCCTCAAGGTTTTGTATTTCTTGGGCAAACAATCAAGAAACCGGTTTGAGAAGTCCTTATCCTTGACCTTCTCACCCAAGCTCTTGAGATCATTGATGATCACTTGGAGCCTATGGAACATCTCCGGGATAGATTCATCATCCTTCATCTTAAAGTGAGATAGCTTTTCCTTGAGCATGTACAACTTGGCATTCTTTACCGTTGAAGTGCCTTCATAAGTATCTTCAAGTCTCTTCCACACTTCACTTTCCTTCTTAAGATCTTTGATTTGCTCAAACACCTTGGAGTCAATGCCATTGTAGATCACATTGAGTGCCATGGTGTTGCATTGCCGGTTCTCTTGCTCTCTAGGTGTGGGAGCGGCTTCATCAAGAATGATAAAGTCATGTTCGGTCACACTCCACACCTTCTCATGTATTGAGCCTAGATTCATCTTCATCTTCCTCTTCCAATAATCAAATGATGTGCCATCAAACATTGGTGGTTTGCTTCCCACATGGTTGAATGATATTTGAGCCATCACTAACACCGAAGGTTGTTAAGCCTTGATAATAGCGGTGACCATGGCTCTGATACCACTTGAAAGGTCCTAGATGGATAGAGGGGGTGAATAGCCTAATAAAAATTCTACAAATCACTAGAGCAAAAGGTTAGATAACACTTAAGCGAAGCTTTTTTCTCTAGCTCTACTTGGGGTGTGAAGCCACCTATCCAATGCAATTCTAGTTAGCTAAGTGCCTAACAATCAATAGCAAGAACCTAAGGCACTTAACACAAGCTAGCAAGAACAACTAATAAAGAAGCTAACTAGACAAGATATGGAAGAAGTAAATACAAGCGAGGAGGTGATTGTTATACCAATGCCTTGTGATGTATTGATGTCAATGTAGAGAACTAATCACAATGAATACCAATGAGTAGCCGGGAGACAAGTTGACAAACGATTTTTCTCCCGAGGTTCACTTGGTTGCCACCAAGCTAGTCCCCGTTGTGTCGACTACTCAAGTGGTGATTCAGTGGCTAATATGCAATGACAAGCCTAGCCCACTAACTCGGGCGCCACAAGAATCGACCCAAATGAGAGTAACTCAATGACACGAGAAATCCACTAGAGTTACCCTTTGGCGCTCCACCGAGGTGGGTACAAGCGCTCTCACAATCGTCGAAGTCGGCCACACACAATCACCAAATGCGCCAAAGCTTCCTCAATCACCCAAGCCATCTAGGTGCTGGCAAACACCAAGAATAACAAGAAAATCCATGGCAATGACAATGACCAAGTGCCACTAAGATGCAATGCAATGATCAAAGCACTTGGATCACTCAAACTCTCACAAGTATGCAACAATAGCAAAGAGAGATGAGTTGGGGGCTATCTCAAGCAAGAACAATGAGTGAGAATGAATGGGAGGTGCAAGAGAGAGCCCTAAGAGCTGGCCAAAACACTTATATAACCTTTACCAAAGAACTAGCCGTTTTGCTCCTTTTTCTCAGCTCACTGGGGAGCTCCGGACGCTCGCAGACAGGGGGTCCGGACCAATGGCCGTGCGTCTGGACCCTCTGGGTTTTGAATCCATCTGTTGGCGCTCTTTCTTGCTGCTGACACGTCGCCTCCGGACGCTATGAACAGTCAGGGTCCGGACCATCGTGCCTTGCGTCCGGACCCTACACAGAGCCGACCCAGAGAGCATCAATTGCCCGGACGCGCGTCTGGAGTCCCGCATTCGGACGGCACTTAGCATCCGGACTCTACGCAGAGAGCATCCAGAGCCATCCAGAACTCCGATCGCTAGTCCGGAGTCAGCGTCCAGACACTGATCATCGTCCGGATCTCCTGTGCGTCGAGGCCGAGCCTTATGGTTAGCATTCGGACGCATATCCGATGGTCCGGATAGCACTTTTCTAGCGTCCGGACCTGCGTCTGGTGCTCTGTTGAATGCCAAACCGAGCCGCCTCTTCTTCTCCAAGCTTCCATGTGCTAACACCTTGTGATCTAACACTTGTTCACCTGTGATAGCCTTTACAATATATTTTCTTGGATTTTATTTAGTTCTTTGTGTCACTTAGGTTCATTTTGGATATGCAATGCAAATGACCTAGTGGCACATGATAACCGCAATCAACACAAGTTTTCCCTTCTTGATAGTATAGCTATCTATCCTAAATGTGATCACACCCTCTATAGTGTCTTGATCACTAAACCGAAAATGGCCCTATATATATACCTTTGCCTTGAGCCATTTCCAATCCATCTTATCCTTGTTCATGGAGTACTTGATTTATCATAATCGTCCTTTAGGCTCCATGTGTCAAGGTGGATTACCCTATCTTGATTGAACACTTAGAAATAGGGTTAGTCCATAGGTTTCATCAATTAACCAAAACCAAACATGGGCTTTCAATCTCCCCCTTTTTGGTAATTGATGACAACCTTTCACAAATGAATATATATAATGAAAATTTCAACTTTGGTAGTATTAGCTCCCCCTACATATGTGATATATGAGTTTAGTTCATTTTGATCACATATGCATGAATAGGAGTTATGGGAGAGTGAATGCTACCAAATGATGCTAAGGTATAAAGGATGGACCTTTGAAGCGTGATACCAATCAGAGTGCAATTTAAAACCATCCTTAGCACCATGAATGCCTAGAAACCACTTGACAACACTTTGAGAGGCAAAAACTTGAAATACTACATGAAAAGATATTATTTGGAAGACCTACGCATGCTAGTACTTCAAGCATCAAGTCAATTATGTTTCTAGGATTCACCACACAAGCATATCATGAATATAGATACATATGCAAGCAAGCACTTATGAATGCACAAAGATATGCAACAACCTTATTCATAGGATTGCTCCCCCTACTTGTGTTCTTTTATTTTCAAAATGTTCACCTACTTGTGTGCTTTTATTTTCAAAATGTTCAAAAATATTTTTCTTTGTAGATCTTACTTACTTCTCCCCCTTTGTCATCTATTATCATAAAAGATGTGCTCAAAGAATTGATTATTGGAGAGAAGCTTAATTGTGGTTCAATCTAGATTACTTGCCTCAAGGTATTTAACTCGGTTTAAACCATGGACAGGCATGTTCACACATCATAGAATGGTTATCTTGCCCATGTTGAGCTAAACATTTGAAGTTTATATTCTAGATCAAACACTAGGATTGCAAGCCCACAAATGTGTCATATGTTACCACTAGATCAAATCAAGCATAGAAGCAATAGTGGTACCATATAAGCATCAAAATATTTGATTTTCATGAATGATCCTAATGAATTGATGTCTAGATGCACTAACAAGTCCTAATAAGGATGAATGACATGTCAACCAACTTGTACCTTGCATAGCTCGAAGGAGACGCATGTAATATATTGGGGTGCATCAACACATATTTGAGAAGTCAAGAATGTTCAATTCATTCCTTAGTGTCGGATACCTAGAAATAGGGTACCCAATTTACCAGACTCCACAAAAACAAAATCACCATCGGGGGCTCTTCCGCCTCACCCGAGCCAAGGTGGCGTCATCCGTGACGTCATCAACCCTCGGGGGCTCTTCCCCCTCGCCCGAGCCAAGGGGGAGTCATACGTGATGTCATCAACCCTCGGGGGCTCTTCCGCCTCGCCCGAGCCAAGGTGGCGTCATCCGTGACGTCATCAACCCTCGGGGGCTCTTCCGCCTCGCCCGAGCCATGGTGGCGTCATCCGTGACATCGTCAACCCTCGGGGGCTCTTCCGCCCCGTCCGAGATAGGGAGACGTCACCCGTGACGTCCCTCACCTTCAGAGATCTCACCGCCATCAACAGCCTGGGATGCCCTAGTCCATATAGTCAAAAGGTCTACACTACCCTCCGTCCTCAGGGATGGGGTTCAAGGCATGAGTCGCCATGTCAACCTCTGTTCACCCTGCGGTACAAGGTCCTGTGTTGCCTAACCGGTCCTGTATGACGGAACGCGAGGGTGCCCGGTCCTGTGCGACCAGCCCCAGCCCATGCCCAGGTAAGGGAACAGTGGAGTTACCGGTCACAAGACGCATGGATACAGCACAACAAGGACGAACAAGACCCGGACATGTGTCTACTGGCGCAATCTTCCTCAGGAAGGAAGACAGAATGAAGACAAAGATCCCCCTTGGCAGCGGCCCAAGCTGGGCCCACGTTCACTCCCCCTCTCTCTACTGTACTCCTCCATCTCTCCCTACGTATAAAGGGAGAGAATGGGCCTCCAATCTCTCTCTCTCTCGACATTCCAGCATTCATTCACACACACTCGAACTCGCACAGACGCGAGCACACACCAGAACCAAGAACCTCATACACACGAGACCTGGGAACCGCCTTCCCTCTCTCACCAAAACTTGTAGCTCCCCTCTACGAGCCCTCCGCACTCGGTAATACAACCCCGCAACACACTGGACGTAGGGTGTTCGTGCCTGAACTAGTATAAACCTCTGTGTTCTCCGAGCGCAACCATCCGAACTCCGACACGCTTAGAAATTTACTCGTTGGCCGTCTAGACCCCGCCATTTTAGACACTGACACTTAGCTTGCAAAATCTCTTCTCATCTAATGTCTTGGTGAATATATCGGCAAGTTGATGATCGGTGCCAACACTTGTGATTTTGATATCACCCTTTAGTTGATGATCCCTTATGAAGTGGTGCCTTACATCAATGTGCTTAGTTCTTGCATGTTCAACTGAATTGTTGGTTAGCTTCACCGTACTTTTATTGTCACATAGCAATGGCACTTGCTTGAAATTGATTCCATAGTCATTCAAAGTTGCTTTCATCCAAAGCAATTGAGCACAGCAACTACCCGCACTTATGTATTCGGCTTCGGCGGTAGAGAGTGCAACACTATTTTGCTTCTTTGATGACCAAGATACAAGTGACATGCCTAGCAATTGACATGTGCCCGATGTGCTCTTTCTATCAATCTTGCATCCGGTATAGTCGGAGTCCGAGTATCCAAGAAACTCAAAGTTTGACCCTTTGGGATACCACAATCCAATATCTTGTGTATGCTTCAAGTACCTCAATATTCTCTTTGTAGCCTTCAAGTGACTTTCTCTTGGAGAGGCTTGGAATCTTGCACACATGCATACACTAAATATCACATCCGGTCTAGAAGCGGTCACATAGAGTAGGCTTCCAACCATAGACCGATCAAGTGGTGACTCGGTGGCTAATAGGAAATGACAAGTCTAGCCCACTAACTCGGGCGCCACAAGAATCCACCCAAATGAGAGTAACTCAATGACACGAGCAATCCACTAGAGTTACCCTTTGGCGCCTCTGCCGAGGTGGGTACAAGCCCTTCTCAAAATCGTCGAAGCCGGCCGCACACAATCACCAAATGCGCTGAAGCTTCCTCAATCACCCAAGCCGTCTAGGTGTTGGCAAACACCAAGAATAACAAGAAACTCCTTGGCGATGACGATGACCAAGTGCCACTAAGATGCAATGCAATGATCAAAGCACTTGGATCACTCAAACTCTCACAAGTATGCAACAATAGCAAAGAGAGAGGAGTTGGGGGCTATCTCAAGCAAGCACAATGAGTGAGAATGAATGGAAGGTGCAACAGAGAGCCCTAGGAGCCGGCCAAAACACTTATATAGTAATTTTGCATATGATAATCAATGAGATGTCCAATATTTAGTCATACTATTTTTATTACTCAAAGTATCATTTTGCTATTTAAATAACTATAGACCTGTGACCAATAAATTTGACTATTGCAAAGTGGCATGGAGAATCCTTCTGATGATTTTTTTATTCTTTTAATTCTTTTGTAGCAAAAATAGAAATAATATCTAGCTGTAATTATTTGACTTCTATTGCAAATCGTAATAACTGAACTAAATTGAGCTAATCATAGTATTTTGTAGTAATAAATTTACTAAATCAATGTTTCTATGTAAACTAATTTCTCATATAGTAATCGAAATCAAAGGAAAAAGTAGCATCCTAAAAAATCTTCACATATGCATCAAAAATTTAAAAAATCATTAAGAATCTGTACGAACTTGCTCTGCTACCATTGTGCAAGATCCAGTTGGGAAGAAGATAGAGAGGAAGGAGAAAAATGAGAAAGAAACATCCAACAAGTAGAGAGGAAGGAGAAAAATGAGAAAAAAAAAACCATCCAACTAGTCCTTGTGTTACATCATTTAATCAAGGAGCAGTAGTCAAAATCACATAATATTAGCAGTAATTATTAAATCATGAATAAGGTATAGTTTTTATTCTAGTGAACACCGTATGAGTATTTTCTTACTCTTTCTCTCGGTTTTATATTAGTAGTTATTATATTCACTCCACGAGCAGCTGACACTCTTTATCTAAGTTTTTATTCCCGCGGCTTCCATGAGAATTATTTTATATCAGGAGTACATGAGTAGTAATAAAACAAATCATTTTTATCCCAACGTCACATTTTAATTTTGGCAAATCATATAAGATTAATTTTTTTAATCACTTTATTACTAATAGTATAGTTTTACAATGTAAATAATTCCATCTGATATGTGAGCGATAAATTTGCTTTTGATAATCACCGTCGTGTCTGGCCTGCAATCAAACTACTTCTTTTTATCACTAATAGTATGATTTTGTTATATAAAAAATTCCATACTCGTTTGTGAGCCATAAATTTGCCTGTGATAATCAACGATACGTCCGACATTCAGTCACACTATTTTTTATTACTGATACTATCATTTTATAATGTAAATAATTTCATCTTTTGACCTATGAACGGTAAATTTGATTGTATTAATCATCGGGGTGTCCGGTCTGTGACCAGACTAATTTTTATTACTAATAATATCATTTTGTAAAATAAAACATTTCATCCCAGTAATTTTGGTTGTGATAATCAATGACTGCCCGATATCAAGCACACTATTATTATTACTTAAAGTATCATTTTGCTATGTAAATAATTCTGCCATGACCTGTGAGCGGTAAATTGCTTGTGATAATCACCGGCATATCCATTCCGCGGTTAGACTATTTTTTTTATTACTAATAGTATCATTGAGGACTACAAATAACTCGCTACTGAATTTTGGATGAGGTTTTTTTTATTACTAGTAGTATTATTTGGAAAAATAATTCCAAACAAATCCTTGTGCAGTAAAGCTAGTTGTGCTAATTATCTATGGCGTCCAAACTCTATATGTGGTAACAAATTCATACATGGTACAAAAAGAGGGGAAAATATGTCAACCAAACATATTCATTTTCATTCGTACACGGAAAAATCCATCAAAACATTTACACGCCACTTTTGCTCGCACGTCTCAAAATTCACAACTCGGAAGTTCATCTTGTTTTAGAAAAAGAAAATCAATTGGTAATCTGAAAAACCTACATCTGGAGGCATGAAGAGAATATATATAATGGTTTGAGGAGGGGTGATGTTGCCAGGCTGCATCCGTCACAAATTCAGGAAGCCGCTGTCACGAAGACGAGAAGCCTCGCATATATATATATAGAGAGAGAGAGGGCCATTGGTGCTGTGCTCGAGCCAGGCTGCCGGCGCTAGAGGTCTGCAGCCAGGGTGGGGAGGTGGCCGCTGCAACCGCTACGGGTGTGGAGCTAGCACTCCGAGAAAACATAGGGCGCCAAAGCTACTCCCACAGGGTCGTCGTTGGTGGGGATGACGTGGTCGATGCCGCCGGTGGGGATGACGAGGTCGACGTAGCCAGTGAAGACGACGATGTTGACGCCGCCGGGGAGGTCGAGGAAAGGCTAGAGGAGTGTCACCGCCACTATCGGGTTGTGCCGCTGCCGCTTCATGAGTTCCGGATGGGAGGTTGAGAGGAGAAAAGCAAGAAACAAGACAATATAAATACTACTAGATCACCGAGAGAGAATTTACCTCCCAGATTAAAGGCATAATGAATGTGGTGTTAATGCTACGTAATTAGAAAAGCAATTATGCTATTTCTATGCGCTTTTTTATAGTAGTAAAAGCATCGGTCTTTTATGGTTAAAAAGTTCAGACTATGAAGCTGGCTGCATGATTTTTTGGTTCCGATTAACGGTGCTCCGTCAGGGTGCTATATATATATATATATATATATATATATATATATATATATATATATATATATATATCGATTACATTGAAATAAAATCTCATGACATTATTAATGTATAGCAGATCACATTGAAATAAACATAAATAAAAAGGTCATATATAGCTGATACAATTTTATCGATCACATTCAAATTCAAATAAAAGCTAATATAAATCGGGATAATTATTCCAAATGTGTTCGATGAGATCTTGTTTCAACTGCACATGTGTTTCCTTGTCTTTGATTCTCTTGTGTGCATCGATAAATTCATAGTGACCGAGTACCCCGGCCATGACCAGGTTGCACATTTTGTCCACCGTCATCAAAACGCTCGTCCAGGTCAAGAATTCTTTCATCTTCAACAATCATGTTGTGCATGACCACAAAAGCCTTCATGATCATATGTAGTGTCTCTGGGTACCAAAATCTAGTTGGTTCTCTGACAATTGGGAACCTAGATTGTAGAATCCCAAAAGCTCTCTCGACATCCTTCCTCGCAGACTCTTGGGCTCTTGCAAAGTATTGATTCTTGTTCCCCGAAGAATGACTGATGGATTTCACTAAAGTAGCCCAAGTGGGGTATATACCAACTGCAAGATAATAACCCATTGTATAATCATGTCCATTAGTGGTATATACTTCACCTGTGGAGATGTACCTTCTGACAAGTTGTCAAACAAAGGAGACCGGTCAAGAACATTTATGTCATTATGAGAACTAGGCATTCCAAAGAAGGCATGCCATATCCAAAGGTCACTCGACACAACAACCTCCAAAATGATGGTCGGCTTGTCACAATGACCTTTGTACTGACTTTGTTTTTCATAAGGACAATTCTTCCACGCCCAATGCATACAATCGATTGACCCTGACATTCTAGGGAAACCTCTTTTCTCGCCAAGTCCTGTTGGGGATATTACCTCGGCATATCCCTAGGGACCTTATGGGCCTACCGACCAGAAGACAGCCCAGTTCGTGAGGCCCTGCGACACGCGACCAGCCCGTCGTGCTCGCCAGGGACTCCGAAGAGCCTTGCTCACCAAGGAACATCTTAGTAGATAGGTTCGGATCCCTTACCTTAAGGGACCAATCGTAATCTGTTAGGATATGGAAACTCTAACCCTGCTCCCGGGCTATATAAGGCGAGCAGGGACCCCCTCAAAACATCTCATCTACACCCCGTGTAACCTAATACTTATATCAATCCAACCACCAAAACACAGGACGTAGGGTATTACGGCGATTTGCCGACCTAAACCTATATAAATCGTCGTGTCTACGCTCTTTGTGTTACGCTTGATCGTCGTCGCCACACCTCCGCCTACAATCTACTACCGCAGGGTACCCCCTAGGTAGACTTCGACACATATTTTGTCGACAGTTGGCGTGCCAGGTAGGGGTGCGTGCAATGACTCCCTGGCTCATCAAGCGGTTACTTTCCCCGATTCGATGGTCCTCCCGGCGACCGGCACGATGCTCCATATCAGATCTATATCCTAGACCGTCGGATCTACATCGTGCGTGTCAGACGCGCCGTCACCTGGACACCACCTCGCCATGCTAAAGTATCACCCACGAAAGGTTGTCAGCATTGACGATCTGATCGACGCCATCGACCGTTCCAACGCCGACATCATTGACTGCATAGGTCTCATGCAGACAGCGCGACGCCGGCTCTCTGGCCATCACAGTCGTCGTCCGCGCCGCCACCATACTTCAACAAAGGCGACGGCCGTGACGACCTAGGGCGCTTGCCCTTCTTAGACGATGCCTGGCTCTGCAATCAGGCAGCCATTTTCCACCACCAGGCGCTTCGACTGCTCTTCGACCAGGTCCCGGCGGCACCCGTCGCCAACACGGTCATCATCTCCATGATCCCTAGTGACTCTGACCAGGCAGTGTCTCTTGACGGCATGGCCTCATCCGAGTTCGCCTCCGTCACAAGGATCGAAGCGATCGACTCCTCCGGTTCATCAAGCGACTTCCCGGAATCCCCCCCCCCCCGGGGCTTTGGAGGCATAATTTTAGATCAACCGACCAAATTTCTCGAACCCACAACATGTAACAATCACAATCAAGACATTAGCCAATATGATCTTAGATCTATAGCTTTGACGTGTGTGAGAGTTAAAGCATAAAAAACAATAGATCCAGATGGAATTGAAGCTCAGGCCAATTTGCTGAATGAGATTGGGCAAGATGTTGTTGCAATAAATAAACAATGCATAACAAGACGTGTGTGAGAGCTAAAGCATACAAAGCAATAGATCCAGATGGAATTGAAGCTCAGGCCAATCTGCTGAATGAGATTGAGCAAGATATTGTTGCAATAAATAAACAATGCACATAGCAAACAATATCGGTAACTTAATGAATCTATTAGATTGTCAGTCCAATAGAGCCGATAACTAGCTTGAAACAATGACTCGTGTGAGATTGAAGCAATGCAGCCCCATAAACACATATTCAAACCAATAACTAGCTCATATCGAGCTTGTACGAGTTACACAATACAGTCGTACAAACGGGACATGAACCGAGGCTAGACTTACAAGAAAACAGGAGGTCAATCTAGTCGATGCAGCCCTGTTCGTCGAAGATTCACCGAAATCTACTCTACTACTACTCCTAGGGTTTTGGTCGATGGCCGAAGGGTTGTATTTGATTTGATTGGTTGTCTTCTACCATTCTCTAAGCCTTGCTATTTATAGACCATAGCACATAACCTAATCGGCCATAACACAAGTCCTAGAAATAAGGAAACAAAAGTAACTTGGGCCTCAATCCTCCTCCGTGCCAAAAACCGACGTGCATGCTCTGTTGCAGTTGGCCGAAAAATCCTCTTGCATGATCTCATCGATTAGTTACCTTAGTCGTTTCTTCGGGTCCATCTGAATGACGCTCTTGGAGTCCTATCATGAGTGCCCATATGCATATATCCGGACGCCCCCAAAATATGGTATCAACAGTTATATATCTCGTGTTTGTTTGGATAAAATGTAAAAACAAATAAAAAAGACTATTTTGGTCACTTTGCCGAGTGTTACACTTGGCAAAGACACTTCTTTGCCGAGTGTTATAGTCAATACACTTCGCAAAGTGACCATAATCTGGACATCTGAGAACTTGATTTGTCAAGTGTTAGAGATTTTGCCGAGTGTTTTGGTCAAGACACTCGGCAAAGGATAAGGCTTTATCGAATGTGTTGCATATGACACTCGGCAAAGGACAAAGCTTTGCCGAGTATCCTGCATGTGACACTCGGCAAAGGGCCAGACTTTGTCGAGTGTCCTAGTCAACGACACTCGGCAAAACTAGGACCTTTGCCGAGTGTCTAGTCAAAGCACTCGACAAATCCCTCGTTACCGTACCCGAGCGTCGTGACATATACTTTTCTTTGTCGTGTGATCGACATAAAACACTCCACAATGCGGATTTTGCCGTCAAATTCTTTGGCGAGTGTTTTTGGGCCCACAGAAGCTATGTCAAGTAGTGGATTCTCATGTGCTAGTGCTATGATGTAGTAGTGTTTTATTGTCACTTGAAAACACTAAAAAAAACTTCACTATTTTAGTAGTGCATGTAGCACGTGATTCACGTGCAAGATCTGCTTCCCCTTCTTTAATTGTTCCTCCGCGTTGGTGATAGAAAACAATTGGGAGAGCAATCATCATGGTACCTTTCCTGCCCTCTACTCTATCCTCTTTAGCACACTACTTTTTTCCTACATGCTCACAGCATTCCCACAGTCACCACCAGCATATATTCTTCGCTTCCTCCACGTCCGGGACAGCGAAAACTAAACCCCACAGCCATCAATCATCTCCAGCCACTGATCGACCTTCTCGTATACTCTCCTTTCATCCCATAACAAATCAATTTCTAGTGCTATCTTGAAGTAAAACTTTTTATATTTGACCGAAGCTGTACAAAAGAGTACAAATATTTATAACATCGAATGAGTAAATTATAAAAATATATTTCATGGTGTACTTATAATACTAATTTAATTTTTTAATGTTGGCGTTCTTTTCTACAAATTTAGTTAATTAAAACATTTATCTAGGATGGACAGAGTGGTATATAATAACAACAATAATAATCACATCATGCTCATTATAGATTCGTACTATGGTATATATCTTTATCTCTTTTCGTAAAGCCTGCAAATGCGTTAGCATGTTCCCTGCTCTCCTGAATTCTCTGGATGGCATTTCCGCTGTAAAATCCGGAATTCGTCCCTCACTTTTCGCCCTCCTACACGGTCACCACTGTACTTTTTTTTTTGTGATCGTGACATGTCGTCGCAAAAGTAAACGGGTTCGATTATAGTTGTGTCGTGTGCGTGTCACGCTAGCTGCACCATAATCCCAACAAATAGACAATGGTCGTCTGACTTGAGAGTTCCGACCAGGGTTTACCAAACCGCTGTGGAACCGGTCGGTTACTGCGGTAACCGGCCAAACCGCCCACCACCGGTTCGGTTTCGGTACCGGTTTGAATTCAAATTTCAAATTTGAATTTCAAAAAATGAAAAATTCTGAAAAAATTCTAAAAATAGTTCATGATTTATAGAGTCGAATGGTGTAAAAAATTTTCAAATTGGAGTTCGTTTGCTATTTATTTTGATGTGTTTAAGTTTGAAAAAAAACAAAAAAAAAAAAACCGGCCGGCCCGTTAAGGGCCCATACGGCCCATTTCGTCCAGGCGCCTCATACAAGGCAGGCAGAGGGCGTGGGGGGGGGGGCTATCGGCTCCCACAACCCTATCCGCCCGCTCCCTTCCCCATTCCGCCCGAGCGCCGCGCGTTCCGCCTCCGCGCCTCGGTTACCGAACGACCGGCGGCGGTTACCGAGGGGAACGGGCCAGTAATCGCCCCCGTCGCCAGATCCAACGCCCCCGAGCGGTTACCGACCGGGCGCACGGTAACCGTCCGGGATACGAAGGTAAGCTTTTTTTTGTTTTTTCATTTCCTTGCATTTGTAGTTGTTTTAGTTGTAGGATTTAGTTAGAACAAGCTCTAAGATGTAGGATTGATGGAGTATAGGATGTAGAAAATATTTATTGTAGGATTTAGGTAGGATTTGACTTATGATGTATATAGGAGTTAGGTTTATTTGGTTTAGGATTTAGGATTTGCGGTTGGATTTTCTTTAGGATGTATGTAGAATTTAGGATTTAGGATTTTTTTTATATAGGATTTAGGATTTAGGTAGGATTTAGGTTTTATGTTAGGTTGTTATTTGCGGTATGATTTGATGCATGTGTTCGATTTGTTTGTGTTGTCCATTTGTGCAGGAAGACAATGCCGAAAGACGTGGTATGGGAGCATGGTGAGAATCTTACTCCCGGTTGGAGATGCAATTACTGTCATACACAAAAAGCCGGGGGTGGTGCTTCCCGATTGAAGCAGCATTTGGTTGCGTGCGGGACGGAGGTGATCCACTGCAGCAAGGTGCCCAAAGAAGTCCGGGAGTACTTTCAGCAGGACATCGACAGAACTAGGCAGGCAACTAGTGACCGCTCTTGGCAGAGGGTTGCACGAGAGGCTGCTGCAGCGGAGGGCAACCACCCCCTTGATGATGGTGAATACGAGGCTCAGTTCTAGGCAGCCATTAATCAGTCCAGAGCAGAATATGAGTACCAAGAGGGGGTGCAGCGGAGAGGAGGCGCTTACGAGTGTGGAGGTGGCAGTGGTAGTGGTACTGCTTCGCAGGGGGGCAATCCTTTGCAGAGGATATTTCGGAGGTCTGCTTCACAGAGGCATACCCCTGCGGCGGTGGATGACTACAACTTGGCAGCCGGTACGAGGGGTGGACTGAAGCAGACAAGGATTGATACAGGGTCATAGACGCAGAGGGGAAGGAACGCGAAGGATGCAATTGGGAAAGCTTGGGGAAAGTTTTTCCATACTGCAGGAATCCCCGAGAGACAGGCGGACAATCCGTACTTTGTTAGTGCGGTCAGGGAGACGCAGAAGTGGGGTAAGTACATATACTTGGAGACCTATGTCATTACTTATATTTCTCTATTCTCATGATTCGCTTACAATTGCAGGTGAAGGCATCGCGTCACCCAGTGCAAGGGATATAGATGGGAAGTACCTCGATCAGAACGAGGCGGACTTGCAGAGCTGGTATGCAAAGTTTCAGGACGAGTGGCCCATGTTTGGGGTCACGTTGATGTGTGATTCGTGGACGGGCCTGACAAGAATGAATGTCATCAATTTTTTTGATCTATAGCAATGGCATCATGTGGTTCCACAAGTCAGTTGATGCGACTGGCAGAAACCAAGATTCATCTTATTTGTTGGGGGTACGTCCAAAATATTGTGTCAGTTCACATGCACTATGTTTTCTCGGTTCCACTAAATGTTGTACCTACTTGTGCAGCTGATTCGCAAGGTGGTTGAGGAGATAGGTGCTGAGCATATCGTGCATATCGTCACGGACAACAGCTCCAACTTCAAGAAAGCATGCCAGAGATTGAACGAGGAGTATGAGCATATTGTTTTGACACCTTGCCTTGCACACACCATCAACTTGATGCTGAAGGACATTGGTCAAAGGCCGAAGCATGCAGGTATGATCTCTGTATGCAAGCATATTTCAACTTGGCTACACAACCATGGCCAGTTGAATGCAATGATGAGGGAAGCCATTGGTGGTGAGTTGATCAAATGGAATGCCACTAGGTTTGGGACCAACTACATGTTCATGGAGAGCTTCCATCGGAAGCGTGATCGTTTTATGGAGTGGATGGGATCTCCCGAGTTCTTGCATAGTAGGTGGGGAAAATCCAAGGAAGGACATTATGCTCAAGCAAGATTGTCTAGTATACAGTGGTGGGATGGACTTAAATACATCATCGATTCAGTGGCACCAATTTACAGGTTCCTTCGGTTCGCTGATCAAGATAAGCGACCTAACCTGTGTGAAGTAGTGTACAACTTCCAAGAGTGCAAAAAGGAGATGGATGGAGTATGGAGTATGGCAGATCCGGTTCGAGACTGGATGGAGTATGGAAGATCCAACAAGGCTCCAGTTCTCGACGAAGAAGATGAGAAGAAACGGACATCCCTCTTCCGTCCCGTATTGTGAGGTACGTTGATGTACTTTGTTAGCCACTAACAAACCATACTTTTAATAATATGATTCATTCTTTGTGATGACAGAGACCAAGTGGACCCCGACGATCTTGGGCCCATCAGTGATTGGGCCCGTAGACATGTGGGTGACACGCATCTTGGCAAAAGGAAATACCAGACGGGACCTAGGCAAGAGGACCCCAAAAGCCAGAAACGAAAGGGGAAGCGAGTGCAACAACCTGTCACCAGCGATGCTACGACAGATAATGGCGAGGAGGGTGAGGAAAGTCCACGGTACCAGGAGTCCAATGACAGCAGCTCAGCACATGACAGTGGAGACGGTGATAGTGGTGACGATGACACTGCAACTGCTGGTGGTGGTGGTGGTGGGGCTGGGGGTTCTGCAGTTGGTGGTGGTGGTAGTGGTCTTGGTGATGCTGGTGGACTTCGTTTCACAGGTATCAATTGCTACAGACATTTTTTCTGTCTATGACTATTGACTAGTACTAATTATGGTCGGCTGCAGGCGAGACGGACTTCACACATGCTACTCAAGACCGCGACCATGGGCAGCCGGAATCGCAGAGGAGAGCTTACGACCCGACGGACTGCTACGGCACGCCACAATACTCCTCTTCCTCGTACAGTGATACATCGTACGGTGGTGGTTATACCTACCCCGTTCCTGACATCAGCACGCAGCCGGCCACTAGATGGGTCTACGAATGGCAAGACCCGGATTTCTACAACATGTTAGTGCAGGAATGGGAGATCACAGCTCATTGGACGGGCCAATCATGGATAGACTACAAGGCTCAGCTCCAGACGCGCGGTATCGCTCTAATGTCCACCGCGGAGTATGAGGAGGCATGCCGAAACGGGATCTTCCCTTATATTCTACGTCAGTGACCATGATGTTTGCATGTCTACGACACAAGGTATTTCCATGGACGATTTGTTGTTGCAACGGTGAACTACGTTATTTCCGTCGTGAATTTGTGACTAGTGCATCACTATGATATTTCGATGGGTTGTCCATTTATGTCACACTATTTTCCCCTGAATTGTGTGTTCTATTTACATCATTATGTGCAAAGCTCATGCAAAAAAATGGATTGTTTCAAGCAAAAAAAAAGAGCACCCGGCGATTAGGAGCGGTTACCGACCAAACCGGACGGTAACCGGCCCTAACCGATCGGTTACCGGTCGCCAACCGTTTGAACTGAGCCGTTTAAATTTAAAATCCAAACCGTTCGGTTTGGGACTGGTTTGGGCGGTAACCGACGGTTACCGGCAAACCGCCGGCCACCGGTTGCCGGATGCAAAACGGTAGGGTAACGGTAGGGTAAACCCTGGTTCTGACACAGATCGAGGGATCGATCAGCCATGCATGTGTGCACATGTCCGTATGCCCCTTTACCTCTTTGCCGACCGGGCACATAGCACGGGCCCCGTTGCACGCAACGCAAGCAACCGCATATGCCTACACACGATGCGATATTGCGATACGATACCTATCTGTACATTCACATGCACACACTATATAAACATAGAGAAATATGCAGACTAGATCGACTAAGCTAGCCATAGAGCTCGATCTACACCAATTAGCTATAGCAAATAAACGATGGCCGCCATGGCCGCCGGCGAGAGCAGCGTCAGAAGGGCGTGGGTGGTGGACGTGGAGAAGAAGCTGGACGAGGCGGACGCGTCGAAGGAGGTGTCACGGTGGCAGCGGCACTGCATCTACCGGGTGCCGGCGTGCATCAAGGACCTGAACCGCAAGGCGTTCAAGCCCCAAGTGGTGTCGCTGGGGCCCTTCCACCACCACCACCACCGCCGCGACAGCGAGCTCATGCCCATGGAGGAGCACAAGCAGCGCGCGCTGCGGCACCTGCTCCGGCGCGCCAATCGGCCGCTGGACGAGTTCGCGGCCGCCGTGGAGGACGTCGCGGAGCAGCTGGAGAGCGCGTACCTGGACCTCGGCGCCGACTGGGCCGGCGCCGTCGGGAGGGAGCGGTTCCTGGAGATGATGATCGTCGACGGCTGCTTCCTGCTGGAGGTTATGAAGGCCGCCGAGGAGGACGGCAGGAACGTTAGCGACTACGCGCCCAATGACCCCATCTTTAGCCACCACGGTGTGCTCTACATGGTGCCCTATATTCGCCGCGACATGCTCATGCTCGAGAACCAGCTGCCCCTGCTCCTGCTTGAGAAGCTCGTCGCCGTCGAGACTGGCAAGCCTCCGGTATGTACATTTATAAGTTTATATATGTTACGGAGTACCATCCAGTAGTGCATTTCCTACTTGTTGCATTATGAACAAGCAAGCATGTCGTCATTGTGCATATGGATGATGATGATGCTGAGAAATGCAGAGCGCCGACGTGATCAACAGGATGGTGCTGAGGTTCATGTCGGGGTCTCCGTCGACACGGCTACCGCCGGGCAGCACGCTGGGGCTCCACCCGCTAGACGTGCGCCGCCGGAGCATGCTCTACGGCCCGAAGCAGCCGCCACAGGCGGTGTCACGGGACATCGCGCCGGAGACGACGGACATCATCCGGTCGGCGTTGGAGCTGTACGAGGCCGGGATCCGGTTCAGGAAGACCAATTCCGACAGCCTGCACAACATCCGGTTCCGCGGCGGCGTGCTGAGCATGCCGGCGGTGTCGGTGGACGACTCCACCGAGTACATGTTCCTCAACATGATGGCGTTCGAGCGGCTGCACGTCGGCGCCGGCAACGACGTCACGGCCTACGTCTTCTTCATGGACAACATCATCGACTCCGCCAAGGACGTGGCGCTGCTCAGCACCAGCGGCATCATCCAGAACGCCGTCGGCAGCGACAAGGCGGTGGCGCAGCTGTTCAACAGCATCTCCAAGGACGTCGTGCTCGAGCCGCAGAGCTCGCTGGATGCCGTGCAGCGGGAGGTGAACGCCTACTGCGGGAAGCCATGGAACATGTGGCGCGCCAACCTCATCCACACCTACTTCCGGAGCCCTTGGGCGTTCATGTCCCTCGCCGCCGCCGTCTTCCTCCTCGTCATGACTGTCATGCAGACCGTCTACACCGTGCTGCCGTTCTACCAGCAGGACCAAGGCGGCAGTAGCAGCTCGCCGGCGGCACCGGCTCCATTGTGATCTTGCTGCGCATGCAGCTTAATTTTGTGTTCATCTGCATGCAACCGTGCCGGCCGGCACCGGCCGTGTAAATTGGGGCTTTGTTTGCCTTTAATTTGTTCTGCATGCGCCTCTTTCCATGATTTTCTTTTGAGACGCTCAGTGTCAGTGTTGAATGATGTTTTTAATTCGTATTCTTTGTCTTTTTGAGGTTGTGTTGTGCTTGTTTCAGGATGTTATTAAAACAGGGTTTTTTTGAAATTGGATTGGAAAAAAAAAGGTGCAAAAATACGAAGATATTCCTGCGCCTAGGTAACTATTTGTTCTGGAACCATCACAGATAATTTGTCTGCGTGGCAGTTTATAATAACTTTTTTCGGTCGAATCCCATCCAAATAAATTTCCAACATTTATACAATCACATATGCTAGAATTCAGTTGCATGATATCTCACACGATGGACAAATGTGTTGTGTACCATATTTTGCTGTTCAACTAAAGAAAGCAACAAAGAGAAACATGTTAGAGCAACTCCAATAGTTTGACAATTTTACTTTGACAAAACATAAAATTTGTCAACTCTGAAATAGATATGCCAAAGCAAAAAATATGCAATCTCCAACAGTTCCCCATAATGACTTGGCAAAAACGAAAATTATGGACCAGTGGACCCGCTGCCTAGTGTTCCGCCGTGAAAAAAAAGGAAGGAAAAAAAGCCCGACGCCCACGGTTCTGCCCGTGAAAAAAAAAGAAGAAAAAAAATTGCCTCCCCTTTTCACGGTCGTCAAATTGCCAAGTGCGGGCTCCTATTTATAACTTTGGCAAAAATGTCAAGCTGAAATGTCAAACTGTTGGCCACTAGTTTTTTAGTTTTTGGGGTAAAATTAGATATGCCAAGTCTAAATGTCAAACTGTTCGAGTTGCTCTTAGATGACCAGCAACTGAACCTTTGAAAAAAAATCAGGCGTATAATACTTTTTGAATTACTTTTTCACTAGCCCATGTACTATTGCACGAGATAATTGTTAAAAATTCATGGACAAATTTATTAGGACCTAAGGTAATCAATATTCAGCCTGTTCGTTTGGCTTTTCAGCCGGCTTAAATCCAGCCGGAACAGTGTTTTTCTCTCACAAGAAATCAGCCAGCAGTGAATAATCCTACCGGAACAGTGCATAATCCTGCCAAACGAACAGGTCAATTGTTTATATCTGTTCTTTCTAATAATTTCTTCATATATATTATTGATGAGGACATCCTCCATTATTACCCGTTGGCAAAGACTCAACAAATAATGGGCCAAGTGGCCCAGTTGTAGTCGGGCGGCGACCGTGTGAGCCTCTGAATAATCTCACCTTGCTTAACTTGGGAGGAGAAAGCCACCTTAAAAGGGAGAGTCACCCTTCCCCTATCAGACTAGTCTTGTAGGAAGATTGGGTCTTTTTCCGAGTGGGTGTGCCTAAGAACTGTTGGAGTCCGGGCAACCCAATTTATCGGGCCTCGGCCAACCCTACCTGGGCCGGATGCATCAATTATGACATATAATACTCATATACATATATACATATGCATATTACATGTATCCATATGGAACAAACTTTAGCTATCAATTACTCTTTATATGCTTTTCCAATTCCTATCTATGGTTTTCCTTTGCATCACACCATGTTGTGTGTTTGACATCTCTGTTTGCCTGAAATTAAATCTTATCTTGAGCTATGTTTTTGACATAGACATTGATATAATTATTGATTTATATGTAGATTCATGTAATACACGATCTAAATGGAGGCACACATTATGCATGTAAACCTTAAGTTGTTTTCTACATGTTTACTTTCTTTTATCAATAGTGAAAAGAAAGTAATATGCAAATGTTGAACATTACTTTAGGTTGTTTTCTAAACAATGGTACTTTGGGTAATTTAGATGTAGATTAAAGGAGCTTTAGAATGTTTTTCTAATTTAATAGATGTGGTTATTACATCAGGATAATGTCATGGTGACAATTAGCGGTAATTTTGATGCAAATATGGGGAATTACCTTAGATTGTTTTCAAATGACATAGGTGGGTAATTAATTAGATTAAAGACCAACAAATATTCAAAAGGGGGTAAAAAACCCTAGGAGATGCACCTAGCCTAATAAAAATGTCCTAGCTAAACATGAAAGTGTAGCGGCACAAATAGAGCAATAAGTTAGGCCCATCGGTATCGAAGGCCTTGATAATAGCATATAACTAACAATAAAGTGTAGTCTTAGTAGCATAGCATGATCACATAACAACATTGTTGAGTCTTAGCTTCTTCAACTACTACTACTATACCATTTTGGCTGCTAAGGTGGTGGACCGCCTCTTCTTTGACCTACTTCTATTATTCTAGATCTAGATGTAAGTCTCTAGCTCTATCGAATCCTTGGTTTAACTGAATAACTAAAGAAAATGGGCTCTTTTGTTGTAGGCATCATGGTGAGAAGTGGTGTGTATGTGCGATGGGCTCTAACTCCTTCTTTCGTCACACTAGCTAAGATGCCCTAGCTTGTTTCATTTCATGGTACAAACATGGCGTCACCCTGATCTACTCACAGTGCTTTGACCCTCTAGTGACAGTGCTGGCCAAGGCCATAACCATATTGCATCGCTATAGATACTGCATGTGAGGGTTGAAGGCTCTCTGATTTGGCTCTGCATTCTATTTGCAAAGAAACCGCGGTCGATATCCAACAATGAGCATACACAATTCAATTGCTTTAATGGTGAATGCCTCCTTTGTCACATCCTGCACTTATGGAGCTAGCTCTACCTCTTTCACCCCAGTCCCCGGAGCTCTAGAGACAACCAACATGTCCTTCCCCAAAGCAATGCCTATAGTTAAAAAAAACCACCAATATTGTACTAGTTTGGGGCCAAACCATTAGAGGTGTGTTTGGATTGTACGATTTTTGGAGGGTGTCGTTCCTAAGGAAAGGAAATAGGTGGGTGCGTTTGGAACAAGGGAAATGAGATTTCCGTTCTAGAGGAAAGGAAACGAGATAAGTGCATTTCAGAGGAAAAAAAGCATCCAGTCAAAACCAATGGAAAACATGTTGGCTGGCTTATCATGTTTGCATGCGCTCTTCTCTATTCCTACGATCCAAACAGCTCAGAGTATTTATTCTATATTTTGGAATTATGTAGTTTTTCACTTTTCACTCTACCATATTTCTATATTTTTTCCTTTATTCTGTTTTGCATTCCCGTGTTTCAAATAGACCCTAACAGGTTTACGGCCCAACAATCCTAGCAATGCAAGGCTCTTCCAACCTCTGGCGGCCCAACATCTCCCCTGCAGGGCCACATAACTGAACTGGGCGCTATTTTGCAGAATTCCGTCCAAAAAGGCTGACCAGATCCTGCTTGACCCATTTAATAATAATAGTATAATTTTATCGGGATTAAACAAGTTTGTTAGTTTCGACGGAGCTTTTTTCCGTGGACACGTATCGCGTGTGTGTGGCATGCAGCTGGAGCTTCCTTTCTTAGATCCTCTCGTCTCCATCTCATGCATATGGATTGACAGAGAGAGCAATGATCAAGATACCTCCCCTGCTCTCTAGTCTACTCTCTGACCACGCAAGCAACTTTCTTCGTCCTACATACATGCATGCACCATTTCCGACAACGGCGGCCTTCCTGTGCATATTCCTCGCTTCCTCAATGTTTATTCTGGCCAGCTAATCAATCAGTACACAAATTATTTTATTATTACATTATAATTATAATTCGCATTGGTATATCTTAATCACTTTATTATGTGTAAAACCTCTATAGAAAATTCTAAATGTGGTAGAGTCATTGTTCTCCACCCAGGCATTTAACCAGTTTACACACCATGGAAACGCTATATAGTTATAGCTGTAGAGTATGTATTTTTTATGATATGACAATGTATTAATGAAGAGCGAGTTTCATCTTGTTGAAACTCTTTTGGCACGAATATACCAACTCTTTATGAGTTATTAAATTAAATACATATGAAACTATGGACTGAAACTCTCTATTGATCGAGAGTGGTCATCCGAGTTTTATTTCATTTTATATGACGTGACAGTGTTGGAAAGAACACCATCCATTGAAAGTGGTTTTACTAGTTAGTGAATAGCTGCTAGCCATATGCATTCACATGGCAGTGACCTCTTTTTCATGCACTTGTTGGCACGCACTCGGTAGCATGCAACGCAAGGAACCACATATGCGTCCGTACATTAGTTGCCATTAGCAACGCCGATCGATCTTCGGTACCTCTATATATTCAAGGTTCTTTCGATCTAGTCTATACGTACTAGATTAGTGTCTAACAACGTCTCGATCTGCATGAAGTGAAGATCCTACAAATCTATCTAGCCAGCTAGCTATAGCAATCGATCGAATTCCATGTTTATGCTTACTTATTAGATAGACACACATCATCGATCAGCTACATACGTACGTAGATATATAGATCATTAAATTGATGGTCGATCATATCGGATCATCGTCCCTAATGGGGGCGGCGGGCGGCGGCGGCAGGCGGCCATGGGTGGTGGACGTGGAGAAGAACCTGGGCGAGGCGGACGCGTCGGTGGAGGTGTCGCGGTGGCAGCGGCACTGCATCTACCGCGTGCCGGCGTGCATCAAGGACCTGAATCCCAAGGCGTACAAGCCGCAGGTGGTGTCGCTGGGCCCCTTCCACCACGGCAACGACCCGGAGCTGGTCCCCATGGAGGAGCACAAGAGGCGGGCGCTGCGGCACCTGCTCCGGCGCTCCAAGCGGCCGCTGGAGGACTTCGTGGCGGCCGTGGAGGAGATCGCGGAGCCGCTGGAGAGCGCGTACCTGGACCTCGGCGACGAGTGGCGCGGCGCCGGCGCCGGCGGCGGGAGGGAGCGGTTCCTCGAGGTGATGATAGTCGACGGCTGCTTCCTGCTGGAGGTGATGAGGGCCACCGCCCTCGACTGGAAGAACACGGCCGTGGACTACGCGCCCAATGACCCCATCTTCAGCCACCATGGTGTGCTCTACATGGTGCCCTACATCCGCCGCGACATGCTTATGCTCGAGAACCAGCTGCCCCTCGTCCTCCTCGAGAAGCTCGTCGCCGTCGAGACCGGCAAGCCTACGGTTATATATATATATATATGCTGTTTTTTTTTTGGTGCGATAAATAACAAGAACTAGAACAACGTAACACAAAACATGCATGATGGATGCAGAATGGCGATGCCATCAACAGGATGGTGCTGAGATTCCTGACCCCGACGCCCCGGCTGGCAACCACCGGCGTCGGCATCGGGCTACACGCGCTGGACGTGCACCGCCGGAACATGTTGTACGGGCACTACCAGCACTACCGTTCACCGCACCAGGTGCCGGAGACGGACATAATCCGGTCGGCGGTGGAGCTGTACGAGGCGGGGATCCGGTTCAGGAGGAGCAGCTCGGAGAGCCTGCACGAGATCCGGTTCCGGCACGGCGTGCTGAGCATGCCGGCGGTGACGGTGGACGACTCCACCGAGTACATGTTCCTCAACATGATGGCGTTCGAGCGGCTGCACGTCGGCGCCGGCAACGACGTCACGGCCTACGTCTTCTTCATGGACAACATCATCGACTCCGCCAAGGACGTGGCGCTGCTCAGCTCCAAGGGCATCATCCAGAACGCCGTCGGCAGCGACAAGGCCGTCGCCAAGCTCTTCAACAGCATCTCCAAGGACGTGGTGCTGGAGCCCGAGAGCGCGCTGGACGCCGTGCACCGGGAGGTGAACGCCTACTGCCGGAAGCCGTGGAACATGTGGCGCGCCAACCTCATCCACACCTACTTCAGGAGCCCATGGGCGTTCCTCTCCCTCGCCGCCGCCATCTTCCTGCTCGTCATGACCATCATGCAGACCGTCTACACCGTCATGCAGTTCTACCAGGGCGGAAGCAGCAGTGACGCTGGCTCGTCGACGGCGCCGGCTCCGATGTGATGATCCATCTTTCATCTTTGCAGTGCAGCGTTTTGCTTCCATTCATCCGCATGCATGCGTGCGCCACCGGCCGTGTGTGTACATTGGTGATCTGTTTGAGCTTGTTTTGGGTTGCTTTTCTTGAGGTATTATATTGATCGTGAGTGTTGAAGGCTGTGGATTCCATTTGTTCTTTTTTTTTGGAGGGATTCTGTTGTGTGCCCAGCTGCAACTGAGTTTGTTTTTCTTTTGAATTATTAATGGTTTTCGAATTACAGAAAAGGATGGTATGGCAAACAAAATTCAAAAAGATCAGACTGCAATACTACCTCAGTAGTGATTCTGATGGGACAAAATGTAATAAAAAGAAAAAACCAACACATATATATAGAGAACATCATTTGTAAATTGACCTTTTCTATGTAAGGGCCAACTTCCACACACTATTGACGAGGTGTATGATGTGCTATTGTTCTCCTAAATAAATCATAGACGTGCATCGATGAAGCAAGAAGGTCAACCTCCTATATTCCGATGAATTTCAACTGTTACAAACAAATAACACCAGTATGTATAATGTTAAAGTATTAGTGCTTCATGAATTGGAATATGAAATAAAGAAGAAACCAACAAAACATGGTTATAGATCTTACAAGGTTGTTCTTTGGTTCCCTCCAGTAGAAGCCATGTAGCAGGATTGGGGCCATGTTGCATGCCACTAGAACAAAAATCATGAGAGCATGCTTTCCCACCCACTCCATAGGGGAAAACGGTCTCTTGTAACAATAAACATCCACCTGAAAGTGCACATTTATGTATCATGTCGGTGACATCAGAATCCATGTAGGACAAGATTTTCATCACAGTTGGCATAAATTACAGACCTTCAGTCCAACTGTGATGGATCTATTAGCTAATCTATATATTTTGGCTTTTACTACGGTACTTTGTAATGAATATGGATCATCCATTTATTCCGATCCAACGGTCACGATCATCTATTACCTCGTAGAAGGTAATATTATTTATTGAATTTTTATTTAATAAAAATAGGTTGCCGCCGTCGGCAAAGGAGCAGTCTTTCAACGACGTTAGCGAGGCAGTTCGTGGCGGTGGAGCCTCCCTCGGGCTGCGTCGTCCAGGCGGCAGCACGTACGGAACGTCGAGTGGCGGCGTCAAGCGGCGTACGACGCGTCCAGCAGCGGGGGCGTCCGGCGGTGGAGCCTCCGGATGACTGCGGCGGCGTCGCCGTTGTCCGGCGGTGCCGAGCGGGGCAGTTTGTGGTGGTGGAGCCTCCCTCGGGCTGCGTTGTCTAGGCGGCAGCGCGTACGGAGCATCGAGTGGCGGCGTCAAGGCGACGTACGACGCGTCCAGCAGCAGGGGCGTCCGGCGGCGGAGCCTCCAGATGGTTGCGGCGGCGTCGCCGTGGTCCGGCGGTGCCGAGTGGGGCAGTTCGTGGCGGCGGTGCCTCCCTCGGGCTGCGTCGTCCAGGCGGCAGCGCGTATGGAGCGTCGAGTGGTGGCGTCAAAGCGACGTACGACGCGTCCAGCAGCGGGGCGTCCGGCGGCGGAGCCTCCGGATGGCTGCGGCGTCGTCATTACCGGCCGCATGGTGTTCTATTTTTTGGTTTTTTATTCATTAATTTATTTAGTAAATTATTAAGTTTAAAAAAAATCAACGGTTCAGATTTGATTTAAGATATTACCTCACCGGAGCATTTCCATATATATCTCTCTCACCATGACACTTCATGTGTCTTCAATATATATATGTTTAGCTGAAATCTTAGCTTAAGTAAGTTATTATTGTGCGTGTCTTATTGTACGTACACGTACCCCATGCCATGCATCATGATATCACACATCCAAATTTTCATACTTGCTATATTTTTTTAATTTGCATGTTGAGTTGAAACTTCGTGCTTATAAGTTATAATACTATTTATTAAAAAAAATTAAAAAAATATTTTTTAGAAGTGGAGTAGATTATAGTCTACGGAATTGATTGCTAGATTATCCTACCTTTGTAATAAGAATCTTTAGAATTTATCTTTTGTTCTAAAGTGTCTCATCAGAAATAACATTAAGGCTCCATTGAATGCCTCGAATTAGTCGTAACTTTAAGATATAAAAGAGATTATCAATTGGAGAATGCATTGTTTGATGCATAACATAAGGAAAAATTAGTAACTAATAATAAAAATTTGACCATATGCTTCGTTTACTTCAATTAGTTTGATTTAACTTTTTAACAACATTTCTTCCCATTCGGGTACCTCAACTACTGCAATACTCCAACAAATGAATGACACAACATATAATGTGATTATTTTAGAAATAAAGTTATCGTCACCAACCAGCAAATAGATTCCTGCAAAGAAGAGACCCGCTGTGCCCGTGGTGACGCAGGTGTAGCTCAGACTATACAACGATTTGTTCATGTGGATGCCTGCAAGTTAATCCACAAAAATGTAGATGATAATCCCGTACTACATAGTAAAAGTTTGACAATATAATCTACACCTATTCATAACTACTACATCACACTGAATTACTGAACAAAATATCAGAAGTAACCGTTGACATTCGACTGCTAAAGGCCCAGTACCGAAACATTCAGTAAGCGCACAATACTAACACTTCTGATTTTTTTCGTTAGTGAATCCTATGTGAGAATATTGTTCTATCTTGGGTGTGGAAAGGGGCAACCATACAAACACAATTATTAACAATGGTCATAGCAAAATGCTTGGCTAAGAAATCATTTTATTACCAAACCAGTCAAGTGAGAAGCCAAGAATCAGCAAGCTTAGCGATGGAATTGACCACCCTACTATTCTTTTACCATGCTCCTGCAGTACAAAAAAGAGTAGAAACTGAAAGTTAAATTGAATATATATATATATATATACTCCCTCCATATCATAATTAGATGATGTTTTGGACAAGCTTTGAGTCAAACATTGAGAATATAAATCATCAATAATTTTTAAGTTGTTGAGATTTCAAATATGAAAATTATATGAATAGATTTGTCTTGAAAAATATTTTCATAAAAGTATACAAATATCATTATTCCATAAATATTTTTATAAAAACAAGAGGTCAAAGTTATGTTTGGGAGACCGTGTAGCTGTCCAAAACGTCATCTAATTAGGATACGGAGGGAGTATATATATATAGAGAGAGAGACATTTTGAAAGAACTCCCGGCCCATAGAAAGAACAACAAAAAATTCAGAATGAAGGGACATTTTGAAACAGAACTCTGCCTCTGGGTATATACCTTGAAGTGCACAATGACATGGCCAATCTGGAGGCCAATTAAGCAGGTCACAATTGCCATCAAGGAACTACAAATTGTAAAGACAGTTTAGTACTACACGTACAAGAAGTGATTTTACAAAGAAGCTAGCTAGACAAGTGTAAGGCACTAATTACCTGAGCAGGCCCTCAGGATCAAAGGGGGCTTCACACCATGTTGGAGCATCTGATGGAAGTGGCCCATTCCGAGGAGAGTTGATGCTGCATTGCTATAATTACACAAAAAGTAGATATGGTAGACTGTTAGTTCTCATTTCTCCACAAACTTGAACATTTAAACCAGAGTTTTAGAAATGCCTGGATCAAATAGCAATAGCCAAGGTTCATTCATGGATGTTAACTTCTAGGCCACATATATTTCAGCAACTGAATGTTTTTCATACCGCTGCTTTGACATAAACTGGGTGTGTGTAGAGATGTTGGATTCCAAGAACACGTCGATCGATCATGCTGACGGCATTGCAGCCAGGCCCTGTATCACCACTCACACCACATTTTACCTGGATGCAGCAATATATATAGCTCATAAACAGAACAAAGAACATCCTGAAACAAGTGTGAATTAATTCTACATATATACAATAAAATTATCTAAAATATTTATTTGTCATATTTATTAATGTAATTACCATAAAGTTGTTCAAAGTGGTGTCTGGAGACGTGATAATATATTCCCAGTCTGGCACATACATTCCATACAAAAGCGCCATGTAGGTGACAGTGAGAACCAAACCCACAAACCTTTGCAAAAGAGAAAAGAGTATAACAAACAGTGATGCAATGCAAAGAATGGTAACCAGATTATTATCATCTAACCAACTGGTTATAATTTACTATTATTTCAAGTGTCTTTTGATGTTCTAGCATGCATGCTTACAGCTGATGACGATATCTTCTGATCAAGGCAAGTCCACCGGCTCCATTGTCACTACTAGCACCACTTGGTAGCCATATTTCGCATAGTGCCACTGCAAAGTAGGCTATTGCAATTCTCTACAACAAGTGGACAAATTTAATTTGAAGTTTAGGATCCTTGGTGGATCATGGATCGGAGACATATATGCAACCTTAGTTCCATCTAGTATAATATATGATCTTTTAGAAAAGGAAAAAGGGAAAAAACGATATGCTCAAGCTAGACTCTTAGAATGTGGATGACAAATAGATACAACTAGTGATACCTGAAGTATGCCCATTAAGCGTATCTTGCGAAGATCGACTCCATAACTAAGATCGTGGATTGTGTGAAAGTAGCCACCTTAATTGAAGAGAAAAGATCAAGTTATATTGTTATTTCCAATGTTTTTTTGCTGGATTGATAATGAAGATGCATACATGGTATATTGAACAAATATATCATCGATCCAGATTAAATGATTAATCAATCGAAGGAAGTGATACTTCAAACCACGACAATAATGTTATACCTTGCAGTAGTAGGCCTAGAAGGAAGAGCTTTGAAGCCCTGACCAGAGCCTTCCTGGTTGACATGACTTTGTTTGGCACTCTCTATACAAAATGAGCTAGTTATATTTGGAATCCTTTTTTAACATATATACTACAATAAAAATTTTATTTGTAATTAATTATTATTTGATATTGAACATCATATAATAATATATAGGAAAAATTGCCTCTTTGACACTCAAAGTGACCATCCTTTGCTATTGGACACTGAAAATGGAGCGATTTGCTGGAGAGCACTCTGGTTCTTGGCAAATTTGCTGGTGAACACAGTGCCCAATAAAATACTTTAACAAAATAGATATAAAAACATATAAGTGCCCAAAAATATACTATAATTTTTTTGTGCTCTACGTGATGAGAACTATATAGAAAAATTATTGTTTTGCAATAAAATGATCATTTTGCCCCTCTTCATAAATAGACAAAGTAAACTATAGTTGTTTTTTCTTATATATGTAGGACACTAAAAATCTTAAAAAATCATATAATGTGTACATCACCAAATTATGACTATGCTAAAAATTTTAGCTAAAAATAATAAAGTTTAATACATCAATTAAGCTTGACAAGAGATAAATCTATAACTCATTGATGCTAAATATACAATCATAAACTTTATTATTTTGAGCTAATATTTTTTAGCATAGTCATAATTTAGTGATGTATGTATTCTATGATTTTTCCAAGATTTTTAGTGTTCTAGAAATATATGAAAAATAACTATGGTTAACTTTGTCTATTTGTGAAGAGGGGCAAGATGATCATTTTAGTACAAAACAATATTTTTATTATATAGTTCTCATCATGTAGAGCATAAAAAAATTATAGGGTAGTCACTTTGAGTGTCCAGGAGCCAATTTCCTCTAATATATATGTTTGAATTGGATTGTTGTTCAACTACCTTGTATGCAAAGGCCAATGAGACTCCAACAATGATGAGGAAGAAGGGGAACACAAAATCTGCAAGTGCGACGCCGTCCCACGGAGAGTGGCTGATGACTGGGACGAGGCCACCAACATCGTCCACAAGGATCATAAGCTGTCATCATATTTGCAAGGTAGCCATGCATATATACTGAGAGAATCTTTTGTCAACGAAAGAATATCTAATAAATGAGGATTACAATATTGAAACTGTATTATTTATGTCATGTTTGTATCATTCTCGTTAAGGTAGAGCGTTTGCGCGGGCCGGGGGACCAAGGCCATTGACCCCTTATTACAGCCTGTTTGTTTCCTTGAAAAAATGGGCTGAATTAGAAAATATCTGAGTGCTTCAGGTCAGTCATTGAGCGACGTACTTGGTCCATATATATCTTGTTGATCTGTTTACGTGTGTGGATAGATGTATTGTTATTCGTTTTTTTTTGGGGGGGGGGGGGGGGGGGGGGGGGGGGGGGGGACAGAGATTTTTGTATCACATCACACGTTGTTGATGATCACTCGAACGTGGCTTGAGCTACACAGGTTGATCGTTTAGCCAGGAACTGCGCATGCCTGCCCACAACGTACGCCACAAAAGACTAGGAGACACTACCCGACGACGCAAGGCCATGTACATATTTCGTAGACGTGTTGACGAGAGAGAACCACGTGCATGCATGCCCCAATAAGCCAAAGAGAGATCAACAAGCTACTCCTCACCACAATTTCTAGCTAGTTCACAACACATTGCATGATGCCTAAATTAAATAGCTAGTCTAGTTAATTGTTAGCTAATACAGCATCGTTTTAACTAGCAATAATTTCACTAGTTAAACTGAACCAGATAATAGCAGCTCAGCAGGCCGGCCATGCATATATAGCCTTTGAGCCTGTTATTAGCCCCCTGTTACCTGCGTAGCTGCCGGCCAGGGATCGAGGCTGTCTTGTCTTTGATTGCAATAAGCAGCCAAAACTAATTTACACGCAAGCATGTCTGCAAATATATGTTTGTGTATGTCACTCAGTGTTCTTTTTGTGATGGAGAGTAAGCCGCGCGCGCCGGCACTCACCGCTGCAGGTTCCTTATCCATCTCGCTGGGCCTAGAGCTAGCTAGCTATTCGTCGTCTCTGACCTGCTTCGTCCTCTCCGCGACGATCCATACCAATACGTACATCCATGGCGACTATTTATCAGTGTTGTGTGAGCGCGTATGGTAGACACCCTCCAACTCGGTTGCAGACGCTCGATTTTAGGGATATGGTGTACACGCACGCGTTCATAAAGGTGAGTGTGCGCTCGTGTACGTGAGCGTAAGTCTAACGAGATCTCATAAAAAAATATACGTATATTTTTTTGTGAGATTCAGTTATAGACTTATGCTCACATGCACGAACGAGTAGGAATAGGAACGCATAGAGTGCATAGATCAAACTCACCACGACGGTGATGCCTCTGAAGACATCCAACGAGGCCAAGCGCTGCCCCCTCGGCGGCCTTTGTGTCGCCGTCGTCGGCGTGCTCCGCCAGGCGCCGCCGCCAGCCTCGATGTCTCGGCTGCCCCCCTCGCTGTCATTTGCTGGATTCGTTGCCGAGCCGCCGCCGTTGACGCCAGTGGGGAAGTCGACGGTCTTCGCCGCCGCCGCTGCCATGGACGCTCAAGCTTATAGCTAGCGCGAGCAATGCACTCGCCGCGGAATCGCAGTTGACTAGTTAATACTACGTACTGCGAGGGGCGAGCAGAGCAGCAGCTCACACCTGTGCCCGTATTTATGCAGTCCCACACCCGGCAGTACGTGTTAGCAGCCTGCCGATAGGTGTGAAAGTGACGTGGATAATCTTCTGCTCCGATTCATTCTGAATCTGAATTTTAAGGATATGAAGAAGTATTTTTTATATTCGTGCGGATACCAATAATCAAAATCTGACTATATGCGGATGTGGTATAGGATATGAGATTGACACGAAATCCGGTGGATATGAATTATCTAATGATTGAATATGGATTATCCAGTGTTTCTAATAGGATAATCTGAATATTTTAAGGAGTCCAGATGCAAGAGAGTACAAGTCAGCTTAACTCGTGACACTAGCATTATTACTTTATATTATATACGCATAGTTATTAATTTATTTTTATTGTTATGTAAGAATAATAAATGACATCTAATGAAATGTTTCTCATTATAAAAAAAACAACATGTGAGCACATATTGTCCGATTTTGAAAAATCCCCTTCCGCTTCGAAATCGGTCTGAATCCATACCATTTTTTACATTAAAAAATTTTGTTTTTTATCTGAAACCGTATAATAAATGACATCTAATGAAATGTTTCTCATTATAAAAAAACAACATGTGAGCACATATTGTCCGATTTTGAAAAATCCCCTTCCGCTTCGAAATCGGTCTGAATCCATACCATTTTCTACATTAAAAAATTTTATTTTTTATCTAAAACCGTATAATATCCGACCCGCTCCGAATTTAATTAAAAAATAGGATTAGGATAAGGAGAAACTTCCGATTCGATCCATTTTTATCCCTAGCTGCAGGCAGCCTCTCTCCTCTCTCCTCTCCTACACTGGCACGGTGACGTCATCTGCAAAATAAACCCGTGACGTACACGGCCATCACCAGCTAATATACTGTCAAGCTGACGACGACGGTTTCCACATTGCACAAAGGGTTCCATGAAAAACTAAGGGTGGGCCACACTGGCCAAATTTAGTGAAGGATGTATTTAAGTTCCTTTTGTATATTGTATATGATGACAGGCATCATAGCAGTTACTGCACGAATGTACATATGCACAGTGGTACAATGCATACATCTCAATACCTTGGACCCGCGATTGTAAATCTTTGGCATCCAAATTTTAGGAGTAACTCAGTCTATCTCACATAAGCTGTTTATTTTTTAATATATATACTCTCTCTCCATTTAAAATTGTAAGGCGTTCTAGTTTTTTAGATAAATAGATTTTTCTATGCACCTAAATATACATTACACCTATATAGATACATAGCGATAGTTATGTGTACTATTGGGGATTTAACGTCGCTAGAAGAACAGCCACGAAACTTGATGTTGAACAACAACTACCTTTTATATCAAAGTTTTATTGCAGGACAAAAATGCAAAGATAATATTTTAACTTCGCTTGAGAGTAACAAAAATACAGAAGAGAACATGAAGTCTAAAAGAAATCCACAACCAACAAGCAAAGTCCAGAAAGGCTAGAGCGAAGCTAATTAAAGTATGAGAACTAAGGATTGCACATGAGCAAAGTTGATCTAGAATTGAAAAGAATCCCAGAAGAGTGAATCATAGAGGATGAAATGACCACTTTGCCCTTTTAGTTTAAAAGGGTTGTATCAATTAGGAGAGGGGTATAATTGTCATTTGTATACATTGTACGAAGGTTAGGATCTCTATAAATACTCCCTCTAACATGTACAGTACAAACAGAAGAAAAGAATACAATTTTGTGTTTGTGTTCAAATTTGATGTTTGAGTGATTAATTTGCCCAACATCTGGCGCCCACCATTTGTGTGTACTAGAAAACTCATAACCACAAGAATGCAATGTCGGGACTAAGAAATATAATGCTAACTGGCAGAATAGAAGATGAACCTCTGACAACAGGCCATGATCAAGGCATCAAAAAAGAAACACCACAAGATCAAAACTCATCAAAAGAAAGCGAAATCAAAGAACAAAGACTCAAAGAATTGCAAGATCAATTACAAACTAAGCAAAAAGAACTTGAAGAATGCTGAGCAAGAGGAAGAGAAAAAACTCTGAAACAAAAGATTGAAGAAGCCAAAGCGACCATTTGTCACCTCAATGAAAAATCCAAAGTGTCTACCACGAAGTCATACATGTAGACGGCCCAAATTTAGCAGCCAAAACTTCGTAGGAAAGAAACTCTCAAAGATCATTTATCTAAGTTGACCCAAGCTCTCCTTGTCAACAAACCTATAACTAGCTCAAAGGCATTTGGGATACAAGTTCAATATGCTTCCAATATTAGATGGTCAATCTAACCCAAGACAATTTTTGAAGTAGCAGTAATTTTTGGGGTAGACGACGAAATCATATTGGCAAAATCACTAGTAATGATGGCAAAGGACCAACTCAGCAATGGTACTCCTCGCTACGTCAAAATCAATGCAATCTTGGGACCAACTCAAAAAAATCTCCCGATTGACTTTCAAGACTTCCAACCAAGTGGATTCACAACCGCAAATTTGTTTAGCTGCATATAGAAAATCAAAGAACCCTTAAGTCAATACTTTCAAAGTTTTATTCAAATCAAAGCTCGAGTACCAAATGTCCCAGTCGATGTAGTAATCATAGCAGCAGTCAAGGGGCTTCACATGGGTCAATGTGCAACTCACTATGCTCGAGAACCATAGAGAATAGTATCAGAACTATCTAAAGTCATGCAAATATTCTATATATCAGTTGATGATCACAGAAAAAGGGTAGAATAAGAAAGCAACTCTAGAGCTCAAATCAAACCCAATAACAATTTTAACCCACCAAAAATGAACTTTAAGCGAAGACCAACCTATCATTATCATCAGATCAATCAAATTGAAAATGAAAACACAACAGCTGTTGAAGGAAACTTTCCACGACGAAACCAATTCATGAAAAAAACATTTGATAGTGTTTCAATTCAAAAGGACCACCAAGAGGAGGAAGTGGTGGCAGAAGAAAACCTTTGGGACTGTTGACGGTGGTTAACTTGAACATTTAAAATAATTATAAACATGATAAATGGATCAACCACATGGAAAATATAGAAGTATAGTGTTTTATCTAACAAATTTCATGGGTTTTGGTATTTTATTATTTTTTAGGGACTATTCCAGAAAAGCGTAATAAGGGAATCAAATCATAATAAATATTGGAATAAATCCGCGATGGGATATTTTCCAAAATACTTAAGAAGAATCTAGAAGACACCGGAGCAAAGCGACCACGTGGCGCCGTCAGGTGGGGCCGGCCTAGCCGGCCGGCCACCCCCTGGGCCCACTTTCTATAGCCTTCTGGAGTATTCCTCCACCGCCTTCGAGGATTAATCTGAGCCCTACCTTAAGTCAGTTTGATCCAACGACCGTCGTGCATCCCACCGGGCTATAAATAGGGCCATGTACCCCCCTAGGAGGCAGCTGATCTAGGTCAAGTCAGATCCAGTTCAAGATTAGAATAGATCATGGGGTTTCCAAAGATTAGATTAGAGCTCTAGTTCTCCAAGTAATTAGGCTAGCTAGCAAGGTTCAAGTGGAGTTGGGCGATATGCTGGGATTTCAGATTGGTTTGTCTGGAGATCGGTAATTTATCTTGTATCTCATTATGACTTTATTATACTTTATTATATTACTACTTATTGAGTGCTTAGTTTATTCTAGTTGGATACTCGATATACTTATGATTGGTGATGATTATTGTTATATGATCGTAAAGAGCCTAATTCAATTCTCGAGTGGGTTAGGTGGTATGTATTATGCAAGCATGGTGCTTGGATATTATATGTACCTACGGATGTCTCCTGATGTGTTGTGCCATGTGGTAGTTCGCGTAGGTCACTATTATAGCTGCGTTGATTCCTCTATAGTCCACCCTTTGCACATAGGCCTCCCAGAGCGCGATCGCGACGGAGGTGACGGTTCTGTCTTAATAGCCTCCTTAGTTGATGCCCCTTATGATGTTTTCTAAGTTAGTTATGCTATAGATGAGAGTATGTAGTTAGGGTGTTCTTAGTTCCTTTTTATTTGGTAATCACTTAGGGGTTTTTTACTCTAGCTGAATCTCGAGGTGCCTGACTATATTATTAGTGAGTCTCTATTTTCTATCTCTGGAATACCATTTATCTTATACTTTTATTATCATATTTATTTATCTTGACATGACTTACCCCTGCTAAAGCATTTGAGATGTTGGTTTATCTTAGGTTTGCACATTTATAGTCAAAGCCATATGCATATATTACTTTTTATTCATGTTTAATTCATGCAATTAGTTGAAAGTTTTCCTTTTGGCATAAACAAATCAACGATACTCGGAAATCTCACCGAGTGAAATGCTACAATAGGAGAATTATCTGTGCGCTTGCGGATATATTCTATAGAAGTATTTTAAGAACTGTCAAGTGTAGATTATTTCAACATTTTCTGATATCATGCTAGGGATGACAACTTAGTGTATAGTGATGTTAGGAGGTGTCTCCAACATTTCTTGCGTCTTGCTAAGGATGGAGATTTATCTCTATTTTTAGTGTGACGCTACAAAATGTCAACAAGGACCCAAAAACATGTTTTACAGTGTTCACTGCAAAGGGGTTGCACACACATCCAAAATGTGTCCAAAAGTAAATAAAAATATCTAAGAGGTCTAAGAAGAAAATAGAATCACAACCCAAGGCTATCAATCATGTCATATAAGAACATACAAATCAAGCATGCTAACCAACCCATTATGGCCATCCACAAGCAATGCTTATAGGACCACCCCCTCTTTACAATTATGAGCCAATTACAATGTATCATCCAATGAAAAGTCAATGGAGACAAACAAAGCCTCAAAAATCCAATACTCCATCAATACAACCAAAAGCTTCGGCCGCAAACAATAGCCATCAAAATAATCAATCCAAGCAAATAAATAATTCCCCCACAACATCAGTGGTCAATACCAATGCAATTATCCCAAGTAGAGGAAGAATTTTAACAATTATAGGTGGCAACAGTATGGAGCATGAAACCAACATTCAAAGAAGAAATTACTTCTGAAGAGTAAACTCAATCTCAATCTCAATGGAAAGACCTTACAAGAAAACAAGATGGTCCCACCTACCGATCACATTTTCTGAAGAGGGTCTCAAACTAAAAGGCTGCCCACTCATGGATGCGATGGTAATTGAAGCATATACATTGATGGATGTGCTATTTCAAAATCTTAGATGACGGAGGAAGCTCCATAGACATCTTTTTTGCATCAACTATAGAGGCCATGGAAATTGACCACAAAGTATTGGGAAGAGGAGACAACCCATTATATGCTTTGAAAGAAAATTAAAGAATCCACTCAAGTGGAAGAATAGTTCTCCCAATATCATTTGGAACAATAAGCAATGCAAGAACAGAGCAAATAACTTTTGATGTAGTAGAAATGCACTACCCATACAATACCCACATGGGAAGAGAAATGCTAAATGCATTTGAAGCAATCATAAGCTACCCATACTTATATATGAAAACAACAACCATAAATGGTGTAATCATAGTTTATGGTGATCAAACAAAGGCTAACAAAATTGAAAAATAATTAACTCTAGCCCAAAAGAATGTCCATGTATTAACCATCTATGAAGAACAAGGTGAGAAAGAAGAAACGAAAAATGTGAAGCCGCAAAAAAAAGCACAATCATGAGAAGAAACTAAGAAATGATGACTCGACCCACTAGTTCCGGAAAAACATGTGATCATTGAAACAAAGTTATCTCAAGAAGAGGAAATCAAGCTCATGAAATTTCTGCAAAGCAATAAATACATCTTCACTTGGTCATCCCAACATTTGGCAGGAGTCACCAGAGATTTAGTTGAGCACAAATTAGACATTGATCCAACATTCAAGCCAAAAAATAAAAAGTTAAGAAAGTTAGCAGAATACAGAGTTCAAGCCGTGTTGACACCGTTTTTTGGCACGTGTCAATATAATCTAAGGATTGTGCCGATCGGCAAGAGGCTGGTTGTTGTTCCTTATCGGCATCGGGATATTATCGGTCAGACTGCCGATAGAGGCAAGAATGTTGCTGATGAAGACAGACTTGTTGCCGATGGAGGCAGAAGGACTTGATAAAGGCAAAGGTCAGCTTGCCGATGAGAACTCAGTGCCGATGAAAGCTGAAGGTTGTTGCTGATAAGTGGTAGTGTTGCCGATGAAAGATGACATGGCTAGCGTGAGCACACGCCCACACCTTCCGATCAAGAGCATGCAAAAGCTTGATAGCCATCTCATGATCATCATAAGGCAAGTTGGCTCGATTAGCACGCATCTTGTTGACGATAGATTGGAAGTGAGTGAACATCCCGTCAACAGATTCCTCGGCCAACTGAACGAAGTTCTCGTACTCCCTACGATACGTGTCGAAGAGTCTGGACTTGATCTGAGGGTTGCCCTCATGATATCGCACAAGTGTTTGCCAGATCTCTCGTGCCGTAGTGAGACTCAAAACCCGCTCAAACTCAGGAAGAGACAAACTCGAGAAGAGGATGCTACGGGCTCTTGCGTTCGACGCATGTTGCGTGATTTGAAGCTCATTGATCCGAGCACCAAGAACCACATAGTTCGCATTCTCACAAATCTCCCAAATTTTTGAATCAAGCCCTTGAAGGTAAGCGGACATGCGCACCTTCCAATAGGCGAAATTCGTTCCATCGAAAAATGGAGGTTTGCCAACACCTCTCTCCATGTAGCCTTCGCGGATCAAGAACTGTGTAAGGTGGAATGATCCTTAACCGGCTCTGATACCAATTGAAGGACCGAGAAGGACGACCAGAGGGGGGTGAATGGGAGCCAAATAAAATTCAACTCAGAGACTTGGCCCTTGTCCCAAAATCACGCCCAAAACTTGACCATGGAAGAACCGACTCGCACATGACCTAACAAGTAGGTGGACACCTTAGGAAGACCCCTAAAGGTGCAGCGGGGCGGTTGGAGAAGATGGAGAACGATCGAAGCCACGAACTCGAAACCGATACACCGAGAGAGGTACTCTCAACCCCTAGAGAGGAGAGGCAAGAGCACACCCAAAAATACTTATGATAACTGGTCTCAAAAGTACCTAATCATGTTCCTTACGTGAATACGAATCCAACACAACAAACGAAACTTGATTCAGAGTCCGGACGAGGGAGAAACGAGCTTAGGACTACTTGTCAGGACCACATGACCATGCAGAGTGGTCCGACGGTATGGTCCTAAGCACCTCAGGACCACTTGCTATGGTCCGGAGCTATGGTCCGGAGGGTGGTCCGAAGGGTGGTCCGACGGAAAAATCAGCCAACACAGTACGCACCCGAGCTCGGGACAAGTGGTCCAACGGTACCACAGGACCAATGGAAGTGGTCCGGTGGTATGGTCCAGAGCTAGGGGTTGTTCTGCTATCTTTTGGCAAGACCACCGGACCAATGGCCTATGGTCCGGAGCCTGTCCAAAGTGGTCCGGAGGGTGGTCCGGAGCTCACGAACAGAGCGCAGAAAACCCACGAAAACCGATTTCACTCCGCCAAATCTTCTCAAAACTCAACCAAATGAACTCCAACTGCAACCAAACTTTGTAGGCATGATCCTTGTACATTTGGGGAGCTATCCGGAAGAAATCATCGCTCAATTTGTCTTAGAGCAACGGGAGGAGAAGAGATTTGGGGAAAAGCTCAAGAACGAAGAACACCGCAAAGAAATCGCCCGATCTACGTACTCGTGAGGTTTGAGGAGAAACCCTTTGGTGCAAAGATGCTCCTCACGATTATGAACAACTTGGTTCAAACGGTTTTGCAAGAACTACTCCATAGAGAAAAATCTCAACTCGGGATCAAAGGAGAGCAAAAAAAGCAAAACGCGAAGAACACAAGCAAACCGGAGACTCGATCACGAAATCAAAGTCACCATGGCTTACGGAGGGTAAGGACTCCGATTCCCACCGAAAACAAAGTGCAAATCCTTACAAAGGTTGGAGAGATCAACTTAGGGACCTCATGAACTAGATAGAGGTTAGAGAGAGAGATGGGGCAAATGAAAGGTGTTCAAGAGGTGGGATGAGGGATACCCCTTCACCCCCTATTTAACAGGCTTTGGCTATTTCCCAAAGACCCCCCTAGATATATGAGTGAACTACCTAGCCTAAGCATTGCAGTCCAAGCTCCAGAAAATATCTCCCGCATTTGAATGGACGGCCCCGCTTCCTGCCAGGAGTTGTCGTCGCCTCGACGCAACCTCCAGGATTCCGCCACGTGCCATCCCCGCTTCCTCGGAAGCTCCACCTAGGTTTTGAGGCCCAAACCCAGGAAACCCGCCACCAGTAGCTTGGGCTCAACTACCGAACCCCGAGTTTTGAGGCCCAAACTCAGAAACCGTCCTCCGATGGTTTTGAGGCCCAAACCACTCGACTCGAGCCACCTTGTCCTCGCCCGGTCGGACTTCGAGTCCCATGAGCCTCCGCTCGACCCGCTCGCCCGTCGTCTCGACCCGCTTGCCCGTCGGCTTGCCTGCATGTCTTCTCACACTCACCAGTGCTAAGTACTAGCCACCACAGCTAGTCCGCCGGCGCCCATGGTCCCTTAGTCCGAACCCCTCTTCCGTCCTTCACCGCTCTCAGTCCATCGGCACGGCAAGCCTGTACTCGACCTTCTCCACGCCATTGACCACTGTCACTAGGCATAGCACCTGCACACCACAAGCCAATGGACAGGCACACATTTGCTTTCGCAAAGGTTCGAAGTAAGCCACTCAAACTGAAACACTCAGGTGTTGAGCAATCACTCATCACAAAACTGAACAACATGGGTACTTATCCACCATATGTTCACAGCAGGGCGGATTGCTCTTGGAGGAGAACCGACACGCAAACATGAAGACCACGCCATTGTCTGTTTCGAGCCGATGCCTCTACAAGATGATGAACTTTGACCTACCCTCAACATGGTATGTGATTTTCTTGAGCACAATGAGAGGGTCCGTATCATGGAATCTCATCTCTCGCCTCTGGGTCTGGGTTTGATCCGTCTGAGAATAGTAGTACAAAGGGATCAGTTAGTGTCGAACTCCCCTTACAATTTGAGTCAGAATCATATAGTCAGGGTGATCAAGCACGATGAAGGGGTCAATGCTAGGTCTTGTACGTACATCAGAGTCTGTTTGTTGATGTTTTTGGCCTTTCTGCTTGACTTCCAGAAGTATCTTTATATCAGGGCTGTTGTGGCTCCTTTTGGTAGATTGCTTGAATGGTACTAGGACAACAATAAATCCAGAATCATTGTTCAAGCTTTAGTCCTAAGCCCAGACAGAATACCGAGAAGCTTGGTGATTTCGAGGGGCACTATGATTGGTGGTATGGCGAGATCATGGTCAGTCCCAGTCTATATTCTCAATGGACATTTTCCTGATGCTTTCCCTGCTGATGAGGACCCTATCCCCTTTGATGGGGAACCCCATCCTGAGCATGGTCTAGTGGTCTTGGGGGCCACTGAAGGAATACGAGGTTGCTACGCTAGCCGGAAAACAAAACTTTTCGACCTCATAAACCAGGATCTACTGCTAGTTGTAGATTACGGGATTACCACTAGACGCGCAGGTGCAGCGGAAGATGACTTGATGTAGTCGTGCACGTCGCAGCAGGCAGTGCAGTTGCGTGGTCGTCCGTCTCAACGTCCCCTTCGCGCGGTTCGTCCTTGTGCTCCAGATGCAGCACCTCCGAGGAATCCCACACGTGCAGGGAGGAAGCGTTGCGCCTCCGAACTGCTAGGTCCGCGAGGAGCAAAAGGCGCGAGCGTGGGGAGGCGACGGCAGCTGCCAAAAGGCGTGGATCCATCTTGCCCCGCGCCCACCCCTTGCTTATATAGGCGTCCTAACGAGCTCCCACTGTGGAGGCCCATTAGAAACCCTAAACCTAGTCTAATTCGGGTCCAACCCGAATTAGGCTTCCAGCCCCTTAAGCGTGCGACCCTATGGGCTCACGCATACACAGACATGGCCCAAGTACTCTTACTCGACCAATAGTTGATAGCGGCCTCTAGCAAGGCATGTCAACTCCTATGCATACGCTATGATCATATCAGACGAACCACTATGACCATGTACAAGTTATTCCCTTCGCCACTCGATATATGGTTCAACTCGTGGGTTAACACTTAACCCAAGCACGGCCATGCATTTGTTGATCCAATCACATGAGTGATCCAGTGATATCTCTCTCACGAAGAGAGGGGAAAATCCCATCTTGATTGTCTATGTCTCATAGCATGTTTCCCGACCACCCAAGGACCACCTTTATAACTACCCAATTACGGAGTAGCGTTTGATAGTCTCTAAGTAGATCGTTTCACATCTTGAGTACATACCACAAACTCAGGTCTAAGGACATAACGTACATGACATGAATAGAGACTTTCTCTTGTTGGGTCAGTCCAGCCTACATGTCTCACATGTGCCCACATTATTAGTTTGACATCTCCATGTCTATGACTTGTGAAACATAGCCATCAACTAATACATGTGCTGGTCTAATATTCAAGTGTGCTCTTACAAGAATGCCGACCAGGGACAACTTTTAGAATAACCATTCAGGTAATTGAGTTCCACAAACAATTCACATAATCGTCAATCAATACCAGTTGTCTATAATGGATATTCTCAAAACACTATATTAATCATGGATACAATCGGAATATAATCATCTACATGATTAGCTCTAGGGCATATTCCCAACAGCCAACCCACTGGAGCCAAAATGGCAGAACAAGCAGCAAGGAGTTGCACCAAACCTGGGTTTCTTTGGGGGGAATCCACATCCCAACCACCAGCAACAGCAACAACAACATGTTTCAGCAGGCTCCTGATCACCAGCATCATGGCCATCAGCACCATGAGCAGCCCAATGACGTGGAGATGGATGAAGCAGATGACGAATGGTCAGCCTGGAACCCTACAATGTTTGCAGCTGACAATGGCATCCAAGTTCCGCAGCACCCTCAGTTTCCCCAGCACCAGATGGACCTGGACTTATCAGGATCATCGATGAGGTACCTGCGAGCAAATGGTCTTGATATCTCCATTCACCAAATTCTTCCGAAATTGGAGTTGGACTCGGACAGTTCTTCCTCTAGTGATGCTAGCTCCAGCCCAACAGAGGGCAGATCAAGGTTTGTTGCTCTACAGGCACGATGTGCCAATCTTCTGATTTACAACAGGAATGCTTTACCTATTGGGACTCCCTTTGAGGTTCAGTCATCTTCTTTTAGACCCCTTATGATCAACAGTGAAGCTCTTCAGTCTACAAGAAATCAAGCTCTTCAGACCGTAAGCAATCAACATCTAAATGTTGTTAACATGGCCTCTCTTAGTACTAGACTAGAGATTGTACCCTGGAAATCGATCCTGCCTGCTCTGGCTCTTCAGTTTTTCCCTCAATTCTTGGAGAATAGAAGGATAGCTTGTGCCTAGCAGCATGCCTCACCTACCATACTTTTGCTAGGCCCAACTAATTCTGGCCCAACTGGGTTTGAATTTCCAACGGTGCAGATACAGCACAACCCACAACCAACTCCTCAACAGATGCAGACCACTCAAAGGGATAGTGCCAATCTGATGGAGCTCTAGGATACAACTAAAAGTCCCACCTTGACACCACCGGCCAGGGCAAGAAGCTTGCCATGTGGTCATACTGTCGCCAGATCTAGGACTGTTTTGTCCTCACCTAAGACTACTAGCAATGATGCAACCCCAATGGTTAGCAGTGTGGTAAGGCGAAGCACCCGGCTCAGCGACAAAGATGGCTTCCATGAAGTCAGGCTCATGGGCAACCCAAGCAAGAAGCGCAAGACATGCCCTGTCATCCTGGTGGAGCCCTCAGGTCAGACTGGACCCATCCCCATGCCGTCAGCAGCCTCAAGTGTTGCCAATGAAGATTAAGCTTAGTTCTGTATCTTTGTTTCAGGGGGCCTTTTGTCTTTGGCCTTACCCTGGCTTGTCGTACTTTGTTATTGTTCTCTTGGTCAGTTGGTTGACACTCTTGTTTTACGGTTGTCCTGTGCTGTGTTGTTACTGAGACATTAGTCTTTCCTTTCAAGTCCTTATTTTGGTTGGGTCTCATTCTGTTGGACCTCCGTTTTCAGTTACCCTGCTCTTGCTGGTCAAAGCAGTTCTCTTTATGCTTTTACTTGGGTTTATTAATGAATACACGTAACTGGACGATACTCTGTTGGAATATTAGGGGAATCAATGTGTCGGAAAAATGGGATGTTGTTCGAAACAAAATAGATGAAAGTGTTTGTTCAATTGTCTGCTTACAACAATCAAAGAAGGAATCCTTTGGTATTTCCTTTATCAGGAATTTTGCCCCTCGATGCTTTCACCAGTTTCATTCTATCGCTTCAGTAGGAGCCTCCGGGAGTATTCTTTTATTGTGGAATGGGGCCTCCTTTTCTGGTGTAGTTTCAGATAAGCAAACCTTTGGGATCACCATGTCCTTTACCTCTCGACACACCAATGAGATGTGGAAGCTGACCACAGTCTATGGTCCCTACCATGATCCAGAACGCACAAATTTCATCAACTAGTTCCGTAGTCATGATATACAGCAGGATGAAAACTGGATTTTTCTTGGTGATTTCAATTTTTATCGCTCTTTAAGCAATTGTAATAGATCTGGTGGCAACCTTGCAGACCCCCTTACCTTCAATGAAGCTATTGGCCACCTTGGTCTGGTTGAATTACCCTTGAAGGGTCGTGCTTTCACTTGGAGAAACATGCAAGCCAACCCTCTTCTTGAACAGCTTGACTGTTTTTTCACGTTAGTTAACTAGACCACTGACTTTCTCAATACTGAAGTGTTACCTTTGGCCAAAATCACTTCTGACCATATTCCATGTAAAGTAGTGATTAGTACCAAAATGCCAAGAGCAAGTATTTTCATATTTGAAAAATTTTGGACTGAACAGAATGATTTTTTGGATACCGTCCTTAATGCTTGGTCTTCTATGCCTGTTAGCACGGATGCAGCTAGGTCCATCTCGGCTAAATTTAAATCCCTCAGGGCCAGTTTAAAAGCTTGGAGTAAGCATCTGTCCAATCTGAACATGCTCATTAGCAACTGCAATCGAGTCATTTGCTTCCTTGATGAAGTTGAAGATGTTCGTGGACTCTTTAATCCAAAAGCGAATTTGAGGACCATTGTCAGGAGACAGTTGCAAACATGGCTCAGGTATAAAACAATCTACTAGAAGAAGAGATACACAGTTAATAGAATCAAGTTCGGTGATGAATGCACAAAGTTTTTCCATGCAATGGCCACCACTTCTTTCAGGAGAAACGCAATTGCTCAGATTCTAAATGATCAGAACATCCCCATAACTTATCACGAGGGTAAAGCTAGGCTCCTTTGGAGCTCTTTCAAGAATAGAATGGGCACCACCTCAGATCCAAGCATGATTTTTGACTTAGCTAGTCTTATTACACCTTTTAATGAGTTGGACTTCCATGATGCTCCAATCCATCATACGGAGATAGATGCGGTAGTAAAAGTCATGCCATCAGACAAAGCACCGGGCCTTGATGGTTTCAATGGTTGTTTTCTTAAAAAGTGTTGGCAGATAGTCAAAGGTGATTTTTACAGGCTATGCTCTTAGTTCAAATTGGGCCTAGTGAACCTAGAGTGCATCAACACTTCCTATATTACACTAGTACCCAAGAAATATAGCCCGGAGACAGTAAATGATTACAGGCCTATTTCACTCATGAACATCTCTCTCAAAGTCATAGCCAAGATTCTTGCTGAAAGACTGCAGTCTGTTATTCTGAAAGTGGTGCATCCGAACCAGTATGGGTTCATTCGATCAAGAACAACCCATGACTATTTGGCATGGAGTTATGAATATATACACCAATGCCACCATTCCAAAAGAGAAATTATCATTCTGAAGCTTGAATTTGAGAAAGCATTTGACACTGTGGAACACTCAGCAATTCTACAAGTAATGGAACAAATGGGTTTCCCCCAAAGATGGTTGGCTTGGATAAAAACTATTCTTTCATCAGGATTCTGTTGAATGGGGTACCGGGGAAGTTTTTCAAATGCAAGAGAGGTGTCCGACAGGGGGATCGATTGTCCCTTCTCTTATTTGTCATTGCAGTTGAACTTCTGCAGATTGTAATAAATCATGCTTCCACCTTGGGTATGCTGAGAATCCCAATACCACAGCCAGATGATAATTTCCCAATTGTGCAATATGCAAATGACACCTTACTAATGTTACAGGCTGATGCTAGGCAGTTAGTTTTCCTTAAAGCTCTTCTTCATAGTTTTGTTGTGGCAACTGGCCTTAAAGTCAATTACAATAAATCCAGCATGTACCCTATCAATGTCAGTGAGGAGAAAATGATACTCCTCTCAAACACTCTTGGATGTGCAAGGGGGGTCATGTCGTTTACTTACTTGGGACTGCCAATGGGAACAACCAAGCCTCGCATAGAAGACTTTGTACCAATGATGGATAGAAATGAAAGGAGTCTATCAACCACCTCAGCTTGGCTTTCATACTCAGGTCGTCTGCAGATGATCAATACAGCAATAACGCCAATCACCACGTTTGCAATGTGCAATGTCAAGCTTCCGAAAAGAGTAATTGATAATATTGACAGAGCAAGGAGACAGTGTCTGTGGAGAGGAAAAGATATTCAGAAGAAAGGGGGAAACTTGGTGGCCTAGGATGTGGTTACACAACCCAAGTTAAAGGGAGGCCTTGGTGTCATGAACCTGAGACTTCAGAATGATGCCTTACTTCTAAAACACATGTTCAAGTTTTATAACAAGGTCAACATTCCATGGGTGCAACTCATTTGGCATAAACACTATACCAACAAGGTTCGACATGCTTCCAGAGAGGTTGGGTCATTTTGGTGGAAGGATGTACTTCGTCTAAGCACATTATTTCGAGGTGTCGCTAACTGCACCCTGGGTGATAGCTCTACAATCAGTTTCTAGGATGATAACTGGAATGGGATTGCTTTGCTCAACGCATATCCAAGATTAGCCTCCTTTGCAATCAACGAAAATATCTCAGTCCTGGAAGTCATGCAAACAAACAACCTGGATGAGCTACTTTTTCTTCCTCTATTGCATCAAGCTTTTGAAGAATTTGAATTACTACAGCAACTTTTACAGAGTCTCCCATATGATGAAGATTCTATTGATAGTTGGGTACCAATGTGGGGGCAGCTGTACTTATCGCAAAGGATGTATTCTCATGCATACAACTCAGTGGTTGCTCATCCGATTTTCAAGGCTCTTTGGAAGTCTAAGTGCACTCCAAGAATAAAATTCTTTGCATGGCTTGTAATGGCGGATCGTCTAAACACCAAATCACTGCTACAGAGACGACACCTTGATATTCAAGATGATGGTATTTGTGTGATGTGCAACAGTGGAGTTGAGGAAACCATCGATCACCTGTTTTTTGAATGTACTTTTGTCAAGGAGTGCTGGAACCTCATCCATATGGATTGGGATGAAGATCTACCAATTTTGGATAGACTTTTGCAATCAAACGGTTCAGCCAATGCCACATTCTCTATGGAGGTTAAGTTGATCGCAGCCTGGGAGCTATGGAAGATACGCAATGATAGAGTGTTCGAGAGAAGGGCGCCGACTTCTTCAGGATGGTTTAGTAATTTTAAAAGCCAATGTCTTTTGCAATCTTTGCGTTTCAAGGAGGATCTGAGATCAGCCTTTTGTAACTGGCTTGAAGGCTTTAGCTAAGTTTCTTGTTTTTTTGGTCTATAATGTTTTTAACTCTGTAAGTTCCCCTCCGCCCCTAGTTTCTTTTAATACAAATGCACTGTGGGGATCTCCCCACAGTATTTTCGGTCAAAAAGAATAGAACATTTCACTTTTATGAAAATTAATCTTGAGTCTTGGTAACTGTTCAAAATCATAAAGCAAGAGCTTCATGTTTTTTCCCTATCAAAATCATTGTCCATAAAGAGAATAAAGAGAGTAGTGTCATCCGCGTACCGAAGAACTGAAAGTTGAAATAAGAATAGTCAACATTTCAACCACTATATATATTAAACTAGATTGGAGATAATGGGTACCCTAGACGTACTCCTTTCCTTGTTTGAAAATAGTGGCATGTAGTCTCATTAGCCTTTACTGCAACACTCCCTCTAGCCATGACTTTTAAGATCCATTCACTAAGTTGGTGAGAACCGTTTCATTCTGAGAAAATGTTGTATGAATGGCTATTTTAATTTATCGTAAGCCTTTTCAAAGTCTAGTTTTAAAATCACACCATCTTGTTTTTTCCTATGCATCTCATGAATCATTTCATGTAAAATCAAAACTCCTTCCATTATATAATGACCCGGAATGAAGATCCCCTGTGATGGCCCAATAAGCTTATCCGCTACTTTTAAAAATCTATATTTAGTACTTTCATAAAGATCTTAAAGCTCACATTTGAAAAACATATTGGCCTATACTATTGAATTCGGACCGCATCAGAAATCCTTGGTAGTAATGTAATTACCCAAAATTTAGGGTGTGAATAGGCAGCCTCCCATCATGGAATTTATAACAAAAAAGGCTCATCAAATCTGGCTTCACAATCTCCCAAAAGAATTGGTAAAATTCTGCTAGGAAACCATTTGAACTAGGTGCCTTGTTTTATTGCATATCAAAGACAACCATTTTAATATCTTCCTCGATGAATGGAGCTGTTAATGTCATATTCCCCTCCTCTGATACTTGAGGTATGTTATGCCTCAAGGTCTCATCCACTGAGAAAGAATTTTGCATGTGCGGTCCAAACAACCCTTTATAGTACTCGGTTATATAATTCGTCAAGTTTGCATCCACAACAATAATCTCTTCTTCCTATTCTAGCTGAATGTTTTTGTTTTTCTCTCTCTCCCATTTGCCACCATATGAAAATACTTAGTATTATCATAGTTTTGGGCTACCTCATGAAGGTCAAGGGAGAGTTTCTCTCGTTGGGCAAGTTTAATTTAGGTGATGGGTTTCAAGTGCGATTCTAGGAGGATGTGTGGATCAGACGGCCCCCACTAAAATCGCTCTTCCTGCACTATATAACTTTGTGAGGAAAAAAAAGGTGAGTCTATAAGATCGATGTTGTCTACAACACCATTAAATATAGCTTTCAGGAAATCTCTAGTGGGTGTTAATTTACAAGCGTGGGTGACTATGCAGATTTACAACTAACAAACTAGAGAGACCTCTTTGTGTGGGGACTACATCAGAATGATCTGTTTTCGGCCAAATCTATGTATAGAACATTATTATGAGCACAAGTGATACCTTATAATACGTTAATCTAGAAACTTAAACTACCTTTCAAAATCAAAATCTTTATGTGGTATATGTACAAAGGAGTAATTTTAACAAAGGATAATTTAGCATGACGATAGTGGCAAGGTGACCAGAAGTGTTGTTTTTGTTATTTAAATGAATCTATATAATATTTTACTCTATGACCATCATTTTGCTAAAATTTATGTGGAGAGTTATTCATGTTTCCTTTAATTTATTGCCACCAATTAGTGTACACAACTTGTTTATGGGTTGGTTGAAAGGGGTAAATAGAAAACTGAAGTCTTAGATTCTTGTGTGGTGCAAGTGTCATATGTTGGACAATATGACTAACCCGAAATGATATCGTGTTGGACAAGATCCTAGCACCATCTTACTTGCAGGTTTTATTTAGTGGGACTTACTGCGCCAAATCCTGGTCCATGTTACAGAAGGAGGAGGAGGATCGCCATATGATGAAGATGGGATGCATGAGGCAGTCACGATGGAGGTTTTTGTAAAACATGGCTTGCATTTTATCGATGGACTTGTTTTTTAGTTGTGGTTTCTAGAATTGCTTTTTGTTCTCGCTATGACTCAAAACTTCATTTTTAAGATTCCTTGGATTATTTTTATCTATTATATAATAAGAAACATCTATATGTATTGATGATGCAGAAGATATTATTATATTCTTTTTTTCTAAAACAGGTCATATGACGTCTCGATTCCGCATGAATAAGTAAGTTATATATCTTTGGTGTCGTAAGTAACACACATTACTACACGTTGTGTACTGCCTCAGATGGAGTGAAATAAGTGGTGCCAAACTCTATATATAATCATTCTTTGTTAGGTACATGTTCACCAGGACAAACTATAGGTAGTTCTCAAAGCATTGATTTTTGGTCAGCTGTCTTAAGAATGGATCTATGACGTCGTGGAAAGTATGCAGACTTACTTTGACCACTAAATTTTCTAATAATACAATATAGTAACATGCCAGCTTCTACAGAAAAAAAATAGTTCTTTTGTAGAAGAAGAATGCTAAATAAAAGATGGTTCTTGTGTATTTAGCAACCAAGCATACCCGCGCGTTCCCACATTTTTTTTAAAAAAAAAAATCTGCTATATAGACTTGCATGTTATATTATTATATCAGATCTAGTAAAAAATAGGTAAGTTAATTGAAGAAATACCGATACAATATTTGATCACATTATAGAAGAATATAGGTGATGAAATAAATAGTGTAGACATAAGACTTATACGATTAATACACTAAACATTATAAGTATGAGATTTTTTACAATACTTGAGGAAATATTCGACTCACGTCGACCGATTCGACGGCTATAAAGGCTGGAGGAAATAAGAGGAAATTCTAGAGAGGAAACGGGAGGAAATTCTGATGTGTATGACCAATGGGCCATATACGCCAAATTTCCTCCCATGTGCGCCAAATTTTTTCTCATTTCCTTCAAAACTCAGATAATTAGGAGTCCAAATAAAGGGATGGTAATTCCGTTTCTGTATTTGTTTTTTCTAATCAAGGGTAATATGGTAATTTGATATTTGTAAAAATAATGATTGGAGTAATAGGAGGAAATTTTGTACATTTGATTTTCTATAATTTCTCTCATTCACGTTGCTTAGTTGGACCACGACGTCGATCTAACATCGGTTGCAATACCTTTTTTGCAACGACTGGCAACGAACGCAATTCGGTTGCAACATGTAGCTTTTGCAACCAAATTGGACTTATTGCAACGTTTTCTTGTCGTTGCGGAAGGATTAGAATTTAGTAGTGCCTAAAATACCCTTTACAAATATAATTAGAAAAGACTTAGAATATTGTGGAGGAAATAAGAGGAAATGGGAGGAAATTTCAAGCATAGTAAAAAGACTAAGTATTGCACATAATAGAAATGATGTGGACTTTTTTTAAAAATTAATAATAAGTTATGACATAGATAGTTTACATGAAAGGATAGATTACAAGTTAGCGGGACACTTAGTGGGGAATGATGTATAGATACCTTGCATGAAGAGATATAGAACATCTAGTATGGTGATCACTTTAGGGAAATAATGTGGACATCTGCATGAAGTAAACATACAGTGAGTATTATAAGAGTATATAGATCATGTTGCTAAATCTGTAGCCGATCTTCATGTTTGTTATATCAAAGCACGACAAGCATGCACGGGTCCCTTTTTTAAAAGTGCCCAAACACGGCACGTACGTGCGACGCCCAGGATCCCTAAATAGTGCATTTATACGCTATATGCCTTTTCAGCTAAACCATATTGCCAAACATAGAGCAACTTGGATCAAGATTTGAAATTAGGTTTTTCGTTTCAGTCCATGATGCCAAGAATCAAACATGTTGAATTTTATTAGTTGTTGTTAACCCAAAAGTAATATAAATGATTTTCCAAAAACACTTCGCAAATGATAATAAAAAATATGTTAGATTTCCTCAATATCATGATTAGTAAAAAAAAGACATTTCTTACTTCCATGCCATCTTATTTTAACCAAGTTTAACCCATTTATATAAGTACAAAGAATTTTTATTTTTAGTGGTACATTTAATTTCCATAAAGAAGAACACAATGCATCACATCCAAATAAACTATGGAATTATACATTGGTAGAACAGTAAACATCCATTTTAAACTTAAGCAATCTTATCAACCAGGTCACATAAAGGCCACTAGCTTATTTCATGCCAACGTCCTCTTTTAAATGAAATAGTTAAGAGCCATGATCCTCACACTTTTTACAGTATCATGTCTGATGAGAACTCTGATATATAAATCTGGACATTTTCACAAAGAGGAGCATTTCCAAGGTACTTATCCTCCCAAAATCGCACTTGTGTTTACATATATATTCTTTTTTTTTGAAAATTTACATTGACCCATGTTTTAAAAAAGTTAATTTAGTCTTCACCAATCACGACTAAAAATGAGAATCCTCATGTTTGTTTCCCACTTGTGATATAGTTTTATTACCAAATATTCATTAGCAATTTTTTAACACACCTCATACTTATTATTTAGGTGATAACAACAATTTACTAGGAGGCACCCCCCCCCCCGGTTCCTTTGATGACAAATTATGTTCCATTTGGTAGTATATAATATATTTTTCATAATTTGGGTCATTACCCTACTAGATAAATCTGTTTAAAATAATGTAGCTTTTTAGAAAACCTCTATGAACATCTCAAAGAAGGATAATATGAACATGGGCAAACTAGTTAAACAAGAACTGATAAGCACTATAGTCTCCCACCATACGAGAAATCATTACCTTTTCATGAGGAGTTTCTTTTGTGAATCTGTCTTGAACTTCTTTCCAATCTTTAATATTGATTTAATTAGTTTTTCTATAAAACATGGGAATGACGAGGTACATAAATGAAATTTTGCCAAGCCCACAACCAACAATAACTCAGGGGTATCATTACTCGGGTTTCTTCATTTTTGCAGCCTCAAGTGCGGGTACACCACAGTAGCATAAGATCAAGGACAACTTATTAGGGTTTGTTTGGCATGATTCACAACAGCTTTATGAATTGTTGTGAGCTTTTTTTTACAATTATTTTAAAATTAATTTTATGGATGAAGCATTTTTTTCTCCTCCTTTCACAAAGATATAAGTTGAGATGAAGCTGAGAAAAATATTTTATTCTAGCTCTCCCTCATTTCTCTCTCATCCATAAATAAAGTTGTTAATAAAGCTATTTTTTTTTCTAAACAACTCAGCTTCATCTATACTTACATGATGTTATTTTAAAAAAAAATAATTTCACTAGTGAAGCTGAACTATTTCAAACAAGGTCCTCAGTTTCTATGTTACCTTACTGTATGCAAAAGTAAAGTACGCGGTGGCCATTGCCTGCATATGCCGAGACACTGCTTACGGAAGTTAATTTGCATGCGCCGCCATACCACCACTTGGAAAATACATATATTATTAAAGTTATTAAAGATGTATACCATATCCAAACAAGAGATATATGTCATGTGCAGAAATGACATGTACAGGAGCGCCGCCATCATCACTGCAACACCGTACCGGCCGGCCAGCCCTACCTGAAAGCGCATATCCACCATGGGTCGTGGGCCTTAATCTGCTTGGTTTTGCATGCCTTGGACGACGCTGCGCAGAGTACATAAAGCGCATCGCGTCTGGTCTGCGGATGCCAACGCGCTGCTCCGCGCCACGCAGCAGATGTAGCCTGCTACTCGTGCCTCCAACCTCAAGCGGTTGGACGCGCGCGCGGGCCGAATTTCTCGCGTGCGCGCGGCGCGGCTAACCGTATGTAACCAGGGGAGGATGCAATTGATCCCCGGCCGGCAGGTTGCTTCGCGTTGGGCCGGCGCGAGAGCGATATAAACTAGTACTGTATTACTACTACATACAGTAGTTGGGAGCTATATAGCTAATTAATGACGACGACCTTTTGGGTGCAGATAGGAGTAGCTTAATTGGTGGTCAGGGGTCACTTGCACATTTCCGTCTCTCGATCGGCGTCTTGATAGTGAGTGATAACATAGATTTGGCCTTCAGTTCTGTGCGACACGAGGAGTTGAAAGCACTAGTACGTCCGGGTACTAACCAAGTACGAACGCTACGCTACAAAACAACCAAAGCCACACAAGCGGGGTTTTTTACAACAGATATCGGGAGCACCATACATCATCAAGAAACACCTTCGGTGACGGCTGCGCTCACCTGCATGCGTTGCGTCCGTGGCCCTGCTCCGTCCCCGTCTCCATCATTGTCCCTAGGGCCAGAAGCACTGTTACCCAAACAGCGTCTTCCAAGGGCAAAAGAAACCAATGGTTTTGTAGTGCACAAGATATTTCAGGCGGAGATGATTTACAGTTATAAAAATAATGCAATATTGCCAAACATGCCCTGAATGGTTTTTTTAGAGACGTTTCAGGTTTTTTTTTTCTTTCTAGATCTAGACATGGTTGGATCAAAACCAGTCACTAGAAATACTTCTAGATCCAGATGGACATGGACCGCCCTTGAAATTTGATTCTTTAAAAGATTATATATCAGGGTTTACCAGCTGCCTCTAGAAATGCTATTTCCAGAGGTCGTTGGTGTGACAAACCACCCCTGAAAATAGAATCATGTCATTTTTAGTTGGATGTATTTACATTTGTAACATAAATAATAGAGCCAGTCATTATTTTGATCATTGGATAATATATTTGATTATGTACACTTGTTCAAAGTTTTAACTAACATGCTATCATTTTGATTAAATGCCCAGCATGACTGCCCATGTTTAACTCAAAATTCGAGCAGTAACACTGCATATGAATGTTTTGTACATCTCCTGCCCTAACCACCAAAGAATGGTATGTACAAGTATGCATTCATCTCCCCCCATCTTGTCTTCACAGCCTTAAGCACAATGCATTTCACAGTATGTTTCATTATGTATCCATGTTTCCATCAAAATCAGTGCATCTCGAACCATGACATGCGAACTTCCAACTTTGGAAACAACCACCAGTCTTGTAGGCCCATGCAGTCAGCAAAACAATGGTGTGACTACCTTGCTATACAAAGAAGACTCCAAGTGCGAACCAGATGTTCAGAACAAGCAAATAGCCTCTTCCTCTTGCCAAACAATAGATGGAACCACAGAATCAACATGTAGCATGCCAGCAAAGACGGACATCAGTTCCACAAGGACCCTTCTCTAGAGTCAGACTCAAAGCTACTGTCAGGACTGGGGATGCTCAAATCAGTAAGAGTGTTAGACTCGTGACACATCCATATCATGAAGGGCTGGGGATTGGAACATTCCGGTGGCTTTCTGCAAAATCTCTGATTATGCGTTTAAGAGTTCTACCACCCTTCCCTTGCATGTAACCTTGATGGCCTCTTATATTATCGCCAGTCCTGCTGTAAAGATAGTCTGAGCCTGCATCCTGAAGCACTTTGAGCCACAATGGAACTATAATTTCAGCTTCCCCTTGCTTTAGATACTCGGAAGGCAAAGATTTCACCTAATCAAACATGTCAGCCAACATTAGGCAATAGCTGTGAATCTATTGAGCACATGACTAAACACTCTCTGCATCTATGGATTCAGATCTGGCATCAGATTATCATGTAACCAAATGAAGGAAAAATAGTTCAACATGTTTTTGATCCAACATCCATGTTTCAAGTTAATCTAAATAAGATAATAACAGCAATTATGCCAGATAGTTACCAAGAATATGATCCTCAAAGCTGTGCTGATCCAATCATACACGTGTGAAATTTAAATGGTGGAATTAGACTACCTCATGTCAATAATTACAAACTCAAGTTAGTTAGAGAATTTTTTACCAAAAGAAGGGAAAAGAGATACAGAAAGAACACATCGGCTGGAACTGGAACAATCACAATGAAAGCTGTTGTGAAAAGAATACCGTTGATTGTAGCCACCCACAAAGAGAATTCCAACTAAGAACAGACTTCCATGCCGTTCCCTCACAGAAACTGCACAATGCTGCCAGTTGTTGCAATATTGTAGCAGATTTATGGACCTGTTTAGAGAAAGAATGTGAAAACTCCGCAACATTTTTTGACCAAGCAGAACAAATAAATCAATAGACGCAATTTGTGTAACAGCAGAAATAGTATCGTCACCAGTATGCTAAGAACTTAAACAGTCGACTCATTCATATAGTAGCTTCTGCCAGATGAAAAGTTTGAAAACGCAGATATGGGTTCAGAGCCTATGAAGGTTGACATGCACAAGTACAATGTTCTGGCTAGTTTAGATGTCTCACATAACAAATTGTTGACTATCCAAAAAATATATATACACGAACAAATAGAGACAGATACAACAAAATTATTCTTCAAATTGCACCCACCCTTGACAAGGCTGATACACCAAGTAGAGCATAAAGCACATTAGATAATAGACCTTCACCACAGCGTGCCAAGATTTGGATTAGGGCCACACTAGGTGACCCGTTAGGGATGCACTCAGGAGATTCTAGAACAGCAGCAAGGACAGCCTCAAGAAAACCTGCAGATGGAATGTAACTTTGGAATTATTTAGTTGGAAATGATTGAGTACAACCACGGGGAATTAAGTGCAATAGCTTGATCAGATGCAAGACACTGGCAGGTTATAACAAACAATGTGTCCATATACCAGCTCTCTCTAATTTGAAGCATAAATGATCAGAGTGCAGAGATTTTAAACACACTCCAAAAACAATGAAACATGAACTAGAAAATTCCTGACACTTGACCACACACTTGCTTGAATGCTATACCAACTTGAAAAACTTTTAATAAGCATATTAAATTCCTAGGTCTAAAGAGAAATCGCCAAGCCTAATAAATTGATGCCAAGGTTTTACCATACAAACTGTCTTTGTTAGCTGAAAATGCATCCATGTATTTGCAGTAAAAATAAACTCCCTTCTATATTGCTTTCAGTTCTTAATGATGTTTTAATTAATGGAAACTAAGGAAATGATTCTCTTTCAAATGGTGTTATAGTGTTATACAATCTCGAGAAGGAACAAAACTAAATCTTCCTAAAGTGCACCTATGTTAATTATTTGATACATTGTGAAAGACAAGAAGGATCAATCTGTTGGCTCACTGAAGTTCAAAGACAAATGAATTTAATCACATAGCAAGAGACAAAAGTAATAGAGGTATGTAATTACTCCCTCTCCCTCTCTCTCATAAACATGAACAAGTAAAGAATGTCATTCAAAATAACAGTGCAAGTATTTTGTTATGTATTATCCAGCTTACCAATAACGAAAGAAAAGTCTCATAGATGTAAAGCAAAGCAGGCCAATAGTAAACTTTATGAGCTAACATTTTGCTAACATGAGCTTTCACTCCAAATCCATCTATTTAGGTAGGATACAACAAACAAGTTTACCCATCACAGAATGAGGGGAACACAAAAACATGCAATTAAAGCCAGAGGACAATACATAAAAGTGAATAAAATAGCACTCACATGACATATATGACATTGCTGCAAGTGCAGCTCCTCGGTGCATTGCTGTAGACCACATAGCTGCCTTTTGAAATGATAACTCAAGCAGGGAGCTAGATGCCACAATAGCTTCCTAATAATGTATGCAATCAACAAAGAGATATAGTGTTAAAATGGCAATACATGTCATGCCAAGCTACTGAGCTAATACATATTACAAATATAGATAAAAGAGAAAAATAAGAACCTTTGGACAGCAGCGAATAAACATAGATGTAAAGTAGGTATATGCTTCAACTAGGTCAGGTTCTTGATCACAGGTATAAGAAGAATTCAGAGCTGATAACGAAGATGCAGAGCTAAGTGTTTCAAAAGTCCTAACACATAAAGCCCCATATTCTTCTTTGTGGCCAAACTCCTCAATAACATTGGCAGCTGAAATTTGAATGAGGTCAAGTAGAGTCAACAAATTTATTGAAATAAGATGCCATGGTAGTTAGCCTAACATGTAGAAATCTTCCATGGATATGTATAGTTAGAGTTTAGAGTGGACTGGTTGTTTGATTTTGTGGTCGTCTTTTTATGTTTAGCAGGCGAGAATGTAATCTAAAACTTTAGTTTGGTGTGTGTAGAGTGTGGGTGTTTGGGTTCTTGTCCTGTATTGTCTTCTTAAGCACATCTCTCCAGTGTGTTCGAGAAAGAAAAAAGATATGTATAGTTATGATTCGATGTGCTAGTTCAGGAAACAATGTCTAGTAGCATGGCATGCTAGTTCAAAAGCATATTAAAAGTACATAGCTGAATATAAGGCACTAAGGTAGGTAAGTATTCCCAGAGGCTCTCACCGAAAGATATGGATCGAGTCATAAGCTCATACATATTTGCTTTAGTTTAAGAAATCAACAATAACCAAACTCTTACATTATGATCAACTATTAGCCCTTGTTATGTCGAGGTGCAGAGAAGAATCTTTTTTTAAATGAATTTTGGAAGGAAAAAGAAAATTAGTTGTGCATAAAAGTATAGCTCCTTGCCTGTTCTCAAGAAGCAGTCATGCCTTTGAAACAGCAAGAAATTTGCAGATAAGCACTCCATAACTTTAGGTAATAAAATATGAAAGTGGTGTCCTGTAAAATACAAATGCATAAAAAATTTGATTTATTTGCTATGCAAGTTGAATTTCCTCATTTTAAAAATCCATATAACTTACCGCAAGAATGAATAGCAGAAGAAAGGGAACGACATACAACTGAAGATAAATTCACACTCTCCATATGAGATGATCGGAAAAGCTTTTCAAGAAGTGGCCAAAATATTCCAAGAAGAACCATAATTATATCATCATCAACCAGACCAGATGTGACTGATGTAGCCAAATGATGAAACAAAGCACTCATCCTGTACAAGGGTATAAATCGCTTATATTGTAGATGATATCAAACTTCCAGCTTCATATGAATAGCCAAAATGTAAAAACAGGCCAGTGATATGCTGCCTTGTGCAAAAAGAAGGAACAGACTAATTGTAAAATTCTGACATGTCAACGAGTCATGGAAGTCCAATCGATTGTTCATACATCACCCAGTACTGGTGCAGCATTACTTGAAGGAAAAGGAACATCAAACTAGAGCATGAAATAATACAAAAAAAACTATACCTGTAAAGACCACGGACAGCAAGATCCAATGATCGTGTATAACCAGCTGGATTTTGCCTTAGCGATTGATCTCTGTCTATGTCAATCTGGAAAATGGAAAGTCCAAAATTTGATGATGGCACATTCATTAACATACCACATGTTGATTTTGTAAGAAAGGCTACACTAGGGAAAGAGAACATACAATCTTTTCCACTACTGAGTAACTGGAACAAAGTAACCTGGCCAGTGAACTTTTCTTCAACTCTTTTTCACTAACAGAACTTAAAGCATGTGTGATTGCACTAATTATCTCTTCCTCATCCTCTAGCTGCAGGCTCCCTTTATTCATGCCCTGTAAGAATACTGTATTTTAAATATTACATTGCATACAATGCCCAAATAAGAAAGATTTATCAAGGTAAACCTTTAAAGCATGTATAAATGGGATATAATTTGTTAGATTAAATAGGAATAGTACCACATTGTCTAGCCACGTGAGGTGTTAGTCCTATGTACCCTATATAATCAGCCCATGAGGCCCAATGCAATATATCCAATATTCCACCAATTATATTCTCTTTCACAATTAACTTATGGCATGCAATGCTAAGACATTAAGTGAGCATATATGAGTTTATAACAACAGTAGCCAACTAAGAAACTAATGCAACTAGTTTGTCCGATTAGCAAGCATATGGAAACTGAAATGAACTTTCTCTCTGATGAACAAGCTTCATGATATTTATTTAGTTCTGATGATACCAATATACCATGGTCATTCATGTAAGCAATGTTGTATCGACTGCATAAACTAAAACCTAAAGACCCACAAAAGCTTCTGTTGACAACCAAAGTAACAAATGCTCCAAGCATCAGCTTGTTGAATATAGAAGGGATATCCCTATGATCACCTCTTAGAGAATAAGAGGAAGGAGACGTGCTAGAAAAATCAATGAAAATATTTTCAGCAACCTTCTCAGTACTAAGTTGATATGTCAGAAGTATAATCTGATATGGGTATAGCTGTATTCAATATATTTTATCTTTAGTTATGACCAGTATAATTTAGAATATCATGGTAGAATTAATTTGGCAAAGCAGAAGGCATAATGTTACCTCACTAATCCAGAAAAGAATTTCAAGGTTCTGAGGTTCATGGATGAATGAAGGAGCGTCCTCACAAAGTTTACGCAAGGCTAAGGAGCAAGCATTTGATGATATAGATTTTGAAATTCCTGACGCACAAAATAGGCTGTACATAATGGCAAAAACAAATTTAACAGCCATAGTGAATAAAAAGAATCCTTAAACTTCACAAACATTCAAAATACTTACAGTAAGGGCTTAATGTTACTTTGAGAAGACGATAGCCACTTTGAGTACGAACCAATGACATCACCAAACGATTTATATACCTTGACACAACAGAAAAAAAAAAATAGCATTAACTTCATAAACTACGATAACGGAAAAAAAAACTGTGCTTATATAATTAAAAAATGAAAACATATAGAAGAAGTCCTACCAAAAACAAACTTCCATTCAGGTCAACAGGTGTGCTGCTGGACAAAATGTTCACAAAATGCATTATGATTGAAAAATCGAATGAGCTTTCATCTTGTAAAATCGTGTCAGCAACCTGAAATTCAACCATTTATCAGCATATATAGATCAAAAACACTCTTCCTAGCATGGTTTGTGTCCAAACATACAGTGATATGCACATGTCCAAGCAACTAAAAATGGCAAAAAAAAGGAACTTATAACTTGCAGAATATAACTATAACAAAATAGTAGTGTGCAAAACACACATGATGTCATTCACTATGCAATCAAAGATAGGGAATCGTCTCTTGATTGGTTCCAAAAGCAATTATAGGTGTCATTTTATCGAGATTCAAAACTTATAGCCCATTTAAATCAATTTGATGCACCCCCATTGAACCTTCTGAGTGCAACAAGTTGTTCCCAAAGACGTTTGAAGTGCAGCTTGACCCGTCCTGTTTGACAGAGCTCTCAAAGCATCTTCCAGCCAGTATATTGCACAGAAGTGATTCTACGTTGATTCTAAGAAGTGAATCTCTAGGAACTGAGAAAAGTAATTCCTCCTGATTCACTTCCTGAATAGAATCACTTCTTACATAGGATTTATCCTAGAGTCATAAACAATCACTTTCAGCCACAGAATCACTTCTCTCAAAGAATCACTTCCCACAAATCAGGAGCAGGAGGAGCTCTACAAAACAGGCCCTAAGTGATATAGGTTTCTTTTAGAGATAGACATAATTCGAAGGATGTAAAGATCTAGGAGGACGTAGTCATAGAATATAGTGAAAACGAAGGTAAACAGCAATAAAATTAATATAGTCCATGAGGATGAAGTTATTTACATCTTTATGACAACAATTTGAAACTTTTACCAAGTGGTACGATACACTTACCATGCTGAGTGCATACATTCTAACTTCTACTTCCTTCCAAGGAATTGTTTGGCTTGAGAAGTCCCATCCACGAGAAAAGAGCTGCATATAAATTAAAATACAGGTAGAACATAAAGTTCTAGGTACAATAACCTTATGAAAAATAAAGAAAAATGTCAAAACTAGCTGTTGAAAGGAAAGCTTTAAAATGATATCAATTATCACTTATCCAAGATAAGCAGCTCTCCAGCATGTTCAATAAAAATAATTTCAATTATCAACAACAGAGGCTGTACTTCATGCCCACGAGGCCACGACACAGAACATTTTCCCAACAAATTAAATACAGAATTGACATGAAGATGACAGTTTCTTGCAGAGAACCGCAAGAAGATTTGGAGCAATTAATCTTTAGCAATTTAGTCTCACTTCATTCTTGACCATATAAATTATGCATCTTTTCCGTATTAGCTTATGTTTGCTAAGTTACTTGTTCCTAAAATCTATCATGGGAAGGACTGACCACTTTTCGTAAACAATGAGCATTTCTTGATACACAAACAAAATTGTACTTGGTGTTCCTACACCATACTAACGCAAATAAGAGTTCTAAGTGACAGAAGTTTAAGAAGCATGTTTGAACATTTGTTAAACCGTAAACATGTAATAATTGTGTGCATAGGGATGGAACATAAGCATCCATTCAGCAAACAATACCTACCTTGTTTACATATGCAGGGGCACCTAGAAGCAAACAAATGTCGACGAGGAGCTCCTCCAAATTCATCCTGAACTGTGTTAGTTCCTCAGGTATACAAGGTGCGCCGTCAGAATCAGTGTCGATCTATGAATGAGCAGAATGTCAAGGCATAAGAAGGCAAGTGGATTACAAAACCTCTGTTCTACAGTGAGATATACAAAAAAGGACAATGTACAATTGCTAGTTTTTTTCCCTCTTTTGATAAACAATTGCTAGTTTAGTTAAAAGAAAATACAATACACAAAGTATGATTACAAACTAACGGTTGAATTCGTAAGATAATCAGCTTCAGATAATTACTTGATTATGACAAATAAGATAAATATGCAACTTTATAGAGAGCAAATTAATATAAAACAATATTAGTATTAGGTGTAATCATATATACAGGAGAGTCAAGCCATTTGGAAGAGAATAGCCATACACATATAATGATCCTACATAAAGGTAGAACAGACAAACCTGAGCACGAAATAAAAGAGCATCCAGCAGTGAAGAAAACACAGGCACAAACAAATCTTGTACCACATTTCTTTTGGCTGTCTTCACATCAATACCAAGAATAAAATGTGCCAAACTGCACCTGCAGAGTGTCAACATAGAAAGCAATTAATTATATCCCAAACTGCACATTAATACCATGCGAACTAAACTTCACTTCAGGAGAATAGAAATATGGGAAATGTTCCAATTTACACACTTAAATATTGTAGCATGGGTGCCTCATCAACAATATATAGTAATAATTATACAGGTGCTAACCACAATGGAACTGCATTGAGTGAAATATCACAATATGAGTCATTGAACAGGTGAACACAGCTGGAATTCTATCAAAAGTGAGACACAGCTATTTTATTAATGTGGACCATTAAAAACTAGTAAAAAATACACCTTCCAAGCAAGTTTGTCAGGATATACCAGTTGAAGACCAATTCCTTGTGCCACACATAGACCTACTGAATCCCTACAATCATGTCAGAGATGCTAACGAGTTACCAACCCACCCCATCCTAAATTAGTGTACAGAGACAAAACACTGATGACACCTCAATACAAACCAAGAAAAGGAGCACACGATTTGCTCCCAAAGTACATGGACTAATTGTTACGTGATATTGTGAAGGAGCTTTTAATACATGAAAATGAAAGGTGAAAGGTAAGCATCATTACCAAAATTGCAAGGTTGACTCTGCAATTTCCCAATCGTCACTGGTAAAAGCTACACATCTGCAGTTGAGGTAGAGCACTTCACATAATGTGGTAAAAAATAAACTGCACTATAAAATTATTTGGAAACCTTGAAAGTTAACATTAAAACTCAAGGAAAAGTACCACATAACAATGCAATAAATTGACCTCAAAAGTCCATCGGTGAGAGCAAGTGCTTGGCTACCCCCTTCAGCAACCAAAGCAGGTGCCTAAGAAAGTTGAACAGCTATCAGGTCATGTTCAATAGACTCGAACCCATGAGAAAAGAAAAGCAATTTTTGAAAATGTGTTTGTAGAAAGACAGAGAGATAGAGGAGACACCACACTCCCAATCGTGGGGGGTGACCTTCATATATAGCCAATATGGCAGCCAATATGGCAGGGTATATGCTGTACATAGCAGGTACCAATCCCACAGATTGGGTGGTTGCCATGCGTGTACATGCTTTACATGGCAGGTGCTAATCACATTGATTTCCTGTTACACACTTGCCTAATATATCTATCAGCCTCCCGCAGTCGAAGCGTCAGGAATCCGGATGCAGAGACTGGACCGAAAATCTTCAAACAGCTGAACCGGCAACCCCTTTGTCATGATGTCAGCGAACTGAAAACGTGACGGCACATGGAGAACTCGAACCTCGCCGAGAGCCACCTTCTCACGGACGAAGTGGATGTCAATCTCGATGTGCTTGGTGCGGCGGTGGTGGACCGGGTTGGCTGTCATGTAGACAACGTTGATGTTGTCACAGTAGACAACTGTGGCGACCTTCAAGGGAACATGAAGTTCCTGAAGGAGTTGGCGCAGCCAACAGCATTCAGCAACAACGTGAGCAACAGCCCGGTACTCGGCCTCTGCATTGGACCGGGACACCGTGGCCTGCCGCTTGGCCGACCAGGACACCAAACTGTCGCCGAGGAAAACGCAGAACCCTAATGTGGACGGCGGGAGTCTGGGCACCCTGCCCAGTCGGCATCGGAGTATGCAATCAGCTTGTCAACAGGCCCAGTGTTGATGTGGAGGCCAGCCGACAAGGTGCCTTTCACGTACCGAAGGATTCGCTTGATCAGCGCGAGGTGAGCTTCGCGCGGGTCATGCATGAAGAGGCACACTTGCTGTACAGCGTATGCCAGGTCGGGGCGAGTGAGCGTCAGGTACTGGAGAGAGCCGGCGAGACTCCGGTACGTGGCGGGATCAGCAACAGGGGCGCCCGCCGAGGCAGAGAGCTTGGCACGAGAGTCAACTGGTGTTGATGTTGAGTGACACTCGGCCATGCCCGCCTTCTGAAGGAGATCCACGGCGTACTGCCGCTGGCTGAGGAAGAGGCCATCGGAGGAGCGAGTGACAGATATACCCAGGAAGTGATGTAGTTCGCCTAGGTCCGTCATGGCGAACTCAGAGTGAAGGCGGTCGATGATGCGTCGCAGTAGAGCGGTCGAGGAAGCCGTGAGGACGATGTCGTCGACGTACAACAGCAAGTAGGCGGAGGAGCTGCCCTCGGTGTAGATGAAGAGGGAGGCGTCGGTGGCAGAGGCGACGAAGCTGAGCTGTCGGAGAAACGTGGCGAAGCGTTGGTGCCACGCCCGAGGGGCCTGCTTGAGGCCGTAGAGGGAGCGCTGGAGGAGGCAGACGGCGTCGGGTCGTGCCGGGTCGACGAAGCCGGGGACCTGCTGACAATAGACCGTCTCATGCAGGTGACCATGAAGAAATGCATTCTTCACGTCCAGCTGATGGATAGGCCAATGGCGAGATGCCGCGATGCTGAGGACGACCCGAATGGTGGCAGGCTTGACGACGGGGCTGAACGTCTCGTCGTAGTCGATGCCGTGGCGCTGAGTGAAGCCGCGGACGACCCAGCGAGCCTTGTGACGAGCCAGGGTGCCATCGGAGTGGAATTTGTGCCTGAAAATCCACTTTCCGGTGACCACGTTGGCGCCGGGAGGACGGGGAACGAGGCGCCATGTGTCGTTGTCGACGAGGGCCTTGTACTCCTCAGCCATGGCCGCACGCCACTGGGAATCAGCAAGCCCCCCCTGTAATCATGCGGGATGGGCGAGGCAATGGAGTCGGTGGCGACGTGAGCAGCCGGAGGGAAACCGTACCGATCGATAGGCCGGAGGGAGCCTGTCTGCAGGCGCATCACAGGCCGGCTCGGGGCCGGCGGCGGTGGAGCAGCCACCACAGCTGGGGCCGGGGCCTGCTGTTCGGGAACAGCAAGCTGTTCTAGTGCCAGCGGAGAAGGGGTCGATGCAGTTGGAGCCGTATGCCGCCGGGTGTAAACCCGGAGGGGTGGGGGACCAACCGCCGCAGGTGGAGGCGCGGCTGGTGCAAGGACCGGGCCAAGCTGTAGAATGGCCGGGTCCTCAGCAAGCTCCTCCAGATGAGCTCGACGACGCGGCTGCTCAACGTCGAGCTGCGACGGAGAGACCGCTGCAGTGCGTGTCTCCGGCACGGGTGAACCTGCAAGAAAGTCCAGAGAGCTTGGTAGCGCACTGGTGGAGTCAGATCAAAAGGGAAAAGTGGTCTCGTCGAAGACAACGTGACGGGAGATGGTGATCCGTTTAGTTGTGAGGTCGAGACACCGGTAGCCCTTATGGGAAGAGGGATAACCAAGAAAGACACAAGCGGTGGAGCGGGGGCTAGCTTGTGTTTGGAGGTAGCGGTGAGGTTGGGATAGCATAGACAACCGAAGACACGAAGGGTGGCGTAATCTAGGGGCTGCTGGTGGAGTTGCTCATAGGGACTTTATGGTGGATGGCTGAACTGGGGCGCCTATTGAGGAGATAGGTGGCTATGGTGAGCCCCTCGGCCCAGTATTTGGGTGGCATGTGAGCGTGGATGAGGAGTGTGCGACATATATCGTTTAGAGAACGGATGATGCGTTCAGCTTTGCCGTTTTGAGAGGAGGTGTAAGGGCAGGAGCAGCGTAGGTGAATGCCGCTGGAGGCAAAGAAGGTGGTGAGGGCATGATTTATGAACTCAGTGCCACTGTCAGCCTGTACAGCCTTGACAGGAAGGTTGAACTGTGTGTGGACGTAGGCGCAAAAGTTAATGATGTGAGTGGCTACCTCGGATTTGCGGACGAGTGGGAACGTCCAGCAGAAGTGGGTGAAATCATCTAGGATGACAAGATAGTACTGCACACCAGAAATGCTAGCAACCGGGGATGTCCAAACATCACAGTGTACAAGCTCAAAAGGGATATATGAAACTGAGCTAGAAGTACCAAAGGGCAGCCGCACATGCTTGCCAAGTTGACACGAGTGACATAGAGTGTGAGCTGATTTATTACATGAAATGGAATTATTGTGTCTAAGAAAATCTATGGTGGCAGTGCCTGGATGACCAAGACGATGGTGCCATAGGTCGGTGGAGGTGGCGAGGTTGGCCTGTGGCATGGCGGGTACGGTGTAGAGACCGTCGGAGCTATTGGAGCGAAGAATCACGCGCCTGGTCTGCAGGTCCTTGACAGAAAAACCAAACGCGTCAAATTCGATAGTACAATGGTTGTCACGAGTGAATTGGCGAACTGAAAGTAAGTTGCGTACTAGGGAGGTGACAACAAGAATATTGCGTAGAGAGAAAGGAGATGGGTGTGCAGGTAGATGGGAGTGCCCAGAACAGGACACAGGCAATTGATGCCCGTTGCCAACAGTGATGGAAGAGGAGGAGGGATGACGAGATGAAAGTATACCATCCGAGTTGTGCATGTGGGAGGTTGCGCCGGAGTCCATGACCCAGCCAGAGTTCTGGATCGCCATCTGATTCAAGGCGGCAATCAGGCCGGCTTGATCCCACATCGGTTGCGGGGGAGGAGCAGCGAAGTGGGCCTGCGGGTTGGCACCCATAAGCCCCTGTTGGCTCCTGCCTTGGGTATTGGCCTGCTGCCACCCGCCGCCAGGGCGAGGGCCCTGCTGCCACCCACCAGTGGAGGGAGGAGGACCGCCCTGGGTGGCCCACGGGGGTAGCAGAGCCAGGGCACCATGGGGCGGTTACCCCCGTGCTGTTGACCGCCACCACCGCCCTGCTGCCAGCCGCCTCCGCCGCCGCCCTGGCCGCGCCAGGAACCCTTCTTGCCAACCTTGCCCTTCTTGCTGCCCCCTGAACCCTTGGAAGGGGCACTAGAAGGAGCGCCAGAGGTGGAGGAATGGCACTCCGCAGATTTGCAGCTAGAGCCGGAGGCGGCTACCATGGCAGAGGCCGCCGTGGTCTTCTCATCGTTGGCAAGGCGCAATTCCTTGAGGGAGAGCATCTCGCGCGCCCTGGAGAAGGAGGGCAGCACGTTGGCGTTGGCGATGTCGTCGGCGGTGGCACTGAAGCGCGGATTGAGACCGCGTAGGAGACTGAGGACGAGCTGCTTGTCATCGATCGTGTCACCGACGTCCCGGAGGGCAGCAGCGGTGACCTTGAGCTTCTGGCAGTACTCGTCGATCGTCAGGTCGCCCTGCTTTATGGAGTGGAACTCCTCAAGCAGGAAGACGGCCCGAGGTGCGCGGTTGGAGCGGAACAGGGCCTCAATGGCCACCCACAGCTCGCGGGCGGTCTGGTTCTCGTCAGTGATGGCCAGATCAAGAACCGCGCCGTCGACGGTGTTCAGGATCCAACCGCGGACAGTGCACTCGGCAATTTGCGACGATGGATCATTAGTAGTGGGGGCAGCAGACTCGCTGATGTGTGGGAGGAGACTGAATTTCCCACACAAAGACTTGAAGAATGAAGCCCACTTGGTGAAATTGGGAGTCTTCATCTCCAGATTCACCGGAACGTGAGTCTTGACGTTGACAGCGGTGTAGGGATGGACGAGCATAGCCTGCCGTGGTGTTGGGGCAGGTGGTGCCGGGGCAGTGGAGCCCTCGGGGGGGGGGGGGGACAGACATGGCGACCAGGGGGTGTGGCCGCCGGGAGAGGGAGAGGAGCGGAAGTAGAAGCCCGGGATCTGATTGATCACCCGGTCTGTGATACCATGTAGAAAGACAGAGAGATAGAGGAGACACCACACTCCCAATCGTGGGGGGTGACCTTCATATATAGCCAATATGGCAGGGTATATGCTGTACATAGCAGGTACCATGGCAGCCAATATGGCAGGGTATATGCTGTACATAGCAGGTACCAATCCCACAGATTGGGTGGTTGCCATGCGTGTACATTCTTTACATGGCAGGTGCTAATCACATTGATTTCCTGTTACACACTTGCCTAATATATCTATCAGTGTTCAACGGTAATACGATATTTCATGTTAGAACTCTCAAGACTTTCTGCCCTTCTGCTGATTGTAGAACCATTTTACATATAACAAAGCACTAGCTCATTGCATTGGTCTGTTCTACATAGTCATCTTCTGAACTGTCGACAAAGCCAATTCTTAGCTATCACATTTCAATTAAGTCAACTATATGAAAAGTCAAAAGCTCATTCCAACACACTACTGATATGATTTCTTATTTTGCTCATAAAATTGACATGTATGGTAACTATGCTGAAAGAAAAGTATATATAATGAAATAAATCTTACCGCCTGGCCAACTTCACACATCAAACTGGCTAGACCAGCAATGATCTTCTCACTTCTGTTGGCTAAAGCTGGTAGAAGAAGAACTTCCCTTATATAAGGTGTCTTACTCAGAAAGGCCTCAGGTAATTCCTGCCAACAGATAGCAGCACACATCAAGCCACTTCCAGTGAATTATAAGTTAAAATTAGTTTAGTTGTTAGGATGCCCAAAAAATTCAGAGGGGTGGGGGAGGCTGGAGAAGTCATTGAGGATTCTTTTATGGTACCAACCATTATGGGCGTAAGAAACTTAAAGAACGAGGTGGCTTTGGTAAAAAACAAATGCCCCTTAAGCTGAAAGTGTTCTTGTGGTTAGTCTTTAATGAGAAATTGCAGGCTCTGAAAAAGAAGGAACGGAAAGGAAACAAAAACCACATCTTCTGTGGGGTCCCTGAAGCATTCCTATGTTTTTTAAGCCTTTATAGCTTTAACTGGTGCTGTTTTAAAGAAACACTAGGGAGGGATAGAATCCCAGTTAGCATGAGGGATTTGCATGATTCTGTGGCTATCTCTGGGGCCAGAGAACTATGGTCATAAACTACTCTTTGCTATTGTTGTGTGGTCGATTTGGAGTTTGGACTACCAGAAACGACATAAATATTGAACATGTCTTTCCAAAATTGTGAACTGAAGTCCTTTACAGAAATTGGGTTTTTGTGCACAAATGGCAGTGTTCCAAAATGCTTTATTAATCATACACCTAGGCACGCTTAAGCATTAATCGTACACCTAGGCACATTTGGCATGGGTAGGTGGCCTGGAGCGAGCAGCGCGGGCAGACAGATGAAGGCAAGAGGGAATGCATGGGTGGGAGTGCAGAGAAAAGAGTGCACGGGAAGTCAAGAGCACCGGCGGGAGCACGAAACCAGGGTCTGGCAGCTAGGATTACCTGAAAGAATTCGTTGCCCCTCGCGGCGACAACCAAGCTCGAACTCCTCATCATGTGATCCTCGCCACCCCTTGTGCCTCCTTGCATCGCTGCCGGTGCAGTCCCACCCAGCTAACTGACGGGCGTGGAGGAAGGATGGCGATGAGATTAGGAGAGAGCAAGAGAGATGACCAGAGGCGGCTGCTTTGTTGTATAGTACAGTGCTAGGAATAGGGCATCATGAGGTGCATATAAGTTGGATGGGCCAGAAATGGCAGCCCATATCGTGCAGTTCGTGAGGGGAGAGGCAAATGGGCCTTTTGAATGTATAATGGGCTCATCATAATTGCATGTAAATGGCTCAAGTATTCTTTTGTTATTAACTTATTATTATGCTGATGAATAATGTTTAAGTGTGTTCATCGCTTAGGCATTATGTGAGCTAAACAGTGGCTTAATGCCTGCCTAGCACCTAGGGTTCTTTGCAAGCTTGATAAATGGTGTGAGCTACTGAAGGAGGATAATCGCTGATGTCTGGAAACCTATTCAAGCCAAGTCGTTCATGGAGGAAGAATACACAAATTGTGACAAGGTACCTACGCTGGAGGATCTTTTTTTAGGCAAGCTCCAGCTGTAATGCTAGGCTGTCTCTTAGATTTAGCGACCTTTGTCCTTTAATCTTTGTTAGGCTTGTTTGAGCTCTTAAATGAGCTGGAATCCCCACAAGATCTAGATGTAACAAACTTATATGCTTTCTATAAAAGCAGGGAATCCCTTTTTGGGAATAAAAAACAATAATTGCTGACTCAACATGATGACTTCTGAACTGTGGGGACTCAATACACAGTGGAATAAGAAAACAAAATGCCTACTTCATATCATAGCACTGGAGTTCCTCATCCCACCAACCATATATAAGAAGAAAAATTGCATTAGCTAATGCATGTGAAAGAAATAGAACTCCAATAAATTGGCACATCCAAGATCAGAGCTTACGTACAAGAAATTTATCACAGTGTGTGAAAGAAAAATGAACAAGACACATGTTTGTTCTTGATGTGACTAGTGAGAATGGATTTTTTTGCTTGATGCCTAAAACAGAAAATAAACAAGGCACTGAGGATTGGGTAGTGCTGAAGCAAATTATGACTGCAAGAAAATGATGAATGAACTCCGTACTTTGGTTCTCACTGCAGTTTCCCTAGTGTGTCAGTAAATATTTTAGGTGCATTTGAGCTAGACCAGTTTGTTTGTATTCCTAACTCAACTTAGTAACCTGAACCTGTGAGTGATTTCGTATGAGTTAAAAGTATTTGAAACAGGGTACGCCCATCTGCTTCTAGAAAGATGATACAGAACAGGACCATCACTGCAACAATTCCTGGTATTAATCATCACATCATGTAGATATATAAGGCAAATAAACCTAACTATCTAGCTGTTCCATGAACATTGCAAAATGTAGGTTAAAAATAGTGACCATGAATTAGTCAAATTAATTGATTCAAGGGTTAAAAGTTAAAACCATGGTTGGTTACCAAAATATAATTCAAGTAGTAATTAATAGTCATCTTTGTACCATCTGTTAATCTGTATATTCTGTGGTGGGCATCGATGGGTCTTGGTCGCCGGTTGGCTGAACCCTTTGTGTTCAATTCATTTAGGCAGTTCTTTAGTTCGGAGGTGTTTGCCCGTTGGATTGTCAAACTTCTGTAATTTCGTTGTTTTTTAAGTAATGTGGTTTGTCCATGGTGGAAAAAAGTGGTAATTGATAGTCAATACCACAATCAAACAGTAGACGTCACTAGACAAGTTAACTGGACCAATGCAGGCTTGCCGTAAGGAACGAACTGGACCAATGCAGGCTTGCAGTAAGGAACAAAGTACCACGGCTCAGAAGAACATAACTTACTTGGTGCTGGCTAACAAGCTCAATCATAACCTCTATGGCCACCTCAAACGAGAAGGACACCTTCATCAGCCACAGAGCAACAAAACAACGTGTGAGCACGTGAATGCACAACTAATTCCTCGAAGTACACTTTTCAGCCCTTATAAGGAATCGGAGGCTGCAAGGTTCGCACCTGCAGCGAGTTGAACGCAAAAGTGAGAAGTGGGTGCGTGGCAAGCGCGGCTGCCGGCGTCTCCGAGAAGCACCCCACGCGGACCTACGGCATTGTCGTTTTCGTCAGCGAGCAAGCTAGAGAAGGAAGCAGCCGAGTGCAGAGCGAAGTGAAGTGCAGGGCGCGTACTTACGTACCCAGCTCAGTAGGCACCGGAGGATTCTGCGGTTGCGCTCATGTGGGGGAACCCCGTCGTCATCAGTGGGTGCCTTCTCGGATTGCCCGTGGAGGAACTCGAGCACGGCGGGCGCGTGCACGAGCAGCTCGCGCGTGAACCGGCACCGCGCGGCGGCGTCGACCCCCGTGTCGCCGCCCTGGTCCTGTGCAGCCTCCTCGGGGAGCACGGTGAGCAGCTCCAGCACGGCGGGGTGCGGCAGGTGCGGCATCCGCGCGAAGAGGCCGTCGACGCCGCCCTCGGCGCGGAGCGCGAGCGCGGCGAGCGCCAGGCAGATCTGCGTGAGCAGCTGGCGAGGGGCCGGGGCGGCGCAAAACCGCCGCGCGGCCAGGAGCAGCGCGTCGAGGAGCTGCGGCGCCAGGCCGAGCCCGGGGAAAGCGGAGCCGGGGGACTGGATCTTCCGGCGGAGCATCTGCGCGGCGAAGAAGAGGAGGTCGGCGGGCGGGGGCGGGTCCGGGGCGGCCAGGAGGGAGGTAGCGACTGCCCACGCCTGCGGAGACCGCTGCAGCGCGAGGAGCCACTGGTTGGCGGCGAGGCGCGCCGAGGGGCGCGCGTCGTGGTTGAGCGCGTGCACGGCCGCGGCCAGCCGGGCCTGCAGCTCCGACGCCTCCGCGGCGTCCATCGCGACGACGGCGGCCGGCGGCGGGGTGCGGCCGGGGAGGGAGGCAAGGGACGGAGGGGATTGGGCCGAGTGGCACGCAGTCGCGCACGGACGAGTGGGGGAATGCGTGATTTTTTTCCCCCTTTTTTCTTTTTTTTTTATTCAAAGAATCTGCCGCACAGCAGCAGCCAGCAGGCTACAACATTTAATGAGCACAGATTTATGGCGCTTTCGGCTCAGTTTTGGATCTAGCTGCTCCTTCGATTCGGGGTTCACAGATTTGAAATTGAAATTTGAGTTTGAACAGAATTATTGTTGAGGATTAATTATTATTAGGTTATTTAGTGTCATTAAAAAATTCTTATAGATAGGGAAAGTGTCCTTAATATTCAACATATTTGCTTCAACATCTCAGTGCTAGAAAAAAGTCTATATAAACCCTGAACTTTTGGAGCTCGCATACTTAATTCCCCAACTACAAAACTCGGTGTTTAACACTTTAAACATTGTCAAACCGTCTAAGTCAGCCCCTAGGGTGGTTTGGACGGGTGGTTTTGCAGACATGCCAGTCTAACATGGCACGCGCGTCCACGGTGGCGTCGCACCCCACCTCTCAGACGACCCATGAGCTGAAATACGCCTCCCGACCCTTCCTTTCCCTCTCTCGCTCCCTCTCTGCTCACGCGAACTCCCTCGGTCGCCCCATGGAGAGATTAGGGTTTCCAACAACTGTACCTGGGATTGACACGGGGGCGGCGGAGGTGGATTAGCATCGTCTCAAGGATGGGAGAATCAAGCGGATGCTCTTCTCGAGACTGAGCTTCAATCGGCCCTTGTGGCGACACTGGCGTCGAGGTTAGTGGCTCGCAGGTGTCGTACCGCATTGCCCTCTCGGTTATGTGCCCCCAATATATTGCCAATGCCAGACTAAGACGCCGAGGTGGATTTCTTGGAGCCTGAACAATCTCGGACGTAGATACTATAGGTGCAAGATGGCTAATGTAGGGTACTTTTTTCTTGCTCAATTTGGTGTTCATAATGAATGTTTCGTTAGTTTAATTGATTTCGTGGTTGAAGACGCCACAGGAATGTGGATTCTTTCTATGGGTTGATCCACCCACATGAGACTGCATCAAGGAGTTGTTGCTAGACCTGAAGAATGTTTTCTTCAAGTTGAAGAGGGATAGGGGACAACCTGTTGGTTTTGAAGGTTAGGAACAATATTTTGAGGAGGTTGAGATGATGAACAGTTCCTTACAAAGACAACTATTAAACATGGATGCACAGTTGGATGGCAAGAACAAGGAGTTGGTCAAGAAAGATAAGAAGTTGGTCAAGAAAAATGAGGAGTTGGTCAAGAAATATCAAAAGTTGGACGCCAAGCAAAAGGAGCATGGAGACATTGCAAGTGAAGATGAAGGGCATGAAGAATAAATACACTATTTTTTGTGGTTTCATCTATGTGTTTGCAGTGGGCATGTTGTTTGTCGTGTTGTGCAATGGTACTAGGCTTACTTGATGGAGATTAGATCATGTAATTGTTGAATGTTAGAGCAAAGTAGGAATGATGGTTGTTTGTAAGATGAATGCAACTTCTTTTGAATGTAAGATAACTAATGTTTATGTTTTATGTGAAATGAAATATATGTTGGCTATTTGAGAAATGCAAATTGTGTGTGTAGGCAGTACTTGTGTATGCATATAGCAAGGAACATCAAGGTGCACTACAAGAAAACTTAGCAAGTGTAAGACAGATGGCAATGAACATCAAGGTGCATTAAGAGATAACTTAGCATGTGTGCCATGACATAAGCATATTACATCAATAATGCTACTACTATGGTCACCTCCATCACTAGAACCATGATACTTATTCTATTAGTGTCACTAGTACTTGGGTATTTTACAGACAAAAGACAAAAGGCCCATCACCTCTGTGACCCATCACTAGATCCATCACTGGTACTTGGGTATTTACAGACAAAAGACATGTTTTTCTCAAAAGAATTGAAAACTAAGATTGTTCTTAGTTATTGTCTCTAAACAACATATTAGCCAATCGATTTTGCCTTGTACTTGGCTACCTTCCTGTTGACTGGCTTGGTATTGGCTGACTTCCACTTTGACTCCTTGCAGCTGATTGTCTCCTTGCATTACTTGCGCTAGCTTGGTTTGGAGTGGGCTGACTACCACTTGGCCTCCTTGCAGCTGGTTGTCTCCTTGCACCACTTCCACTAGCTTGGCTTGGAGTGGTCTGACTATAACTTTGTTGATTTGGTGTGGGCTGACTTGCACTTTGGCTGCCACACACTTGCACCAAACGTGGCCTACAAAATGCACAATGATAGAGAATTATGTTTTCAGTTTGTGATAGAAATTTGAAGTAGCTGCAGTAGTTCTCAGCTTCTTAATAATGTTTTTTAGTTTGTTGGTCCCAGCACTAGTCACAACACTTGGCCCACACTATAAATCTCTAGATTCTTTCTCTTATTGGTTCTATCTCTTTTTATATGACCATGTTTCTTGTTGCCAGCTTCTAGATTTTTGGACACCTTCTTGAGTTGTGATCAATCTTACCACATAATCTGCAACTCATCTTAATCCCAACTCTACTCAGCTTTGATCCTTTAGGTTCTTCCCCTGCTCCCTTCTCTGTGTCTTTGGCCTACAAGACATCTTTACAAATGCTGGTGGGAGTGATCTAGGCATGTCTGAGATTGGGCAATTGGTTGCACCCTCTACTAGTTGTAAGACATGTTGATATGTCTTCATGTATGCTTGTTTGTTGAAGCATGGTGCAATGAAGCCATCCAACTTTTGAGAAGCTTTGTACATGCATCTTATGGCATGACAACATGGAAGTCTTTTGTGATTAAAAGTAGGATGTGTCTGACAGGTTAGTTGTCCTTTGATTTGATGATGACAAGCTTGTGCAACAAGGTGAAATGAACCCCTATATAGTGTGTCACTTTTTGGTTTTTTGATAAAAGAATGTGTGATGATGTCATATTAGATCATGAGCTTTGAATGTGTGACTTGTTTTAAATGGTCCCCAAGTTGTTGTAGGAGTGTTTGCTGATACAGTTTGCCAAGTTGATGAGTCTGATGGACTAGAGGCTCTACTTGTGATTTCTTCTAATGTTAGTCCAAACATTACACGTATTGATGACAACCATGATAAGGATCCCATTAGTGTTCCTACAGAAAGGTCTAGGAATGGCTAGATGGGGGGTGAATAGCCTAATTAAAAATTCTACAACAACACTTAGCAAACTTGTTAGAATAAAACACGACGATAAGCAAGTTTGCTCTAGCTCTAAGGGTCGGCAAGCCACCTACCACAAGTCTAGTTACTAGACAAGAATATCCTATGTCACACCCAAGAGCTAGATAACTAGTGATTCTAGACTAAGCTACACAAGCTAAGCTAGAGGCTCTACTTTGCAAGAATGTAAAGAATAGTAATGCAAAGCTAGAGATAGAAGGGTTATATCGTCGAGAAGAGTAGCAATGAGATAACCAATCAATCACAATATGAATCCTTGGTAGAGACAAGTTGACACAATGATTTTTTACCGAGGTTCACTTGTTTGTCAACAAGCTAGTCCTCGTTGTGACGATGAAAGGATCAAGATGCCCAAGAGGGAGGTGAATTGGGCTCTTTTTAATTTCTAGATAAGAATTAAACCTATAAAGAGCCAATTAACCCCCTAGTGCCTACCGCTTGTGTGTCCTAGCTAGAAAGCGGTAGCAAGTTAATAGAAAGCGAAAACTTCCTACACAATTCTAGTATGAATTGAAAGACAAGTGCGGAAAGTAATGCGGTAAGAAAGAGCTAGGGAAAGATATGCTTGACACGGTGATGTTTTGTCGAGGTATCGAGGAGTCGACACTCCCCCCTAGTCCTCGTTGGAGCACCTCGCAAGGTATAGCTCCCTCTCAATCCCACGCAAGGGATGAGTGCTCTCTACGGGCTGATTCTTCGCCACTCCGGCTCGGTGAATCGCCCACAACCGATCACAACGTCGATGAAGAAGGGACGCCGACAATCCTCCGGCGATCACCTTCCTCCAAGCACCACCGGACCGTCTAGGTGATGTCGATCACCAAGAGTAACAAGCCTCCATCTTCGCTTGACTCTGAAAGGATCAAGATGCCCAAGTGGGGGGGGTGAATTGGGCTCTTTTTAATTTCTAAACAAGAATTAAACCTATAAAGAGCCAATTAACCCCCTAGTGCCTACCGCTTGTGTGTCCTAGCTAGAAAGCGGTAGCAAGTCAATAGAAAGCAAAACTTCCTACACAATTCTAGTATGAATTGAAAGACAAGTGCGGAAAGTAATGCGGTAATAAAGAGCTTGGGAAAGAGAAGCTTGACACGGCGATGTTTTGCCGAGGTATCGAGGAGTCGACACTCCCCCCTAGTCCTCGTTGGAGCACCTCGCAAGGTATAGCTCCCCATCAATCCCGCGCAAGGGATGAGTGTTCTCTACGGGTTGATTCTTCGCCACTCCGGCTTGGTGAATCGCCCACAACCGATTACAAACGTCGATGGAGAAGGGCCGCCGACAATCCTCCGACGATCACCTTCCTCCGAGCACCACCGGACCGTCTAGGTGATGTCGATCACAAAGAGTAACAAGCCTCGATCTTCGCTTGACTCACTCAAGCTTCACAACTAGAGGATGCACACTTGAACTCTTGGATGAACTAGAGGAGAGGATGGATGGATTCGCGAATCACTCTCTCTCTCTCTAGGGCTCTTGCTCTCTTCCCAACCTTCTCAACAAACTCAGCAACTCAAATGAGCAAAGGCAAGGTGGGAGAGAAGTGGGAGGGGCTATAAATAGACCCTCAAAAAACTGCCTCGGGCTGGCAATTTAAGTTGGCGACGGACGCTCTGTCGACTAGGCGACGGACGGTCCGTCGCATGCCCCAACGGCTAGTTCTGTTCATAGTTTGGGCGACGGACGCTCCGACGCCTAGGCGACGGACGCTCCGACGCCTAGGCGACGGACGCTCCGACACCCTGCCCAACGGCTAGTTCTGACACGCTTTTCCCAGCGACGGACGCTATGTCACTGGGGCGACAAACGCTCATCCCAGCGTTCGACGCTACACTCTGGCTCAGGCTGAAAAACACCCTCTCTGGAAGGTCGACGAACGCTCTTCCAAGCGTCCGACGCCTGGCCGACGGACAGCGTCCGACGGACCCTGAAAAACTTAGCCAGAAAACATCTCCACTGGAAGGTCGACGGACGCTGTGGACTCAGCCACCCAGCGTCCGACGCCTTTGTCCGACGCAATGGATAGCGTCCGATGCCTCCGTCAGGAGCGTCCGACGCCTCCGTCAGGAGCGTCCGACGCCCAGAAAACAGTTATAACAACTTCGTTTTTCGTCGCGATGAAAATGGAAGTTGTTCTAGGCTATCTTACGGTCAACGTAGGCTTGCTTAGAGCTAAGGAAGTCAAGTGTGCACCACACCTAAGTCATGAAGCTTTCCTAAGTCAAGCTACTAGTCTCAACCCCTCTTAATAGTACGGTCAAAGATAAAAAGAGAAGCCCTATCTATTTCTAAGTGCCCTTCATCACCTTATGGCACTTAGCCTATCATTCTAGGGTCTTCATCATGTCTTCTTGAAATCCGAAACGATATCCATCTTGGGGGATAAGTGATGATCATTAGTGCCCATTCTTGTTGATGGCACTATCCCATCGTGAGGTCGGCGAGGGGCCTCCTGATCCCCGTAGCATAGGCTGTGAATCCTCGTAGGGGAGGACTCTAAGTGAAAGAGCTCTCTGAACCGAGTTGCTGAAACCCTGAAGTCGCGGCCCTGAAAGCCGAAGTGAAAGAACTCGTGATCAGGGGAGATCCACAGTGAGGCATAGAACTGATACACCCAGTCCTTCTGATAAGCTCCTGATCATCCCATCATATCTGACAATCCCTGAAGGTACTGCAAGTGCTGAAGACTCTCTGGACCACCGACCCCCTCTATGTGAGCAGGCGGGCACACTCTGTGAGTCCTAAGAGGAGCGTCAGTGTCGACGTACGCTCTGTGGTTCCCAACTCACGACGCGCTCCACGGCGAGGCGAGAGCCTCAAACCGGCGCGACGTCCACCTCGCTCCGCGATCTCTGCGGCCTCTGCCACTGCAAGTGCTGCTACGGAGTCTGGATCCATAAGTGGCCTCTTGCGCTTCCGTGACACAACCTTCTGCTTACCCCTTCCCTGATCAGTGGGTGGACGCGGTGGAGGTGGAGGGTCACCACCACTATCGGGAACGGGTCCGGCGTTCTTCGTTCTGGCCATGATCTGATCACTGCAATCAAACCTCTGACAATCTGATCAAATCCACAACGCAAACAGGAGTGGCTCGACGGCCTTGGACTGACACTCTCGAGGCTTTGCCTCGTTCCTTACTCGCGGGCTTTGCCCCGAGTTCACTGTCACTGTCTCTGACACGCTGACCCTGCTCGATTAGATAGATAGGGATAGATAACATATAAGCATGTAGCTAGAGAGGAGTGGGTCTATATAGAAGCATGAAAAAGATAAGAATGGAATCGAAGCTACCCAAACTATTACCTCTGTCCACGGTGACCAAGCCTAGAAGGAAAAGGTAAGTTCCTCGGTCGTTTTCGAAAACCAAGCCGCAACCTAAACAGGGGATTTAAGGATTAGGGTGGCAAGAAAGTGTCGAGAGGATTAGCAAGCTGGTAGGAGGGTTGCCAGAGATGGAATTTCACCTTGACCACACAACCGAGGTTGATCAAATCTCCAACAGAGCCTTGGAGGGGAGCTCCACGGCTAAGATGCCCCTGCACGGCTGAAACACGCGAGGCAGAGGGAGGAAAGGCGCAAGAAGAGCGGCGGCACTGGGAGACTGGCTCGGCGACGCTGGGTGGATCTCTGGCACGGCGGCGCTAGGTGGCGGCGGCGCTGGGGTGGCAACGGCGACAGCGGAGCAGTTAGGGTTGGAGAGAGCGGCAATGGCGTACGGTTGATTTGAAACCGACGGAGGGAGAGAAAGGAGATGGGAAATTTCTTAAAAAAATTTGCGCCTTAAGTTCGCGACGGACGCTCCGACGTGGAGCGATGGACGCTCCGTTGATGTGCGACGGACGCTTGGACAGCGTCCGACGGCATCGTCCGTCAGGCTTCCAGAACAGGTTTGAAACGCCCAAACGCATTGACCGCGTCGGACGCTCCGCGACGGACGCTGGGGAGCGTCCGTCGCCCTGCAAACAGGCAACGTTCAGTCTCCGGACGATCGCGACGGACGCTGAGGCATTTGACGTCGAGCATCCATCGGCAGCGTCCGACGCCTTTTAAATAGAATTTTTCAAATTTTATTTTTGCATCTTTCTCCCAACCAAGTTCCAATCCTAATAAGATCCAAATAACATCTGATTGGACTTGATATGAGAACCATCTCTCAAACTCTCATTTTCAAATAGTTTGCCATAGGCTTAGATTTTAGTTTTAGCTCAAAATATTCGAATGGAAGCACCAAGGAGTCATCATATGGCCACAAGAGGGGTATAGAAGTGTCTTGAGCTTGGAATGCTCCCCCTAAGTGGACGAACACAAAGGATGCTCAAACTTAACCGAAAAGAAACGACAAAGCAACACACATGCATATGCTATGCAATACGGAAATTTGAATCTAGGTTGCTTGCAAGTTTAAACCGCGGTTAAGCTTTGTCATACGCTTTGAGGGCGGTTATCTCAACCGCGTTAGCCAAGCCTATGTGCATTACCAAATTAAATATGTTATATTACATATGAATGCATGGTTCACATAAGCTCATCATTTAGTGAAGTTTGAGTGATCAAGCACATTCAACTCGCTTCTCAACCTACAAAAGGTTGTTTCATCGAGTGGTTTTGTGAAGATATCCGCCAATTGATCTTCGCTCTTAACTCTAACTAGTGTTATGTCTTTCCTAGCCACATGATCTCTAAGAAAGTGATGGCGAATATCTATGTGCTTGGTGCGAGAGTGTTGAACCGGGTTGTTAGCAAGCTTTACGACGCTTTCATTATCACACAAGAGTGGAATATCTTTTAAAACAACCCCGTAATCAAGGAGTGTTTGGGTCATGTATAAGATTTGTGCACAACTTGCTCCTATGGCAATGTATTCCGCCTCGACGGTTGACAATGCCACACTGTTTTTCTTCTTTGAGGACCAAGAAACAAGAGATCTTCCTAGCATGTGGCACCCGCCGGAGGTACTCTTCCTATCAACCTTACACCCGGCATAATCCGAATCGAAATAGCCAACTAGTTGGAAGGGGCTCCTTTGGGATACCAAAGACCCATGCTAGGGGTGTGCCTTATGTACCTAAGGATTCTTTTAACCGCACAAAGATGCGACTCCTTAGGGCTTGCTTGAAACCTAGCACATATACACACACTAAACATGATATCCGGCCTAGATGCGGTGAGGTAAAGTAAACTACCGATCATAGAACGATAGAGAGTTTGATCAATTGGTTTACCTCCCTCATCAAGGTCGAGATGTCCATTAGTAGGCATTGGGGTCTTGATTGGCTTGCAATCCTCCATCTTGAACTTCTTAAGTAGATCATGAATGTACTTTTCTTGAGAGATGAAGGTCTCTTCTCTCATTTGCTTCACTTGAAAACCAAGGAAGAAGGTTAGCTCGCCAATCATTGACATCTCGAACTCCTTGGACATCAAGTCACCGAACTCCTTGCAATGATCTTGGTTTGTTGACCCAAATATAATGTCATCGACATATACTTGGAAAACGAAGATCTCTCCATTAAGTTTTTTGGTGAATAGTGTTGTATCGACGATCCCGATCTTAAAACCCTTCTTGATTAGGAAGTCCCTTAGCCTCTCATACCAAGCTCTTGGAGCTTGCTTCAAACCGTAGAGTGCCTTGGACAACCTATACACATGATTAGGCAAGTTGGGTCTTCAAACCCGGAAGGTTGTGAGACATAGACAAGTTCATTGATGAAACCGTTTAAGAAAGCGCTTTTCACATCCATTTGAAAGAGTTTCATTTTGTGATGTGAAGCATACGCCAAAAGGATACGGATGGCTTCAAGTCTTGCAACCGGAGCAAAGGTCTCTCCAAAATCAAGTCCTTCTACTTGAGAGGACCCCTTTGCCACCAATCTTGCTTTGTTCCTCACAACCACGCCTTGATCATCTTGCTTGTTCCTAAACACCCACTTGGTGCCAATGATTCTTGCATCCTTTGGCTTCTCTTCAAGTGTCCACACTTGGTTCCGGATGAAGTTGTTAAGTTCTTCATGCATGGCATTCACCCAATCCGGATCCGCAAGTGCTTCTTCAACACTAATAGGCTCAACAAAGGAAACAAACGAGTGATGTTCAACATAAGATGCAAGTCTAGAGCGAGTCATAACTCCCTTTGATGGACTCCCTATAATTTGATCATGGGGGTGAGCTTGAAGGATAGGTGTTGATCTTCTATTTGTCTCTTGAGGAAGGGGATGCGGTGTTTCAACATTGCTTGCTTCGGCCTCGGCTTGATCTTGAGGGATGTGAGTGTCTTGAGCTTCCCTCACTTGATCTTCTTCATCAACTTGAGGCGTGCGTGGTGGAAAAGGATCTTGATTTGCTTCATCTTCAACTTCTTCCACCTCTTGCGGGTTGATAGCACCAATTAACATATTCTTCATTGCCTCCCTCAAGGGTTCATCACCTACATCAATATCCTCAAGCGCTCCTTGGGAGCCATTAGTTTCATCAAACTCCAAGTCATACGTTTCTTCAACTAATTCGGTGGCTTTGTTAAATACACGGTATGCCTTGGATTTAAGTGAATATCCGACAAGGAAACCAATGTCACACCACCATTGGAATTTACCCAAGTGTTGGCGCTTCTTGTAGATGTACACTTTGCAACCAAACACCCGGAAGAATGAAATATCCGGCTTCTTCCTATTAACAAGCTCATAGGGGGTCTTCTTTAATAGCCTTTGGACGAAGAGACGGTTTGCCGCATAACAAGCGGTGTTGATTGCCTCCGCCCAAAACTTCTCCGGAGTGTTGTACTCATCAAGCATAGATCTTGCTAGAGTTATGAGTGTCTGGTTCTTTCTCTCTACAACACCATTTTGTTGTGGAGTATATGTGGCGAATACCTCATGCTTGATCCCCACTTCATCACAATAATCTTCAATCTTTGTGTTCACAAATTCGGTGCCATTGTCACTTCTAATCTTCTTGATCTTCACATCAAATTCATTTTGAGCTCTTGTAGCAAATTTCTTGAAGATGCCTTGTGTCTCTCTCTTGTCTTGAAGAAAGAACACCCAAGTGTACCGAGAGTAGTCATCCACTACCACTAAGCAATAGAGATTTCCTTCAAGACTAGCATAGGTGGTAGGGCCAAATAGATCCATGTGTAGCAACTCTAGGACTCTTGAGGTTGACATGAAACCTTGGTTGGATGAGTGTTTGCCACTTGCTTGCCGGCTTGACATGCACTACAAAGTTTGTCCTTCTCAAACACCACATCCTTGATTCCTCTAACCATCTCCTTCTTGACAAGCTTCTTCAAGGTTGACATGCCCACATGAGCTAATCTTCTATGCCATAGTCAACCCAAAGAATTCTTGAAGAATAAACAAGCTTGCAAACTAGCTTCATTTGAGGTGAAGTCCACTAAGTAGAGGTTATTGTGCCTAAACCCTTTGAATATCAAGGATGAATCATCAATCTTGGTCACAACTACCTCATTTGGAGTGAAGAGACATTGGAATCCGAGATCACAAAGTTGACCAACCGATAGCAAATTGAAGCTCAATGATTGTACTAGCAAGACATTGGAAATTGATTGATCTTGGGAGATAGCCACTTTGCCTAAGCCTTGAACTTTGCCCTTTGAGTTATCCCCAAAAGTAATCTTGTCTTGATTTGCACAATCCTCATCAAGTGTGGTGAACATCCGGGGGTCGCCGGTCATATGTTGAGTGCAACCACTATCAATTACCCAATGGCTCCCACCGGTCTTGTAGTTCACCTACACACAAGAAACTTGGAGTTAAGCTTGTTGTTTGGGAACCCCCTTAGTACGGAGCCCCATTGCCTTGTCAACCAACTCCTTAGCAACCCAAAGAACCCTAGGCTTGTTCTTCATTGGTGGTCCAAGGAACACGACAAGTGGTCTTGGAATCTTTGTTGATGACATAGTGAGCATTATGAGCAAATGGCCTAGTGTGCTTGGGCAAGGTCTTGAGAAGTGGAGTCATGCAATCATATGCGAAGTGACCAACTTGTCCACACTCAAAGCATCTCCTTGTCTTGGGCTTTGGTTTCTCTTGATTGTAGCCATTGTACTTGTTCTTGTAGTAATTCTTGGCTTCAATCTTGACCTTGGCCTTCATCACTTGATTTTCCTTGAATCCAATTCCGGTCTTGTCATTCTTCATGACGGTGTTCATTAAGAGTTCACTTTGAAGGTTGTGACCCTTGGTGAACTTCTCAAGGCCACTTGTAAGCTTGGTCTTGTCATTCTTGAGCGTAACAATTTCTTCTCTTAGAGAGTTGATCAAAGTGATAGCATCTTTGTCTTCTTCTTGAGCCGGCTTGATGACAATAGATTTATTAGACTTGAGATTGATTAGCTCTTCCTTAAGCTTTGAGTTCTCATCCTTCATCTTGACATAGTCATCATACTTGTCGGCTTCTACAACTCTCTTGCCCTTGCACTTAGCACTTTGCTCAAGAGCCACATCATCAAGCTCGATTTCACAAGAGGTAGCACTTGCACACTTAGCACATGGGTTAGTAGCAACATGTGTAAGATCTTAAGTAAGCAATTCATTTGCTATCACTAACATGCCATGATCTTCCTTGACTTTTTGTAGTCATCTTTTAGCAAGTTATACCTTGTGTAGAGCTCTTGTGTTGACCTCTCAAGCTTATCATGTTTTTCATTAGCTTGCTTGAGAGAGGCTTTGAGCTCCTTAGTGCTAGATGTGAGAGAATTGATCTCAAGCTTCAAATCATCATTAGCACTAGACAAGACATCAAGCTTAGCATGCAAGTTGTCTTTGATCTCAAGAAGTTTGTCATTTTTACCTTTATACTTCCTTATGATGCTAGAGTACTTGTTGCAAATTTTAATTAGCTCATCATAGGATGGTGTCTCATCATCATCACTTTCACTACCACTTGAGTCACCACTATCATCATCATCCTCTTTTTGTACCTTCTTGTCACCTTTAGCTATGAGGCATAGGTGTGTAGAGGATGAGCCCGACGATGAAGGAGGAGGTGGCGGTGGAATAGAAGAACCAATCATCAAGGCGGCCACCTTCTCTTCTTCACTCTCATCATCGGAGGAGTCACTTGAATCATCAATATCGGTGAGCCAATCACCCACAATGTAAGCCTTGCCATCCTTCTTCTTCTTGTGGAAGTTGAAGTTCTTCTTCTTGTTGTATGACTTGTCTTGCTTCTTGTCATTATCACTTGAGTCATCATTGTCGCCATTGTTCTTCTTGAAGTTCTTGAACTTGTTGTTCTTGAACTTGTCTTTCTTCTCTTTGGGGCAAGCATGAGCTAGATGACTAAGAGTGCCGCAATTGTAGCACCTCATTTGGGAGATTGGCTTCCTTGAAGAGCTTGTGAAGAATTTCTTCTTCTTTGAGTCAAACTTGACTCCATTCTTGTTTAGTATCTTCAAAATCTTGGTGGTTTTCTTCACCATAAGAGCGATGTTGTCTTCATCATCATCATCACTTGCACTCTCAAATACATATTGAATCTTGCACTTCTCCTTGGAAGATGCCTTGAGAGCCAAGTCCTTCTTCTCCTCCTTCTCTTTCTTCTTGGAGGAAGATGAACTTCCATCATTGATCTTCATGTACATCTCATGAGCATTGATCTTGCCCAAAACTTGTGTTGGGGTAGTTGTGGAGAGATCGCCTTGATGAAGGACCGTGATGATGTGGCTATACTTGTCTATTGGTAAGACACAAAGTATCTTGCGCACCACATCGGTCGGTGTCATTTGAGTAAGCCCAAGGCCATTCAACTCCTCTACAAGCACATTCAAGCGAGAATACATTTCATTAGCATTTTCATGAGATAGCATGGTAAAAGAGTTCATCTTAGCAATGATGAGGTGATAGCGCTCTTCTCTTTCACATTTGGTGCCCTCGTGTAGAGCACAAATGTTTGTCCAAATCTCATGCGCGGTTTTGCAATTTCGCACACGGTTGAACACATCCTTGCAAATGTCACGGAAAAGAATATTCTTCGCCTTAGCATTGTTCTTCTCAAAGAAGGGATCCTCGGCGAACACCGATCCGCCTATGGTGGCGGCTTTGTGAACGCCGACATCCACGACCTCAAGGTAGGCCTCCATCCGCACTTTCTGTGACGGAACCATCCAAATATAAGAGATCAAGTACCAAAGTAGCTGATTTAACTGCCACTTCAAGCACTTGAGCCCATATAATCCCGGTAGTCCGGAAATCTCGAAGGATTTCTAACAATCGAGGATCGCGCAAACTCAGGTATGCACATTCGAACGAGCCACAAATAAACCGAAAATACTTGAAGTACGAATAAAGTTATTACAACACTTGGTTCCAAATAAAAGTAGTACTTACGCCACAACACCTGTGGCCGAATAAAATATTGTTTGAAACTGAACCCAAGGTTTTACTCCACACTAAAATCATTAAAAGGTAGGGGTGCCCACGAGGTAATGTCCGACAACAGCAAAAGATGAGCTCGCAGAAGACCTTGCCCAAGGCCTACTCCTCTTCTCCTTCGAAAGGATAGAGACAGTGCTTACAATAGCCGAAGTATACTTGGCCATCTGCAACAAACGGGATAAACCCTGAGTACGGGAATGTACTCAGCTAGACTTACCCGTGTAACTGAAAATGAAGACTCCAAGGGTATGCAAGGCTATATATATGGATCTGGGTAAACTTGCTTTTGCGGAAAAGCGAACAAGATGAAACTAAAGATTAGAGAACAGCCATTTTCCATCCTATTATTATTACCTCTAGGTTTGCACCTGTACTAGAGCACTCACTTGAATTACTCAAACAATATAGTAACATATATCCAATTCCTTCATCAAAATTTTAGTAGAACCATTACGATGTCACATGGAGTTGTACCGTGGTGAAGCTCAGCATAATCCCCCATATCCAGTGGGGGCGGCAATTCGAATTGATATATAACCAGCTGGCAAGATTACCTTTAACACACGCCCACACTTTCCCCGTCGGGTCCATGCATTGGGTTACCGCTCAACAAAGTCCAGGTGGTAACCGCCGCGATCTCAGAGTAGTCCACCCAATTGTAGAAATCAGTTGGCCACCACGGGGCAGGTCGTATCTACAAACTAGAGGGTGCTCACAGTAGGCTGAGAGTTGGCCCGGACAGTGTTTACTCGGCTTCGGGGTCGATACTCACAACGGCCCCTATGTGAAAGGGCGCATTCAAAGATGTAATAGGGCCACCATCGTATACAAACCTATACGATCCAACAGACGGACTGTCCCCAAGTCTAAACCACTTGGTGCCTCTTCCTTCCAGTTGACCGCATTTCATTACTACCATTGGTTCTTTCCACGATAGAAAATATAGCCAACCGTGATAGGTATTATCCCCATGGGATAATACTAACATAAATATAAATGTAACCATTTATTCTAAGCAGGCTAAGCAGTTGCTTTTACTTTTATTAACAGGGTAACAAGGTAGGTAAAACAATAATTAAGGAAGGTAATGCATCAATTTGGGATTCAAACAACTCTTGTCACCTAATGCATCATAGTATAAAATACTCAAGTAGATTAATTGTAAATATTGGGAGGCTTAAGAATGCTCCGGGGCTTGCCTTGAGTGAAGGTGGAGGGCTGGTGGTCAGGGCACTCGGGGAGGTTAGTGTCGAGCTCGTGGTACTCCTCGTTTAGCTCCTGCACCTCCTGGACTTTTGTCTCTGGGGTTGGCTCCTGGTGTTCCTCCACGGATCCTAAATGATGCAATGCATAAATAAGTAACTTGATGATGTAGGGATGATGCTTGAACAAGATTTAGCACACTAAAAGAGATTCTAAGCATTTAACAAATTAATTACCACAAAGCCACGTTGCACAGTAACCCTATTGTAAACTACTCAGAAAAATCTACCAAAATTACAGAGGGTAAAGCATGTCTACTGGATGCTACTGCAAGGAACTTACTCATAGCAAAGCTACCAACTAGCAGATACAACAAGATGAAATTAAATACAGAAAAAGCACTTAGAACTAGAGCTACTAGCACAAAGGGTAAAACATGCTATAACTTAATTTTAGCAGAACCTATGCTTAAAAACATATTTATCAGAAAAGTTCCATGATCAACAAAAACATAAACTACTCTATATGATTTTTCAAAGAAAACCCTAGAAAAGGACACTTGAACTACAAGTATCTTTTCTGCCATGCAACATACCACATATTATATTTTTCCTAGCTTCTACACAGGATAACAGAGCTAACATAAAAAAAACCTTACATTTTTATTTAGCCATATAAAGCAGGAACACAAATAACTTTGATATATGCAGAAAACAACTAATTAAACATTAGTACTGAATACATTCTCCAAAAACATTTATATAAACACAACAGACAGATTATAACATAAAGAGTCTAACAAAATTGATTTCACCATCTTAGGATTTACCAAACTCTAGATATAAATTAAACAAGCATTAGCACATTACTGAAAAAAGGAAAAGGAATTTCATTTCGGAAACCGGCTCGATACACGTAGAGGCGCGCAAGGCGACTGACAGGCGGGACCCTCGATCAACTCGAGGTCCATCTGTCGACGTGCAGGGAACAGAGGACGGCGCTGACAGGCGCGTTCTCGCCGGCGGTGAGGTCTCCGGCGGTGGGGTTGGGTGTGCTAGGCTCGGGATGATGACGCGCATCCACTGGTGGTGTTGGTTGGACCGTTGCGACCGTGAAAGTGGTCGGCGGCGTGCGGTGGCGGTGCAGCACGACGGTACGACACGGCGAGGTGATCACCGGCGATGCGAGGCTCGACGCAGGGTTACGTGAGCATCGTGGTGATGTGGTGAGTGTGGGTCGAGGGTTAGTTGAGCCGGAGGGGCTCTGTGGAACCTTGGCCACGTGCGAGCTCCGCAGCGGCGGCAATGGCGCACGGCCAACGACGCTGTGTCGATAACAGGGCGAACTAGAGCTAAGGAAAAGGTGTTCTCACCTCTACTAGCTCCGGTGAAGCTCTCACGAAGATGGAGGCGTCGGAGGCGAGACGGTGAAGGGTGAACACTGTTTGGTTGGTGCGGTGGTGACTCGGGGCCAAGGAACGGCGGAGGCGTTCCGGCGACTAGAGTCTTCGGCTGGTTAAACAGAGGCGGGCAGCGTGTGTGCGAGGCGAAGGCGAAAGCTAGAGCGAGAAGGATCGAGCAGAGAAGCTCGGATGGTGGTGGATTTGAGAAGGGGGCGCTCGCGGTGCTCGGAGCTCTCGGCGCGACGATGGCAGAGAAATGCGAGCGAGTGAGCGAGTGAGGATGAGTGCGGACAAGTGTCGGAAGTAGAGGAGGTATAGGCACTCCTCTTTGCACGGTCATGGCCGACCGGCGCAGCCAGTGGGGCCGTGATGCGACGGTGCGGCGGTGGCAACGGCGCTGGCGTGTTTGCGGTGTGCGGAAGAAGAGCAGGACTTGGTCGACGCGCCGTTAGCGCGGATTCGCGCTTGATTGCGAATGCGACGAGGTGGAGCTGATCGGACGCGGCACGGCGGCGACGTTACTGCGAAACGACGGCGCGGCAGGTCTGCGGCGGCGAAGCAGGGGCGTCAGCGGCGGGAAAATGGTGCAAACTCAGTCCTAGCACCGTTAACGCGGGCGCGAGTGCGGACGCGACTGAGACAGAGCGAGGGCTGGTCGGTGACAGCGATGTTGGCGCAGGGCCACAGCGGCGGCGATGGCGTGTTCAACATCCGCGGTCAGGCATCGTCGGCCACGCGACAGACGACGCCGACGTACGGTTCAGCCGCGGTCGGGCGAGTGCGCGCGGGACGTGTGCTTGTGCGACTCGAGGGCGAGCGCGCGGGAGGGGGTCGATCGGTCTGATCGAGCCTCCGGCTCGGGGGTCGTTCGTTCAAGCCTACGTTCGTCACGTTCGAGGGGTCGAAGTCGAGGGGGGGGGGTCGATCGATTGGATGATCGAGCCTCCGGTCCCGGGGTAGCTCGTCCGACCCTCGGTCCGTCCCTTATCGAGCGGCGGTCGAGGCCTGAGCGGGCCGAAAGCGGTACTCGACCCGTTCTAGTTCTGATTTCCCTTTTTCGATTTTCTTTTATTTGATACAAACTAAACTTGCTTCCAAACAGTTTCAAAAACTCCAAACTAAGTTTGGACACTTAAACCAAAGTTGTTTAGAATATTATTCTCTACCTTTTTCATGTAGATCATAAATTCTGAAAACCATTAGTTCAAGAGTCGAGGATTAAAACTTATTTAAGCTAATCAGGAAAAGAATTACTTTAATTCTTTAACAGATAAAATTAAGCAGGGTAACTAACATAAAGCAAACCATACTTTACTCTAAGCATAGCAAGGTTTGGCTAAACAGATTGATCACACAACACCTATTCAATTCTAGTTTCAAAGCATACAATCCTCCGGCGATCACCTTCCTCCAAGCAACACCAGACCGTCTAGGTGATGTCGATCACCAAGAGTAACAAGCCTCGATCTTCGCTTGACTCACTCAAGCTTCACAACTAGAGGATGCACACTTGAACTCTTGGATGAACTAGAGGAGAGGATAGATGGATTCGTGAATCACTCTCTCACTCTAGGGCTCTTTCTCTCTTCCCAACCTTCTCAACAAACTCAGCAACTCAAATGAGCAAAAGGCCCGATGGGAGAGAAGAGTGAGGAGCTATAAATATCCCTCAAGGAAACTGCCTCGGGCTGGAAAAAGCACAGCTTTTAAGTTGGCGACGGACGCTCCGTCGCAAGCCCCAACGGCTAGTTCCGCATAAAGATTGGGCGACGGACGCTCCGACGCTCTGCCCAACGACTAGCTCTGACAGGATTTGCCAGCGACGGAAACTCCGTTGGAGGGGCGACGGACGCTCTTCCCAGCGTCCAACGCTACACTCTGGCTCGGGGTGAAAAACACCCTCACTGGAAGGCCGACGGACAGCGTCCGTCGGACCCTGAAGATTTTAGCCAGAAAAACACGGCCACTGGAAGGCCGACGGACGCTGTGGACTCAACTACCCAGCGTACGACGCCTCCGTCAGGAGCGTCCGTCGCCTAGAAAACAGGCCTCTTAACTCCGTTTTTCGCCGCGATGAAAATGGAAGTTGTTCTAGGCTATCTTACGGTCACCATAGCCTAGTTCATGAAGCTTTCCTAAGTCAAGTTACTAGTCTCAACCCCTCTTAATAGTACGGTCAAGGATTAAAAAGAAGCCATATCTATTTCTAAGTGCCCTTCATCACCTTATGGCACTTAGCCTATCATTCTAGGGTCTTCATCATGTCTCTTCAAAATCCGAAATGATATCCATCTTGGGGGCTAGGTGACACCCATTGATGCCCATTCATGTTGATCACTATGGCTAGGCTACTCATAGCCTCTGCAAAACACACATTAGCCATAATAATCGCTAATTGTCGTTAATCACCGAAACCAACTAGGGCCATGATTCTTCAGACGATTCACCTACTTGGAGGTTCACGCGCTAATTGGCATCTCACGCCAAACCCGTCACCGGGTGCCGCAAAATCAACACAAGATAGGGATCCACAAGTCACGCGCAATCCACTAGAGATGTCTTTTGCGAACTCCCGCGGGGAAGACTCAAGAACCCCTCACAATCCATTGATCGGAGCCAGAGACAATCACCTTACTCCGCTCAACGATCCTCATCGCACCAAGCCGTCAAGGAGATGGCAATCTCCAAGAATAACAAGAGCTTCCGCGATGACGACGATCACCAAGTGCCACTAGTATGCAATCAAAGAGCAATGCACTTGGATTCACTCAAACTCTCATGAATTATGCAATTGTATTGAGAGGATGAGTGGTGAGCTTCTCACAAATGAGCACAAGAGTGTGAGTGATGAGAATGTGTGCAAGAAGTTGCCCAAAGGGCCGGTCATATCACCTTATATAGCCCACTCACACAACTAGTTGTTTTCCACTCATTTTCCTCTTCTCTGCGTACCTCCGGACGCACTTTTCACAGAGGGTCCGGACCATCAACAGTGTCCGGACCCACCACCTGCCGAGAGCCAACGACTCTGAGTCGATCTCCGGTCGCAGGCCCCGGACGCGTGCGCAGCGCCAACCGGACCAACGGATTTGCGTCCGGTGCCCCTGCCGATTCAAACGGCTTCTTTCCGCGCGCACCTCTGCGCACCACGTGGCTCCGGGCGCACGCAACAGTGCGAGTCCGGACCAACGTCTCTGCGTCCAGAAATATTCCTCCGAGCGACCGAGCGCACCCAAGAGCACCCTTCTTCTCTTCCTCCACTTCGGACGCAAGTCCGGTTCCTCATCCGGACTATCACTAGCGTCCGGTCTCTTTTACACAAAGAACAACGCTTCTCTGGACGTGAGTCTGGAGCTCAGCTCCGGTCAACACCTAGCGTCTGGACTCCTGTCCACCAACAGCTCTGCCTAGGGTTTGCCTCCAGACCCATGCACCATGGTCCGGACAGCACATGCCCTAGCATCCGGACCCTGCGTCCGGACTGCTTCTTCTGCCCGAAAATACTTCTCCAACTTCTCCAAGCTTCCAAGAGTTAACACTAAGTGATCCAAACACTTGTGTACGTGTGTTAGCTTTTAGTTCACAATTATCTTGGAATTAGTTGGTTGTTTCAGTAGTTCAATTGATTTTAAATGCAATGCAATGAACCTAGTGGCACATGATAACCGTAATCATTCGCAAGAGCTCCCTCCTTGATAGTACGACTATCTATCCTAAATGTGATCGCATCCTCTATGATGTCTTGATCACCAAACCAAAAATGGTTCCTAGCTTTCACCTTTGCCTTCACACCATTTTCCTTTCCACCACCATGCTAGAGCTTGTACCATCCACTTGATCCACCTTGCTCCATCACATGGCATGTACCAACCTATCTCATGATTCACACTTAGAGATCAAGGTTAGTACTTAGGTAGGTTTCATCACTTACTCAAAACCAAAACACAAGGGAACTCTCACCTACCCAGTCTACTGCTCTGCTAGTTGTAGAACCAGATGTTGCTTTAGAGCTTGAACTTGAGCCTGTTAAGAAGGTTGATATGTTCAAAAATGGCAATTAGTATGTTGTTGTTGACGATGAAGGGATGTACATGCTAGTATGACTAGCAGTCTCCCAATAGTACAATGTCACCTGATAATGCACAACTTTCGTCTAATGTTGATGGAATTGTTGATGATGATGATTTTGTCAAAAAAAAAGTGTAGCTGATGTTGCCACTAGAGGAGTTGTTCCTCTTGAAGCAGAGGAGAGATACATAGATCCTTGAAATATCAACGCCATTCATGATACCAAAACCCCCTAAGATTACATAAGGAGAGCTATTTTATCATATTATAGGATTTAGGAAAGGAGTTATGCATTATGCTATGAATAGAGATTTTGAGTTTGCTAATTTGAAAACAAAAAACCCCAAGATTACAATTTACAAAGGGAGAGTTATTTCCTCATATTGTAGCATTTATAAAAGGAGTTAAGCATTATGCTATGAATAGAGGTTTTGAGTTTGATAGTTTCGAAACAAATAAGACAAGATTCATTGCCAAATGTAGACATGTTTAGATATAAGGGCGTAAAGTTTTTGGGTCACATCGAATGTCACATTGTGTATTTGGATAGTAAACCACGGGCAAAATTATCAAGTCTGATTAATCCATCATTAATACATGTCTTACTGTAACAATTATATCTAATCATGAACTAATTAGGCTTAAAAAAGTGTCTCACATGTAAGCAAAATATATGCAAATTGTAAAATTAGTTTTTTTTTAAAATAAAACATTAAATATTTTTAATCTATGTCTCTAAACATTCAATTTGATACTGAACATGACCATGTGGAGACGTGATGTGACGTCATCCCCCAGCATAACTCGCGTCAGCTCCGGTTTGGGCCCTTTGGGATAGGGAGCGAGAGGCGCCGGCGCCACACAAAACTATCTAAAATTATCTCCGCCGCGGCTCCCTTCCATGGTATACCATGCTGCCGGCTGCTGCCACCGCTGCAGCGCCGGACCCCTCGTGCTCCACCTTCCCCTCCTCCCGCCGCGCTCCCCCTGTCGCTTCGCGTCACAGCTTCGTTGTCGCAACAAGAGCCACCGGCAGCTCGGGCCTCCCCTGTCGCTTTCGCTGTTGCTGCCACGCCTGGTGGAACAATGAGCGAGCACGCCGGTGCTCCGGCGCCAGCCGCGGCCGCCATTTCCGGTACGCACGTACATACGTATGTCTTGGAGTATTGACTACCAGCTGCTGGCTAGCTGATTGGTGACCAACGATGCAGGGCCGTCGCGTCGGCGCCGGACCACATGGACGAGCAGCCCGCGAGGGGGAGTTACCACCCGTTCGAGGAGATCGCCGAGGTGGTACAGCTGGACGACGGCGAGCCGGCCCACCTGACCGACGCCGAGTCGGCCCGAACAATCGTTGAGGTCAACCATTTGGCCTATTGACCAACCTGAAAGCCATTCAATTCTCCGGCCCTGCTTGCCATTTGCCCACTCATCATACTGTACTTCACAAAGAAATGCTTAGAGAATCATGGACTGCAGGTGAACAACAAGGCGACGGTGATGATCTCCACGCTCGTCGAAGACGGCGTGCACGAGAGGATCATCCTGCCGGAGTTCCCCTACCTCACCGACGAGAACGGAGGTGCGCGCACCGAGCTCCCTGGCTGATGCAATGCAGCAACAAACTGACATAACTTGCCATGGGATGGGACACTCCCTTTTTTTCCCCCCTTCCTGAAGCTGACGTGTGGTAATCCGCTCAGATATCTACTTCGAGGTCGACAACGAGGACGCGCTGCTGGAGAGCATCATGGGGGAGGACAAGATCGCGGTGACGCCTCTGTTCCCTCCTATTTTGTCCCCTGTTTCATTCACCTTATAAATTTGTCAGTGGGTGACACTGATGGCCTTTGCTCCTGTTCTTCATTCGTGTGTGCAGCACGTTATCATCGGATTGGATAACACACAGGTCTTCGCCGACCTGGATCTCACATCGGCCTCGTCCACAGATTTTGCGCAAGAAGACGACGACGGCGATGAGGACGATGACGGCTCCGATGACGACGAGGAAAGCGACTTCGACGATGACTTCAACGATGTGGTTAGGATGAACCTCAATCTCCCGCTGATTTCAGTTGCCTATGGACTCCAGAGAGGTTGTTGATTTACCTAGATGTATGTAAAACATGCAGGAGGGTGTGTTTTCGGTTGATGAAGACGACGAAGATGATGATGATGAGGAGGAGGAGGAGGAGGACGATGACCTACCAAGCTGGTCTAACCTTGAGACCGTGAATTCTTGCCATCCATTGTACTTTGCAAGGATGATCGTAGAGGTAAACCATACACGACTGAAGTTTATGATATGCAAGGTTTTATATTAGCATGTTTTGTCAGCAACTATACTCTTATTAATAAAAATCCATTTCCAGACTGCAACCAAGAATAACATAGACTGGCTGGACGGCCACCTGCAAGCCTTGTTGTCGAGGGTCAGCTGAGACCTGCCTTTGCTGAGGAGAGCACCATGGTTGCCAAGCATATATCAAGTATAGCTGCTGTGATAAAAATCAACCTTCTTGTATTCAGCAGATGTCTGCATTTCATGAGAACCTGCGATTCTTACAGGTTTCTGAATTCATGGCAGATGATCCTCCAAACAACGATAAAAAGGAGAGTTGTGCCACCTTTTTCAAGGTCGAGGTCCTCAGCATTGAGTTGATCACTGCATATGGAACTGAGGCATGCTTCTTTCATTTTGACATGTCTGAATTTTCCATAGCTTCTCTGCAATTCTAACTTCACAATGTTAATTGTTACGAAAACTGTAGTGCTGGTATTATGTATTTGCTGACCATAGTTTAAAGTGTAAACATGTAGCCAAAGGTAAAGATAGAAGAATACCAAAAGGCTAACCCAGACATTATCGCGCATTCTGCACCAAACATAATATCGCGCCTGCGAGCTGGTGGAGACAAGATCACACAAGCTCTGAAATCTCTCTGCTGGAGGTGCAAGGCCATTCAAGTAGAGGTACAGTTCCTTCAGATTGATTGCGAGAACCGTTCCAGGATTTCAACACTGCACATTATGGAAGAGAAATTCGCCATCTCTGAAGGTTTGGTGCTCATACACTGCCCGGTTATGTTTTTGCAGGAAGCAGCGGTGATCGGAGTGGACTGCCTTGGATTTGACTTGAGAGTGTGTTCAGGAACTCAAGTGCAGACACTGAGATTTGCTTTCCCTACAAAGGTCTGGTGCTTCTTCTCTCTCTTTTTCAATGAAAATACTAATCTACTAACAGCAGCTTCGATGATGAGACATGGATGCTTTTATAAGTGGATTTATGGGGATTCTGAGAATAACAAGTTAAAAAAATGACTGAAAGAAGGCACTTGCATTGCATTATCATGTCCTGAATTTTTTGAACCGCATGCAGGCTACTTCCGAGTTCGCCGCAGAGAAGCAAATACATGAGCTCCTGTTTCGGCAATCGCCACAAGCACAACAGAATTCATGATGTAATTTAGTGTGATAATAATAACTTTGTTCATTTGGTAGGAAATCAGTTTAGCAAATAAGCTCTTGGCCACGTTCAAGAAGGTTATGGCAGTACTCCGTAACTTTCTAGCTCGGCACTATGATTTCGATTTTTTGGATGTCATCACAAATAAAAAGAGAGAAAAACAGCAAATTTCATAATACTAGAGCGAGAGGCTCTGCTTCCGCGCATGCTCTGGGATAAATCAGCTCTCTGAAAATCCAAAGTTAAAGGGCAGAACATGAACATACTCAAAATTATAGCTCACCTAGGTCTGTCTTTGGAACAGAGGAATTCCATGCGAAAGATTAATTGTATGAATACACCCAAACAAGTGATTACTCAACACGCTACCTGAAAACAATGTTAAACTGAATACATGCTAATATACTAGTAGCATGTATGTACATGTTTGGTAAAAACACAAATGCGCATGAGCATGAGCAGAGCCTGTCCCTGAGGGCGTGCGGCAAGAGCGACCGTGCAGGGCCTCCAATTCTCGTAGGCCTCCAAGTATTCAGTACATTACCCATAATAGCTAAACACAACATTGATTGACCCAATTGTACCGCCCATTAGCAAACATATTACTCTGTTAGCCTAATAAAAAATAATTTTCTAGCCAACCGTAGATGCGTTGTTTTGTCTGTTGTTGTAATTCCTATTGTTATATACTACATTATATCGTAAATCTTATTTTAATCCTATTTTTTTAGTTAGTAGACCTTTTTTTTAGTTTTGTCTTATTTTAGTCCTATTTTTTTTAGGCTAGTAGGCCTTATTAGTTAGTTTCGTACCAGGCCTCGGATTTCCACGGGGACGGCCCTGGCATGAGTCAGTAACATTCGCCCCGTTTTACAATTCAAGCAACACAGCAAGTGCCCCATTGAGCAACAAAGTAAAAAAACACGGCAACACGCTAGTGCAAGTCAAAACTCTGGTACATACAGTGCAAGCAGGAACTCTCCTGGAACGAAAATCTCAAGTGGCACTTGTCACTGCACCAACTAAAAGATCTAAAACTGGCATTCGCACAGCGATCCTCAAAGGAGTAAAATATCCTCATGAACTTGATAACTGCACTTCCGGTAAGTGTTTCGTGCTGGCGACAGAAGCAAGGAGCTACTAACTTGTCAAAGGCAGAGCAATCTTGTTTGATCGAGCCATATGTGTGTACATATATAAGGCATTTCCGAAACTAGGATCTTGATCCTTCACCAAGGCCGTGAACTCCTAGGGCGTCATACAAACGGCTACTCAATGTTACCACCTGCTGCTGCTTCAGATGATGTTACAAACTCAGTTATCAGCCCTGAAATTTCCTCAAAGGCATCGACCTGCGCAAAAAAAAGAAGTCATCTCAGCTTGGTACTTAATTATTATACTTGGGGATGCAAATACTAAATTAGCAATGCCTGCTTGAAAATACAGTCGTGCCTAAGGATAAGGTGAGACTTCTGAAGGAAAAATGGAGATATAATAAGAACATGACAGTCAATTCAGTGAAGGGAATGGATTGGCTAAGTTGACCCCAAAATTAGTAATGAGGTTCACAAAGCACAATGGGACCTATTCTTGGAATGTTTGACATCTTTCGCTGATTATCACATCTTTCGCCAATGTTTACCATCTCCAAAATTTAGGAAATTTATTTGCAGTATAGTATTTTGTTCAAGCTCAATTGAAACTAAGCTCTCTCTCTCTCTCTCTCCATAAGGCATACGATGAAATTGACAAGTAGATTTAAATCACCACACTAACCTGAGGCCATCGGCCGCCGGAATGGTAGACAAATTTGGCGTCAGGCAAAGCAGCCGCCACTTTCTTCCCCTCATCGATCCACATGTCTGACCAAGAACCCGACCACAGCACCAGCATCGGCAGCCTCCTCACCTCGTCAGAAGAACCCCTCCACTCCCCAAGCTGAAAGCTATGGTTCATCGTCTTCCACGCCTCAACCACCCCCACTGCCTTCCCCTCCCCCCGCATCGCGGCCCGGTACGCCTCCGCCTCCTCGGCGCCAATCCCCCGGGCGCAGCACAGCCGCGCCAGGCCGCGGAACAGCGCCGGCACACGCAGCACCAGTCTCCCCAGCACGGGCACGTCGAAGACCGCGGCCGGGAACGCCGGCAGGGACGCGGCGGCGTCGACCAGCGTCACGCTCCGGACGGCCCCAGGGTGGGCCGACGCGAAGGCGGCCCCGGCCGCGAGCGCGGAGTCGTGGAGCACGAGGTGGACGGGGCCCAAACCCAGCGCCTCCGCGGCGCGCGCGACGGCCGCGGCCGCCTCGTCGGGAGAGTACGGAGACCTCCGCCGCGCCGGCGGGGCGGCGCCTGGCGACTCCTCCTGGTACGGGACCTCGCCGGTCTGCACGAGGTGCTCGAAGGCGTGGAAGATGCCGTGGTCCATGATCTCCCGGAACGCGTTGGTCCGGGTGGGCGCAAGCGCGACGGGCGGCGCCGGGGAGAGGCCCTGGCCTGGGAGGTCGAGCGCCGTGGCGTGGACGCCGCGGGAGGAGAGCGACGAGAGGAGTCGGCGGAAGGACAAGGACCCCGCGGCGAGGCCCGGGAGGACGAGGACGCGGTGCGCGGGGGAGCCGCCGCCGGGGGGGCGGGAGGTCGTGGCGAAGAGGCCGGGGGCGGGATCGAGCTTGAGGACGCGGCCTGCGGCGAGGTGTCCGCGGAGGAGGGGCGGGAGAGGCGCGGGGGAGGAGGGAGGCAGGATGTGGGGGAGGAGGAGCGCGACGAGGGAGACGGCGGCGGCGAGGTAGAACCAGAAGGGGAGCGCGGACGCGAGGGAGACGGGCCGGGGTGGCGGCGGCGGAGGCGGAGGAGATGGTCGGGGTGGCGTGCCTTCATCTGGCGCCGCGTCGGTGACGGCGGGATCTGCCGCCGGCATTGCTGGGCTCGGTTTCCTCGCCGGCGGAGCGCGACGCGAGGATGGGAGAGTGGAGTGGGCACTGGGAAGCGTGAAAAGCAGGCTGCTCGGTGCTTTGCTTGTGAAAACCTTTCTACGCTGGCTGGGGTATCTGCGGCGCGTGCTTTTTTTTTTCTTCCCATCTTGAGGATCGAAAATTCTCATCATACCTTTTTTTTTTTTGCGTAATAATTCTCATCATACCTGCGCGTGCTGACTACTGACTGCTTAGTGCTGAGGTTGCCGGCCCCAGTGCTCGTTAGGACTGGAGTGCGACCCCACCTGCAGTGAGAACTGGGCAATGGAAATTTGGAGCCTACTGCTACAGTACTATTGGTCGCTATGACTATGAACCAATTCGGGAAATGAATTATTCAGGGGGGAAATCACCCGAGAATAATATTCCATCAGTTCCAAATTACAGGACATTTTGATTTTTGTTTTCAGATACATATCTTCTGCTGCACATTTAGATATACACTATATCTGTTCACACTTAGAGTTCAAATCCTGAGTGCGACACTTTATTCTGGATTTATTCCAGGATTTTCGGCGCTATGCATTAAGTGGTAGGCGACGTTCCCGTCGACAGCGAGACGTCTGTGGTGACTTCGTGAACTTCAAGATTTGCCGGCTCAGTCCTTCGAAGGTGCTCATAAGGGCAGGGTTTGCGTGCGCGTGTTCGTAGGGGCGATTGTACGTGCGTGTTAAGCGTCTACGTTGTACTGTGTAATCTCAAAAAATATATTTTATAGTTTAAAATATAAATATATGATGTATGTAGGAGCAGTGGAGCTTTTTGAAAAATGTAGTATTACTCGGACCATCCAAATTTGTGTTACCATACAATAAAATGAAATCTAGGGTACAAATGATTTTGGTTTACCGCTATGATGCACGAATACTAAACTAAAAAAAAAGTATATTTTTATTGGCTTTTAGTTTATTTTGAAGACATAAACACAATTGATTTTGCTATGATGTACGGAGGAGCTGGACCTCCACTAAATAAGTCCGAACATCTCCAAGAGTTTCCAAAAACCACTCTTAATCTTAATTTTTTTATTCAGATTGGAAAAAACGCTCCTCAACAACTCTCTATCGTAGCTCTCAATCTTTTCTTACTTGGAAAAAATCAACCCAATAGTGTGCAAGTATAGGCGTGTCCATCGATCACCCAATCTAGAGGTGAAAGAACATAAAGAGGAATAAGAATTAAGAAGGACGGAGTTTCTAGTGCAAATATACAAGAGAGAAAGAAAATAAAAAGATGGTTGGTGTGATTTGAAAATAGTTTGAGGTTCTTGATATAAAATAGTCTTCTATATTTTAGAAATGAGATTTAGTTTTTTTTGTAAAAAATAAAATCTTTAGAAAAAACACAACAAATATACTTCCAACTTAGGTAGTATTTGGTTGGGAGTAAAGGTGGAGGGGGACAGCCCGCCTCTCATTTCAAGATGGGTTGGAGATCGAATGGACCCATTTTTATTTGGTTCGAAAGGGATGGGATCAATCAATTTTCTATTTGGTTTGCAGACATGAGAAGTTGATAAGTCGGTGACAGGTGGAACCCATTTGTCAGTTTTTTTCCTCTACTTATCTCTTTGTCTGCGGCTCTTCCGGCCACGATAGGCCCACCTACACATCGTGCGCGAGTGTGAGGCAACAACGGAGTCCTCAGTATTTTTCAAAAAAACCAACGGAGTCCTCAGTGCCACCACCGTCCGCGTGCTCGTCCCTCCTGCTGTCCTGCACACGGCTCGCGATCGCCCGAAGATCTGCGGCTTAGCTACCTGGAGCCCCGCCTTCTCTTCTTCTAGGCCCACCTCCTCTTCGTTGTGCCATTAGGGAGGTCGCGTCCGTGCCACTCGACTAGATCTCACCAGCCATGGGCCGGAGCTCGCCCACATGCCGCCATTGGAGCTCGCCTACTCTTCTTCTTTCCCACGCGAGCCTCCTCTCCCTCTGTCCCACTTTTGCGTGACTATGTCCTCTCAATTTAGAAGCGCAGAGCCACCCCGAATCTTGCTAGAATATTTTCCTATTTCCTAGTTGGATCATCCCACCCCTCCTGGTTCTCTAAACCAAACAACACAAAAGAGGGATTATCTCACCCCATCCCACCAACTAAATACTACTCCCTCCATTCTAAATTGTAAGTCATTCCAAGATTTTTGAAGAGTCAAAGCATCTTAAGTTTGACCAAGAATTATAGATAAAACTATAAAGATTTATAACATTAACTACACAAGCATAAAATAGAGTTTATGTTTAAAATTATTCCGTACAACCTTTATCTTTCCTTTTAATGAACCATATGTCTGATTACAGCCAGCGTGCACTTCGTGAGTTTGTTTAGAAAATTTCCAGTTAAACCAATGTACCAAATTGTCCGTATGTAAAATGCAAGATACCCACGAGCACGAAGCATGTACATCATGATCTTTGGATAAAGTACTAGCAATCGACTACCCCTATATGGAGTACTATGGAGCAACCGGATTCCTTGGCATGACATCTCTAGGTAGCGTCTAGCCGTCAGCATAGTCAAACATTCATGACTGTTCGCTTGACCGTTTTTGCCTGCCTGTTCGCTTTGGCCGTTTTTGCCTGCCTGTTCGCTTTGGCTAATAAGCCAGCTGATGCTGTTTTTGACTGTTTTCTGGGACAAAAACACTCCAAACGAACAGGGTGCAATTCACCCCAATACATACGAGTTAAGGTGAATCAGCGATGTCAAAGAAGGCCTAAAGGAGCAGATGAAACCACATTCACCAAGAGACGGGCAATTACAAAGCAGATCAGGAGCATTTAACACATCGCAATTTGTCTGCCGATGGAAGACATGGGCGGTTTCATACAGAAATACGAGGTTACAAACAACTAAAACACTATATTGTTCGGTGAATCGAAGGCTACTTCATCCCAAAAGCAAATGACAGCTTAGGCCGGGACTTGTTCTTGCCCAGCAGCTTCATCTGGTTTTGCTTCTGCTGATCTTCCTCCATTTTTTTCCGCTTCATGGCCTCCTCTCTTTCTTTCTGAAGCCTCTCCAACTCCTGATACCGCTCTAGCTCTTTCTGCTGCTGTTCCATCGCTTCTTTCATCAATGCCTCTTCAGCTTTCTTTCGTTCTTCTTCAAGCTTTTTCTCTAGCTCCTCCCGCTCATTTTTTTCTCTTTCCTGCAAGCATAAAACCCCAGTGAACAAATTATCTTGGCTGGTTCTTTGAGTTATGTTCCAAGAACCCTATCCAGTATGATGGCCATCATAAGAATTTTCCAGGTTCCATTTATTGATCAAAGCAAAGTGTCAAAATGACTTAATTTTTCCCCCATATTTGAAGATGACAGATAACAGAGAAAAACAGAACGTACCACTTTCAGTTTGGCTTCATTTAAAGCTGCCTCCTTTTCTTTCTCAATCTGGATCACTACCTCCTCATGTATCCTTTTCCGCCCTTCCTCAATTCGACGTTGTATTTCATGCTTAATTTCATCACAATTCAGACTCTCTTCAACCTTCTTCCTAATAGCTTGCTCAACTCTTTTTGCCGTCTCCTCTTCTAATAGTCTCAGTTCAACTTCCTTTTGGCGCCTGCAGTTGATATAGCAAGTTAACAAAATGTACTACCTAAGGCAAGGTGTGACCAAAGCCGTTTTTTAATTCAAACTCTTCGTCAAGGCCATAAAAGCAGCAAAAAGCAAAGCACATGATTTTAAACCTAAACACTATCCATGATCTACTATGCCTTTCATCAGCATAGTTTTGACTACAAGCTAATGCATTTCAGGCATACCTCTAGTGTGTTCCAGATCCAAAAACGAATTATCAAAACTGATCAAGAGTAGATAAAGGATCACCAATTGCATCATCAAATATAACAAGTGGAACTATAGCAGTAGCTTCCTTCGGACAAGCCTGTAGAGAAGAATGTCAAGTAATTTGCGGCAGGTTTAGAGCTAATCATGAAGCATTTCAATATTCCAACTAAACCATATTCTTGCATGCTACTTACTACATGCCTAACCAAGATATATGTTCAAGCTTCAATGCAATTATAGAATAAACTACCTACTACTAATTAGTGGAACTGCAGAAGCAGGAATGATTTCTGGACAAGTTTATCCTGACAGGTTATCTCATACCACATGGCATGACTCAAAAAGGATCAGAAACAAGCTTCTTTTTTCTAAGTACGCAGAAGAACTGCGGACAGAAACAAACTAAAATCACTTTATTACATATTTAGAGCACAAAGTGAATCTCAATGACACCATGGTATATAATCGAAATTCAGCCCTTTTAATTTCCTTACCTTCAAAAGATAACATTACAGCACAGAGGTCAAACTAACTCAGACATCCTCCATCTATCATACTACTGCCTATAGCTAATATGATACCGTCCTTACAGAGAAATCCAACACACAGCAAGTGAATCAAAAAAGGGCACTAACTAAATACACTAAAAACTTTTAGTCCTGAAACAAAAATGAAGACATAACATCTGTGCCGAAATAGTTAGCCTACATGGCAATAAAAAAAAAAACAGAACAGTTGCAATCATAATATATAAATTCCAATCAACAAATATGGCATAATCCTGGCGGTACGCCCACATGGCCAGACCATCCTGGCTGTATGCTCATTGTTAAGGAAGCTGAGATATATCAGTTGGTAAAGGATGCAGATGTGTGCCCATTTTTTTCTTATAACAATATTAAAAATGCCACCTGGTTCCTCCTAGGTTGGTCTATTTTTTTTTATAATCCTGGCAATAGCTTATCTCTCTGCTCAAATAAATACTCAATACAAATCATGCATCATTTTTTCTGTAACTTTGTGTTTAGGCGGGAAAAAAAAACTTCTGATGCCACATCTTCAACCATTCATGATTTTTTATAAAAAAATAAATTTAATGGTTTCTGGGGTGACGTGCACAATAGTTGATACAAACTGCTGTAAAATTTATGAAATGGTACTGGGGTCTTGTTTAGTTCCTCCCAAAATTCCAAAACTTTACAAGATTCCCTGTCACATTGAATCTTTAGACGCATGTATGGAGTATTAAATATAGATAAAAAATATAACTAAGTACACAGTTTACCTGTAATTTGCGAGACGAATCTTTTGCAACTAGTTATTTTATGATTGGACAATAATTACCACATACAAACGAAAGTGCTACAGTGCTCTTTTTCCAAAACATTTTGGATCTAAACAAGGCCTGGCAACATTTCATGCGTAACCTTCTTTTATTTCTTTCATCAATATACTGAGGCAAGCTCACTGTTAAATGGTGAGTTCAAAGCTAATTTTCAGCAAGAATACAAATCTTATGAATTGTAACTTCTGGAACAAATGTTACATTGCAGATATTAGTTCAACAAACTATAATGCAAGTCCAAAACAAACTACAGGAGTACCTTCGAAAAGTGTTCAAGGTAGGCAGTAAAAATGGCATTGCATTTCTTAGTAGATACCACATGGAAAATAAAAATCTTCTTGCTCCAAAACAATTTAAATTTGTAGACACAAAATTACAAAGAATTTTGTTACATACCAGACATTTTTTACATGAAAGTAATGTTGCACTGTGTTAATCATAGATGAGTTTTTTTGGGGTAGCTATACCTAAAGCTGCAATTTCAAGGAATATAGAAGCTCCTACCGAATTTAAACTTGCACCTTAAGCCACAATCGTCTGATATAACCAAAGTGATTCACATCCAGCAGTCACATTCTCAAGTCATATTTACGTTTGAAGTAGTACTTGCAAAATACAAAAATAATATTGCACATATGTACTCTAGAAAACAGATGGACAACGGATTGTCAAATAGAGCTGACCTTGTGATACATTCCAGTGCAAAAAGCAACTAAATTAGTACAATTTCATTGTTAGCATCACAGAAGAGTTACGGAATGGGTGCAACAGTTAATAGTTGGGGTCTGTAGAAGAAATAGTGTAGACTACATAGCAAAGCAGATACTTCCCACCTTTTCTTATCTTCTTCTAGCCTTTGCGTATCAGTAGCATTCTTATTCTCTGCCACCCCGGGGTGGGAACTTTGAGATGCAGCGACTGGAGAACTAGTGACACTTGGACTTCTCTTTCTTCTGTAACGCTTTTGTGATGGAGACGGGCTCTTTCGCCTCCTAGGAGACGGAGAACGGCTCTTGCGCCTTCTTGGGGAAGGCGAAGGGCTCCTCCTTCTGCAGTACAAAGATGAGCACTGTAAGGATAAAATTAGGAGCATCACAGCAATAAACAAGGAATTACCATTAGCTCCTGAAGCCCTAAAACATGGGCAAAAGCAGTTACCTTAGACAATGTTACAGGGGTGGAGCATTCCACAGCAATACAGCACAGAGTAAAATCTTTGTAGATTCCATGCGTTTTACGAAAGCAACTCTTGTTAGTCTGTACAGGCAAGTAATGCAAGACATGGCATAACTATATCTAAGCTTCATCTGCTGATATGTTCCAAGCTGCATTGAAGCATTTTTATTTTAACTCTGTAATCCAAAAGAATCCAAAGCTTTTTTTCCCCTTTGGAAATCAGAAATCTTGATCATTCCGAAGCGTTATGAAATTTGCACATTCATAAATCATAATTAATTCAAATATGATATAGCGCAACATACTACCACACTAGCTAGCTCTAACAGTCACACCAACCAACATGATATGATGTCAAAAAAAAACCCAAACAGTTGATAGATCCAATAATCTTGAATAGAACACCATGCCCCATTTCCATCAATCAATCTATAGTACAAAATTTCAATGAAGGCGATCAGCATCGCCTCAATTTTTTTTACAGTACAACCCCAAAAAAATAAAACGAAGACTCGCCAGATTTCTGCGGCGTGTGACGGGAGATGTGGTCACCTATACGAGGGGCGATAGGGGGACCTGCTACGGATGGGGCTGGGGCTTCGATCCCTCGCCCCCTCCGGCCGCGGTACCGCGCGGGGGACGGCGACCGCCGGCGCCGGCGCGGCGGAGACCGCGACCGCGACAGGTCGCGTGGCATCGCGCGCAACGCGATCTAGAGCCTCCGCGCAGCCCGGATCGCCCGGATCTGGCCGAAACCGGACGATCGGAGAGGGGCGGAGTCTGGCTTGCTGGCTGGAAAGAGGGAGGACGCAGGCCGAGTCAGGTGGAGTCGCCGCCGCCGCACGCGGGGGCAGAACGGCAGATGAGGTGGGGAGGCTTCGCTGCTCGGGGAATTTATCGAGTGGCAAGTTGTTGTAATTAACCGCCAAGGCTAGATCCAGGTATGTAAGCCGAGTGGGCACTGATAGGAAGCAGCCCGGTCCGGCTCAGCCCAGACCCATGTGAGTCGCCCGGCCCGGCCCGGCCCAACGTGACCGTCGGTCCCTCAAGATCACCCGGTAGTGGCAGCTGTTCGCGTGTTTCTTCTGCGCCGAGACTGGAAACGGCATCAGTAGCAGACGCAGGCGAGCACGAGGAGCGACGGGGCCAGCTGCGGCAGCGACGCCCAACACCGGCACGGCATGGGCGCCGACGCCGCCGACGCCGGCGTGGCGGCGCGGGAGAGGGAGGCGGAGATCGAGAAGGCCATGCGCGACCGCGTCGCGGACTTCAAGAAACAGGCCGAGTGAGCACACTCTCCCCCTTCCTCCAACCTCTCGGGCTGGTGTGGCCGTCCTGCCCTCGTCTAGGGTTTTCCGCGCTCTAAAGTTCAGGTCTTTGGCTGCGGCTGCTGTAGGCGTCTGGAATTGGGGCGCTTCTCGGGTCTCGGTTGGTCCTGCCGTTGCTTGCTGCGGAGAGTCGTGCACTGCGGGAGGGTTTTGGCCTAGTGGGGCGGACTTGGGTAGCCGGGTAGGGTTTCTACTTTTGCTTTCCTGGTAGGAGATGAAGGCAAGCGGCGATGATGAGCCCTGAACCATGGTCTTCAGAAGTCAGAACGGGTGGTGCACACGTCTCAGCCGCAGCCAGCTCCTAGGGTTTTAGAGGTTAGGGAGAAATGGAAATTCGGGATGTCAACTGTCAAGACAAGAGGCAACTGAATCTGTAAGAAACACTTAGACGGCGGAGATCCCTTCTTACCAGAATTGTTTCATGATCTGATGGCAGTCAGATGATGGGTCGTTTTTTTTTTGTGGCGCGAAGCCATTTTCTGTTTTTTGTTGTTATTATTATTCTTCCAAAGCGCCCCAATTCCAGACGCCTACATCATCCGCAGCCAGCTCCTAGGGTTTTAGAGGTTAGGGAGAAATGGAAATTCGGGATGTCAACTGTCAAGACAAGAGGCAACTGAATCTGTAAGAAACACTTAGACGGCGGAATCCCTTCTTACCAGATTGTTTCATGATCTGATGGCAGTCAGATGATGGGTGGTTTTTTTTCGTGGCGCGAAGCCGTTTTCCGTTTTTTGTTGTTATTATTATTCTTATAATTCATTGTCTCCTGTATTTTGTCGTTTCCGCGGTTTAACTTCTTTCGGCAGTTTAACTTGTTTACTGCCCCTTTTAAGCTGTGCTTATGCCATGATTGTTAAGTTATCCTGTTCTCCAGTAGAACATGAGTTCAGACCCCCCCCCCTCCCCCCCTCTGTCTTCAGTTCATTTTTGGTATCTATCATTTTATCCCCAAATTCCGCATCTGCGTTTCAGTTGACAGGGACCCGATTATTTCACTGTATACACGTTATGAATTTTTCAGGGTCCACCTAGTTCCTTGGCGCCTCCTAGGCAGTTATGCAAGACTAATGTCATGCATCATGCGTTCATGAATTCTGTGACCATAGTTTATCTTTGTAGCTACAATTAGTCAAACTTTCATACACAAGTGAAGTCTTAAATTGCTTTAGGCAGAACAATGGCTAGGTACTAGCACCTACGCGCTGCCTTGTAAAACAGAGGCCGTTGTTGTTTTGTGTGGGATGATAATTGCTTGGTGTAGTACCTTGGCTTGCCTCTTGATGAGTGCTTGGCTTGTTGGCCATGCTGTATCCTATGTGAAACTGTGCTGCTCCTATGTGAGTCTGTGCAAGAATAAGCAGAGGCTGATATCATATTGTTCTTTCTTTACAACTAGCTCATTGCCAATGTTGTACTGTGGGAGGATTAATTGAAATCCTTATACCATATTTGAACAAATCGTAAGTATTTATATATATAACAAAAAGTTTGATATATGGAAACATGCCTTTCATGAAAGGTGTCTTTTTGCGGTTTGTACAGTTTTTTAAAAAATTGATTGCTCTAACCAAAGTAAATAGCTGCTATACAAACATAACTTTTTTGTGAAAAGACCGAATGGGTGCCTTTTCAAGTTTTCATAACAGGATGTGCAATTTTAAAACTTCCACTATCTTAAACCAAAGGTGTATACCTTAAAAGCCTGTTATGTCGATCAGATCTGATGGTTAATATTTTTTGGGTTGATCCGATGGTTATAGGTTTAGAGGTGACATGACTTAACGTGATTTTGTACTAGAGGTGAATTTCAATGTAGAGAAAGATATTTCTTTAAACTTTTTTCAACTTTAGCAAGACGAATGTTACACTTACACAAGAGATTTTCTTTTTCAGCTCCTTGACCCTTGAAGGCGTTAGGAGAGCATTGGAAAAGGACCTGGGTTTGGATATGTATTCACTTGATGCACATAAAAAGTTCATAAAGCAATGTGTAGACAAGGTACGTTCAGTGTCTTGCAGAACTATCATTTTTAAAAGTTTTGTGATGGTTCTTCTACACATACAACTTTTCATACTCTTTAGTTGGGTTTCCTCTTTTTAAAAAGGGGGAGAAACTAGAATTGTGCACTGTGCATACCGGTTAGTGACTAAATTCTACAGATCTATCAAATTCTGTTGCTAACAAGATGAAAATATTTATTCTTATGGAAAAAAAAACAAGGATGAAACTATGCTGATAAAATTTGTTGGGGCTTATACACAAATAGTCAATGTATACAGTTTTAAGTTTTTAGTATAGCTTCTTCATGGAGCCAGATGGATTTAGAGGTAGATAATATAGTTTACTGCCCCCTGTTATTGACAATGTTTGTCCTAAGTCTTAACTAATCATGAGCATGTACGAAGTGTTTTGGTTATTTATGCTACTGCAGTACTGCTAACAAAAAATGCAAAATATATTAAACCCATCTATTTTCCTTTTAATAAATATGTAACAGACCATTACCTACGAATGTGCATAGGATGGTGCTCACTGCCCAGGAATTATATTCTGCACAATAAATTCAAAAGTAAGGGGAAGGTGATGGATAGTGGTTATATTTATTAAACATCTAATGCTATTTTATTATCTGAGATGTCAGATTCTTGTTTTGCATTTAAAATCAGTACTCAGGAGCTTTGAAATTTCATGCTGTTTTATCTAAACTAGGACTAAGATTCTCTTGATATATCTATATTTGAAACAGATGCAGTTTTGCTTGTGTAGATAATTTGTTCCCTTGGTTTCTAATCTGGAAATTCATTACATTTGAGTATCTGATATTATGCACAACATTTTTCCCAGATGGAACATATTATCTTGTGTTTTGGTAGATCCAGTCGATCTTTTTTCTTCCTTTTTCATAATTGCTTTCTGTGCTAGCTAACTTCTGCTCGTTCATTCTTTCTTGGCCATGTATTATACCAGGTTTTTGCTGAATCTGATGATGAAAATACAAATGATAATGCATCAGATGATCCTGAAGCTAAAGATGACCATTTATCCAAAGAAGGGACAGATATTGCTAAACCAATGCCTGTTTCAAACAAAACGTCCTCCAATGCTGATGTTGTAACATCCAGCAAGACAGGAAAGGATCCTGAAGGAGAAAAGGATCAAACTTCCAGCAGTGATATTAGTGAAGACATGATAAAAGGAGCCATTGAAAAAAGGGCATCTTATTTTAGAAAGAACTCTGAGTATGTGTCCTCAACTTTTCGTTGAATGTATAATTATCACAAGTTCATGGTTACGTCAATGGTTGTCATGTGTTGGTTTATTGAACTTCTCAACCTTTGCACATTAATATATATGAGACATGGGGACAAGAAAATGACATTAACAGATACACCATCTAAAGAACTTTCATCATGCCATATTTCCTCTAGTACTATGGAGGAATTAACGATCAATTTTGCATTTTTGAGGCGATGAGAGGTAGAGAACTGCCAATATTTAGTTGTGAGTATTTTCAAGTTGCAATATCCTGCTTAATATAGGGTGTTATTAGGATACATTTTGGGTTTATCTTGTTTTGTTCTAGGAATATTGTTTCCCTAGAACATATTTACTTGTTTTGTGTTATGTTTTACTCATTTTGGTTTGGACACTACATTCTGGACTAAAATAAACTGCTGCTGAAACCCTTTGGGCATATCCATTGCCCCCCTTTGATAATCGATGTCCTTTTTACCTGCCTTTTGTGCATTTTTCTCATAAGCGTGTATTCACAAAATGAAATAAATGCAGTACTCTTACTTTACAAGGAGTTCGACGTACTTTGGAAGAAGATCTCAAGCTTCAGAAGAAAGCTTTGGATGCTTATAAGAACTTCATTACTACAGAATTAGACAAGGTCGGTTTACTACATGCATGAGTAACATGTACTATTTCTTTAAATGTATATGCTTTATTTGCATGATTAATTTGTTAATGGGTTCTGTTGCTTTTCTTTATCTTTGTAGCAGATTTTGCAAGAACCTGCAAACGGGACAAAGAAAAAAAGTAAAAAGGGATCTTCCAAGGATACTGACCAAACAAGTAAAGGCTCTAAAAGAGTCCGTGAAGAATCAGATAGATCTGAATTAAATGATGGAAAGAGTGAGAGGGAAGACAGTGATGAGGATTCAAGGCCAAGAAAGAAAAGGGCAGAAAAGGCTAAGGTCGCCAAAAAGCAGAAAATAGTTACAAATGAGAAGAAACTGTCAACCCTAAAAGCTAAAAAGGTTGCAAAACAAGATTCTGATAGAGGTACTGAAGAAAAGGGTGGGAACTCAGCAGAAGAGGATAATTCCCATTCATCCGCTGAGGAAGATAACAAGGTTTTCAGATTGAACTATCGGTACACTTAATTTCTTGTATGCCTTACTCATATATCCTGATGTTTTCGTGTGCAGAGAAAACGGCAACAGACTCCAGCTTATGGAAAACAAGTAGAGCATCTGAAATCGATAATCAAGTCCTGTGGAATGACGTAGTACCTCAACTTGATTTACCATACACAATTATGAACTTGTAGAATGATAACTTGACTAATATATGTTTCCTTTAATTCAGTATTCCACCTAATGTGTATCGGAGAGTCAAGCAAGCTCCTGAGAACAAACGTGAAGCCTGTTTGATAAAGGAGTTACAGGATATACTTGAAAAGGAAGGATTGTCAAAAAATCCTTCTGAAAAAGGTGTGTTTTCGTGTTGACTCTAGTAAAGATTATTTTTCATTTTTTCGAAGAACCTCCAAAAAGGGCAGGGAGCTCCCGCAATTCACTTAAGAAGAAAGAACTGACCCGGTTTATAAGGTAAACTGGGCCCAAAACCCATACAACTTACCACTGCATGGTTAATTAAGGAAAACCAGCAAAAACTTAAACACAGCTGCCCATGTGACTCACCCAAAACAACATGATGAAGCCCACCATGTGTCATCGTTGCCAAGCTTCATCGCAATAGCATCCAAGCAGCTCTGACTTCACACGGTGGACCTCAGCCAAAGCTACACCTCCTGCACATGACTAACAATCAACACACCTACCCGCACCAAACAGCGGTTATAGTTGCCAAGCATCATAGTGCCCAACAACGAGCAGCTCCGACTTTGCCTCTGCGAGCACAAACCATGAATTTCGGCCACCCGCCAAAAGCAAGAAGTGGCCCCATGGATGCAAGGGCCTTGTTGTAAGAAAGGTAGGATGCGTATAATGTGGTCGTTGTATTGCAATGGGCCTCGTGGGCTGATTATATAGATTACATAGGACTAACACCCCTCATGGGTAGACGATGTGGTACTAATCCTATTACTCTAACATCCCCCCACAGTCGTAGCGGCAGCAACACGAACGGTCAGACTGGAGAACAATGGAGATATATCCCCCCGCAGTTGGAACGCCGTGCGTAAGCTTTGACTGGAGACTCATGCAAATGATAGCCCTTTAATGCCGAAATAGCCGAGGTCGAGGTGGACGTGGTCGAAGCCATGAAGGAGGTGCGGGTCCGAAGTGTCGTCGAGGCGCTCGAGTATAACTCAGCAGCTTCTTGCCGAGGACAGCAGCAGGACGGTTGCGGCGGACGGCGATGGTAGACGGCGCGGTTTTGCGACTTAGGTCACGCTCAGGGGTGGCGACGGCGCAGGTTGCAGCAAAAGTCACGCTCAGAGCAGGGGTGGCGACTCCGTCTTCCTTCAGAGGATCCGCGGCGGTGTCCGCGCGAGAACGGCTGGAGGCGCGGAGGCGGATCGAGCGCCTGCGCCGCCGCCCTCCCTCTGGTTTCCCTCTGCCTCTCCTCTTTTCTTTCTCCCGTGGCTGTTGACCACAACAGGGAAGAGACAAGGAAGGAGAGGGGCTGGGAATTGCTAGGAGGCACCCGAGATTGTACCCTGGTTCGTCTGCTGCTGCTGTTTTAGTTGTTTTGTTTTTTCCCGATCAGAGATCGGTTTGCGTCGCCCTGCCGTTCGTCGTCGTTCATCGTCGACACTCCGAAGAGAGCAATGACGCTCGTGATCAAGCCACCCTTACCGGTGTCGCCGCATGTTCAGGCGGTGGCGCCACTCGCCGCCGGTCCTCGTCAAGCAGGCGCTCGATCCGCCTCCGCGCCTCCAGCCGTTCTCGCGCGGACACCGCCGCGGATCCTCTGAAGGAAGACGAAGTCGCCACCCTGCTCCGATACCATGTAAGAAAGGTAGGATGCGTATAATGTGGTCGTTGTATTGCAATGGGCCTCATGGGCTGATTATATAGATTACATAGGACTAACACCCCTCATGGGTAGACGATGTGGTACTAATCCTATTACTCTAACACTTGTCACCACCTCCCCCATGGATGCAAGGGCCTTGTCACCACCTCGGCGCCAAAACCACTCTAGTAAAGATTATCTAGGGAAGCTCCCCCCCCCCCCCCCCTTTCTGCTTAATTGAGTATGATTTACCAATAGAAGTAACCATGATCTTGCTCTCAAACTTTTGATACGACAGTGTAAGGTACTAAAACTAACCATGTTGGACTAATATATCTCTTCCTCGAACATTGTTTATTAATGTTATGGGCAGCAATTAAAGCAGTGAAGAAGAGAAAAGAAAGAGCAAAGGAACTTGAGGGCATAGATATGAGTAATATTATTACTAGTTCTCGTCGGAGAAGTACATCAAGTTTCATACCCTTGCCGCCACCACCTAAAATAGGAGTGGATAGTGATGATGAAGAAGATGATGGTGATGCAGAAGACGATGTTGAAGTTGATGAGGAGAATGTAAAAGGTGGAGATGAAGATGATGATGAAGTTGATGAGGAGAATGTAAAAGGTGGAGATGGTGACAATGATGAAGTTAATGAAGAGAATGTAAAAGGTGGAGATGATGACAATGATAAAGTTGATGAGGAGAACGTAAAAGGTGGAGATGAAGACAATAATGACACTGCCAAAGCTGGCGATGGTTCTACTGATGGTATGATTCAGTTATCTGTTCCTTGATTTGCTTTCAGCATCTTACAATTTATTTAACGTTGATATAAGTGCTGTTTTAAGATATATGCTGTAGGTTTTCTTCGAAATTGCTATAGTGCTATAGATCAGTTCAGCCCCAGCTACCATTAGGTAGGAGTTTCCCTTGGACTGACCCTTTTGAACACACCAAAACTTACCAAAAAAGGGTCTTATAAAAAAACAGGGAGGAACCTCACCAGCATTGCACAGGGAAGTGGGCACGCAAGCAGCACCAAGGTTTCAGCCCCGGTTGGGCGGCTCCTTTACTGGGTTCTCTGAGCCACACGCTCATCTAGAACAAAACTTATGCGTATTTTGACATTTATTTCAACAGTTTCAAGAATCTTAGGGACCATCTTACTGCTCCAATCCTTTTTATTGTTTGAAAGTGCCATTATATCTCTGTACAAGTTTGGATCATGAACATGGATTGACATGGTAACAAACACAAAGGTCTTTCACCACCAGCTGGGACAATTTTTCATTCTTGCTAGTAGACAGATTTTCTGTGCTCCACACTAGCACTTGGCCTGGTTTGACATGTAACCCTGATATATTAATCTCCTCAAGGAAAAACCGGTATGGCCAATGCAGTATGCACTGGAGCATGCCTCCGTTGCCTTTCTTCCATAGGGATGAAGTACTTGAAACTGAACCTTATAGTATCTGATCTGCATACATGGTGGATGTGTGCCCTGAAAACAAGAACTTAAACCCTTCAGTAGATGGTACTGTGAAAAATCCTGAAAGGCTGTTTCCTTTAGGCACTTCACAGAAAAAATCTGGTAGCTTTTGGGATGGAAGAATTTGAAAGAGCCAACATATTAGCTTTTTGTCACAAAAATTTAGAACGCAACAGATTCTATGTGAGTTTGATGTATATAGGTCTATTTTGTTAAGGATTTCATCTGTATGTTCTGACGGTGGCTAGGAGGTTAAGAATTTCTATCCTAATGTTGAATTGGTTGTCATGGATTCATGTATATTTCAGCATATGCTTCTGTAGCTTGTGTGCCACAATGCCTCTAAACATGCTGGTTTGCAACTATTTGTTGCATTTTTACATAAAAACTTTAGTCAATACGACTGCAGCATTTAGCAGTCCAAGTAGGCTCGATGCAATCTTTTCTAATCAACGTATGTTTTTTTTTTCGTATTTAGCATTTTTTTTTTGTGACCAAGAGGTCCAGGGTTCGAGCCCCAGCCTCTGCACATTTGTGCGGGAAAGGCTGCGGGCTATTTCCCTTCCCCAGACCCCGCAGTGCGGGAGCCTACGGCACTGGGTATGCCCTTATTATATTTATCATCATATGGTTCAATACTCAATACTCATCAATTGCATTTCCTGCTGATCACTTTGGTGAGCCAGCCATCTGGCGCGCGAAGTAATATCTTTGTATGCCCTTTCCTGAATGCTAACTAACCTTTCTGTACACTTGCAGCTGCTGAAAAGGCGAGCGATTGATTCCCCGGCCCCAGATAAGGCAGAATCAGTTCTGACCATATAGGTTCAGCTTCATGTTGACTTTTGCAAGTCGGCCTCGTTTGTGGATGTCTGGATGTAGTCAGTTGCTCCGGAGTTGTCTTCTGATGTTTATTCATGTGCGCGTAATGGAAACATTTGTTGGCCTCAGCTTTGGTGAAACATGGGAACATTTGTTGGCTTCAGCTTTGGTTAAACATGAGGAGCATATTGTTCTTGTAGTTATGTACAATGTCACATTCGTTCTCTTAGCACCTTATTCGCGATCTATAGATTGCAAGAGTCGCAGAACATATAAGTTAGCAGTAATCAAATACTGATTGGTTTATTAGTTTCTCATATAATATAAACTTTTGTAGATGAAAGATTGGAATTCCTGTGCGCTCCATGCTTTTGCTTTGTTTCTTGAGGTAGCGTTTAGTTCCGTGGAATCTGGGGCTTTTGATGTTCTGATCGGCATTGTAGCGTTGAAAACTTGCCCTGGAGCCTCCGCGAAACCTGCCATGAAGATTTGATTTCAAGTTTTGGATGAAATCTCCGTATATAACTTATGCTGGCTTTTATTCAAAAAAAAAAAAACTTATGCTGGCTTCGAAGTTCGAACCCGCTGGCGGGTAATCTTTCCAAACGTGCTCATATTTTTCTTTTGGGGTTTTTAATGTAAAGTACTCCCTGTTAAAAATATCACCTTAGATTTCGAGCATGCCAAACTTTTTTAATTTTAACTAGATTTATAGAAAATAATATTAACATTTATATACCAAAATATATTAATTATAAACATGTGGTTCATTATTCAATCTAACTATACTCATTACACGTGGTAAAGCACCTATTTCCTACAACGCACTCTTCAAACTTAGGTGGTGTTTGGTTCCTAGGGTCTAAACTTTAGACCCGTTACATCAAATATTTGAACACTAATTTGGACTATTAAATATAGATTAATTATAAAACCCATTATACATATTGAGTCTAATTTGCAAGATGAATCTAATAAGTCTAATTAGTCCATGATTTGACAATATGATGCTACAGTAAACATTTGCTAATGATAGATTAATTAGGCTTAATAGTTTCGTCTAGCTAATTAGTTTACTCACATGTAATTAATTTTTTAATTTGCTTATGTTTAGTCCTTCTAGTTACCATCTAAATATTCAATGTGACACGGTCTAAACTTTAGACCCCGGATCCAAACACCCACTTAGCCTTTTGGCAGGCGATGATATTGTTGTCTCTGCAAGCCACCGGCTAGTCTATAGGGCTACCAAATGGTATGACATGGCTATGAGACCAGCAGTAATGGAGGCATATAGAAATGTTAGCCCCAGAAAAAAAGCTATGAGGGCAACACTAATGGAGGCATATAGAAATATTAGCCCCAGAAAAAAAGTATTGCTCTACGTATACCAAGAACATATTTAGACTTCTATCATCAACCCTAAACCCTAAAACCTTCGTTTTGCCTCATTGTAGCTTTTGTAGTGCCATAAAGTTAAGCCATACAATTGCCTTTATCTTTCTCTAGCTTTATGTGGCCTCACATACTATTGCTTCATTCCTACACGCGCTCCTTAGTAGACTCTTCTGCAAAGTGTCAGTTAAGGCTACAACTACTCCTGTAAGATACTACGGAGGTCTGCAAAGCTAACAACTGCTGTGACATGACACATGAAGACAAAGGTGACAGTCGGAGCAGGTGCGTTGGGGCTGGCTTGAAACATCAACGTAGATGGTGGGGCAGTTCACTAGGGTGGAGCGTTGATGAAGGCCTTAGAAGTTGCAATCTCAATATTTTTTTTCCTTTTTCATGAGGGAGTAGGCCATACGAGATTATTTGCTTTTTTTTAATAGAGGATTGGTATTTTTTCATTTCTTTGTTTTAGGAGTGTACACGAATAGGCTTAGTCCCTGTTTGGTTTCTCCCACCTAGTTTAGTCACCTTGACTAGGGACGGAACATTATTAATTGGGTGTTTGATTTGTGTGATTAAAAGAGGACTATTAGTCAGGGTGTTTGGCTTTAAAAATGACTAATTTGTGAAGTTTAGTTCTGTTTAGCAACTTTGAAAGGTCCTAAGTGACGGTTAGAGGGGGTGAATGGCCTAAATCAAAAACTAAAAACAAACTCAACAACAAGTTAGATAGCGATGAGGCGAAGCTATACTTGCACTAGCCTACTAGGGGATGCAAAGCCACCTAACCACAATTTCTATCCTAATAAGCTTTAGGATCACACAATTCCTACTCAATTCTAGTAGCCCTCAAGGCATAACCTAATATACTAAGACAAGAATGAATAAGGTAATGCAAAGATGGGAAAGGTGATAATACCGCCGAGGAGAGTAGGGGATGAACCAATCAAGTGAATACCAATGAAATCAATCAATCACAAGAGACAATGGTTGACACTTGATTTTCTTTCGAGGTTCACTAGTTTGCCAGCTAGCTAGTCCCCGTTGTGGCAAAACACTGACTTGGAGGTTCACACGCTAATTGGCATCACACGCCAAACCCGTCACCGGGTGCCGCACAACCAACACAAGATGAGGCTATTGAAACGACATGAGCAATCCACTAGAGTTACCTTTGCGATCTCCCGTGGGGAAGGCACAAGAACCCCTCACAATCAACTTGTAGTCGACGAAGCACAATCACCAAGCTTCTCGATCTACCACCGCTGCTCCGAACTGTCTAGGTGATGGCAATCACCAAGAGTAATAAGAAATCCGCAGCGAGAACGTCTCCCAAGTGCCACTAGATGCAAGCTATATGCGAAATGCACTTGGATCACTCAATCTCTTTTGAAAAATCACTAACCAGGCATGGAGATGAGTGGGAGGGAGTTTGCTCAGCTCAAAGGAGTCTCAAGATGTTCAAATGTGCGAGAGAGAAACCCCCTAGCCGACCAACACATATTTATAGACCTCCCTCAAAGCCACTAGTCGTTGCTCTGTTAAGTTGGCGACGGACGCTCTTCACGGGGGCGACGAACGCTCTGTCGCCAGCGTCCGACGCCTTGTCAGAACTAGCCGTTGGGCTGATGCACAGGCGACGAACGCTCCGTCGCCAGCGTTCGACGCCTTGACCTCCAGCGTCTGGCGCTTCTCTTCACACTGCCCGTCTGCGGAGTCCTCTGGAAGCCCGACGGACGCTTTGATGTTTCGCGACGGACGCTGCGCCTCAGCGTCCGACGCAAACTCATTGCTCTCGGGTTTATGAGAAAATTCCAAGAATTATTTCCGGACGCTCTGAATCAAAGTTCTCAGCGTCCGACGCGCCGGACGGCGTCCAACGCCCTCAGCTGCAGCGTCCGACACCCTTTTTCTTCTCTGATTCTTCCACCTTTGCTCCAAAGTTGCCAAGCACTAAGTATCCATATTAGTGAGCAGACTTGGCATGTTTCACTTGTCAATTATCATGGAGTATGTCACTAGGTCCTAAATGCACATGCAATATAGGTAACACCTAGTGGCACTTGACAAACCGCACTCACTTTTGAATTTTTCCTCTTAATAGTACGGTTGTCTAACCTAAATGTGATCACTCCCACTTATTGTCTTGACCACCAAAAAGAAAAAGCCCTAGCAAATACCTTTGCCTTGAATAGCTTTAGGGTCTTTTCATTCTCCTTCTTCTCCAAGTGTGAGCTCTTGCAATCACTTTGCTTCCTTGCTTGCTCCATCGCTTGTCATCATCTTCTATGTGTGTACTATACCTACTCAAACACTTAGAGCTAGGTTAGTACTTCTAGGTTTCATCAATTATCCAAAACACTAGAGATCTCTCAAACTTCTTGTGAACTACTTCCTTCATCCTAAATTATAAGACATACCAAGAATCTTAGAGAGTCATAGAATCTCAAGTTTGATCAAACTTACATGATAAGATAATAACATTTATGATACCAATTAAGTATCACTAGATTCGTTATGAATTATATTTTTATAGTATGTCTATTTAATGTCGTAAATCTTTATAGTTTTTTATGATTATTGATGAGTTGCTTTGACTCTCCAAGGTTTTTAAAATATCTTATAATTTGGAATGGAGGGAGCCGTGACTAAACCCATATAGTCACTTTTTAGTCATCTTGCTTGACTATTTAGTGACTACTATAAGGGGTGTTTAGGACAGTTTCGCTCTAGCTCCGTGTTGCCAAACATATCCAGCTCCATGAAAAACATGGAGTTGGGGCCAACTCCACCTTTTTGTGGAGTAGCTCAAGGGGTACTCTAGTTTTGTTTTTTTCTACTCTCACATGGAGTTGTGAGGTAATTACCCACCTTGCCACTCAATAATTGCAGGTTACTTTCTCCTAATCCCTCCCCATCCCGTGAAAACGCCGACCTTTCCTCTTCACCTTCACGCCACCTCTAGACAATTATTTGAATTCGAATTATTACATTTGTTTAATTTTCCATTTTAACAATTTATGGGAAAAATATTTGTATTTCAATTATGACATTCGATCTGTTGTTTTATATTTTTTTTTGAAATATATCAATAGCAATTCAATTAGGGACATAATGGACCATTCACATGAAAACACCTATTACATAAGCTAGAGCAGAGGTGTGTGCCAAACAGTATGACCTGCTCCACAAACTCCACGGCTGCTATATTGTAGAGTTCATAGAGCGGAGCTGCAAAAACGAAAGTGGAGCAATCCCAAACAGACCCATAAAAAGGACTAAAGTGGGCAGTCCATGCCGTTTCAGCCTTAACACAGCCATTTCAGGCCGAGAAAGCCCATGTAGAGCCCGGCCCAACTCAGCCGCCGTTGCGTGATGTGACTCGGTGGGAGCACGGGCGCCTTGGGGCGGATGACGCCGTCACGTCGCGGTGGTGCGGTGCGTGCCTGCTCTTGTGCCCCTCCTGCCTGCGTGCGTTCAATTTCAACTTGGCGGTGGAAGAAGAGGACAAGCCGACAACGCCAAACGAGAAAAGGAGCCCAAAGCCTTCAACATCGTCACCCTCCTTCCAAAAAAAAAAAGCACAAAAAAAGAGAGAGAGAGAGAGGAGTAGACTACGGCAGTGTCGTCGTCCGTCGAGCCGGCGAGGAGGCGGAGGCGAAGATGAGGAAGAAGCTCGGCACCCGGTTCCCCGCGGTACGCTGCTCCCCTCACCCGTCCTGCTCGTATCGTCTCTCCCTCTGATCCGCCGCGCCCGCCCGCCCGCGCGCGTGATCTGATCTCATCTGGGTCGCCGCGCGCGGTGCGGATCTTCGCTCTCGTGGGCGGGATCCGTTGGACGCCGGCCGCCGTTGACCCACTGCTTCGCTGTTTCGTTTCGCGGGCGGGAATTTCGCTGGGTTCTGCGGGAGGAATTTCTAATCTGGCTGGCTTCTGCGCTCGTGTTGTTTTGAGAGGATGGAGAGATTTGTGGGTGCTCACAGCTGACTAGATGAGTGCTGTTGACGTTTGGTGAGTGTTTAGTCCGTGTGAACGGGACAAGCCTGATGTGATCTCTACGCGCGCCGCTGGTTATCCTCAATCGCTTGGCCCGGCTTGGCGTGATGCAAGGGATGAGCTAGATCCTGCTGTCTGCCTGTGGGTTGGTTGCAAGATCTCCAGATCATGTGAGCATGTATGTATTGTGGGTCCCCATGTATATTGCTGGGGATACTCAACATGTGATCTGGTGCAGGAGTCCTTATATGCAGTGAAATTCGTGTGCAGCCTTCCTCATGGGGTTTTATTATGGTCTGGTAGGAGTAGAGTTTGAAACGACAGTAAAACTTCCATTGTTTATGTTGCTCTAAATGTGTTTGGCGAGGGAAGTATTTGTTGGGCACGGCCTAGTCTGATTCTGTAGTGCTGTAGTGCAGGTGCTCTGCCACCGTGCTTGATTATTCCAAGGTCTCCTGAACATGCCAGCATTTCTTTCTTGACATTATAACCTGCGCACTGAAGCAGGGCTGTTTGTGGATCTCAGCATTTATTTTATGCCTTCAGGTCGGTTTTGAATCTTCAAAGCCTCTTATTGTTCTGTTGTCATGGAACCAACGTGAGTTGAAGTTCCAAGCTACACACACCTGTATGGTTTGCACTGCAGGCGCATATTTTGTTGTATTTAGCTGAAAAGATCATTTCTGGATTCTAGCATATGGTCTATTTCTCATGAATTTGAATACCACAGTTTTAACAACTCCTTTGATGTCTGTACTGATTACCCAAGTTTTGGGTTTTGTAGTTGGTTGTGGGAGTTTTCAAATATATAATTTCTATATAATGGCATGAAGTTGTCCCCTAACCATGTTCTCTATTATAATAGGCTCGAATCAAAAAGATAATGCAAGCAGATGAGGATGTTGGAAAGATTGCACAAGCGGTGCCTGTTTTAGTCTGTAAGTTCCGCAAGAATCGTTGTGTTTTTTATGTATTACGTACATATCTGTGGTTTCCCACAACAATCTAGTATTTCTACTTAAATAAAACAAGCAAAAAGGAATGATCTTTATCACATCGTTTGACATTCATTCATCTGGCTTATTTTGCGAACAGGTTTACTGGTTTCATGTCCACACTAATGATATAATAGAGAGATTCACTTTATAAATTTTTAGAAGTTTGTTTGGTCAACATTTTCAGTTTTTTTGTGGGCATCATTACTTTCATTACGGTTCTGTATATCCTGCTGCTATTACATGTGTAACCATGATGAAGCATACATATACATAAAAGAAATTTCTGACATTTTGAGTTTCTATTTGCTTGCAGCGAGGGCTCTTGAATTGTTTTTACAAGATTTAATTGACCGTACTTATGAAATTACTCTTCAAAGTGGAGCAAAGACACTGAACTCCTTCCACCTGTGAGTTCAATATCCCCTGAAAGTTTGTTTTTTATAACATAAAAATTAGAGGCGACATAATGTATCTTTTAAAATAAATGGATCTCTTTGATGAATTTCAGCTACTAGCCTAATTAAATACACTGATAAACCATTATGTCGTGACTTTATTTAACATTTCTAGTGAGGGTATTCTGGATGTTTCCATTTCCAATTCGCAATTGCTATGTTTCAACAGAGGAGCTCCCCTCCCTGCCCCAAATAGGATCTTATCCAGAATTCATCTTGTTCGTGTTCCCTATGACATCAATTCATCAAAATAAGTTGGTGGATAAGTTGTCCAGAAACAGAATACATTAATTATAGGTCATGCCTCATATAGCTACTGCACATTCCATTCCACTGCATATGGCTTTTGGTTGTAGATTCCTTGGTATAAGGTTTACTAGTTAAAAGGTTAGATGTTATCTAAGTTAAAATTGATAATATCTGTAGGTGGGATTCAGAATTGGTTGGTCGACTATGGCCAGCTAATTTGTACTATATAAGTAAATAAGGTACTCGAGCTAGACTCATCTGGAGGAAGTGATGAACAGATCGCTTTCGGCAGAAGTCTCTGAAAGCAATTGAGGCAATAGATTGATTGATTGATAGATGTGGTACAAGGTACAGTTATATAGGTAAGGTGCACAAGGGTTTATGGAAATACCCAATTACGGTGAACTTTACCTAAACAACCATCTACCTATCTTACCATCTAAAGGACTCCTCAGCCCATACGGCTGGTACTAGGCCCAATAGGGCGTACACATTCTAACACACCCCCTCAGTCAAAACGTCAGCCACTTTGCACGTTTAGACTGGTCCTAAACTCCGTGAACACTGAGGATGGTAGCCCTTTGGTGAAGATGTCTGCATACTGTGAAGAGGTGGGAACATGCAGAACGCGAAGATCACCAATAGCAACTCTCTCCCGGACGAAGTGAAGATCAATCTCGATGTGCTTAGTTCGCTGATGCTGAACCGGATTGGAGGACATGTAGACTGCACTGATGTTGTCACAATACACCAGTGTGGCACGCCGGAGAGGGGAGTGCAGCTCATGGAGGAGCTGGCGCAACCAGGTGGCCTCTGCAACTCCATTGGCCACTGCGCGATACTCGGCTTCAGTGCTTGATCTTGACACCGTGTTCTGTCGCTTGGAGGACCACGAAACAAGATTGTCACCGAGAAACACTGCATAACCCGAGGTGGATCTGCGAATGTCGGGACAACCAACCCAGTCAACATCAGTGTAGACGACAAGATCGGTCGAATCAGAAGACCAAGGTGAAGAGTGCCTCGAACATAGCGAAGAATCCTCTTCAGAGCAGCAAGATGAGGCTCACGAGGGTCATGCATGTGGAGACAAACCTGCTGGACAGCATACGTGATGTCTAGGCGAGTGAATGTCAAATACTGAAGAGCTCCTGCAAGGCTGCGGAAATCTGTCGGATCAGACACTGGGGCCCCATCAGCTGCAGCAACCTTCGGATTGGTGTCAACTGGAGTAGAGCATGACTTGCATTCAGTCATTCCCTCACGGTCCAAGATGTCTAGCATGTACTGTCGCTGAGAGAGGAAGAGACCATCACCACTGCGCTTGACATGCATGCCGAGAAAATGATGTAGTTCTCCAAGGTCTTTCATGGCAAACTCTCGCTGGAGGGCTGAGATGATCCGCCGATGGAGACCAGGTGAAGAAGCAGTGAGGACAATATCATCGACGTAGAGCAACAGATAACCTGTGTCCAACCCGCGCCGGTAAATGAACAGTGAGGTGTCTGATTTGGCTTCAACAAACCCAATAGAAAGCAAGTAGGTCGCCATACGACTGTACCAAGCACGAGGCGCCTGCTTCAGACCATAGAGCGACTTCTTCAGGAGACAGACAAAGTCTGGATGAGTCGGATCCTCAAAACCAAGCGGCTGCTTGCAGTATACTGTCTCAGACAAGTTGCCATGAAGGAAGGCGTTCTTCACATCAAGCTGGTGAATCGGCCAGCTGCGAGAGAGGGACAGGGACAACACTGTGCGTACAGTAGCAGGCTTCACCACAGGACTAAAAGTCTCATCAAAATCCACGCCAGGCCGTTGAGTGAAACCACGAAGAACCCAACGTGCCTTGTACCGCTCAAGAGACCCATCAGACTGAAACTTGTGCATGAAAATCCACTTGCCAGAGACGACGTTGGCTCGCGGTGGGCAAGGCACCAGATCCCAAGTGTTGTTCTGGAGCAATGCACGGTGTTCGTCCACCATAGCAGCTCGCCAGTTGGAGTCGGCAAGAGCGCTGGGGACATTCTTCGGCACAGGTGACAGGGAGGTGACATGATAGGCAGCAGGCATCCGAAAGCCACTCTTCGAACGTGTGCCCATGGTGTGCTGATTGGTGACCGGTGGAACAACAACAACACCCTTGGGCAGAGGAGCAGTCGTGGACGCTGGTGGTGGAAGAGGTCGGCGCGAGTAGACGAATTGTAGCGCCGGACGAAGAGGTGGGAACCCAGGGGGGTCCACGGGGCGCCTGAATAGATGCTGATGTAGGAGTAGTCCTCGAGGCCGCGCGTGGCGCGGTAGGGGTGCCTGATGCCCGTAGCGCAGGCGGGATGTAGAGCGCGGGCACCGGGAGAACATCAGGTGACTCCGTGTCGAGCGTGGGCGCTCCCAGCACAGTCGACGGACCGGCAGGGGCACTGGCGGGGCTGGAGTCAGCGGGTGATGTTCCTCGAGGCAAAAACTTGTGCAATGGTCCAATTGGAGCAGGCACAATGTCAGTAATATCATCAAGAAAGGTGAGGTCCGCTGGAGTAGAAAGACCATGCTTTTCAACAAACGGGAAGGCCGTTTCATCAAAGATGACGTGCTGGGAAATAATAACTCTGTTGGTGGAGAGGTCAAGGCAGCGGTATCCTTTGTGATGGGAGGAGTATCCAAGGAAGACGCACAAGGCAGACCTAGGAGAGAGTTTGTGGGTGGCAGTGGCAGACAAGTTGGGATAACATTTACAACCAAAGACTCGGAGGTGATCATATGTTGGTGGAGTGCCGAACAACGCGAGGTGAGGTGTGGAAAACTTTAGAGTCTTGGTCGGCAGGATATTAAGGAGAATCGTTGCCGTGGAGAGTGCCTCCACCCAATAGGATGATGGCATAGAGGCCTGAAAGAGCAGTGGGCGAGCAACATTATTGATAGAGCGAATAATGCGTTCAGCTTTACCGTTCTGTGACGAGGTGTATGGGCAAGACATGCGACGGTGGATGCCATGTGTGAGGAAGTGACGGGTACTGGAGTTGTCAAACTCTGTCCCATTGTCGCACTGGACGGCTTTAATGCGAGCAACGAACTACGTGGAGACGTGGGCGATGAAGTGCGAGAGTGTGCTGAAAGTGTCAGATTTAAGACGCAGAGGAAATGTCCACAGGTAATGAGTGCAATCATCGAGAATGACCAAATAATATTTATAATTGGAAATGCTGACAACTGGAGATGTCCATAGATCACAATGTATAAGATCAAACTTATTAGATGCACGGGAGGTGGACACAGGAAATGGGAGACAAACATGACGTCCTAATTGACAAGCATGACATAACTCTGAACAATCTAATATCTGACATGAAACACTAGACGCAAGCTTGGACAACGCCTCATGACCGGGGTGGCCGAGACGTCGATGCCACAGCGGAGATGAAGCCTGAGCGACAAGAGAGTGTGCTGGTGGTAGATGGAGTGGATATAGCGGCCCGGAGCTATCACACATGACGATCTCTTTCCGAGAGGGAAGAACCTTCACAGAACAACCAGCGGGGTCAAATTCCACAGAACAATTATTGTCAATAGTAAATTGGCGGACAAAGATGAGATTCTTAATAAGTTGTGGAGACACAAGAACATTATTAAGACGTAAATGAGGAGATTACTCTATCGAACCGGTGGCTGTAACAGGAAGCGTAGAACCATTACCGACAATAATAGATGAAGGAGGAGGATACCGCGGGAAGGAAGGATGGGAAAGAGAGGAGTGGGATGTCATGTGTGAGGTAGCACCTGATTCAAAGAACCACTCGTTGGACGCTGGAGGGTTTAGCGTTGTTGTGCTGAAGCTTGAGGCGAGGGCCGCCGGATCCCAAGAAGGGAGCCCAGCGACAGGGTTGTAGTAGCCCGGAGTGACCCACTGTCCTGGGCCATCGACAGCGGCTGCGGGCTGCTGGAGTGCCTGCTGCTGCTGGGCAGCGAAGAGCGCCTGCTGCTGCTGGGCCTGCTGCTGCGCCTGCAGGTGGGGAGGTACCGGGATGGGAGCCAGGGGAGGGCGGGGGCCTCCTGACCACATCTGAATGGACCCCGTCCAGGGGTTGAAGTAGCTGGGCCAAGGGCGACCGCCGCCGGTGGCGGCCTGTCCAGACTGAGCCTGCTGCTGCTGCTGTGTGCCAGGGGCAGCGCGCTGCCCTCCTCCTGAGCCCCCTTTGCCACCACCGTTTTTCTTGTTACGGCGATTGGCGTTGGAGTACTTGTGATTGCCGCCGCCCCCCGACGTCGTCGAGGGAGCACTGGGGGCACCGGGGGCTGTAGAGGCAGTGAGCGCAGTAGCCGGAGACCCCTTCTTGTTCTCCAGCGTGAGTTCCTCGAGGACGAGGTCGTCACGTGCCTCAAGGAAGGTGGGGAAGGGCCGGGTGCGCCGAAGGAGGGCCCCGACATGGCTGAACCGCTCGTTGAGGCCGCGGATGAGGTTGAGGACGAGGGTGCGGTCGGTGATGACCTCGCCAAGCGCTGTGAGGTCGTCAGCCATCTTCTTCAGTTGGTGGCAGTAGTCGGTGATGGAGAGGTCGCCCTGGACGAGGTTGCGAAAGCGAGTCTCCAAGTGGATGGAGCGAGCCTCGCGGTTCCCGAGGAACTGGGACTCAACAGCGAGCCAGGCGTCGTAGAGCCCTGGGCAGAGATGATCACGACCAGGTCGTCGGTGAGGGTGGCGACGATCCAGGACTTGACGCAGTCCATCGGCACCCAATCTGGAGAGATGGGATCTGGCGGGGTGTGACAGACGTGGCCCTGGAGAGAGAATTTGCCGAGGACGAGGAAGAACTGGTCACGCCACCGACTGAAGTTTCCGGAGTCGACGTCCAGAACGATGGTGACGTGATTGCGGATGTTGTTGACGGCGATGGCCTGCGCGTGCAGGTGCAGCAGCGCCGTGGCCTCCTGGAGCAGCATGGTGGAGTGGAGGTTGGTGGGAGGCGTGCTGGAGGAGGTCCCGTCGGGTGGAGAGGCGGTGGCGTCCGCGCGGGCCTTGGCCGCACGCGCGAGAGCGTCGCGGTCCCGCTGTTCCGCGGCCGCGCGGTCCTGCTCCGCAGTCGCGGCCTCCTGTTCGGCGACGTGGGCGCGGGCGAGGGCGTCATCGTGTGCGGCCTTGCGCTGGGCCGCAGCGGCGATTGCGCTGGCTTGCTCCTTGGCCAGGCGCTGAGCCACCTGCTCGATCTGGGCTGCCGTGAGGCCGCCGGAGGGAGCCGAGGTGGTGCCGTCTGTCAGGGTGGGGGAGTTGGTGCCGGATCCTGGCATCCTGCGGGGAAGAGAGGGCCACTGCAGAGGGAGGAGCCGGCGGCTGGGAGAGACGCGCGGCAAGGAGAGCCGACACGTGGGTTAGGGCAGCGGAAGAAAAAAACCTAACCTAGGCTCTGATTACCATGAAAGCAATTGTGGCAATAGATTGATTGATTGATATATGTGGTACCTTGTAGGGTTTATGGAAATACCCAATTACGGTGAACCTTACCTAAACAGCCATCTACCTATCTTACCATCTAAAGGACTCCTCAGCCCATATGGCTGGTACTAGGCCCAATAGGGCGTACACATTCTAACAGTCTCAACTTCAAAATAATCTTCTTGGCATGTTTGGTTCGATGCCTGCCAGGCAGCAATCCCAGTCCTAGGTGCCTGAAATTGCAAGCCTGAGAGCTGGGAGCGCTGCCTGAGCCAGGCAGCTTTGGCCAGGAGCCAGCCGAACAGCCCCTAAGATCTGAATTTAAATATTGAAGCAGGTTGGTTTTGGTAACCAATTTGGAAGTTGGTATTTTTGTTTCCAGTGTAAGCGACTTTAGTGTGGTTTCTGGAATTTGAGCTCATGAACATTTCTAGAGAAGAGATTTGTAGAGGGTATATGAGGGTATTCATCCTCGCAACTGAAACTGGGTGGATAGTTATCCCATCCTGCTCATGTAGATCTAGCATATGAGCTTGTCTAATTTATTTGGAGTTAAGTTTAATATTTAAATGCAATTTGTATTGAGGTTGATTTCGATGGTCCAAATTTTTTTCTTGTTAAAATGCTAGCAGATAGTTTCAATGCATGGAGTATCAATTTCGAGTCATTAATATTAACTTTCATATATCTTCTGACATTTGATGTTCAGGAAGCAATGTGTGAAGAGGTACAGTTCTTTTGATTTCCTAACTGAAGTTGTCAACAAGGTACCAGATCTTGGTGGTGCTGATTCCTGTGGAGATGAAAGAGGATTACCTAGAAGAAGGCAAGTTCAGTTTTTGTAATCAACATTTTATGATTCAATTTTGTCAAGTACCTAACAGTGTTTGAAATTCACTTTTCAGAAAGTCAAATGGCAGTGACCCAGAGAATGATGAATCAAGATCTAGTAAAATGGTGCGTACATCAGCCATCACAGCTCACCTGATTGATAATGTTATGGATATTTGATAATAGAACCTCTGGTTTTTCAGGCCATAAGAAATGTAAACATCAGCCCCAGAGGACGTGGGAGGGGTCGAGGCAGAGGGCGAGGTCGGCCACCAACCAAGAGAAAGGAAGTTGGTTATGTACAATTTGAAGATGAGAGCAGCATGTTTGCTGAACAAGGTGAACCCTTACCAGGAGAGGAAACAGTTCCAGAAATCAATAATGGCAACGAGATCATACCTCAAAGCATGCAACCTCCGGTAGAGGCTCCGCCAACAGCCCCTGCACAAGCTACAAGTTCTAAGGTGGAAGAAGCAAACACCGATCATCAGTCAGATTGGCCTATGCCAGATGCTATTGGAAACATTGGTGTCGGCCCATCTGGTTTTGGACATCTGACAGTGCAGGTTGATGAAGATGAGGACTACGACAATGAGGATTAGTCACAGCCATCCTCATTGTCTGCACTAACAGGACTGTTCTGGTGTTGTAAGATGTAAATATAGTTTGAAATAGTTGCCGCAGCTTAGCTGTGATTGCCTGTTGTTATGCCGTTATGTAGTTGTCCTGTGTAACTTTTGTTTTTCCAATAACTGCTTGGTAGTTTCTTTTTATTTACATGATTGACTGTCTAAGCGTTTTGTCATATTTAACACAGTATTTGAGCAGGGATTGACTATTTGAAGTATTTTTGTCTTATTCAACCTAAGTATTTGAGCAGTCGTTCTCCGATTCTCTCGGGCTGTTTCAGACACTGATCAGCAGTTTTTATTTTTTGCCTTGCGCTGCGGTCAGCTGCTAGTACTACCTCTGTCCCCATAAAAATGTAAGTATGGGAAATGTGCGGGTCAAGTTTGTTATCTTTGACCAATTTTAGATTAAATAGTATTAATATTTTTGTTATCAAAATATATTTTATGACTAATCTAATGATACTAATTTTATATCATGAATGTTAGTTTTTTTTTTATATAAATTTAGTTATTTCGAGGAGAGCCAGCTAGCTCTGGGTTCGAGTGTCATTTCACCCCTAACCACAACTCATCCGTTGATTCTTCAACATCAGTCGGTTTGGACCTCTGCTTAGTTTCATCCAAGCTAGAATCAACATCAGTCGGTTCGGACCTCTGCTTAGTTCCATCCAAGCTTCATCCTGGTCATGGATAAATCACCCATGTTTGGGTCCATAAGCAGTGGCAATCGCCCTATGAAGACTCGCTTTCGCTACGGCTCCGGTGGGTTCCATTCCCATAACCAGTTCCATCCAAGCTTCATCCTGGTCATGGGTAGATCACCCATGTTTGGGTCCATAAGCAGTGGCAATCGCCCTATGAAGACTCGCTTTCGCTACGGCTCCGGTGGGTTCCATTCCCTTAACCAAGCTACTGTCTATGAGTCGTCGGCTTTTTATTTCTCGATAAACGAGAATTGCATTCTTTTGGAGACAGAGGTAGTATAATTTAGTGTGAACTTTATTGCTTTCATACATGTCAGGTCGTGCTACTGTTCAATAAGGAGATTTTTGGTTCGAAAATTGTTATAAATATAAATACCGTATATCGCAGAGAAAAAAATTAAACAGCAAGAGCAGAACAAAATCCATGGAAACCGCACAAATGTTTGGGGTAAAGCTATTGCATAAAATATAATGAACACGCCGTTTCAAAGTATCAGCTTAGTACAATGGTATCTGTATTGTGGGCAAAACTTCTACATCATTCACATTAATTTCAAAGTACGAGCTTAGTACAATGATATCTGTATTGTGGACAAAACTTCTACATCATTCACAGTAATCGCAATCTCAATTCAATGGAGTGAAGGTTACAACTTCCAAACGATTGCCAAGCCAACAATATGGTTCAGGGACTTCATTTGAGGTCACATTCTTCATGGACTCCTTGAGATTTTTCATTATGGGGGCAAAAATAACTAATTGGCATTTAGCTTCTCTCCAAGGATTTTATTCAACAAAACTGGGTTGGCCTTACCCTTCGATGCTTTCATTACCTAGAATCAATTGAAATAAATATGATCACTGATACGACCTCGAAGATGCAGGGATAAACAGTGCTAGTGATCAATTGACAAACCTGGCCAGCAAAAAATCCTTGCAGCTTAGTTTTTCCAGCACGGTACTGCTCAAGTTGCTTTGGATTGTCAGCAATTACTTTATCTACCATTGCCTCGATTGCTGCTGGATCTGCTATCTGTCATTTCAAGTAGTAATCTTTTTTTGCATTTCAGACAACCCAACCAGAGTTATGAATAATGAAATTGAATCAACTGAGCACAACAATGCATTTAGTATTCATGAAAGTATAAGATGCAAATTACAAACTACAAACACTCGTGAAATAAAGAGGGCATGTCAATATTATCCCAATTTTTTAGCATCTGCGTTAACAGGAATACCCAGAAGAAAAAGCATGCATTGGGAATGCTGAAGAATGTTAAGTGTATTTGTGGAACACTTCACTCTGGTGGCAGGGATCACAATATTCTTTAGATGCTTTAACAATTATTAATTATGGTTCCAAATAGTAACAAGGAGCACGGTTACCTGAACCAAATCTTTCTCTTCTATCACACCTTTAACTGTTCCACCTTTGGGAATGAGCTCAGCCAATATCTGCAAGAATAGGTTTAGAGAGGCATTATCATCAATCAGGTTGCAAAGCCTAGAAATGTGTGACCCTATATGCTATGCCAAAACATATAGAGCTAAAAAACAGTAACAAGAGGGAAAACCCAGTTTAGCAATGTTACCTCCTTGCCGATCTTCCCACTTATAGTTCCATTCTTAATCGATGCTATCAGTTCAGAAAGCTCTAGAGGTGTTAATTTAATTTCATCAATGGCGACTTTTTCATCTTTAAGATAAGCAGCAATGTCACCCATGATCCAATTGGCAGCCAGCTTTGCATCAGCACCATGCTCAAGAGTAGAATCAAAGAAATGACCAATCTGGGAAGATATAGACCCATCAGATTACTGAAGTTATTGTGAACAATAGAGAGAGAATGCATTGCCTTGTCTAGCAAAAAATAATTCCTATGTACTACGAGAAGGCCCCCCTGGCAAATATGTGAACCATTACCAAGCCAGATGAAATGGAATTTTACAATTTTACAGACAGTTAAAAATAAGACCATGAATGAGGAACTTATAAATAATCTGTTGACACAAATGCATGTGAGCCTACACCAACACAAAAGATGGAATCTTACATTATCATCATTAGCAAGGAACAGAACATCTTGCATACTGAGTCCCATATTCTCATAACGCCTACGCTTTGCTTCTGGAAGCTCCGGCATTGACTTGCCGATTTCATTAATATAGTCACTAGTGAGAACTACTTCAGGAAGATCGGGTTCTGGAAAATATCTATAGTCCGCAAGTCCCTCCTTTTTTCGCATTGTAAAAGTTTTCTGATGATATAAATAGAGAAAATTATTATTAGTACTTGGTAGTAAAAAGCCAGTACAAAAGAGGGTTAGAGTTAGGGACAACAACCTGAGAAGACTCATCCCACAGGCGGGTTTCTTGTACAATATAATCAGCCTGGCCTTCTTTATGGAGCAGAATCTGCCGGGAGATCTCATAATCGATTGCCCTATTTATCGCAGAAAATGAGTTCATATTCTTTATTTCCACCTGAAGGAATTGGAAGAAGAGTGTGACGCCATTTCTAGAAAATAATGGTGGATGAACAATTGAACATGATTTAACGTGTTTTTCACTAAGTAATGTGGCATGAATAACTAAGCAGGCAAGAAACCAATGAACTGCAATTATGCAAGTTTCTGGGTATAACTAGCAATTTAGCTACACAGATTTTACCAAATAGCTACATAAGCAACTGTAATTATGTATATTATATCAAATATAACAAGCATACACCATGAATTCTCAAATCATAGCACTGAGAGCAAAAGTTGCCAACACAAAAACACAGAATAATAATCAGTTAGAAGTCCTAAAGATACGAGGATCACCTTTGTACCAAACTCTGATTGTCCAACTGGTCGAACAGAAACATTCACATCACAACGAAGGGAACCTTCTTGCATATTACCATTACTCACTCCCAAGTACCTAACGATCCTTTGAAGCTCAGCACCATACTCAGCAGCCTCTATCCCTGTTCTCATGTCTGGCTCAGAGACAATTTCAAGCAAAGGTACACCAGCCCTGTTTAGGTCAACCTAGCCAGCCAAAGTAGCAACCACTGATCAATAACTGAAGTTGTTGTACTTTAAGTGATGAGACGCTGTGTAATTCTTTTCATTCCCTCTGGACTTTTCCCTGTCAATATTAGAGCAGTGCTTATGGTTTATTATCTGTATCATTGTGCAGCGTTCCATATATCATACTTACACAAAACATAATTTCTTGTGTTAGCCTATCGCATGCATTTATAGATAGAGGATTCAAATATTCAAATAGTTACTCTCACCAGGAAGATGGGATTGCTGAGGCTATACCCAGCTAGCCCATCTGTACTACAACCAGCAAAAGCAAGGATTATTGTTTGGCTTTGGCCATATTATGAACAGCAGTTGCCTGAATTTGTTTTTCACTGAAGCACTACTTTTCTTTTGGTGGCAAACCAACTTGGCTCTCTTCACAGAGCAAGCTTTTGCTGGTAGTTGCAGATTAGATTGCCCCAAAATTCATGTCTTTTCATGTCCTACAAAGCTCCAATTCTTTCACAGCAAAGCTAGAATTCCCCTGGCCTAAGATCCAAATGCTCCTTAAGGTCCCTGATATTCAATCTTTAATACTTTTCTATGGTTGTACTCACTAATCTCTAAGTTTTCTAATGCACTGCAGTAAATGTCAAAACTGATGATGTGGTTCCAAAGTTGTTATTCCAGACGGATATGACAAGCTGATCAGAATGTCGCTTTCAATCTTACAGTAGTACAAATTTCTAATAGAAATTAAGCAATTATTAGTCAGAGACAAGGAAAACCTGAGAGTAACTGCTGGATTCAGAATGAAGCAGCTTGCCTGCATCTTCTTCCATGTGAACCCTTGTGACCCCAAACTTCCTATGCCCACCACCAAACTCTATTGGAAGGTCCAAATCGACATAACCCCCCTTGGCAATGGGGATGTCAAACTGCGAAATCTGGTACCCCTTGGGAAGGTCCGGGTAGAAATACTGCTTGCGATCAAACTTGGACGTCATCGAGATCTCACAGTTGAGGGCGAGCCCCAGCTTCACGGCACACTCAACCACCTTCTCATTCAGAACCGGCAGCGTCCCTGGGTGGCCCATGCAGGTGGGCAGATGGTGCTGTTGGGCTGGGCACCGTAGTTGTACGGGCAGGAGCAGAACGCCTTGGTGACGGTCGAGAGCTGGACATGGGTCTCAATCCCGATGACGGCTTCGAAGCCCTGTGTCTTCTGCTCAGCCGCCTCCTTGGTCGCCAGCTGAATTGACTTGGGCGACGCTTTGGGCTCAGTGGCCTGCGCACTCTCTGCCCTGGCCGTGAAGCGGGACAACCGAGGCCGTAGAACAGTGAAGAAGAGGCCGGAGTTTGATCTGGACGAGACTGGCGTCCTCATCCCTCGGAGGAGGGTTAGAGCCATCGTCGGCGAATGTGCCGCGCACAGATTACAATCGCTGGCGGAGAATGGGTGGTGGGCGGAGAGAGCAGAAAGTACGGAGAAGCGGAGGGCGTGGCCGCCGGAAGCGGGTGTGGGCGAGGACCGGGGCGCAGAGGAAGAGCGGCGGAGGGCGGGGCCGCGCTGCTGGCGAGTGCCGGAAGGGGATTGGGTGCGGGCGGCGGAGCGGACGGATTGGCTGCGAGAGAGTTTTTTTTGGGCTGTGCCGCTGTGGGTGGGCCTGGCCCTTTCAGATTGTTTCCTTCCCGCACAATTCCTAAGTTCAATACATACTGCCTCCGTCCCAAATTACTCCACATTTAGACCTTGTTTGGATTGGAGGGACTAGTGACTAGTGACTATTAATTAGCCCTAATTTTATTAAACACTTGGACTATTAAAGAGATTAGTAGTGACTATACTACATAAAAGTCTCAAAGAGGCTGTTATTTGGGATTACTACATAAAAGTCACTAGTAACTAGAAATTCAAATTTTATCTCATAATTATTGATGTTACGCATTAAGATGGAATAAGAGAAGAGAAAACTAGTACTGTGTCTACGGTGTGGAGATCGAGATCACTAAAATATTATTTCTCAGCAGATGACGACTCACAGACGTCTTTATCAGTTGCGACACCAATATAGTGGTAACAGGATCATTTCCCTAGTTTCTTGATACTATTGACAACTTCTTAAACGTCTACTAATCTTGGATAGAGGGAGTAACTATACAAAGTATGATATATATATATATATATATATATATATTCAAAAGCAGTTGAACTCACTGGAGGAAGCAATGATGTCAAAGCTTGCTTTTTTCCAATGGCACTTGAGGCAGTACCTCCATCATCCTGACGTGTCCCACTGATGGCGATTCTTCCATTTGTCATGTGTGTCAGCAAGGGCGACATGTTTGCCTCCCTTTTTGGGTGTCATCATCTAAAGCATCTCTTAATTTTGATCTTATACATTATGATTTGTGGACCTCTCCTGTTGGTCAGATTAGCATTTTGTCATATTTACCGTATTACCTCTACCCATTTTGTTTCTTTCAAGTTCGGGCTGTTTGGATTGCCTGTCCGGCAGGCAGCAATCCTACCCATAGGCACACGAAAATGAACGTCTTGGATCTCTTGCATGCAAGTTCTCGGATGTCAAATCAAACAGTCTCTTAGTCTTAGATCTTTGTTACAAAAGTTCAATTTTCAAGTTTAAATTTGCTTTCAAGTTCACTCTTTTAGATTTTTGCTAGCAGAATTCAATTTTCAAGTTCAAATTTGCTTTAAGAGCTAGAACAGACTAGCAACATGGCATGGGGCAATCTGTTCATTTTATTGTGAGACGAGTTGTTGTAGTAAAACCAATTCGCTTTGGACAACCATTTTAGTCTACTGCTACTCTAGTTGATATGATGATATCTCCAGTTTGAAATAATTTAGACATTTTCAATAAGGATTAAAACAGTTTTATATTCATCTACATCTGTATTGTTGACAAGAGCATATTTTCTCTCTCCATCATCAAATGAACTAGGAGCCAATGAATAGATTGGTTAAAAATTTAGTTCATCTCGTTATGGCTCATTAAGTTAATGTCTAGTCCCAGTCAGCCCGTTAATTAAGAAAATAAGCTTAAAAATATCTTCGCTCGCTTAGCTCTCTAGCTTAGCCATAAGCACTCCATTGTGGTGTTTGAGGAATAAGTCTCACCACTTTCACTCGGCTCTTTTAGTCATCTTCATGTTATTTTCACTACAGAGCTTCTCGACACAAAGAAGAGGGTCTCTCCTTGTCCTCCTCCCCCTTTTTCACACCGATACACAGCCACCACACCTAGAATGGAGGGTTGTTGTCTGAAAGGTCATCACGCCTTCGTTGCGCTCCAGCGCACCAAATTCTCTCACAAACAAAGCCAAAACCAGCATTAATCACTCTATAACGACGCTTACTATATGCTTTTGATATGGTTGCTAGTCTAATATGAGTTTGGAGTATCTTCAAGTACAACAGCGGATCTAAGATTTCACCATAGGGCAATACCGTACAAAATTTTTCATATACAATTCAGCAAACAATTGTAGAATTTACAGTATGAGTCATTGTACAAGCAATAAATAATATAATAAGTTTTCAATTTACCAAATTGCAATATAAATAGTTCAAATCCAAAATCCAATACCTATAGTTTAAAATAGGCATAAAAAAGACTTGCAGAAATGCTCATTCAACTTTTTTTGCAAACCATGAATTGATCTCTAATCTACTGATTAATAATTTGAATAATCTCCCTGATACGCTAATAGTTATTGGTCAATAAGGAAAAAAATAGATGATTCAGCAATGTCGTGACAATTACAAATCGATATGTACGACTGTGCCATTGACCCGTCGGCCACTTGCATCAGCATCACGCGGTCATCAATCACCCAGTTTTGTCTGCATATGCATACCGCGTGCGTGAGATTGATTTGCACTTTCATGGGGTGCTGGTGTGAGTTGAAAGGATGCTAAACCAAGTGAATAGTCTATAAAAAAATCTCCACAAATTTACTAGAGCAAAGTGGCTAAAACAATATATGAGAACCTTTGGCTAGCTCTAATTTACCCAAAGAGCAAGCCATCTAAGAAGTCTAGTACCCGTTTGATCTACCTCTAGTTGTCCTAGAGAAGAGAAGGTAAAGCAACTAAACTACTCTACCAACTAGGGCCACTACTACAACTAGAAAACTACTCTAGCAAGCAATTACTACACAAGTAAATTGTGGAATTGACATAGCTCAAGTGAAGTAGGCAAACCGAATCGGTAGAAATGACAATCAATTTATCCTTGAGGTTAGTTTGCTTACGAGCAACCAATGTTCTCGTTGAGGCGAGCCTTAAGGGATCTACTATTCGCACACTAACCAGCCACTCAAGCTAGACCTTCAATTTGGATACGTTAAGAATTCAATCAGCAAAAACACTCCAACTATCCTCAATCAATCTACTGAAATAGATGTTTGCAATCTCCGCGACATGGGCTCTCACAAACTTGATCGGCAAAATCACCAGAACGGTGCACAACCCCAGGGTTTGATCAGCACAATTACCGTGCCACCACACAGTCCACACGCTTCATTAAACCGGCAAACATAGGATATCAACAAAGAGGTAATAAATCTTCCAAAGAATAATGAACGATGCACTGATATATGTGCATATTTAATTGTACAAACCGGATTAATTGATTCATGTATTATTTACACAAACACAGCAAGCCTAGACACCAAGCAGTCAAGCACTCATCATGTACACGAACAGCCTGCTGAGATCAGGCAATGGATTTCTTATTAGCTGGCTAAATAATACATAATCACCCAATGAATGAATGAACAGCTGGAACGCCATACGCTGATCTGTAACTCTGATGCACAACAAAATGCATCCAGTTTCTCTCTTATTCTGTTTAATTTGCATCCCCTCACTCAGGGGGGAGTGCTACCACTCTGCTCTCTCTCCACATATATGCATATCCAATATCAGAGCTTCTTTCTGCTCTTTATGTGCACTTCTACTGAGTATAATTTGGAGTGCTACCACTCTGCTGTCTCTCTCCACATATATGCATATCCAATATCAGAGCTTCTTTCTGCTCTTTATGTGCACTTCTACAGTTCTACTGAGTATAATTTGATAATTAGTCTGAATCTCCAAGACATGCTGATCTTCTATCTGCAGGTGGCACGTCAGTCAGCCCTCCAAGTACTCGTAAATTGCACCAGTATGATTGAAGCCACACGATACATGGACTGCTCTTGCATTCTTGCCAAAGGGAACCATCATAGGTTCAAAATAGTCTACATCGTTTCCATGTCCCTGCAAGTAGCAAGGCAGTTTGATCATATGACTGGTGTACTGTGGGAAATATGCATGCGGCACATCATTGCCATCAAGTAGAAACAGTTGTAGTGGCAGAAAGCACTCACCAGCTGTCCACCGGAAGAATGCCCCTCTTCGAAAAAAGTTCCATTGGCGCCTCCCCAACCCCATGTGTAAATGTCATCACCTAGATGTAGTGCTCAGAGCACAGAGCAATAAAATATAACTGAAAATTTTCTTTTGACAACTAAAATTACCCAATACATAACACAGGCAATCTTGTTATCCATTCAGCTTAAAAAGCCAGACTAAAAGAAAAAACAAACTTCACTTAATACTCTGCCCCAAAAGCCTTCCATCATTCATATTGGCACAGTTTGGGCCACTACCCAGAACCCTGCCAGAGCCTCTGTTTTTTTTGGATAAATTTAGTCCTTTTTTATACCTAGAGCTATTAGTTCAGAAGATCCAATATCAATTTTTAGATACACAGTTAATCTGATTCAACCTGCAAACTACCTTACAGACCTGTTTGGAAAGGGTGGATTGGGATCCAAATCTTTGGGATGCAGTTCAAATTTTGACCTTAGTCCAAGAAATTCCTAGACCAGTTCCTTGCTTCCTATGAACCCTCAGTATGCTTGTTAAAAGGTTATAAGGTAACACCCACCATGAGTTGGCACATTGTTAACCTGACAACCCTCAGACAGATAAGTGTTCGATTATAGTAAACACACAAGAATTCAACTCAAAAGTGTCCAGTTCAAAGTATAGTCTAGTCTACTGTTCTATATTATTGTTGCCAGTGCTTTTAAAACAACCATTTTGACCTACAAGATACAATCAAAACAAACCATGTATGGAGCCCTTATTGAGACAACTGTTGTCAAGACTAAAAATAGGAGTTTTTGTTTACTAGCAATTGCTACTAATTAGAACCAACATACTAGTGGAAAAATAAGCATAATTATGATACCTGAAATTACAGCTGTGTGCTTCCAACCACAAGATACCTACAGAGGGCAAATGGTCAAGGACTCATGTCCAACATACATTAATATAAGAACTGTCTTTAAGTGGTGCAATATATAAAAAAAATGAAATAGGTGACCAGAGGCACAAACCTTAGATACAGGAAGTTTAAATAGCGAGCTTTTCAAAATTTCTGGAGAGCGAACCATATCCGTACCTCTGGTTAGAGATAATCATGTAAGAATACAACTTCAACATTGGATCCACACTGATATAGGAAGGATACAAGATGATGTAGGAAAGTTCTTGAGAAAGTCATAGATGAAATACCCCAGACCAAGGCAGCCATTTTCATTTGAACCCCAAGAATACAGATCACCACTATCTGTCAAAACATCAGCGTATACATTTCAAAATTGTATGACAAGTTAAGAGCTGAAATTTTTGATAATTCTGCATTAACAAGATACAAAACAAAGACTGTATCAAACACCAATACCTGTTACAAACACAAGTATGGTAACCTCCACAAGCAACTTCTTCTGAAAATGGTATATCTTCAACAATATTTGGTCTGAATGCTTCATTTGATCTTCCAAATCCCTAAAAGGTTTTATTAAATCCAAAGAAATGAAGGGAGATAAAAAAGTATTTTGGTAAGGGAAGTGGAAAATAAATGCCAAGGTGGCCTGATTGGATACCACCTTCTCAGTCTTCTGCCCAAATATGAACAAAGTACCTTTTTCTGCAATTTTGACATAGGGAAATCATAAGATGGGTAATTGTGATCGCACAAATTGCATATTGCTTTTTCTGTATGTTTACCATCAATGCAAGCTGAGTGTAACATTCCTGCAGCTATCTTTTTAATCTAAACCAATGCATATACAGGTAGAAATAGAAGACAGTCAGTATATGACAATAAGAGATCGTTTTCTGATTAAGAGGCATGTTAAGTTTCGAGTCAAAATACCTTAATACCATCAAAGTTTTTGATCAATCTTGGAGTATATTCACTGCACAAGTGAAGACATAGTTACCGATTTATTATCTTTCAAACAATTTAAGACCTTATAGTACAAACATATCCAAAATCGTCAGACCTATTTTTACCATAAGATATCTAACAGAAGCCTTACAAGTTTCGAACTTCTATATCTTTATGTCATCAGGCATTTTACTCAACTCACACTACAATACTATATAATCTAGCAACCTTGTTCAGTTTAAGGAAAGCGCCATATATGCCACACCAATTCATTCTCCGCAAGCTTTAACTGCTTAAGATACTTAGAAGGCCCATTCCTCTTAAAATCATGCACATTGCTCTCTTTTTTCTCGAACAACGCTGCACGTCATTTCATTAAGTAGGGAAAAACAAAAAACAGAGGGCCGGAAAAATAATTCCAGTCAAGTAACATCAAACACCAGATGCACCCACACACACACATGCCACCAACGAGGAGCAAAACTCCCACAAACTGGCCCAAACTAGGTGGCCGAACACAACGACCTGACAACAAGCTCTTGGAGTTTTGAAGCTCCAGCCAAACCCCACAAACTGCAACCATCAGCAATCACCCGAAGCAGCTCTGGAATGCTGGGCCTAGCGAGATCGAAAATACAAGAGTTCCTGTGCTTAGGCATGCCAGCTTGCACTAGAAAAAATTCATCTCTTATGGTTAAGGATTTTCTTATATCTTCTAAATAGACTACAATGAATTATTCCATGACATAGAGTACATACACAATTAAGTTTCAGCACAAGTTCTTTTACAAAATAAGTTTTTACAAAATATATATTACCATACCTTGAGGTCAGAGAAAATCCCAGGATGCTAGATTGACGGCCATGTCCGAGCCTACCAGAACCAGCTGCTCCCCAACTCAAGACTTCACCTTCCTCTGGAGAAGTAAATGATAGGAGAGATTCAGACTCTTGAAGGAAGAAATATTTAAATACAACTGCTATAAAGAACCAATTTCTTAGTCACCTGTAACAGCAATTGAATGCTCTGATCCCAAAGCAACCATTTTTACTCTCAAGTCAGTCAAAGAATCAACCTTTGTTGGGGTAGAAACTACTTTACCTGCCCCTAAAGCAAGTTAAAAGAAAAACTCCATCTCAGAAATAAAACTGCCAAAAGAATAATTGACGGAAAATTTTCCCTAGCACGATCTACCATAGTTCCTAGCAAAATCTTAAGAGACACATGATTATGTTGCATGAAAAAATAATGGGATATAGAGGCATGTATAGCGAGTTGAAACAGTTGTCAAGTAATACCTAAGAGCTATGAAGCTATCTATTAGGATTTTCTAACCTCGTACAGAGATTTTATTATTTTTTGCGAGATCAAGCACTCATCAGTGTCAATAAGTTGCTGTTGATAGTGTGACTGGTGTCAGAGTATAGATACCAGAACATCCAATTATGGATATGACATGGATAGGTGGCATTAAGGAAGCAAAGAATGGTGATAACACTATTACCTTTACTGAGGCCAAGCTGGCCACCTGAGTTTCTGCCCCAAACAAAGAGCTTACCATCCGCTGTTCAAGAAAGTCAGAACACAATTTTAGTGGAAATTGATAATACAATTATTACAATGCACATATGTGCAGCACAATCAATTTGGTAAAGAAATAGAAGAGATGGTAATCACACTTCTTTTTTGTTATACTTATCCAGATATGAGCAAAACATTATTGTGGACTTGTGGTGTACTGTGTTGTATGCTGCAGTGCAGCATTCAGTGACAATAACCTTAAAAAATCAATAAGTTTACGGAGCATATGACAGCTCAATTAGCAAATGAGCAATAGCATATTTCAATCAAGGTGTGATCGCACTTAGTCCTAGGGAGAGTGCACAAATTCATATGGCCCTTTTTGTTTAAAAGTGCAAGCAAGCCTGATATGTATTTTGGTTTATCAAATCCATTGTAAATATCTAGTAGAGTAACTGGGACCATAGTAAAAATATAATGAACGTATTACAGCACCATACACACATGTAGCTTCTCTCGCGATGAATGGCAATATGCTTCAAATCATGAACACTCAGCACTAGATCAATATGCAAACAACCAGAAAGGACAAAAATGTTTATTTCATCATCTATACTTGTGTGTTTAGGCCCACACAAACAAGAAGCAAGGAAGCACTAACTTCTACACACGAGAAGCTTGAACTATCTGCTGCTCCATTAAAAATATATATAGTAACATAGAAGATGGCACCCTCCCTTCCATCTGCTATTATCAGTTAATAACTTCACCTTATTATGGTGAATAAAACAAGGCACCTAACAGAATCTAATTATTTTCTATTACCGGTAACTGCACAAGAATGATGGTTGCCAGCTGAAACTTCTACAACTCTCTCGTGAAATCCAGAAACTTCAACAGGCTCCTACATGAAAAGGAAATAAATTATATACTGTAGACAAAGGAAGGACAATGTATGTGGAATAATCAGATTCATAGGGTTCGTAGCTTACATAGAAAAATATCAAATTCATTTACAGCACAGATGAGAAAACCAAAGCTAATTGAAGTTATACAGAAATAAAATGTCAATAAATGTTGTGAATGACCAGTAATACCTGCTTGGCTTCTTAAGCCTGACGTATCTAGCAACTGATGTAATGTAAATGACTAAACCTGACTCTGAAAAGTGCCAGTAAAATAATATCCTCTACTTCCAAGGGTATCCGTGTCCTCAAGGTAATACAAAATATACTTTTTACTGAAATGTATGACTAGTCATATGGTAAATTGGTTTTCGTTGCATGAAATAGGAGAGACGATTGCTCCCATTTGTCTCACAGTTAAATGTTAATGATGCAGCTTTCAATTACTTTGGCCAGGGTTTTTCTTCCCACAGCTAGGATTCATGCCAAAGTTCTGCTAATAGACAATGTGGAAGCAAACATGTGAAATAAGATGGGCAAGAACTGTACCAGAGTATGTGTAACAGAGGATCCTATCCCGAGCTGCCCAAAGTCGTTCAGCCCTGTAGCAAAGACCCGCCCACTCTCTGCATAAAAACAGAAGAGAAAACCTCTGCCGCATTAGGACACCACAATTAAAAAAAAAATGGTTCATTGTGAACTTGCTTATGCTATTTTATTGGCCGGAAGAGCAGGGCATTGTGTATTAGTACAACTACAAAGACTCTGGCCAAAACCAAGCTCATTACATATCTAACAATATTAGCATGGTAGGTAAAAAATAAAATCATTTAACTTCGTGAACCAAGACGGCAAGACAATGAATCAGCTCTAGCATGATATCTGCTCTCGTATTACTAGACGGGTAGATGGTGATGTTATGAAGATGAAAAGGTGGGGAAGGAAAGTGGGGGCATACGGGTCAGAAAGAGGGTGTGTGCGCCGCCGCAGGCGAGAGAGGCGGGCGGGTCGGCGGCGCGGGCGCGGGCGAGGAAAAAGGGGCAGACCGTGGGGCTCCACCGCGACTCCAGCGCGCCCAGCCCCAGCCGCCCGTAGTCCCCGTTCCCCCACAGCGCCGCCACCCGCTGCCGCGGCGCCTTGGAGGCGGCTGCGTCCGACGAGAGCCACCGCAACAGCGGCGGACACCGCCTCGTCGTTCGCCACATCGCGCTCGGGCCGGCGCGGAGAGAGGAAGGTGGAGCTCGCGGCGACGGCGAGCCCACGTGGGCAGGGCAACAAAGGAGACGAGACAGAAAGTTCGCTGGCAGGCGTTTCTAGAGAGAGAGAGCAAACGGAGCGAGCAAAAAAAAAAGTGTGATGGCCTGATGGGCTACAGTGGGCCGTAAGCGTTAGGATGAGCCCCGCGGTTTAGTTATTGGGCTTAATGTTTTTTTTGTTTGGTTTGGCCTTGCCCATGTATGATTGAGGTTTTCGCTCAGAAAAAATGTATGGACGAGGTTGAGGTGGCAGCTGTAGATTCATGTATTTGATGCTCTGATTATGTGGTATTCAAATTGCTTATTTCCTACATCTTGATTCCTAATGCGTTTGGACCATTTTATTCCTTGTAATTAAATCTATGATTTGATACCCATGTTTGGATGATTCTATATACGTGAGATCCCCTTGTGTAATGGTAGTAATCCAAACACTTCAATTTTACTACTACACCCTTCATTCCAAAGTTTTGCTTTTTCTATATAGTTTTCACTATGTATTTAGATATAAATAATGTATCTAGAAAAGCTAAGCCGACTTATAATCTGGAATGTAGGGAGTATATTTACTAAGTCTTGATCATGACCTGACTTTAGCATGGCTAAATATCAGTTAGCTTAGTGGATGTCCAAACTAAACATATACCCTCCTCATTCCTTAAGGATTAATTACCATAAGGGCATGTTTCTTTGTTGTTACTGTAAAAACTTTCATACCTTATTAATATTAGTAAACCTTTTGGTCTCGATTACAACTATAGTTAAAATCGCATCATGACACTTCAAAGATGTACTAAACCAAGGGCATCTTTAGATCACATATGAATAGTGGAATGATATTATTACAATCTAAATTCCGATAGTAGCAATGTAGTCTAGCTATTCTGATGATTATATCATTTTTGAGCCGCTAATTACCAATAATCTCCCTACCAGTGGGTTTGACGAGATAATGGGATTCTAATTAGTAATCAAGTGGTTGGGTTATTGTAATGATTTTCCCTATAATTTGGGTATTCGAATTACATACTATTTATCATATTTCTATAACCCATAGACAATCTAAACAACCTAAAAATCATGTTGTCTAACTAAGACTTTTGGACACAACTAACAATTCAAATGAAACTACATGCCCTTGTCATATTTTATCACAAAGCCGCACTCTCTCTCTATATATATATAAACATTCACACATACTCGTGCTATGAAAGACTAGGCCAATTGATTTTGAGATCGATAAACTTATCATTAGCATCTCGTGGTTGCCACACATGTTGTCTACACCAAAAAAAAAAAGTAGCCACAATGCAGAGATACATGAGATGTTAATTAAACCTAGAGTCGACCGATAAGACTTATGAATACAACCATTGCTACTAAGTATTGCTTGGTTCTCAACCTAGGAAGACAATTTGGGATTTCAAATTTTGATTTCTTAAACTATAGAACTAAACAATAAATAGAATTGATTTCATATGATTTGTATTTTTAGTAATTTATTTGATAACAAAACAACATAGTCGGATTAGAACCATTTCCATCTTGTAATGTATTTTCACTAGAGCCCAATTCAATTTGTCCAATCCAAATCTAAAAACCAAATTGAGCCTGTAGTGATGTTATATAATGTAGAATGTGGTCTAGGTTAACTTTGGGTACTAGTTTTACCGCTACGGTAAGTCAAAATTGTGTACTCACCAGTATTCTTCTGATCCACACCATACAACAAATTCAGATGTGCCCAAGACATGCTCCCTTCATTCCAAATTATAAGTTATTTTAATTTTTTTAGAATCAAAATATCTTAACTATAATCAAATTTATATAATAAAATAATAATATTCATTATAGTATTATTAGGGCCCGTTTGATCGAGAGTTGACCTCCCTGATTCTCCAGTTGTGCTTCCTGATTCACTGGTAAAGTGATTCTATAGCTAAAAATGATTATCTTTGATTATTTTTAGCTTAAAGTCTTAAAATCAGCATAAATAATCACTCTACAAAATTAGATTAAACTATTTTTTCAGCTCTCAACCTCTTAGCTTATTTAATAGAATCACTTTACAGAATGAGCCAAAAATATTTTTTGGCTAAAAAATGTGTTTGACGATCAGGAAGTGATTCTTTGAATCAACTCCGCACTCCCAAACAACCCCTTATATTCTTCATTAATTATATTTTATAGTCACCATGTTTTTTACTCTAATGAAAAAGGTTGAAATGACTTGAGTATAATTTGGAACGAGGGTTTACTAGCATTAGCTACGGTCAAGCAAACAGGATAGGGAGCACTATGCGCGATGCGTTCTCAAAATTTTAAACTGCGCTCTAAACGCCGCCGACACTGTCATCCGGCCTTCCCCAATCCGAGAAATAAGGGGTGTTTGGATCATCTTGACAAATTGACAAAAGAGTAAAAGAATTACTACTTTTTGGTAAATGGATCCAAACATGCAAGACAAAAAATGATAAAAGAGCAAAAAATTGTCATTTGTCATTTGCCACTTTGGAGTGGCAAATAAAGGCAAATAGAAAATCCTTCTACTCATACCCCTCCCTCTTATATATGATATTTGAATGCGTGTAATTATTAGGGGTACAATTGTCTTTGTATGTGCCATTTGTCATTTTTCATTTGTCATTTACCAAGGGATCCAAACACTCTCAAATGACAAAAGATTTGTCAAATTCATTTGTCATTTGTCATTTGTCAAATGATACAAACACCCATAAAAGAATGTGGCAAAACTAATCGTTTCTCCGATCCCTAGCCGCGTCGCGCGCCGAGACCGACGGTAACGCCGAGCACCTCACGTGACTCGATCGACCACCGCCCACCCCACCGGGGTTGCATTGCATCGCAGTCAACCTCGCGCTTTCTCCGCGCGCGCTCCTCGATCTCCTCACTCGGTCCACACTCACACACACACGCCCACACTCGTCTCGTCCCATGGCCGCGCCGGACGCCGCCGCTTCGGCGGCGAGCAAGAAGGGCGTGGCGCCATCAGCGAGGCCAAGCCGCGCACGCGACGCGGTCGTGTTCGCGACCGGCGTGGCCGCGGCCGTGCTGGCGTTGCTGGGGCCGGCGTCCGTCCTGGTGGCGCCAGCAGGGCGCGCGGGGGGGCTCGTCGCGTTCCCCGTCCCAGGCCCCACCGACGGCCCGCGCACGTTCTACGACGACCCGGACCTCTCGTACGCCCTCGGCCGGCGCGTCACCGACTGGGACGCCAAGCGCGCGCAGTGGCTGCAATCTCGCGGGCTCGGCAACGCCTCCCCGGAGCGCGTGGTGATGGTGACCGGGTCGCAGCCGGAGCCGTGCAAGGCGGGCGGCGGCGACCACCTGCTGCTACGGTTCCTCAAGAACAAGGTGGACTACTGCCGGCTCCACGGGATCGAGCTGCTGTACAACAACGCGCTGCTGGAGCCGTCCATGGTGGCGTTCTGGGCCAAGATCCCCGTCGTGCGCGCCGCCATGCTGGCGCACCCGGAGGCGGAGTGGGTGTGGTGGGTGGACGCCGACGCCGTGTTCACCGACATGGACTTCTCGCTGCCGCTATCCAGGTACCGCCGCCACAACCTGGTGCTGTACGGCTGGCCCGAGGAGGTGTACGAGAAGAGGTCATGGGTAGGGCTCAACGCCGGCGTGTTCCTCATCCGTAACTGCCAGTGGTCGCTCGACTTCATGGACGAGTGGGCGTCCATGGGGCCCGCGTCGCCGGAGTACGCGCGGTGGGGGAAGACGCTCAGGGACACGCTGAGTAAGAAGACCGACGACAAGTCCGACGACCAGTCGGCGCTCGCGTACCTGCTGCTCAAAAACCGCCGCCGGTGGGGCGACAAGACCCACCTCTCGATCGACTACTACTTCCAGGGCTACTTCGCGGAGATCGTCGACAAGCTCGACGCCGTCGCGAGGCGGTACGTGGCGGCGGAGCGGAGGAACGGCGGGGCGCTCCGGCGAAGGCACGCGGAGCGGGAGCACCTGCGGTACGCGGCGGCGAGGAACGCCGCCGTGAGGGCTGCCGTGCCGGGCCCCGACGGCGGCGGGCAGTCCGGGTGGCGCCGCCCCTTCGTCACGCACTTCACCGGGTGCAACCCTTGCGGCGGGAAGCGGAACTCGATCTACACCAGGGAGATGTGCGAGGACGGGATGCGCCGCGCGCTGGCGTTCGCCGACGACCAGGTCCTCCGCGCCTACGGCTTCCGCCACGCCGCGCCGCTCAACGACACCGTGCGCCCGCTGCCGTTCGGATACCCCGCCGCGCGCGCGCGCAGCAATAATTGACGGCGAGCGGCGGCGGGATGCATGCATGCATGCATGCATGGAGCGGCTCTTAATTATTTGGATCGTTTAAATTGATACACCTTTTTAGTTCGATCGATGGATACTACTCCTACAATAGAGTGTCGAGTGTGTTTTGATGAACCTCGCTCCAGCACCCGTTTTTATTCTTCTGTCTGTTCCATTGGCGGCACTTGATTTGAGCTCTGGATCGATCTCTTCGTTTTTCTCAGCATATATTGGAGTGACGAGCTTAGTGCTAACAGAGAAAAAGGCAGGGATGCAGTATTGTGCAGTGGTGCTTCAACTGGGCACAAGTTTTGGCGCTCGTTCCACACTGCACTGCAGGTGCCGAAGGCGGAAGGCCCATGCATCTCCTGAGCAGCCGCCCTCCCTCCTCGGATCGGTCGTCGTCGGCGCTACCAGTTTGTCGTCTGAGCTAGAGAGCGAGTCTTCCTCGTTGGCTAGCTCTTCCGATCCGACCATCGAAAACCAGCCGCGCGCTTTGTGTGTTCTCGGTCTCGCGTATGTCTTGCCTAATCCACCGGCTAATGAAATCTCAGGATATTAATCAATAACAAACTTAGCACTGCAAGCAATAAAAGAATAACAATAAGCAATACTACTTGATTACAGGCGCTAAACCTGCAATACGCACGTACTTGTTTATACCTATATATGGTATGGCCAATCAGAAAAAAAAATATTTGGGAATTCTTCGGGTTTGGACTTTGGAGTAAAGGGGACAAAGGAGGGGCTCTTTCAGTCTTTCTAATAATTAACCTACCCTGAAAATCTGCAACAGAAACGAAACGTGTGGTGCCCTTGCGCATTTTGCGTGCACCGACGTTCTATACGGATATGCACCACGACATTTGGGAATAGCTAATTTTTTTTGAAGGCATTTAATTTGCAGCTCTGTGCGGTGCCGGATTTAGAACAGTAGTGGTTGTCAACTCCTTCCTCAGTTGGCGAAGCAACAGTGTTGTTGAGAGCATAACAAAGAATGAAGTACCAGGCTAATAAGCATGGAATGAAACAAGGTTTTAAATCTCCGACTATAACTGTTTTGAGACTAATCAAGATACTTGTGTATGCACAACTTAGGGGATATAGCCCGCCATAGGTCTATTGAGCCTCCGCTATAGTCGTTTTAGAGGTCATTCGTTAACTCCCTTAGCCGAAGATTTAAAACTATGTTTTAAAACTCCAACCCCATGTGTTCAATCAATAGTTGTGAATCGATCAAATCAGAAGCTTTGATATATTTTGGTTCTACTATGGACCATACGAGATGTTGCGGAGAGTGGGCCGGCAAGGTAGCCTATAAGACTGTCCGCACTGCTGTTCCTCTAAATCTATCCTCTATCAGTCCTAGTCATCAAGATTTTCTCCTCTATACACGTTTCTTCCGCACCCATTATCCTCTATATCTCATACACTATACCAACTACCAACACTGAGGTCCACTTGTCACTTTATCTAAATATATTCATTTGAGATCTTGTTTTGAAGGATTTATTGAAACAAATTTAATGGTGTAATCGAAATTTGATTTTGATTTTTAGTTTGTGAATTATCACATTTTTAGTTATTTGAACTTGTGGTCCACACCCTATCCCCTCTCCTTGCATGTGTCTCTGCGCGCCCGGGGCTGTCCTCCCGTGCACTGTGTGTGGGCCAGCCTAGCAGATACCGTGGGAACGCCATTGCGCTGTCTGTACAGCACGAAGACACGTAGCGGAACCACTAGCGTACTGCGGTGCGGACAATTTCGTTCCTGGAGCGTGCGGTAGCGCAGGTATACCGTCCGACAGTCTAAGCTGGACTTGCCGCCCAGTTGCCCAGAGCAAGATTCATTCGGTGGTGCACGCCTCCCAGCTCAAGCAGCATGTGCCGGCTTCATTCATCATCAGTAAGTTCATACTTAGCTACTATTTGTTCTGATCCGGATTACAGTGTTTCAGCCTCAGCAGATACTGGATACACGTCTGATCATCCCGGGAGCTTTGACAGTTCCGCAGGTGCAGTGGCGACCCGGGAAGATGTAGTGATGGATGATAAAGAAGCGGTATGGTTGAGGACAAGCCCGTTTAAGCAGGGAAAGAGGAGTATTATGACCTTTGGGCCATGGGCCTTTGTACGTATATTGAGCTCAGCCGTGTAGTGGGCTGGAGCATATGTCAGTGTCGGTGGCCAGTAGGATATTAGCTGATTCCCGACGTTGTGTAAAAAGCAAAGAGCAGATGTATGAAATCGTTCCCCAATTACTCTCTCCATACTAAAAAAAACTTATCATTTTAGAAAACGCCACGATCTTCGAATTGTAACTTTGTCCGTTTATTTTTTTAAAATATTTATTAAAATATAATATATGTACATTTTTATGGAAGTATTTTTTAAGACAAATCTATTATATGATTTTCATATTTTTAAATTTAATAACTTAAAAATTATTAATGATTTATATTTCTAATGTTTAACTAAAACTTTGTTCTAAACAATAAGTTTTTTTTAGTATGAAAGGAGTACTTATTTCCCACGAATAGCAGCTGTGTTTTATCTGTTCTATCCCGAATTCTTTGCTACGTTCCCCCTAATTCCAATTCAGTTGTCGGTAGTACTCGCTTGATTTGATCAATCTTGAGAATTTACGGTTGGACTCTGTGTTAAATATGCAAATAAAGGATACTTCCAAGCATTTTGTCGCCAGAGGCCCAGAGTTGAGAGATCTGGACTCTCGAGTGTCATATGCCCATATACTGTACTACCATACGAGGCTACGAGCCCAGCAGGTCCATGGGCCTGGGGGCAGCAATCTTGCTCTTTCTGTTTTGTTTGAGTGTTCTACTGGGTTGGACCGGGTTCAACCCGGATCGATCTGTGTTTGGATAGGGGGTTGTTTGAAAGAGGGTCGACTCGGGTCAGAAGATTCCTCACATATGCGGGTTGGTCTGCTCCCTCCAAATCGAGCGGACCACGCGAACCCAGTTGGGTTTCGTCGCTCTCCCTGACTCCGTCTCGCTCGCAGCGCATGGTGGGGCCAGCGACGGGAGGCGCCGGTGTGGGGCGGGGAGGCGACGGGAGGCGCTGGCCACCGGGCGCGGACCGTCGGGAAGCCGCGGGAACGCCGGGGCGAGGCACAAACCACCGGGACACCGGGACGTCGTGGGGCCGCCGAGGCGAGGTCGAGTCGCCGGGCCGACGAGGCCGAGCCGCCAGGGCGAGCGGACTACACTGGGTCACCAGAGCGGGGCGGGGCGCCGCCGAGGCGAGGCCGAGCCGGGCGACACTGGGCCACCGAAGCGGGGCGGGGCGCCGCTGGGGCGAGGCGGGGCAGCCGGGGCGAGGAGGGGCCGCCGTCGCGAGGCGCGTCCGCGCCGCGGGGTGGGTGCGCTCGGCGGCCGGGATTGAGCGAGCAGAGGAAGAGAGAAGGGATAAGAAAAAAATGGCTGACATGTGGGCCCTATTAACGGTGTTAAAATACATCCATTCCATCCCTCTTCAACCCGGTAACCAAACAAACAACTAGGATCAACCCATCCCAATAACCAAACACCAGGTGGGTTGAACTCAACCCGGAAAAATGGGTTGAACCCAACCCAACCCACTTCGTCCCCAAACCAAACACACGCTAATATGCTCGCACGAGACTACAAACACGTCGGCAGTACGCGCACGGCACACCCTGCACCACCGGGCACCGGCGACGAGCCGATCGAGGCGATCTAGCCCCACGCCGCGTGAACGTAGCCCCGGAATGGCCACCGCATCGGACCAGGCCACGCTGTTCCGCATCTCCCCTTCGGCGGGGAGCAAGAGCCACGCCGCCGCAGGGACCGGTGACGAGCCGCGCGCGCGACGCGCTCGTGTTCTCGGCCAGTGTCGTGGCGGCCCTGGTCGCGCTCGTCGGCACAACGTTCGGAAGAGCAAGTCCACAATGGCATGCGGCCGCATGCGTTATCTCCCACCGTTTAGCTTTGCTTTAGGATTCGTGCGCTGCTCAATTACCTTTTCCCACTCCTCCCATTCCCTCCCTCCTAGTGTAGTAGTAGTGGACCAGCAGGAATCTTGATGCAGCAACAACCACATGATAAGAGAAGCTGCCGCATCTCGTAGTGGAAAAACCGGGTTGGCACAACGTCGGTCCTCGGCCCCGGCGGGCGCGGTGGACCGTTAAACCTGTCAGTCCCTGTCCCCGGCCCGGAGGACGGGCCGCGCACGTTCTACGACGACCCGGAGGTGTCGTACGCCGTGGCGGCGGGCTGGTGCCTCACCGGGTGGGACGCCAAGCGCGCGCCGCGGAGTGGCTGCGGTCGCGTGGACTCAGCTGTGACCACATCATGCTGCGGTCCCTCAGGAACAAGCTCGACTACTGCCGGCTCCACGGGATCGAGCTGCACGCTGCCCACCCGGAGGCGGAGTACAGGTGGGTCGACTCCGACGCCGTCTTCACCGACATGGACTTCTCGCTCCCGCTCGCCAAGTACGCCGACCGTAACTTCGTCGTGTACGGCTGGCCCAAATGGGTTCTTCGTGCGGTACTTCTTCCAGGGCTACGAGGTCGTGGACCGGCTCGACGGCGTCGCCGCGCAGTATGAGGCCGTCGAGCGGCGCACGTCGGCGGCTCCCGGAGCGGGAGCACCTGCGGTACGCCGCGGCGCGGAATGCGGCTGTGAGGGGCGTCGTACCGGGGCCCGCCGGTGATGAGAGAGCTGGCGATGTGCCGATGCCGATGTATGTGCGAGTCGTGAGGTAAAGGAACTGGGCCTATTTGGGCCTCGACTGTATCGTGTTTAAAGATTTGAATAAGGGGATTGCTATTTAGCTGGCGCCTTTTTTTAATTCTATAATTCTCTCGTGTAATGAACTTGGATCTTCGTTGTCTCGCTACCGTATCATGTTCAACCTCACACCTTCTTCGTGTCTCTCATGTATACTTACGTACTCCCTCTATACTCATATTATACTCATATTAGATATTGTTTTAGATAGCGAAACAGTCTCTAAAGCGTAACTTTAACTACTTATATTTTAAAAAAATATTCCTCGTCCAGTGCTACACAACCTCCTGATTTGTATTGCGGTTGTGGTAGAAATGCACTTTCGTGCACAGCTCGTATCCTCAAGAACAGAAGTGTTATGAAATATTAAATAGATGTCCATAACCCCTATACCATCAAAGCTACAACCTTTATGCTCAATGGTGTAACTCTCCTAGTATCAATTCTTGTAACTCCATCCCTCATATAAAGCTATATATAAGAGGGCTTATGTATCGTAAATGGATACGAGAAAAGAGAACAACTCATTTTCATCCTCTCTACTTCTATTCTACATATTCTTGATAGTGAAACTAGTTATTATATAATACGTTATCAACACGACTGTCTCTAAAAGCTATCAAGAACTAGGTAAGGAACTTTACATTGATCATAATATTTTTTCTATGGTAAGAAATTACTGTTTGTATATGTTTCTATATTTTATTCTTGTATGATTGTTTGAATTTCATAATCTATATATTTTGTAGTTTACTATGTCAAATCTTGCCAAGTTTGATTTCACGGCTTTGGATATTTCGGGCAAAAATTACTTGTCATGGGTGCTAAATGCTGAAACTCACTTGAATGCCAATGGGCTTGGTGATGCGATCAAAGAAAAAAATAATGCATCTAGCCAAGATAAAACAAAGGGTTTGATTTTCATTCGCCGCCACCTCCATGAAGGTTTAAAGGCTGAATACCTTATTGATAAGGATCCCCTTGTTCTTTGGAACAAACTAAAAGAAAGATTTGATCATCAAAAGACAGTGATCCTCCCTAAAGCTCGTTATGAGTGGTTGCACCTAAGGTTGCAAGACTATAAAAGTGTTTCTGAATATAATTCAGCCATGTTTAGAATCACATCACTGTTACTATTGTGTGGAGAAAAAGTGACAGATGAAGAGATGCTAGAGAAAACATTCTCTACATTCCATGCATCAAATGTGTTGCTTCAGCAACAATACCGTGAGAAAGGATTCAAGAAATATTCTAAACTTATTTCTTGTTTGCTTGTGGCTGAACAAAATAATGAGTTTTTGATGAAAAACCATGAAACACGTCCAACTGGTTCAAATCCACCCCCTGAAGTATATGCAACGAGATATGATAATCAAAATAGTGGGAGTGGACGTGGACGTGGACGTGGCCGTGGCCGCGGACGTGGACGCGGTCGCGGTCGTGGATATGGATATGGTCGTGGTAGAGGAAATTATAGTGTCCAATTCAAGAACATGGGGAATTCCAATAAAAGGCAAGAAATGGGAGATAAAGATAAAGGCGAAATTTATGTAACAAAAAATGCATGCCATCATTGTGGTGGAAGATCTCATTGGGCACGCAACTGTCGCACACCCAAATATCTTGTTGATCTCTATCAAGAATCACTTGAAAAGAAAAATAAAAAGATAGAGACAAACTTTGTAAGTGGTAGTGGTGATAATATTTTGGATGATAATATGCTCAGTGCGACACATATTGGAGAATATGAGCACAAGACTGCAACACATTTTGATGTTTCTAATTTCTTAGCCCAAGAATAAATGATCTTGTTGTTAATTTTCTTCATGCATGAATAAATGCAATGTAATGGTAGTACCATTGAAGCATGTGTCATCTTATAAATGAATGAATAAAGTTATATTATGTTTCCATTTAATCAGTATTCATTTCATATGTTTCACTATATTTCTTTAATAGAGAAGTAATGTTTGTTAGTACGTTTTATTTTGAATAGTATGGATGAACCATTGCCTCAAGAGCTTGCAAATGAAGAAACTATATGTATTATAGATAGTGGAACAACTCATACTATCTTGAAGAGTAAAATGCATTTTTCCTATCTTATATTACAAGATGCAGTTGTTCATACTATATCAGGAAGTGCTAAATTGATAGAGGGTTCAGGAAGAGCCACAATAATATTACCTTGTGGGACAAAAGGTAGACATAAACAAATTACTTTATTCCCCAAAGTCTCAAAGAAATTTGTTGAGCTTTAAAGATATACGCAAAAATGGCTATCACATAGAGACAATGTGTGATGGTAATGTGGAGTACCTCAACATAACAAATATATCATCAGGGAAAAAATATGTGTTGGAGAAATTGCCAGAATTACCTTATGGTTTATACTATACAAGCCTCAAAGAGAATGAGTCATATATGGTGGTGGAACAAAAGTTCACCAACCAATTTTATTATTTGGCATGACCGGCTAGGCCATCCTAGATCAGTAATGATGCGAAAAATTATTAATAGTTCATGCGGTCATGAATTAAAGAATAAAAAGATTCTTCAATGGAATGACCTCCCATGCATCGCATGATCTCAAGGGAAACTGATAATACACCCTTCACCGGCTAAAATTGGACATGAGTCCCTCGTTTTTCTAGAGCGCATACAAGGAGATATATGTGGACCAATTCATCCACCAAGTGGACCATTTAGATATTTTATGGTTTTGATTGATGCATCAACTAGATGGTCACACGTCTCCTTACTATAAACCCTCAACATAGCATTTGCGCGACTGTTGGCTCAAATAATCAAGTTAAGAGTTTAGTTTCCGGACAATCCAATCAAAACTATACGCTTGGATAATGCTGGTGAATTTACATCAAATAGTTTCAATGAATATTGCATGTCAATTGGAATAAGTGTTGAACATCCAGTTGCACATGTTCATACACAGAATGGTCTTGCAGAGTCATTTATTAAAAGTCTCCAATTAATAGCAAGACCATTACTTATGAAGTCAAAACTGCCAATGTCTGCATGGGGACATACTATTTTGCATGCAGCAACATTGATTCGCATTAGACCAACAAGTTACCATAATTTTTCTCCTCTATAGTTGGTTTTTGGCAAAGAGCCAAATATTTCCCATCTAAGAATTTTTGGTTGTGCGGTGTATATCCCAATTGCTCCACCAAAACGCACAAAAAATGGGACCTCAGTAAAGGTTGGAAATATATATTGGGTATGAATCCCCATCCATAATAAAGTATCTTGAACCATCAACGGGAGACATATTTACAGCAAGATTTGCTGATTGTCATTTTGATGAATTAAAATTTCCAACAACAGGGAGAGAAAATAAACAGCGGAATAGAGAAATAAGCTGGAATGAATTATCATTATCTCATTTTGATCCTCGTACAAAACAATGTGAGCAAGAAGTTCAAAGGATAATTCATTTACAGAGTTTAGCAAATAATTTGCCAGATGCTTTTACAGACTTAAAAAGAGTGACCAAGTCATATATTCCAACTGCTAATGCTCCTGAAAAAATTAATGTCCAAAAGGGACAACCATGTATTGCTAATGAGTCAAAGGTTACCATAAAATGTGGTAGACCATTGGGTTCCAAAGATAAAAATCCTCGAAAACGGAAAGGAGCAAAGAATCAAGATGGTCAAATAGAGGAAATAATAATTCAGGAAAAAAACTCCTGAAGGAAATGAAGACATGACTCAATAGGAGACAAAGGTACCTAATTCTTTAAAAGATGAGATCTCATTAAACTATGTCATGTCAGGAAATATTTGGAACCGTGAGAAAGTCATCATCGATGATGCATTCGCATATAATCTAGCGCTAGAAATTATGGATAAAAATGAGGATCAAGAACCTCACTCAATCGAGGAATGCAAAGAAAGAAAAGATTGGGTAAAATGGAATGATGCAATTCAAGCAGAATTGAATTCTCTTACAAAACGAGAAGTTTTTGGGCCTGTAACCCGTGTACCAAATGGTGTCAAACCCATTGGTTATAAATGAGTATTTGTGAGAAAACGAAATGAGGAAGGAGAAATCACAAGATATAAGGCACAACTAGTTGCCCAAGGATTCTCACAAAGACCAGGAATTGATTATGAAGAAACATACTCTCCTGTGATGGATGCAACAACTTTTAGATACCTTATAAGTCTGGCAATAAAAGAGAATCTTGACTTGTGTCTAATGGATGTTGTTACAACATATTTATATGGGCCACTTGATAGTGACATATATATGAAACTACCAGAAGGATTTAAACTACCAGGATCAGGTTCTTGAGACCATATTTCAATTAAATTGAACAAATCTCTATATGGGTTGAAACAATCTGGGAGAATGTGGTACAATCGTCTTAGTGAGTTTTTGATAAAAGAAGGGTATAAGAATGACTCTATTTGTCCATGCATATTCATAAAAAGATCTGAATCTGAATTTGTGATCATAGTTGTATATGTTGATGATCTAAACTTAATTGACACTTCTCAGGGAATCACTGAGGCAAAGGATTATTTGAAAAAAGAATTTGAAATGAAGGATCTGGGAAAGACAAAGTTTTTTCCTTGGTTTGCAAATAGAACATCTTAAAGATGGAGTTCTTTTGCATCAAACAACTTATATAGAGAAAATACTAAAGCAATTTTACATGGATAAAGCACACCCATTGAGTACCCCAATGGTTGTTAGATCCCTTGATATAACTAAAGACCCTTTTCGACCTCCGGAATGTGATAGTGAAATTCTTGGTCCTCAGGTGCCATATCTAAGTGCTATAGGAGCCCTAATATATCTATCTACTCATACACGTCCTAATATTGCATTTGTTGTTAATTTATTAGCAAGATATAGCTCATGTCCTACTAGAAGACATTGGAATGGGATAAAACATATACTTCATTACTTACAAGGTACGAAAGACATGGATCTATATTTTTCTAACAAATGCGTGGAGGAATTAGTTGGTTTTGCAGATGTAGGATATCTATCTGATCCACATAATGGTCGTTCACAAACGGGATATGTATTTATGTGTGGTGGTGCATCCATTTCATGGCGTTCAATGAAGCAAACTATAGCAGCAACTTCATCTAACCAAGCAGAAATTTTGGCAATTCATGAAGCTAGCCGAGAATGTGTCTGGTTGAGAAATATGACACATCATATTCACAAGGTCTGCAATTTACTTCTAGAAAATGAATCACCAATGGTTATACATGAAGACAATCCGACTTTCATAACTCAATTGAAAGATGGGTACATAAAAGGAGATAGAGTGAAACACATCTCGCCAAAGTTTTTCTTTACTCATGATCTTCAAAAGGATGGTATTATAACAGTTCAACAAATTTGTTCAAGTGAAAATCTAGCAGACTTGTTCACAAAGGCACTCCCTACTTCGGTATTCAAGAAATTGATACATGGTATTGGATTACGTCAGTTGAAAGACATCAAGTGATATTGCCATCAGGGGAGTGAATACGTGTGTACTCTTTTTTCCTTGGCCATGGTTTTTTCCCACTGAGTTTTTCCTTGGCAAGGTTTTTAATGAGGCATGCAATTCACCTCTTAATGGACATCCAAGGGGGAGTGTTATGAAATATTAATGTGGATGTCCATAACCCCTATACCATCAAAGCTACAACCTTTATGCTCAATGGTGTAACTCTCCTAGTATCAATTCTTGTAACTCCATACCTCATGTAAAGCTATATATAAGAGGGCTTATGTATCGTAAATGGATACGAGAAAAGAGAACAACTCATTTTCATCCTCTCTACTTCTATTCTACATATTCTTACATACATATTCTTGATAGTGAAACTAGTTATTATATAATAAGAAGCAACTTTACGATTTTCATCAATCCCTTTTTTAGCATCTTGTTGAATCAACCAGCCATGTCCACTGGAGTAGTCGTCTTAGTATCTCATCCTGGATGTGTTTTTTTGTCCTTGTTCTATTTTTGTGGCTGCTAAAGAACCTCTGTTGCTAAGTTATCAATTGTAACAATGTACCCACTTAGAGCATCTCCAACAACTCGTTAAAACAGGTTGGTATTCCTATAACTTTGGCAAAATCATAAAATTTCTTCTCCAACAACTCCTTAAAACAACTTTGTATTTATCCAAACTTGCTACAACCGATCACAGAAGCTTGGAGAAGAGCCGCCGATAATCTTCCGGCGATCACTTCCTCCGAACACCACCAAACCGTCTAGGTGCTGTCGAACACCAAGAGTAACAAGCACAAGACCTTCACTTGACCAACTCAAGGCTAGGAAGGTGGATGGATGCACACAAGTCACTCCTAATCACTCTAGGAGGGAAGAACAAGATGAACTCTCTCAAATCTCTCCCTCACTAGGCACTTGGCTCTCCAAGAACTCTTTCAAGGGTTCCTCAGGTGAAACAATGACCAAGAGAGCTCACTTGGACAAGGAGGGCAACTATAAATAGTCCCCACCTCCAAAACTAGTCGTTTCTTACTTTTTCTCTTTTCTGCGAAAGCACCAGACTAGTCCGGAGCCTCACCACCGGACCATTACTTCTGGTCCGAAGCATGCAGTCCAATTCAAATCCAAGGCTAAATAGGGACCACCGGACTACTTGCAATAGTCCGGAGCCTCTGGTCCGGAGCCTAGGTGCATACTGGACTCAAACGATCTTCTGCTGAGGACCGTCGGACTACCCGTCGGACTAGTCCGGAGCCTCCTTTGAGACTCACTGAAGAACACAGTGGCCACCGGACTACTTCCATTAGTCCGGTGCCCTCCGGACAGGTTGTCCGGAGCACTGACTGATAACCTTTCAGAACCAGGTGGCCCCCGGACTACTTCCATTAGTCCGGTGCCCTCCGGACAGGTTGTCCGGAGCACCTTCCTCAGAGAACTGCCTAAGGCAGGACCACCGGACCACTTCCATTGGTCTGGAGCCTCCTAGGCAAACTGGTCCGAAGCTTCTTTCTCCCCCTGTTTCAACTCTTTCCACTAAGTCTTCTTTAGGGGTTTTGCTCCTACCATCTCAAGGGCTAACCAAGGGCTGATTGCAAGGTCTCTAGGACTAGTTGTGACATGTGTGCATACACCAGCATCACTAATGACCTAACTCAAATGACTTTGCCTCTGCAAAACACACGTTAGTCATAGTGACCTAGCATTGTCGTTAATCGCCTAAACACAAGGGACTATGATTCTTCAATCTCCCCCTTTTAGGTGATTGACGACAATACAAGCTCAAGTATAGATTATGAGTGAATTTTGATAAGAGAAAACATGACTTGACATGATATAGGCATGGGTTAGTAATAAGAAAGACAACTACATGCCTAAACCATTCAAGCCATGACAAGAACAAAAGATATGAATTGAGCATAGTACTTGATTTCAAAAGGATATGCTATACCAAAAGATCAGAGATTAGCGTGGAAGCAATAACATAACCAAGTGACATGATATAAATATAAGAGGTCCACACATGTCACACAACCATCAAGTCTCAACCATCACACACATATCATACAATGCATAAAGACGGTAAACGTGATGCATGATGCGATAGAGTATAATACACATCAAAAGAACTGAATCCTACTAGCTCCCCCTGAAGCTAGCCCATCTACTCGACTCTCCCTCTCCCCCTTTGGCGTCAAAGCACCAAAGTCTAAGCATCTGGAGGCGGAGTGGAAGCAGTCGTGGCACGATCAAGCTGGAGGTGAAGCGGTCTGGGGGACTGGAGCTGACGAGATGACTGCTTTTGCTGCCGTAGAGTCTGGAACTGTAGCGGGTGCAGGAGTAGGAGTAAGATCCGCTGCCACTGTCTCTGCCGGTGCCTCTGGAGCTGTGGAACCCGGTGGTGCCTCGTGCACTGACTCAACTAGAGTCTCAACTATCGATGTCTGCTCAGGCGGAAGAGGACTAGAAGTAACAGCGGTGGCATCTGTCACTATAGCATGTGGAGGAGTAGAGCCAACTGGAGCACGAGTGTCAAGGGTGGCTTCTGACGAAGCAACCGACGAAAGATGCTGACCCGCGGTCGGTGACACGAGCTCTGCTGCAATCTCGGCTGCTATCTCCTCACCAGTGGGGGACGGCTTCCCGGTGACGTCACTGAAAGATGCGGAGAGGTCACGAGCAGACAAACCTCGAGAAGCAGACATCGGCGTGAACCCGGTAGTGAGTGGAGTGAACTGCTGCGTTGGGCCGATGGTGTCCAGCCACTGAGTAACCTGTGTCACCGGAGACTAGAATGGGGTGGTCGATCCGGCACCCTAAAGTCCACTGGACTGTACGATGGGGGTGGGAGTGACTGACGGTCCGGCTGACACTGGCGGTGCCACTGAAGGGCCACCGGTCTGCTGAGATCCCATAATGGGACCAAGAGCTGGAAACTGAGGCGCTGAGGGGCCAACTGACTGGGAGGGCTATGTGTTGACACCATTTTTTGACACGTGTCAATATGATCTAAGGATTGTGCTGATCGGCAAAAGGCTAGTTGTCGTTCCTTATCGGCATCGGAATATTACTGGTCAGATTGCCGATAAAGGCAGGGAGACTTGATGAAGGCAAGGGGATGTTGCCGATAGAGGCAAGATGTTGCCGACGAGGGCGAGGAAGCGTTGCCGATGAGAGCCAAAGCCTGTTACTGATAGAAAATATTGCCGATGAAGACGGAAAGCTGCCGATGAATGGTAGATGCTGCCAATGGAAGCAGGATGACGTGGCTAATGTGAGCATACAATTGCCGATGACGCTAAAAGGAAGTTGCAGATCGGAAGGATATGTCGATGGAAAGTTTCATCGGAGAGAAGACATAAGGAAACTGGTGATCTTATACCAATATTGTTATAGAAGTTTGAGTCCGACTCTTGCATGAGTCGTTTGTTTCCTTAAAAATAGAGGTGTTTGTTTAGGAAAATATTATTGTTATTTGGGTCCGACTCCTGCGCGAATCAGTTATTTCCTTTAAAATAGGAGTTTGTTTTGTTTAGGAAAGGTACGAGTCGTGTATGTCTACAACTCCTAAGGTACGAGTCGTGTCTGTCTACAACTCCTATTGCCGGAGTATAAATATGTACCTAGGGGTCGCGTGAAAAAGATATCCAAGCATATCAAACAAATCAATTACCTTTTTATCTACTTTACCAGTAATTTACCTTTACCACATTAGGTTTAGTCTATCTACAAGTTCTTCAAGTTTCGACGGGCTGCATCTCATCGACCTCCGTCAACCCTTGCAAGTTCCGCGTTTGAGCAACCTGAGCCTTGACGTCCGGGCGCATCGCTGTCGTCTCGTTCAGCTCTACTCTAGTTATCCTGATCAGGTTTGAGCCTTGACATCTGGGCGCATCGCCGTTGTCTCGTTCAAATCTTGTTCTATTTATCGTCCTTGTCGATTAACTGGTCAAATCGACTGGCATGCCCTCGGATATCGAATTCGGGTATAAGCCCGAGGTCTTCGCAGATCCTGACGCTTTTTGTGTCAACACCTCTTTTGGCACGCTCGGTGGGACCATATCACATCTTTTGGCCACAGTTTAACCCATTACAAGCTTAATGGACAATATTGCTGAGATCAATCCGAAGAATGCCATTGAAGTCTCCGAAGCAAATCTGAGAGATGATCAGAAACAGGCTATGGAGAGGGCTATGGAGGAGTACAAACAGTTATATCTCAAGTCCTTCAGCCTCAACAGAATCGGCGAAGCAGTCCAGAAGCAAGATCCGTCGTTGCCACGGCAGGTCACTTTCGACGCCGATCCTGGTAAATTACAAGATATGGTTAATTCTGCATTAAATCATGTGTTAATTAGCCAATCCAATGTGCTGTCTGATACTGTATACAATGCTATCAAGCAAACTTTCAAGGAAAGACAAGCACCATATTATGTTGGTCCGGCGTATCATCAACTCGGATCGGCATCTGTTATGATCCCATCGGTGGTTCCAAGGGTGTCTTCACCGCATATGAACCGGCCTGTCGATGAGATCACATCCCCAAAATTGGACCCAACAAACATTACTCAATTGAATGCAAATCTGGTGGCGTCAACAATGTCTGGACCTGTGACCCAGAGTCAGCCAACTTCTGTCAGCTGGTGGGGATACGGTATGCCTCCAAGTCCATCTACTGATTCCAAATTGGTCCAGGATAACAATGTAGGGTGGAAGATTCCCGTGGCATCGGCAATACCTGCACAACCGATGATTCCAGTGATGCATTATGCTACATCCTCTCCAACAGTGCAATTACCATCAGGGAATCCTCAGGTGGCGATACTTAGAGTGGCTTATGCGCAACCATCGGCAGGTTCTTGGCTGATGCAACAAGGCATTGCTATTGGGAACCAGCCCATATCGGCAATGGTTCCTCAAGCTATGGTACCCCAAATCAAGGCAATCATTCAAGGGTACAAGAGCAGCAACCGTTAGCTGGTTATCAGCCATCGACAAGTCATATGCCGATGACATCTAATGCAAGTTGGATCGGTCAATTACCGATTCAGCAGCAAGTTGTGCAGCCTGGATGCCAAGTGGCAAGAGCTCCGCAGTATCATCTGCCAGCGAGTCTACAGAGTGAAATATCGGCGCCCCAGCCGATAAGTAGTATTTCGCTGCAGCACCCTCAGGCGAACGCGCACAATGAGACATCGGCATATCAGTCGATGAATATAATGCCACAGTACATCCCAGTGGGTGTTTAGAATTGCCCATCGGCAAATAAGCCAATGCATAATACTCAACAAAATGATGTCGTAAAAGTGCCGGTTGCTCCGGCCCATTCATCGCAAAGATATGAAGAAGCGCATCAACCTGCCCAACCAGTCAACATCCAACTAGTGCATCAGCAAGATCAAGATGAGTACTAGGCCGGCCTATTCATCGCAAAGATATGAAGAAGTGCATCAACCTACCCAACCAGTCAACATCCAACCAGTGCATCGGCAGGATCAAGATGAGTACTAGGCCGGTAAGATTGCCGAAGTGGTGAAAGAGCAATTCGGTATCAAGCCTAAGGTTGATACATATTCTTATCGGACTCCATACCCTCCAGCGTATGATTTGATCCCTCTCCCAAATCGGTACAAAGTGCCAGATTTCACCAAATTTTCTAGTCAAGATGATATATCAACAATGGAGCATATTAATTGATTTATTATCCAATGTGGAGAGGCAGCCAGCAGGGATGAACTGAGGGTAAGATTGTTCTCGTCATCGTTATCTGGATCGGCATTTACATGGTTTATTTCGCTACCTCCAAACTCTATAATCACATGGGCCGATCTGGAGAGGCAGTTTCATAAATACTTCTTTGCTGGCATACATGAAAAGAAGATCACCGATTTGGTCAAATTGAAGCAGCGTAATGATGAATCGGTAGAAAGCTTCGTGCAAAGACTGCGAGTTGTGAAAAACAAGTGCTATAGCTTAGTACTTGATGATCGGCAATTGGCGGATTTGGCCTACCAGGGATTACTGCCGCGCATTAGGGACAAATACGCGTCTCAAGAGTTTGAAAGCTTGAGCCATCTTGTGCAAAGGGTTGCTGATCAAGATACCAAGGTGTTTGAGCCTAGAGAAAATTGGGATGAGGATGTCTTTAACTAGGAAGACAGATTCGGACGAAGAAGCAAGTATCGGTTTAGTTGAATGGGTAGAGAATAAAAAGCCGGTATCTTGTCCGTTCGGTCAGGAAAAAGATGAAAGGTTCACCTTTGATATCATCAAGGCCGATAGAATGTTTGATCTATTGCTTCAAGAAGGGCGGATCAAGCTGGCGCCTAATCAGGTAGTTCCGTCGGCCGAAGAGCTCAGGAGGATCAGGTATTGCAAGTGGCACAATGCGACTTCGCACAGTACCAATGATTGCAAAATATTTAGGCAGCTGTTGCAGTCAGAAATCGAATCTGGGCGAATCAAGTTTGAAAATTCTAAAGCCCAGAGGCCGATGAAGATCAATCAACACCTGTTTCCAAATAACATGGTGGAAACCAATGGAGAGACTAAGGTGTTGACATCGGAAGTTGCCAAGAAAAGTGCATCGGTAGACCCTAAACATCAAATAACTGAGCACGAGGTGAAAAGGGTTACCGATGATAGAGAGGACAAGAGGATTGCTGATGAGAGCAGTAGCGCCAGGAAACATAAGCATGCACCATATGGCGTCGTAATCACACACAGGCAGCCACGACAAAATTATCGGCGATCGAAGGAAGAGCAATATCGGTAGCAGGAGGAAGAGAGGCGCCAAGAGTGGCATCGGCACAAAGATAATTGGAGGTGTCCCTTCTTTGTTCATTGCTGGGAAGAAGGCATCAAGCTACCCACTGCCGATAATTGTCCTGAATGCAATGGGTACTACCCTGCCGATCGGTCAGAAAAGAAACCTTGTTTTAACGATCGGACGTCAAGTTATGGTAGGCCGATCAGAGAAAAGGAGTCAATGCATGATCGGCTGGGGGGCAAGCTCAGCATGCACGATAGGCTTGGCAAGCATATTTGTCAAGAAGATCTTGGGGAGATGGCTGATGCAAGAGTGCCTGATAAAGAGAGATTCTCCAGAAATCCAAACATAAATGGTGCAGATACAAGCAATGAGAAACAGTACCAGCATGGTTGGAAAACTAAGCTCCCTCAATGGTGTCCCAAGGGTCTTACAAAGACTCAAAGAAGGAGGATGCAGCGCGAGCGCCGAGAAGATTTGTATCACAATGAAAATCCTTCAAGGGAGAAATCTCCAATCAAGCAGTGAAGGTCAAAGCACAAAGATGAGAATCCATGGCAAATGTCAATATGTTGCCGATAGCGTAACTAGAGTCGATGGCCTTGGACATTTTGGCTTGGAAGCAGCACTTGGTGAGCCCTGACGTTTCAACTGTTACACTTGGGGGTATCGGCAGGCTGAGTGAAGAGTTTGTGCACTGGGAGCAGCACTGCCGATGAATTTGTTGGCTGCAAAAGGAAATATTTGATACAAGCCGAAAGATTGTGAGAGTGGCTTTGCAATGATTACGTGCAATAGTCAAGAAAGTAGTACATGCATCTTGGAAGAGGAGATTGCAGTAGAAGAAATTTCGGTGCATAAGATATCTTATACTCCGAAATTGGGGGGCATGTGTTGACACTGTTTTTTGACACGTGTCAATATGATCTAAGGATTGTGCTGATCGGCAAAAGGCTAGTTGCCGTTCCTTATCGGCATCGGAATATTACCAATCAGATTGCCGATAAAGGCAGGGAGACTTGATGAAGGCAAGGGGATGTTGCCGATAGAGGCAAGATGTTGCCGACGAGGGCGAGGAAGCATTGTTGATGAGAGCCAAAGCCTGTTACTAATAGAAAATATTGCCGATGAAGACGGAAAGCTGCCGATGAATGGTAGATGCTGCCAATGGAAGCAGGATGACGTGGCTAACGCGAGCATACAATTGTCGATGGAGCTAAAAGGAAGTTGCAGATCGGAAGGATATGTCGATGGAAAGTTTCATCGGAGAGAAGACATAAGGAAACTGGTGATCTTATACCAGTATTGTTATAGAAGTTTGAGTCCGACTCTTGCATGAGTCGTTTGTTTCCTTAAAAATAGAGGTGTTTGTTTAGGAAAATATTATTGTTATTTGGGTCCGACTCCTGCGCGAGTCAGTTATTTCCTTTAAAATAGGAGTTTGTTTTGTTTAGGAAAGGTACGAGTCATGTCTGTCTACAACTCCTATTGCCGGAGTATAAATATGTACCTAGGGGTCGCGTGAAAAAGATATCCAAGCATATCAAACAAATCAATTACCTTTTTATCTACTTTACCAGTAATTTACCTTTACCGCATTAGGTTTAGTCTATCTATGAGTTCTTCAAGTTTTGACGGGCTGCATCTCATCGACCTCCGTCAACCCTTGCAAGTTCCGCGTTTGAGCAACCTGAGCCTTGACGTCCGGGCGCATCGCTGTCGTCTCGTTCAGCTCTACTCTAGTTATCCTGATCAGGTTTGAGCCTTGACATCTGGGCGCATCGCCGTTGTCTCGTTCAAATCTTGTTCTATTTATCGTCTTTGTCGATTAACTAGTCAAATCGACTGGCACGCCCTCGGATATCGAATTCAGGTATAAGCCCGAGGTGTTCGCAGATCCTGACGCTTTTTGTGTCAACACTATGTCTGACTCATCATCTGGATCTGTGGAGCACCAGGAAATTCAATCGCATGTATAACCATCCATTTCATCATCTGAGTCATGATGGCCATGTTCTGAGCCTAGAACTGCTGAGACTGAAGCTGCATATGCTGGGACTCAAGCTGCATGGCGACCATCTGTTGCTGAACCTCAAGGTGACGCTGATGAATCTGTAGTTGTAGCTCCTCATGATGCTCCTGTGACTATCACTGGAGCTCGTCCTGTCTCTATGGGACCTAGGTGACGGCTGTCACAAGGGAGCCCTGCTGCTCCTGAATCCGGTCAAGTAGCTTCAGCATCAAAGTCTCTGAAGTAGACCCAGTACCTAAGCCACCAGCCTCTGTGTCGTGTACCCTTGCGAGCATAGTGAGAATAGGCTGGTAGTCAGCTTCGGAGCTGTCAGAAGAAGTGTCAACTGCTGTACCCTCTGCCTCTCGAGAGGCAAGCTCCTCAATCTCCTGCTGCTGAACACCTCTAATTGCCTCATCCTGAGCATCAACATCTGCCATATCTGCTGGTGCAGTCTGAAGTCTAACCTGTCGAAGTGCCCGGTTACCCAAATGATTGTCAACTGAAGATATGATCTTGTACTCTGGGAATTCAGACTCTGATTGGTCAAGGAGGTCTCGAATCCTAGGGTGCACTCTCACAAGCCGCTGAGCAAGAATCGAACTGATCCAGTGAGCATAAGGCATCTGACGCCTAGCTCTCAAGCCCTTCTGATATGCATTCCTCTATCTCTGCCACTATAAAGTCCGCAATATCGAAAGGAGTCTTGGTGACAAGGGCGAGAAGTAGGAATTGTTAGAGATTTGTGAGACCTTCCTTATAGCCGGTGCGAGGCAACAAGGTGCAATGAAGAACCTCTTTCAACTGATGAGCGAGGGGGGTAAGCTCAGCTGGAGTGCGGGGACTGCCTTCCCCAAAGGGCTGCCTGAAGATAGGAGCAATCTTCTGAGCTGGAAGAGTAATACGACCTCCAGCACGGCGTGGCAACTAGAGACCTGTGTAGCAATCATCATGTAGACACGTATCTGACACAGTGAGGTGGAGAGTCTCTCTAAGCTGAGTCAAGTACAGTCTGTATGGGATGCCTCTGAAGGTATACTGCATGTAGTTATGAGTAGGCTCAATCTAGACGGAGGCATAGAACTCTCTGACCCAATGCTCAACAAAACTGCCTGAACGACCAAGTAAGTCAGCGAGTCCTGGAAGGTAGGTAAGGTACTCACTGATCTCCTCTCCAGCTATTGCCACTATGTTCTCTAAGGAACAGACTCTGTGTGGGCGTAGCTGGATGTTGGCAAGCCGAGCTGCTGTGTAGAAGTCCTCCATAAGAGGTGTGTGCCATCCTGGTGTAGCTCTGGGGTCCCGCTGATCTGGGCACCACCTCTCAAGCTCAATGAACCGAAGCTTCCGAACCTGCTTCGCTGTAATCCCCCTCAAGTCAAGGTGAATTGGGGGCTCTGGAGCTGGAGTAGGAGCAGCTGCTTGTGGTGGACGATCACCACGCTTCGGTGCCTCGGTGCAGGAAGCAGCACGAGGTAACCGAGCATGGGTGGGACGAGAAGAGGTGTCCACTGCATGAGTCTCATTCGCTGTCACTGACGGCTCTGTCGGAGAGGCAGCTGTCTCTGGCTTTGTCTGAGTAGGAAGAACCCACGGAGGGACGCCGATACGCACTGAGCCTCGGCGATCACCTCGCTTTGCGCGGTCCACTGCATCTGCTACTGCCTCTGCCTGCTCAGCCTCTATGAGCTTACGCTTCTTTTTCTTTGGCTTCTCAACAAGCTTCTTCTTCCCCTTGTCCTTAGGAGGAGGACGAGGAGGAGGAGTATCATCACCACCAGAACCACTGACAGCTGGAGCCCGACCCATTTCTGACAACTGAGAGTATCACTGACTAGTGCCAAGTTCAACTGTAAGAACCACTGCCAGAAACAAGAACCACTGTCACACTGCCAATCTGCAAGTATCAAGCACTGAGCCACTGACAAAAAGCAGGACTGACCCTTATGAGGCTTTGCCTCAATCCATACTCGCGAGCTTTGCCCCGAGTTTCACTGCCACTACCGCTGCTAGATAGAATAGATAGGATATATAAGCATATATAAATTCTAGGGATGAGATACCGTATGGAAGCAAGCATCTAAGATAAGAGATAGAATGAAACACTGCCATGGTACCTGAGGTAAGCGAGCGTACTAATCAAAGCAAATCAAGCTCCAAACTACACTCCACAAGGGGGTCTTGCCAACTGAGAATAGCAATTAGCAATAGAATTTAGTTAAAGTGGAATGAGTAGAGTATTTGAATGAACTAAGGCATGGGATGATCAAGAGCTAGACAAATCGCTAAAACCATGATCAGAATCATACCCTAGGAACAATGAAGCGGAGTCGGCAAAAATGAATCGACGAAAAATTTCTCAAACCCTAGGTTTAGGCAAACCCTAGGGGGGAAACTTCTTCTTGGCAATTGAAAGGGGGAAACTCTAGGTGGATGTTCTGGTTGGCAGGGTGGAGTGAGGGGCAGGGCTGAGGGGGGGGGTTCTCGGTGGTGAGTTATGGTGGGCGGCGGCTAAGGCGGCGAGGCTGCTGCTACTGTGCAAGAGAAGAGAAGAGCAGAGCAGAGTAGGGAAGGCACAGAGGAGAGGCGGCGGCGCAGGCGGTGCTCCGGTGAGAGTTTCACCAGCGGCGAGGGTGGTGGAGGCGGTGGTGCGAGCGTGCGGGATGGCAAGCGGCGGCGTGGTGTATGGACGACGGAGAAAGAACACAACTGACAGAACAGTGCTCACATGGGGGGTTAAGCGCGAAAATTTTGAGCGTCGGACTACTTCCAATGGTCCGACGAGTGGTCCGATGGTATTTGACTGAGACAGTTCAACCTTGACCAAACCACCGGACAAACGAAAATGGGGTCTCCGATGGTCCGGAGGTGCACCGGGCAGGTGGTCCGACGCACTTGACTTGAGCCAGACTAGAGATAACAGTGAGCACCTGGGCTCCGGACTTTGGTCCGGAGGGTGAGCGTCGGACTAATGCAGGTGGTCCGACGGTCGCCTTGGAGAAAAATTCTGAGAATCCAGTGAGTGACCATGCTCCGGACTCTGGTCCGGAGGTGAGCGTCGGACTATCACAAGTGGTCCGACGGCTGACTTGGAGTTGAGTTTGAAGAAACAGTGAGTCACCAGGCTCCGGACTCTGGTCCGGAGGTAAGCGTCGGACCAATGGAAGTTGTCCGGAGGGTGGTCCGGTGCTTGTTTTGCTTTGAATTTTCCTGTTTTTCTCTCCAATCTTTTCTCTTAGCCAAGTACCAACACAAAAGAGCAGAAAGAAACACTTGTTGGACTTAGCATAAGAACCATCTCTCAAACCCTCGATTTAAAAATAGTTTGCCATAGGCTAGATTTAGTTTCCAGTTCAAAATATTCGAATGGAAACTTCAAGGAGACATCATATGGCCACAAGAGGGGTAAAGTAATGACTTGAGCTTGTAATGCTCCCCTAAGTGGACGAACACAGAGGATGCTCAAACTTAGCCGAAAAGGAACGATAGACAACACATGCACATGCAATGCATTGCAAGAAATTTTGAATCTAGGTTGCTTGCAAGTTTAAACCGCGGTAAGGCTTTGTCACTCGCTTGAGGGTGGTTATCCCGACCGCGTTAGCCAAGCCTATGTGCATTACTAAAGATTAAACATGATTATATTACAAATGAATGCATAGTTCACACAATCTCAATTTTTAGTGAAGTTTGAGTGATCAAGCACATTCAACTCGCTTCTCAACCTACAAAAGATTGTTTCATCGAGTGGTTTAGTGAAGATATCCACCAATTGATCTTCGCTCTTAACTCCAACTAGTGTGATGTCTTTCCTAGCCACATGATCTCTAAGAAAGTGATGGCGAATATCAATGTGCTTGGTGCGAGAGTGTTGAACCGGATTGTTAGCAAGCTTTAAGGCGCTTTCATTATCACACAAAAGTGGAGCATCTTTTAAAACAACGCAGTAATCAAGAAGTGTTTGGGTCATGTATAAGATTTGTGCACAACTTGCTCCGATGGCAATGTATTCCGCCTCGATGGTAGACAATGCTACACTGTTTTGCTTCTTGGAGGACCAAGAGACAAGTGATCTTCCTAGAAAATGGCAACCGCCAGAGGTACTCTTCCTATCAACCTTACACCTGGCATAATCCGAATCGGAATAGCCACAAAGTAGGAAGGGAGCTCCTTTGGGATACCAAAGGCCAATGCTAGGGGTGTGCCTTATGTACCTAAGGATTCTTTTGACCGCACATAAATGCGACTCCTTAGGGCTTGCTTGAAACCTAGCACACATACACACACTAAACATGATATCCGACCTAGATCTGGTGAGGTAAAGTAAACTACCGATCATAGAATGATAGAGAGTTTGGTCAATCGGTTTACCTCCCTCATCGAGATCGAGATGCCCATTAGTAGGCATTGGGGTCTTGATTGGCTTGCAATCCTCCATCTTGAATTTCTTGAGCACATCATGAGTGTACTTCTCTTGAGATATGAAGGTGCCCTCCCTCAATTGCTTCACTTGGAAGCCAAGGAAGAAGGTTAGCTCGCCAATCATTGACATCTCAAACTCCTTGAACATCAATGCACCAAACTCCTTGAAATGGTCTTGGTTTGTTGACCCAAATATAATGTCATCGACATATACTTGGCAAACAAAGATCTCTCCATTAAGCTTCTTGGTGAATAGTGTTGTGTCGACGATCCCGATCTTGAAGCCCTTCTTGAGTAGGAAGTCCCTTAGCCTCTCATACCAAGCTCTTGGAGCTTGCTTCAATCCGTAGAGAGCCTTGGACAACCTATAGACATGATTAGGCAAGTTTGGATCTTCAAACCCGGGAGGTTGTGAGACATAGACAAGTTCATTGATGAAACCATTTAAGAAGGCACTCTTCACATCCATTTGAAAGAGTTTCATTTTGTGACGTGAAGCATACGCCAAAAGGATACGAATGTCTTCAAGTCTTGCAACCGGGGCAAAGGTCTCTCCAAAATCAAGTCCTTCTACTTGAGAGAACCCCTTTGCCACCAATCTTGCTTTGTTCCTCACAACTACGCCTTGATCATCTTGCTTGTTCCTAAACACCCACTTGGTGCCAATGATTCTTGCTCCCTTTGGCCTTTCTTCAAGTGTCCACACTTGGTTTCGGATGAAGTTGTTGAGTTCTTCATGCATGACATTCACCCAATTCGGATCCGCAAGTGCGTCCTCAACACTAGTAGGGTCAACAAAGGAAACAAACGAGTGATGTTCAACATAAGATGCAAGTCTAGAGCGAGTCATTACTCCCTTTGATGGACTTCCTATGATTTGATCATGGGGGTGTGCTTGAAGGATAGGTGTTGATCTTGTATCATGAACTTGAGGAGGGGGACGTGGTGCTTCAACATTGCTTGCTTCAGCCTCGGCTTGATCTTGAGGGATGAAGGTATCTTCTTGAGCTTCCCTCACTTGATCTTCTTCAACTTGAGGCGTGCGAGGTGGAGAAGGATCTTGATTATCATCATCTTCAACTTCTTCCACCTCTTGCGGGTTGATAGCACCAATTGGCATATTCTTCATTGCCTCCCTCAAAGGTTCATCACCTACATCAATATCCTCAAGCGCTCCTTGGGAGCCATTAGTTTCATCAAATTCCAAGTCATACGTTTCTTCAACTAAGCCAGTGGCTTTGTTAAATACACGGTATGCATTGGACTTAAGCGAATTTCCAACAAGGAAACCAAGGTCACACCGCCGTTGGAATTTACCCAAGTGTTGGCGCTTCTTGTAGATGTACACTTTGCAACCAAACACCCGGAAGAATGAAATATCTAGCTTCTTCCCATTCACAATCTCATAGGGAGTCTTCTTCAATAGCCTTTTGATGAAGAGGCAGTTTGCCGCATAGCAAGCGGTGTTGATGGCCTCCGCCCAAAACTTCTCCGGAGTGTTGTACTCATCAAGCATAGAACTTGCTAGAGTTATGAGCGTCCGGTTCTTCCTCTCTACAACACCATTTTGTTGTGGAGTATATGTGGCGGATACCTCATGCTTGATCCCCACTTCATCACAACAGTCTTCAATCTTGGTGTTTACAAACTCGGTACCATTGTCACTTCTTATCTTCTTGATCTTCACTTCAAACTCATTTTGTGCCCTTGTCGCAAACTTCTTGAAGATAGCTTGATTTTCACTCTTGTCTTGAAGAAAGAACACCCATGTATATCTAGAGTAGTAATCAACTACCACTAAGCAAAAGAGATTTCCTCCAAGACTTGCATAGGTGGTAGGTCCAAATAAATCCATGTGGAGTAGCTCTATAACTCTTGAGGTTGACATGAATGCTTTAGTGGGATGGGTGTTGGCAACTTGCTTGCCGGCTTGACATGCACAACACAACTTGTCCTTCTTAAACACCACATCCTTCACACCTCTAACCATCTCCTTCTTGACTAGTTTCTTCAAAGTTGACATGCCCACATGAGCTAATCTTCTATGCCAAAGCCAACCCAAAGAACTCTTGGAGAATAGACATGTTTGCAACTCGACTTCATTTGAGGTGAAATCCACTAAGTAGAGGTTGTTGTGCCGAAACCCTTTGAATATCATTGATGAATCTTCAATCTTGGTCACAATCACCTCGGTTGGAGTGAAGAGATAATGGAATCCAAGATCACAAAGTTGACCAACGGAAAGCAAGTTGAAGCTTAGTGATTGAACTAGCAAGACATTTGATATTGATTGATCATTGGAGATTGCGACTTTGCCTAGACCTTGAACTTTAGCTTTTGAATTGTCCCCAAAGGTAATCTTGTCTTGCCCTTCACATTCTTCATCAAGTGTAGTGAACATCCGGGAGTCACCGGTCATATGTTGAGTGCAACCACTATCGATCACCCAATGACTTCCACCGGTCTTGTAGTTCACCTACACACAAGCAACTTGGAGTTAAGCTTGTTGTTTGGGAACCCACTCAAAGCGGGGCCCCATTGCCTTGGTAACCATCTCCTTTGCAACCCAAAGAACTCTAGGCTTGTTCTTCATTGGTGGACCAAGGAATACTACTAGTGGTCTACCCTTGTGGTCCTTCTTGATGACATAGTGAGCATTATGAGCAAATGGCCTTGTGTGCTTGGGCAAGGTCTTGGGTAGTTGAGTCTTGCAATTATAAGCGAAATGACCCACTTGACCACACTCAAAGCATCTTCTTGGCTTGGGCTTTGAGTATTCTTGATTGTAGCCATTGTACTTGTTCTTGTAATAATTCTTGGCCTCAATCTCAACCTTTGCCTTCATGATTTGGTTCTCCTTGAACCCAATGTCGGTCTTGTCATTCTTCATGACAGTGCTCATCAAAAGCTCACTTTGAAGGTTGTGACCCTTGGTGAACTTCTCAAAGCCACTTGTAATCTTGGTCTTGTCACTCTTGAGCTTGGAAATTTCTTCTCTTAGAGATGTGATCAAGGTAATAGCATCCTTGTCTTCTTCTTGAGCCGGCTTGATGACAATAGGCTTGTTAGACTTGAGAGTGATTAACTCTTCCTTGAGCTTTGAGTTTTCTTCTCTCATCTTGACATAGTCATCATACTTGTCGGCTTCGACAACCCTCTTGCCCTTGCACTTAGCACTTTGCTCAAGAGCCACATCATCAATCAAGATATCACAAGAGGTAGCACTATCACACTTAGCACACGGGTTAGTAGCAACATGTGTAGCAAGATCTTGATTAAGCAATTCATTTGCTACCACTAGTGTGCCATGTTCTTGCTTCACATTTTGGTAGTCATCTTTTAGCAAGTTATACCTTGTGTGGAGCTCTTGTGTTGACCTCTCAAGCTTATCATGTTTCTCATTAGCTTGCTTAAGAGAGGCTTTGAGCTCCCTAGTGCTAGATGTGAGAGAATTAATCTCAAGCTTCAAATCATCATTAGCACTAGTCAAGGTGTCAAGCTTATCATGCAAGTTTCCTTTGATCTCAAGTAGCTTGTCATTTTTACCTTTGTACTTCCTTATGATGCTAGCATACTTGTTGCAAATTTTAATTAGCTAATCATAGGAAGGTGTTTCTTCATCGTCACTATCATTACCACTAGAGTCACCACTATCAGCATCATCCTCTATTTTTACCTTCTTTCTCTTAGCCCGGTGATGAAGGAGGAGGTGGCGGTGGAAGGGAAGAACCAATCACCAAAGCGGCCACCTTCTCATCTTCACTCTCATCATCGGAGGAGGCACTAGAGTCCTCAATGTCAGTGAGCCAATCACCCACAATGTAAGCCTTTCCATCTTTCTTCTTCTTGTGAAAGTTGAAGTTTTTCTTCTTCTTGTATGGCTTGTCTTGCTTCTTGTCATCATCACTTGAGTCATCATTGCCATCCTTGTTCTTCTTGTAGTTCTTGAACTTGTTGTTCTTGAACTTGTCTTTCTTCTCTTCGGGGCAAGCATGAGCTAGATGACCAAGAGTGCCGCAATTATAGCACTTCATTTGGGAGATTGACTTCCTTGAGGTGCTTGTGAAGAATTTCTTCTTCTTTGAGTCAAAGTTGACTCCACTCTTGTTAAGCCTCTTCAACATCTTTGTGGTCTTCCTCACCATGAGTGCGATGTGGTCTTCATCATCCTCTTCTTCACTTGCGCTCTCAATAACATATTGAATCTTGCACTTCTCCTTGGAGGATGCCTTGAGAGCCAAGTCTTTCTTCTCTTCCTTTTCTTTCTTCTTGGAAGTAGAAGAGCTACCATCACCAATCTTCATGTACATCTCGTGAGCATTGATCTTGCCCAAGACTTGAGTTGGTGTGGCGGCGGCCACTTGGTCCCTTCGTGTAGCGCACAAATGACAGTCCAAACGTCGTTTGCGGTTTTGCAATTCCACACACGATTGAACACATCCTTGCCAATACCACGGAAAAGAATGTTCTTTGCCTTGGCATTGTTCTTCTCAAAGAAGGGATCCTCGGCAAACATGGTGCCACCTACGGTAGCGGCTTTGTGCACACCGAGATCCACGGCCTCAAGGTAGGCCTCCATCCGCACTTTCCAATACGGAAAATCATCCACATCAAACATGGGTGGTGGTCCATCCCCATGGGACATCTTGCTCTAGGCGGTAAAGCCTAATTTGAGAGCAACCTTGCTCTGATACCAATTGAAAGGATCTAGATGCCCAACAGTGGAGGGGTGAATTGGGCTTCTTTTAAATTTCTAAAGCAATATTAAAACCTATTAATGCCAATCACCCCCTAGTGCCTACCGCAATGTGTATCCTAACTAGAAAGCAATAGCAAGCCAAGGAATTGAAAGACAACCTAAGCAATTCTAGTAGGAATTGTAAGAACAAGGCGGAAAGTAATGCAAGTAAGTAAAGAGCGAGGGAAAGGAATTCTTGACGCAATGATGTTTTCCCGAGGTATCGAGGTGTCAACACACCCCCTAGTCCTCATTGGAGCACCTCGCAAGGTATAGCTCCCCCTCTACCCGGGCAAGGGTAGAGTGCTCTCTACGGGCTGATTCTTCGCCACTCCGACTCGGTGAATCGCCCACAACCGATCACAGAAGCTTGGAGAAGAGCCACCGACAATCTTCCGGCGATCACTTCCTCCGAACACCACCAAACCGTCTAGGTGCTGTCGAACACCAAGAGTAACAAGCACAAGACCTTCACTTGACCAACTCAAGGCTAGGAAGGTGGATGGATGCACACAAGTCACTCCTAATCATTCTAGGGGGGAAGAATAAGATAAACTCTCTCAAATCTCTCCCTCACTAGGAACTTGGCTCTCCAAGAACTCTCTCAAGGGTTCCTCAGGTGAAACAATGGCTAAGAGAGCTCACTTGGACAAGGAGGGCAACTATAAATAGTCCCCACCTCCAAAACTAGTCGTTTCTTACTTTTTCTCTTTTCTGCGAAAGCACCAGACTAGTCCGGAGCCTCACCACTGGACCATTACTTCTGGTCCGAAGCATGCAGTCCAATTCAAATCCAAGGCTAAATAGGGACCACCGGACTACTTGCAATAGTCCGGTGCCTAGTCCGGAGCCTCTGGTCCGGAGCCTAGGTGCATACTGGACTCAAACGATCTTCTGCTGAGGACCGCCGGACTACCCGTCGGACTAGTCCGGAGCCTCCTTTGAGACTCACTGAAGAACACAGTGGCCACCGGACTACTTCCATTAGTCCGGTGCCCTCCGGACAGGTTGTCCGGAGCACTGTCTGATAACCTTTCAAAACCAGGTGGCCACCGGACTACTTCCATTAGTCCGGTGCGCTCCGGACAGGTTGTCCGGAGCACCTTCCTCAGAGAACTGCCTAAGGCAGGACCACCGGACCACTTCCATTGGTCCGGAGCCTCCTAGGCAAACTAGTCCGAAGCTTCTTTCTCCCCCTGTTTCAACTCTTTCCACTAAGTCTTCTTTAGGGGTTTTGCTCCTACCATCTCAAGGGTTAACCAAGGGCTGATAGCAAGGTCTCTAGGACTAGTTGTGACATGTGTGCATACACCAACATTCCCAAACTCTCCTAGGTCAAGCTATTAACCTCATACTCCCATTTATGGTACGCTCAAAGGAAAAATAAGGTCCTAGTCTATACTTAGTTCCCTTCTCAACCTCATGGCACTAAGAGCTAGCCTAGTCTTCAACTTGTATCTTCATCCTTTGAAACCGAAACAATTTCCATCTTGGGGGCATGAATACCATTAAGCCCATTCATCTAGCATCACTAATGACCTAACTCAAATGACTTTGCCTCTGCAAAACACACGTTAGTCATAGTGACCTAGCATTGTCGTTAATCACCTAAACACAAGGGACCATGATTCTTCAATTTGAAAACCTAATTTCATATTTGTACTATGTGAATCATGTTTCAGATTTCAAATCTATTCGCATTTTGATTCCACCTATGTTCTCTTTATATAACACAATCGTTCTAGATTCATTATAACAACCAGCAAGATACAAAAATTCATTTCATTACCATTGCAATACATGCCTATTGAGCAGGCTACCATTGCTGACATAATAATTCATAATCAGTTGAACCATTAGTGTGTTTAGTGATGTCAAAATAGTTCAACAGATTTTTGTTTCATGTCACTTCTCCCACATAGTTTTAGACAAAACACCTTCTTAAAAGTCCACTCTACTCTCCTATCCGGTCCACTTGCCGCATATAGCATTTGTATGCGTTGTGGTGGTTGGCCTATATTCCCCTTCATTTTTAGCAGCTCACACACCATGTTACTCCTTTGCCCATTTGTGGACTCCTATATTTTTATAACCACAAAATGTTAGCCACATTGTGCATTTTATGAATAGTAGTAAAATGTCAATTAGCGTGCAAAGTTGATGTATAACTTGCCTTAGTTAATATCCTTGTTAGAGTTTTCCCATCAAAATATATTGCATAGAACATTGTGTACAAGACAAAGTCATATCTACACATAACATTCATCAATATTCATCAATATATCTGCACATAACTTTAGCAATTTCCCTTTGAATCCTAAATATGCACTCTAATTCATAATCCTGGTGTGTCATATTTATCACAAATGGGTTCAAAAGGTGCCACACACAAAATACCATTATACCACTGTCACAATCCCATACACAAGTGTAACACCCGAAAACCGGGTGTGACAACATGACAAGTTCAGGATCTTCCCTTCTATTCAAATTACAACTAAGACACCTTACATTTCCATTCTCGTTCAGTTCTATCTAAAGTAACCATTTGAATCCATGTCTACAACTAGACATTCAGTCTCTTTGTGTCCCTTGAGGCAATATTTTGTGCAGCTAATTTTGTCCTTGTTGGTTTTTGTCTCATTTCCTCTGAACCCACACTTTTTTCTCGTGTGTTCTGGCTTCCTACACTTTGTACAAAAATTCATCTTGTGAGGCATGCCTCTATTCCCTGGTGGTTCCCCCAACTCATCATCATTCTTCGATGGTTTCTATTTTGGCTTTTTCTGACTTCCTTTTTCCCATCATCGATTGACACCCTTCTACTTGCATTCTTGGCTACTGAATCGCCACAAACACACAATCTTTTAGTTTTTCCTCGGTTTCCCTTTTCTACTGAGGAAAACAATCTGTTACACCTTGGTATTCCGGTCTATCTATCTATCTATTTCAGGCTCCCTTAGGTTTTGTATCTTAGAATCACTCATGTGTGCACTACATCCGGATGCGCCGTACCTAATTCTGCTTGTAGTTTCCACACCGGTAAAATTTCCACTTCATCTATTTATGTGTCTTGAGTCTCCTATAATTTCTTCTTTTCTATTATGAACTCATTCCACCTCCTTGAGAAGACATGGAGATAGACCGTGTTGACCAAGTCAAGATGGCGGGAGGCTCATGGTACTCGGAGCCCGACCGGGCGAGGACAAGGTGGCACGAGTAGAGCGGTTTGGTGGCTTGGGCCTCAGAACCATCGGTGGATGGTTTTCGAGTTTGGGCCACAAAACTCGGGGTTTGGTAGTTGAGCCGAAAGCTACCGGTGATAGGTTTCACGGGTTTGGGTCTCAAAACCCGGGCGGAGCTTCCGAGGAAGCGGGGGAGGCACGTGGCGGAATCTTGGAGGTTGCATCGAGGCGACGACAAGTCCATGCAGTAAGCGGGGCCGTCTGATTAAAGAGAAGAAGATATTTCGAGGAGTTGGGTCACAATGCTTAGGCTAGGTGGTTCTCTCTATGTATCGAGGGGCTAAGTGTAAATGTGCACTTAGACCTCCTTATTTAGGGGATGAAGGGGTATCCCTCATCCCATCTCTTTCATTTTCTTCTTCCACCTCCCACTCCTTTGGTCTTCCCCCACCTCTAGACTTCTTGCTTGAGATTCACGATGTATCTCGTGTAAACTGAGATTTTGCCAAGGAAAGGAGGTCGTAACCTCCTTATCTCCTCCGACATTTGTCCTCGTGTTCTTGTTTTGGCGTTTTCATTCTTCGTTTCCCATGGCTTGATCTCCTTCTTCGGTTGGTTGTTTCGAAATCCGTTTGAAGGAGAAGTTGCTCAATCCCCTTGTGAAGCAATCTACCGAAGGAATCGGATTGGAATGGGGTGAGCAAGGAGATCGATGCATTTTCGTGCCCGATTCGTTTTTCCTCATTTTGATCTTTCCTGAGTTGATTCTTGCATTTGTGTGGGAAGGAAGGCTCAGAACTTCATGGAGTAGAGCCATATCTACTTAATAAACCTCCCCATAAAGTCTGAAATCAATCGGAGTTGGATCGATCGAGTCGTGCCATTTTCCCATTTTCTGTGTAGTTTTCGGGGGCAACAGACACTGCCATCAGACGTTGTTCAATAGCATTGGTGCGTCCGTTGGTTTGTGCTCTTGCGCGGTTTGCATCGGACGCTGGCATCTGACGCTGATGTCACCATGTGCCAGAGTTCGATGGGTTGATCGCCAGAGGAGCTTCGTGTGCGTCGGACGCAGCAGAGCGTCTGTTACGAGTGCATCGGACGCGTCCGTCGCACCAAGGAGCTTATTGTTGTCTCTCATGTTTCGGTTTAATTTGCATCGGACGCTGGCGAGCGTCTGTTGGACGTGCATCAGACACGTCCGTCGCTCACAGGTCCTCTTGGGTTCTTCTCTACCTTTACATCGGACGCTACCCATCGGTACGTCCGTTGGCCTGCTTCTCAGCGTCTGTTGGGTGTTGTTTCAGCCAGTTTGGCCTAGGTTCTTACCTCTTTTCCCTAGGGGTCGTGAACTCGGTTTTTAGGGTTTTCGATGAGTTTTTCTCCACTACCGTTGAGCACCCATCAATTGGGTTGTGTTTTGGGAAGAGTGGCCTAAATATTTTTGAGTGAAATTTGAGGCTCCCGTTCACCCCCCTCTGATCACCGTTGAAAGGTCCTATCCAAGGCTAGAGGGGGTGAATAGCCTAAATTGAAATCTAAAAAAAAACAAACTCAACAACAAGTTAGATAGCAAGATGGCGAAGCTAGACTAGCACTAGCAATCTAAAGGATGTGAAGCCTCCTACCACAATTTCTATCCTAATATAGCTCTAGGAACACTCAAATCCTACTCAAGACTAGTTGCCCTCTAGGCACAACCTAATATACTAAACAAGTATGAATAAGGTAAATGCAAAGGAGGTGAAGGTGATTATACCAACGAATAGAGGATTGATCCAATCACAATAAGAGCTCGAACATCACCAACCAATCACACAAGGAGAGACAAGGTTGACACTTGATTTTTCTCCTGAGGTTCACTAGTTTGCCAACTAGTTATGTCCTCGTTGTGTCGGCTCACTCACTTGGAGGTTCACGAGCTAATTGGCATCACACGCCAAACCTGTCGCCGGGTGCCGCACAACCAACACAAGATGAGGGCTCTCCAAGACACGCGCAATCCACTAGAGTTACCTTTGCCATCTCCCGCGGGGAAGGCACAAGAACCCCTTCACAATCTCCACTTGTGGTCGACGAAGCACAATCACCAAGCTTCTCGAATCCACACCGCTTGCTCCAAACCGTCTAGGTGATGGCAATCACCAAGAGTAACAAGAAACTAGCAGCGGTATCAACTCCAAGTGCCACTAAGATGAATCACTCATGCAATGCACTTGATCACTCAACTCACTCAAATGGATGATCAAAATCAACTAAGAGATGAGTGGGAGTGTGTGTGTTTGCTCACAAGAGTATGCAATAGCCAAATGTGCAAGAGAGACTCCTTGAACCAGCCACACACCCTTAAATAGTCTCCTCAAAGAAACTAGCCATTTTTCACTTTTGGAGCTGCTGAAACGTGACCACCAGACCACTTTAAGTCACCACCGTCGGACCATAGCTGGTGGTCCAACGCTTTAAAAAATAACCGTTGGCGCGCTGATCAGTCACCGTTGGACCACTCGCCTTGGTACGGACCTTGGTCCGGAGCTTGGTCCGACGCTTTGCTCTTGGCCAAAACCAGAGTCCAGTAAGCACCCTAGCTCTGGACCTCACCTCTGGACTAGTCCACCGGACCAGACCGAGTGGTCCGGAGCCTCCACCGAGCCTTGATCATTTTATACAAGGAGCACCTGAGCTCCGGACTTGACCATCGGACTAGGCCGTCGGACCATGCATACTGGTCCGACGCCTGTCTTAGTCTTCTGTTGAGTCTGAGTCGAGCCACCGGACCACCCGTCTATGGTCCGGAGACCCTTTTCACCACTGGTCCGACGCTTCCTTGGTTGCTAGTCAGTGCTAGGAGCAGCCACCAGACCACTCACCTTGGTTTGACGCTCCTAAGCTTAACTGGTCCGACGCTCTGTCTTGTGTTGTTTTCACTTCTCTTTGATTCCCTTGCTTCTCATGTGCCCCCACCAAGTGTTTAACTGACTTGAGCATGTGTGTGGCATATTTTAATAAGTTTTACAAGGGTTGTTCATTAGGATTAGATGCAATGCAATGAACTCCTAATGGCACTTGATAGGTGTAACCACTAGCTATTTTCCCCTCTTAATAGTACGGTTACCTATCCTAAATGTGATCACACCCACTAGGTGTCTTGATCACTAAAATGGAAAAGACCTAGCAATACATTTGCCTTGAATAGCTTAGGGTATCCTCCTTCTTCCATCATTTGTAAGTGTGAACTCTTGTTGGCTTTTCTCCTTAGCCTTCACCTTGCTCCATCACTTGTCTCCTTCATGTTCTCCATAGTGTACTAAACCTACTCAACACTTAGAGCTAGGTTAGTACTTAGGTTTCATCAATTACCCAAAACACTAGAGATCTTTCAATCTCCCCCTTTTTGGTAATTGATGACAACCCATATAAAATGATATGAAATATTATTTTGATTTCAACCCGAAATGATTGATACCACTTGAAGATGTTCTCAAAGAATAAAGAAGGTGATCAATCATTTCTAAGTTGGTTTGATAGTGTTAACTCCCCCTACATGTGTGCACTACTATGAGTAAGAATCAAGCTTTGCACACATGCTTATATAGAACTTTTGGAGGGGTGAACCACTAGCAAACTATGACATGATGCTAAGGTTTTAAGAATAGACCTTTGAAGCGTGATACCAATCGAAGTGCTCCTTTCATTTTACCCTTAGCAATATGGTTAGCTTGATACCAATTGGAAACTGAACAATTTAACCAAGAGAGGATATCTAGCTAACTTCCTATGCATGCTAGTGATCAATTCATCAATCAAGATTACTACTAGTCATGCATCACACAAGCAAGAAACCACTTGAATAGTACTATAACTTCAATGCAAGCAAGCATATGAGTGAATGCACATTCAAATGCAACAAATTGTTCATAGGCTTGCTCCCCCTACTTGTGTGCTCAAATTTTAATTTTTCATTTTTCCAAAATCTTATTTCTCCCCCTGTTTCTAGATTCCACTTATTTATCTTTATCATGTTTCTCATGTTAACATTCTCCCTTTTACTATTTCTCCCCTTTCACTATAATTTTAACGCAATTTCTCCCCCTTTGTCACACATTACCACAAAGAAAACCACGTGTAGTAACATGTATCACTTGAGGATACTTAGAGAGATTTGTTTATCAAGTCAATATAGAAAGGAATGGGGTGAATTATCAATTTTTTATTCAACCTAGATTGCTTGTCCTAGATACTTAACACGGTTTAAACCATGGATAAGCTTCTTCACACATCTTGCAATGGTTATCTTGGCCATGTTGGTTAAGTATAAGAATAAGCATTCTAGACTAAACATGTGAGGTTGCAAGCTTTTAAACATATCATATGCCACCACTAGATCAATCAACTCATAGAAACTATAGTGATGTCATATGTCCATAGAAATCATTTGATTTTCATGAATGAGCCTATCATGAGTGATGTCTATATGCTTCTACACAAGACTAGCAAAAGATGAATGCATATGTCAATCAATTGTACCTTGCTATGTTGGAGTAGAGGCATGTCATAGGTGGGGTGCATCAACTCATGTTAGAGAAATCCAAGATGTTCAACTCATTCCTCAACATGCAAAACCTCTTTTCATCAAGTGGCTTGGTGAATATGTCGGCTAATTGATCATCGGTGGCCACATTGTCAATGAAAATGTCACCCTTTTGTTGATGATCTCTTATGAAGTGATGTCTCACATCTATGTGCTTTGTTCTTGAGTGTTGGACGGGGTTGTTGGTGAGCTTCACCGTACTTTCATTTTCACAAAGCAATGGGACTTTCTTGAATTGAATTCTATAGTCCTCCAAAGTGGCTTTCATCCATAATAGTTGTGCACAACAACTCACCGCACTAATGTATTCGGCTTCGGCGGTAGAGAGTGTCACACTATTTTGCTTCTTGGATGACCATGAGACTAGTGACCTTCCCAACATTTGACATGTACCACTAGTGCTCTTTATATCCACTTTGCAACCCGCATAGTCGGAGTCCGAATATCCAATCAATTCAAACCTTGACCCCTTTGGAAACCAAAGTCCAACCTCTTGTGTATGTTTGAGATATCTCAATATTCTCTTTGTGGCTTTCAAATTACTCTCTCTAGGAGATGCTTGAAACCTTGCACACATGCATACACTAAACATGACATCCGGTCTTGAGGCGGTCACATATAGTAAGCTTCCAATCATAGACCGATAGAGTGTTTGATCTACCATCATGCCACTTGAGTCACTATCCAAATGTCCATTAGTCCCCATGGGAGTACTAATGCCTTTAGCTTCTTCTAGCCCAAACTTCTTCATCATATCTTTGATGTACTTGCCTTGACTCACAAATGTACCATTCTTCATTTGCTTGATTTGAAGTCCAAGTAAGTAACTAAGTTTACCAATCATTGACATCTCAAATTCATTGGCCATCATTTCTCCAAACTCTTCACAAAAGTCTTGATTTGAAGATCCAAAGATAATGTCATCCACATAGATTTGCAAGATGAACAAGTCATTTCCAATCTTCTTGGTAAATAGGGTAGTATCAACCAATCCCATCTTGAATCCCTTAGAGAGGAGAAAGCTTCTCAATATCTCATACCATGCTCTTGGTGCTTGCTTCAATCCATAGAGATCCTTCTTGAGCTTGAATACATGGTCGGGCTTCTTAGCATCTTCAAAACCGGGTGGTTGCTCAACATACACCTCCTCATTGATATACCCATTTAGAAATGCACTCTTGACATACATTTGGTATAGCTTGATATTGTGTGCACAAGCATAGGCCAATAGGATTCTTATTGCCTCTAATCTTGCCACCGGAGCATATGTTTCCCCAAAGTCAAGACCTTAAACTTGTGAGTAACCTTGAGCTACTAGTCTTGCTTTGTTCCTCACCACTATTCCATCTTGATCTTGCTTGTTCTTGAAAACCCATTTGGTTCCAATGACATTGTGCTTCTTTGGTCTTTCTACCAATTCCCAAACTTGATTTCTTGTGAAGTTGTTGAGCTCTTCATGAATAGCATTGATCCAATCAACATCCTTCAAAGCTTCATCAATCTTGGTTGGCTCAAATGATGAGACAAAAGAATAATGCTCACAAAATGAAGCCAATCTTGATCTTGTTTGAACACCACTTTGAATGCCTCCAATAACTTGATCTAAAGGATGATCTCTTGCAATGTTGGTAGGTTGGAGCACTTGAATGTTGATGTAATTTGGTTGAGATGATGAACTAGCTTGAACTTGATCTTCACTTGCATTTTCTTGATCTTGAGTTGGAGAACCACTAGCTTGATCACTTGGAATGGTTACTTGATCTTCATCTTCATCTTGGACTTGTCTTGATCTAATGTCACCAATATCCATATCTTTCATAGCATTGACCAACTTGTCACCTCTCACATCATCCAAGTTTTCTTCTTCATCTTGAGAGCCTTGAGTTTCATCAAATTCAACATCATGCACTTCCTCAAGAATGCCACTAGTCAAGTTTCATACTCTATAAGCCTTGCTAGTGATTGAGTAACCAAGTAGAAATCCCTCATCACATTTCTTTTCAAACTTGCTCAACCTTGTTCCCTTCTTCAAGATATAGCACTTGCATCCAAACACCCTAAAGTAGGCAATGTTTGGTTTTCTTCCATTCAAAAGCTCATAGGGAGTCTTCTCAAGCATTCCATGACAATAGAGACGGTTACTAGAATAGCAAGCCATGTTGATAGCTTCGGCCCAAAAAGAGTCACTAACATTGTATTCACTTAGCATTGATCTTGCCATGTCAATCAAGGTTCTATTCTTCCTTTCAACTATCCCATTGGATTGAGGAGTGTACTTTGGAGAGAATTGATGGTTGATCCCAAAGTTATCACAAAGTTTTTCAACTCTTGTGTTCTTGAACTCACTCCCATTGTCACTTCTAACTTTCTTGATAGTTGTTTCAAACTCATTTTGGCACCTCTTGACAAATGGTTTGAAGATATCAAATGTGTCACTCTTGTCACTCAAGAAGAATACCCAAGTGTATCTTGTGAAGTCATCCACTATCACAAATCCATACTTATTGCCACCAATGCTCATATAAGTTGTTGGCCCAAAGAGATCCATGTGCAATAACTCAAAAGCTTTGCTTGTACTCATGATGCTCTTCTTTGTATGAGTATTGCCAACTTGCTTTCCATCTTGACATGCACTACATAGCTTGTCCTTCTCAAATGTGACATCCTTCAAGCCCTTCACTAGATCATGCTTGATTAGCTTGTTCAATTGCTTCATACCAACATGTCCAAGCCTTCTATGTCATAACCAACCCATGCTAGATCTTGAGATGAGACATGTAGAGAGTTGGGTCTCACTAGCATTGAAATCCACTAGCTAGAGGTTCTCATACCGAAATCTCTTGAAGATCATGTTTGAACCATCTACACTAATGATTTTCACATCCTCCACTCCAAAAATGCACTTGAAACCGAGATCACACAATTGGGCAACCGACAATAGATTGAACTCAAGCCTTTCCACTAGAAGCACATTGCTAATGCTTAGATCATTTGAGATAGCAATCTTCCCAAGCCCTTTCACCTTGCCTTTGCCATTGTCACCAAAAGTGATACTATCAAACCCTTGTGTATTATCTTGGTTGATTGAGTTGAACATCCTTCCATCATCGGTCATGTGTTGAGTGCACCCACTATCAAGCACTCAATGCCTCCCTCCGGCTTTATAATTGACCTACAAGAGAGATCAATTCTTTTTAGGTACCCAAACTTGCTTGGGTCCTCCAAGGTTAGTTACCAAAGATTTTGGTACCCAAATGGACTTCTTGGAAGCCATCCAAGGTGCACCAACAAACTTGGCATGAACACCATTAGTAACCTTGGAAAGTACATAGAATGAATCAACTCTCATGGAGGATACATCTTGCTTGGCCTTCTTGTTCTTGCATGCTTGCTCATTGTGACCAACTTGCTTTCAACTCTTGCAATAGCTACCGGTATTCTTCACAAAACGAGTTTTGTGAGAAACAAAGGCGGCCTTGCCTTTCTTGGGGGTATAGCCCAATCCATCTTTGTAGAGAGATGTTCTTTGGCTACCCAAGCACATAAGAAAGTGGACCTCACCTCCATAAGCCTTAGCTAAGGAGTGACTGAGCTTTGTAACCTCCTTGAGGGTTTCATTTTCCACCATTAGTGAAGCATCACAAGTGACACCATCACTAGTATATGAAGTAGAAGTGATAGTGCTACAAGAGGGGTTAGTGGGAGCAACAATGATATGAGTATAGAAAGATTCATCAAGAATATCACAAGTAACTCCCATGTCACATGTTTGAGCAATTTCCTTCTTACTTTGATCAAGGAGGGAGGAGTGAGCTCTTTCAAGCTTAGAGTGAGACTTCACTAGATTCTCATGTGCTTACATTAGCCTCTCATGAGATGCTACGGCCTCATCAAGGTTTTGCTCAAGAGCCACATTGGCCTTGCGCAATTCCTTGCACTCCTTCCTCTTCTTGTCAATGTAGTCCTTAGCTTGCTCAAGCATGTCCATGAGTTCCTCCTTTGAGGGCTCCTCACTATCACTATCACTCTCACTCTCACTCTCACTCTCACTCTCATCATGAGAAAGTACCTTAGTGGACTTAGCCATGAAGCATGATGATGAGTGTCAAATAGAGAGATCTTGTCCCTCATTGCAATACTTGCAAAAGCCTTCTTCTTGGTAGTGGTCTTCTTTTCTTTATCACTATCATCACCACAAGAAGAATCATTATCCCAAGTGACAATGTGAGAGTAGCCCTTCTTCTTCTTGTTGTTGTCAAATAGGGGCCTATTCTCTTTCTTGCCTCTCTTCTTGTGATCATCATCATTCTTGTCACTATTGTAAGGACAATGAGCAATGAGATGATCAAAACTTCCACACTTGAAGCACTTCCTTGGTTCATCATGATTCTTGAAAGAAGTCTTCTTTCTTCTTGCACCATAGCCCTTCTTCTTCATGAATCTCCCAAATTTCCTCACAAAGAGAGCCATCTCCTCTTCATCAAGATCACTAGCACTTTGGTCTTCACTTTCACTAGATTCTTCAATCTTACTCTTGCCCTTGCTCTTGCATGATGATGTAGCTTTGAATGCTACACTCTTCTTCTTCTCATCCTTCTTGTCTTCCTTCTTGACATCTTCTTCCTTGTTCTCCCAATAAGCATCTTGAGTCATTACATCTCCCAAGACTTGATTTGGAGTCATGGTGTCAAGCCCACTCCTCACAATCAAAGTCACAAGAGTGTCAAAACGGGATGGAAGACACCTCAAGAACTTGTGAGAGAAGTCCTTGTCCTCAACCTTCTCACCAAGAGCCGTGAGATCATTGACTAGCACTTGAAGCCGATGAAACATCTCCGACACATTTTCATCATCCTTCATCTTGAAGCTTGCAAACTTCTTGTCCACCACAAGCCACACCTTCCGGCTAATTGACTTGATGTGTCCGGTCATCTTGACCTTCCAATAGTCATAGTTGGAACCATCAAATCTTGGTGGTTTCTTTATGTTGTTGATATGAGCTATGATCACACCGTAGGTTGTTAAGCCTTAAATCAACGGTGTACTATCTCCTATACCACTTAAAAGGTCCTATTCAAGGGTAGAGGGGGGTGAATAGCCTAAATTGAAATCTAAAAAAACAAACTCAACAACAAGTTAGATAGCAAGATGGCAAAGCTAGACTAGCACTAGCAATCTAAAGGATGCGAAGCCTCCTACCACAATTGCTATCCTAATATAGCTCTAGGAACACTCAAATCCTACTCAAGACTAGTTGCCCTCTAGGCACAACCTAATATACTAAACAAGTATGAATAAGGTAAATGCAAAGGAGGTGAAGGTGATTATACTGACGAATAGAGGATTGATCCAATCACAATAAGAGCTCGAACATCACCAACCAATCACACAAGGAGAGACAAGGTTGACACTTGATTTTTCTCCCGAGGTTCACTAGTTTGCCAACTAGCTACGTCCTCGTTGTGTCGGCTCACTCACTTGGAGGTTCACGAGCTAATTGGCATCACACGCCAAACCCGTCGCCGGGTGCCGCACAACCAACACAAGATGAGGGCTCTCCAAGACACGCGCAATCCACTAGAGTTACCTTTGCGATCTCCCGCGGGGAAGGCACAAGAACCCCTTCACAATCTCCACTTGTGGTCGACGAAGCACAATCACCAAGCTTCTCGAATCCACACCGCTTGCTCCAAACCGTCTAGGTGATGGCAATCACCAAGAGTAACAAGAAACTAGCAGCGGTATCAACTCCCAAGTGCCACTAAGATGAATCACTCATGCAATGCACTTGATCACTCAACTCACTCAAATGGATGATCAAAATCAACTAAGAGATGAGTGGGAGTGTGTGTGTTTGCTCACAAGAGTATGCAATAGCCAAATGTGCAAGAGAGACTCCTTGAACCAGCCACACACCCTTAAATAGTCTCCTCAAAGAAACTAGCCATTTTTCACTTTTGGAGCTGCTGAAATGTGACCACCGGACCACTTTAAGTCACCACCGTCGGACCATAGTCGGTGGTCCGACGCATTGAAAAATGACCGTTGGCACGCTGATCAGTCACCGTTGGACCACTCGCCTTGGTACGGACCTTGGTCCGGAGCTTGGTCCGACGCTTTGCTCTTGGCCAAAACCAGAGTCCAGTAAGCACCCTAGCTCCGGACGCAGTTTTCGGGAGCACCGGGCGCGTTTGGTGCGTGTTTTCTTGTGTGTGTCTCACCGAACGCTGTCACCAGATGCAGTCATCCCCATTAGCCAGAGTCCAGTGGACTAGGGTTTTTTGCTCGGTGCGTGAGCGTCTGGTGGGGTAGCACCGGACGCGTCCGGTGCTTCTCAGAGCTCTTTGTTTTTGCGTTGGATGCTTAGACCAGACGCACGGTCCCAGTCGTGTAGCATTCAGTGGTCACTTAACTGTATCGGACGCGTCTGGTGCCCTCTGTTTCAACGTCCGGTGTTGTGGAGTTTGCGCTATTTTGCACGTTTCTTTCTCGACCGGACTCCGAATCAAGTTCCGCTTGTTATGTTGGATTCATATTCATGCAGCGGACTCGTTGAAGTACTTTTGAGACTAGTTCTCTAAAACATTTTGTCTTGAGCTCATGCCTCTTTTCCATAGGGGTTGAGAGCTCCGCTTTCGGTGTTTTCGGCTCGAGTCCTCCACTGCCAGTGGGCTTTCTTTCCTTCGGTTTTGCCTGAACTAGGTTTGTGTTTGAGAAAGAGTGGTCTGAATATTTCTCAAGAAATTTGAGGCTCCTCACCCCCCCCTCTGGTCGTCGTTTTGGTCCTTCAATTGCTATCAGAGCAGGTTAAGGATCATTCCACCTTAGGCCTTGTTTGGATGTGCATGTATCTCCCTCAAACCACATGGTTTGGAGTGGTATTAGTTCCAATACACTCCAACACATGTGGTTTGATAGAGATACATGTGCATCCAAACAAGGCCTTAGCCGGTTCTTGGTCCACATAAGGCAACATGGAGCATGGTTCCGATAAATCACCGTTCTTTAATGGAACAAATTACCCATACTGAAAGATTCGCATGTCCGCTTTATCTTCAAGGGTTTGATTGGCTCGTGTGGGAGATTTGTGAGGATGACCACTACGAGGTTCTTGCTGCACACGTGGGTCCTAATAAGGTTAACCAACATAACGTAAACAACAAGGCCCATAGTATTCTGTTTTCGAGCATTTCACTTCCTGAGTTTGAGCGAGTCTCGAACCTCCATACGGCACAGGAGATCTAGCAAACTCTTGAGAGGTTTCACGAGGGTAATACCCAAATCAAATGCATACTCTTTGACATGACCGAAAGGAGTACGAGAACTTCATCCAGTTGGGTGACGAGTTTGTTGACACGATGTTTTCTTGATTCCAATCGATTGCGAACAAGATACGTGCCAACAACACCAATTTGCCTTATAATGATCATAAGATGGTTATCAAGCTTCTACATGCTCTTGATCGAAAGGTTTGAGAGATCAAGGTGACTACTACCCAAGAATCACCTAGCTATGACACTCTCACCGTGGATGAGCTCTTCAACAAGCTCAAGTCTACGGAGATCGACCACCAAACTCGTGGCAAGCTTGAGAACCCGTCGGCTTGGACTATGGTGTTGATTTCTGACCCTGGTGGTTCGACTCCCTGTTCTAACCCTTCACAAGCTCTCTTTACTTTATCTTTTTTTTATTTCTTTCACAGAGGAGCAAGTGGAGGCGAGAATACAGAACCTAAGTGATAATTAGCTGGCTTACACACCACAAATGAGTAAAGAAGGACGAAACAGCAATCGCTCAGCTAGTGATGATCGAGCACAAAAGTCTACAAGCTTTACAAAAAATTCCAGCAGCATTCTTCGCGCGCCGGTGCTAGGTGCGTCCGCGTGTGGGAGCGGGACAGCGGGTGTGCTACGTCGCGTGCTCACGTCGTCGCCCGATGCCACGACGGTCGGAATGGGCAGCAGACGAGGGAAGCCTCGCACTAGTACAAAAAAATATTTTTGCTGCCACGTCATTTTTTTTTCACAGACGGTTCATAATTTCATGACGCCAGTACAAAAATAGGGTGGGCCCAGCAAGAGAAGCGCCTGTGTAAAACCATTTACACAGGCGGCTGACATTATGAACCGCCTGTGTAAATACCTGTAGAGTTAATTTTTTTGATTTTTGTAAACGACCTCTGATGGAAAAACTTTGTACATGAAAGTTGTAGATCTCAAAAAGTTATGAAACTTTGTAGTTCATAACTTTTTCATTTGAAATCATCTTGTCATCGAAAATTACGTTTGAATGTGTCAAATTTGAAATTTAAATTTTTATAGACGACCTCGAATGAAAAAACTTGCTACATGAAAGTTGTAGGTTTCGAAAAGTTATGAAACTTTGTAGTTCACAACTTTTTCATTTGAATTCATTTAGTGGCTCAAACAATCAATTTACACTCGGTTTAGTATAGAATATGAAGAAGTACTAACGAATCTAGACACAAATGAGTCATGGGTGAAGTGGTAGAGGAGGTATCGCGTGAGGGTGAGGTCTCAGGTTCGAATGGGCGGAGCGCGTTTGCGAATTTTAGGCGAAAAAATGATGCGCGACTTCGATGGAGACGGACGGGCGGATTAATACTGCGCTTGTCTCAGGATTTAATTTTTTTTTTTCGATTTTAAAAACGCGATTTTATTCTGCGGATTAATACAGGCGGCTGATAGAGTGAGCCGCCTGCCTGACCTTCAGTACAGGCGGTGGGCTTGACCGCTTGTATAAAGGCCTCTACCAACCTCTGTAAAAAATGTTTTTTTGTACTAGTGTCGTGTGCGTCTCCCGCATGCATGCGTTGAGCGCGCGGTCTAGGACTTGTGCGTCGGGGATTGGAGACTCGGGCTACGGACGCGGGTGGTCGAGTGCAGGCTGCTATGTTGTGTTGCGCCATGATGCTCATTGGGCTTTGAATATTTGTATTCGATCAGTATCAGGTATTTTGTCCGCTCTTGGACCCAAGCGATGAAATAGTATGGATTCTCTGATTTCAAACGTACTGTACTCCGTACGTACGTATTAGATTCCCTAATAATATATAAATCTCCCACCTCTGAATCATTATTTCTGTAATCGTACACCAAATCATGTGTTTCCGAGCAACACGTACGTGGGCGTGTTTGCGCTACAATATTAAAGTTGCTGCAAAGTAAGTGTGGTTATTGTGGATCCTCCGATCGAAGAATTACCAGCACCTTGCACAAAGCTGCTTTGTGTGAGTGCAAGGACATGCTTGGATTCTTTGGCAAATGATAAATGACAAATGATAAATAAATTTAATAATTTTTTTATTATTTTTTAGTGTTTGGATTATATGGCAAATAACAAATGGTAAATATCAAATAATAAATACAAAGATAATTCTACCCTTAATAATTGCACTCTCATTCACATGTCATACATAGGAGGGAGGTGTATGACTGGGAGGCATGTTTGGATCCATTTGCCAAAAACAACAATTCTTTTGCTTTTTTGATAATTTTCCAATTTGTCAACGGATCCAAACATGCCCATATACATGTATTACAATGGCTAAAATTAAAATGAAGTGTATTCCTAGCCAATAGTAGTTTCATTCTGCACTTCCATGCTTTTATTTTCAAAAAAGTAATACTATTGAGTTTAAAGGTGCATTTCTTCAGTTTTAAAACAAGTGCACATTTGACGTATCGAGAGTCAAATTTTACTAAATTTGTCCAAATATATACTAATTTTTATTATGTGTATAAATATCATTAGGGGGTTGGTTGCTGAACATGCTTTTATAATATAAACAGTTGAAGATATTATCTTTTATATTCTTATAGTCGGAGAAGTTTAACTCCTTGATATTCATCACGTAGATTTATTTTATAGGACCGATGAAATAACTAAAATTGTTTCCGCGGTTTACACGAATACGGCAGAGAAATATAATGCAGAGTTGTAAAAGGTGATGGAAATAAAAGAGTAGTGTTGCATGCCGCTTCCAGATCTGATCATCAGTCCTCAGCGAACGAATGTATGTAGCTAGCTAGGCAGCTGTTGCCGCCGGAAGCGGCAACGGATTGAGGCGCGGTGTGGGGATGAGGATGAGAGGATGCTTCCGGGGGGTGACGAGCCCCGGAGCCTCCTCCATGTCCAACGGCGGCGCCTTGGACTGACCCTTTGGGACGGGCACGGCCCAGTGGAAGCACTGCACGAGCGCGGCGAGGAAGGCCGGCACGGCCTGCATACCGGGGCAAGCGCGGCGGCCGCTCCCGAACGGCATGAGCTGCACGTGCTGCCCCTTGGGGTCAACGCCGCCGCCAGCGCCACCAGGCATGAAGCGCTCGGGGCGGAACTGGAGTGGGTCCTCCCAGCAGCCCGGGTCGCGTCCGATGGAGAAGATGTTGAAGAAGACGGAGGTCCTGGGCGGGATGGCGTAGCCGCCGCGGACGTGCACCGGCTCGACGGTCTCCCGAGCCGCGAACACGGCGGGCGGCTGCAGGCGTAGCGTCTCCTTGAAGACGGCCTGCAGGTAGGGTAAGCGCGCGACGTCGTGCTCCCCGACCAGGCGTGACGCGCCCACCACGGCGTCCAGCTCCGCGCGCAGCTCGGACATGCACGCCGGGTGCGCGATGAGGTAAGCCAGCATCCACTCCACGCCACGCTGGTGGCGGAGCCGGCCGTGAAGATGTCGAGCACGAACGCCTTGATGTTCTCCCTGGTTAGTCTCACCTCGGCGTTCTCGTCCTCCTCCTCCGGCCGTGAAGATGTCCAGCACGGCCGCCAGCTCGGCCTCCCGCACGGGGCGCAGCGTAGCTGGTCGACGGTGCGTGGGCCCAGCAGCTCCGACATGCAGAGGCGCTTCATGAAGCGCCAGTGCGCGCCGTAGGGCGCGAAGGCGAAGCCGGCGTCGTCGTAGGTCAGGTGGCGCGTGACCACCGTGAGCGGCCGCTCCGGGATGCTGGCCTCGTGCTTCAGGAGGTCCCGGGCGGCGTCCGCGGTGCCGGCGACGACGCAGTGCGTGGAGGGGCCGAGGCGGAGGTAGACGAGGGGCCCGTACCGCGCCACGATGCGGTACAAGGCCCTGTGCGGCGGGGACCCCACCATGAGGTGCAGGTGGCCGATGAGCGGGAGCGCCATCGGGCTCGGGGGCAGCCTAGCGCTGTTGCCGCGGCTACTCCACCTCCATCTGTCGACGGCGACGACGATGAGGGTGGACAGCGCGAGGAGGAGGAGGACGCCACCGCCGCTGATAGCTGCTGATTCTTCCATTATATTTTCTGGTCTAGTCTGTGTCTGGGTATGGGTATGGACGGTATTTGTAGCATGCTTGAACGCCGTTGATAGAGAAGAAGCAACAGTGTCCCTAAGCTAGTAAATTACTGACAGTTGGCGGTCCGGTCGACGGTCGTCAAGTGAATCGGAGCGGAGGGGATTATCTGTCAGTATTTGTTTGTTTGTTTATTGCTATTGCTAAAATAAAGTGAGAGAGGGCCAGGATCTAGCGGCCAGGAGGAACCCAGGCCACCCACCCACCCATGCCTAGGCTTACCAATGCCCATGGCACCTACTACCTCCTCTCTCTCTCTGCCTCTGCATGCCGTCTCAGTCATGCAACTGATATCGATGTCCGTGTTCAACGCCTTGTGCTTGAAGCACGATGCACGATGGGGTTGACTTCTTTCTCGTGCTTATATAAAAGAACAATAAAACCAGAGTAAATAATCGACTTGTGCTTATATATTATATAGAACGACAACAACTAGAGTAAAGGCCTCTTTTATACCACGAGCTAATTACTAGCTAGCTAGTTTTAGCTTAAATTAGTTCTTAGTGTATCCAAACTATAGAGAGCTAATATGTGGGTTAATTTTTTAGCCAACTAGCTAGTCAATCTTAGTTAATTTTTAGCCAACTAGTAACTAGCCTTAGCGCATCCAAACATGCCCTAAATAATCGACTCATGCATCGTGCTTATATACTGCTCATAAGATATCTTAATAATCTCAGAGAGTCAAAGTATCTTAATTTTAACCAAACTTATACGACAATATAATAACATTTATGATGATGTGTGTTAAAAAAAGTTGTGTAATGTAGCACATAAAAAATAAAAAAAAATTGGAATTGGAAAACGACACATGTAAAAAAGAAAAACAACTCCAATACCTTCCAGGACAACCACAATTGACACTGATTTTTTAGATTTTTTATCTAGAGATGTCTCTTCAGATTCGCATAATGGAAGTCCATTATCTTTTTTGTATTATTAAGCATCTCTTCTTGGACATCTTGGTTATCATCACATTTTTGTTACAAAAAGCTACTTTTACCAAAATATAGTGAGTCCATGAAATCATAACAAAATCACAGAAGTTTATCTTTCAAGATCTGATGAGTATGGTTTACCTTTGGGGCAAAATATTAATGGTAATATTACTATTGTGGCTCCTTTTCCTCTTCTTCTCTTTTGTAGAATTCTAGCCATAAAGCACAAAAGTAGATCAATCATCAATACTTACATACTGCTGAGGTCTCAAGGACATAAGGAAATAGTATTTATTAACTGGAGCAAACTTACTGAATTTTAACTTATTGAGATCTCTAGAAATCTCAGTATGTGATTTGTGACTATATGTTATCTTCCACTTTTCATGTTTTTTTGTCGCTTAATTTCTTCCATACCTATTGTAATTAGGGTCTGCTTAGCTTTACTTCTATTTGTTTAGATCCAAAATTTTTTGGATGTAAAATACTATAGCATTTTGTTTGTATTTAGTAATTATTGTCCAATAAGATTTGTCTAGAAAATTATTGATAAATTGTGCAATTAGTTATCTTTTTTTATCTATATTTAATGTTTCATATATGCGTCCAAAGATTCGATGTGACAGGAAATCTGGTAAAGTTTTGGAATTTTGAAGGGAACTAAACAGGTCTTTAATATATTTTTGTGGCTGCTGAGTATGAGAACACATTGGTTGCTGATGGTTATCATTAGATTAGGACAAAAAAAATACTTACAAGAGCACACACAACAACAAACTCAATGAAATGCAAGAATATAGATACCTAAATTTCAGTTTTGCATTTACAAATCAATACAACATGTGGCCAATAATCAGGTTGCTTAATTTCTTTATTACATTAGTCATTCTTCCTATTTTGAGAGCATATGAAATTATGGACGCAAATGGAAATGACTTTCCATTTTTCAGGTGCTGATACATAACAAGTATTTGGAGGAACGTATTTAGTGAAATCGATCCTAACATTTACAATAGAAGCCAGGAAACTACTTTCAGTTTTTTTGTCAAACTTTTTGTGGTATCCACAGTTCACCGAATGTTTGGCATGACAGATTTCGACACCAACTAAACATACCCTATATCCTTAACCTACGACACACATGCGTCTTTAAGCCTCTGCACGACAGCCTATCAGTCACACACTTGGCTAGATTCTTTTTCTATTGTCAAACACGATATAATAGTCTAGCCTTTGCATCTGCCTCTGCATGCCGTCTCAGTCATGCAACTGATATCGATGTCCGTGTTCAACGCCTTGTGCTTTGTTGTAAAACAAACGCCTTGTGCTTGAAGCACGATGCACGATGAGGTTGGCTCTTCTTTCTCGTGTTTATCTTTATCTCTACTATATATATATAATGCACCAATCTCTTCTTTACTATATATCTATATCTATATATATATATATATATTATACCTATAATGAAAAAAACTATCCTAAATCCACACAACAAATTAACCCCACAATATCTCACAGTCATTATCTTTCATAATCTTTACTAAGTACACTTAGGTTAATGCACAAAATACCTTTGTAATCTTTTAAAATAAAAGGACAAGATTCTCTCTAACGGATAATCTCTCTTGATAATCTCTCTTAATCACTGAGATCCAACGGATGATATGGCTCAATCCTCGTCTCACTCACCCGCGCGCCCCGTCTCCCGCAGCCGCCCCCGTCTCTCACCCGCGCGCCTGACCGCCCCGATTCCTGCGCGTAGCACTGTGGCAAGGACGCCGCCTGCCCGCCCAAAGGTCATCGGTCGCCTGCTGCAAAGACGCCGGACGGCGGTCGCCCGCTGCAAGGACGCCGACCGCCGGCCGCCCGCTGCAAGGACGCGACGAGGACGGCAGCGCCGCCGCGAATCCGCCCCAACGACGCTGCCCGACCGTTGCGAGGACGGTACCACTGCGGCGCCCGTTGGTGCTGCGACGCCAGTTGTCCGCCCGCACCGAAGCCTCGTGCCCGCCCGCCGCGGCGACGACGGCCGTGAGGACGCCGTCCGTCCGGCTGCTTGCCCGCACGACGCCAGCCGTGGTAATCTCTTTAGTATGGTCTACTGCCTATCTACTACTGCATGTTCTGAATCTAGCAAGTAGGAACTGAATTTTTATTTTTCTGAAATTGGTGCTTCTTGGACTCATTCTCAGTTGGTCAAGCATGGGAGGCAAACGACCAACTCGCAATGCACTTTGTGAGGTATCAAACATCATCGGTAGAGGTATGTTAATTGCAATCGCTCATCTTCAGTTTCTTGGAATTTTCAGCACAATGTGACACACGTTGTGCCTGCAGATGAACATGAGGATGAAGAAGAGAAAAAAAAAAGGGAAGAGAGGAATAGAAAACAACGTGAATATCGAGCACGGAAGAGAGCCGAGGAAACCGACGGACAGAGAGAAGAGCGGAATAGAAAGCAACGTGAGTACCGTGCAAGGACAAAAACACATGTAGTACTAACCACGGATGAACATGGTGATATACACAATCTGATCATGTATACTATTCTTCTTCTTTGTTTATACAATTGATGAAAAGTGACATGCTTGAATTTTATACACACACAACCGTGTGATGTAGACCCTATATCCGGTTGCACATATGTTAACATTACAGAAGCAGTATGTTCCACCTTGGTGCCATCTCGGTTGGGTATGTGCTCTCTGTCCATACAATTGGTTATAAAATATGCCTCTGCTACTGCTTTTTGATTGAGAACAGAAAGTTGCAGGAGGAAAAACACCACAAGGAACTGGTGGTGCAACCATTTTTCAAGCATCAAACAATCATGACAAAGAAAATTATGATCCAAATGAGACCAATGACTGGCTACATAGGAATGATGAGTACGTCAGGAAACAAAGACCACCGTTCACACCTTTTTGCTTACTGAAAATTCAAACAACACCATAACTAATACAGGTACGCTAACAACTAACTACAACATTGTAAATTTTCAGTGGTGGATATTGGACTAAATATATCTCTTGTAATGGGGATCAGGTGCGGGTTCAAGCACTGCCAAGCGGCTCATGTTCCAAAGCTGGTACCTAAACATGGATGTGACAGCCAAGGCAAGATTGCTAGAAGTGAGGAGGGACTATAAAAAAGCAAGATCATCTAAAAAGAATCGCCGAGCATGCCCTACTCTTGTCCAGGAACAGAATATTAAGCATATACCTGATCCCCATGTTCAGCCGTCACGTCTAGAGAAGAAAGATGGAGTCGAATTTGATAGTGCTTTATTTGAACCTACAAACCATCATTCTGAACATGAAGGTTAGTATATACCTGATCCCATGTTCACCATTATTCTTTATTGCCATTTTGTTCCATGGTTTCTGTTTATTTCAAACTCTCGTCGAACAGATCATCTACGTGACATAGAAGAAGAAGAAGAATTTGTCATAGAAGAAGAAGATGGTCGTATTGATTTTGAGACAATGCAGATCCTTGGTGAAGGTAACTATTATTACTCAAATAATTTGTTATTTGTAACCATGTGTTGCGACTGCTATATTGACATATTTTACAATATATATATAAAAACAGATAGTGCATTCCAGTCGTATCGTGTCACCAATGACTGCACTGGCAACGCTGTCGCTGACGATCCTTATGATTTCGTCTACCATAACTTGCTGAAAGAGCACCATGTTTTGAAAAAAGTTCCTGACTGCCAATACTGTGGAGCCATGAGATTTGAAGGCAAACCACCGGGATTCTGTTGTAGAAAGGGAAAGATAAAAGTGTGTATTAGTGATGTATCTGCTGAGTTGAAGAGGTTGTTCACGAGTCAGGTGGATGCTGATGCAAAATATTTCAGAAAAAACATACGGTACATCAACTCTCACTTCTCATTCACGAGTCTCGGAGTTACACTGGACCGGAGATACTGCACCGCAGCAGGTACCGGCATATATACATTCCGTGTACATGGTGCAATGTATCATCGTCCGGACCATTTAGTGCCAGGATCAAAAGGGCCACGTCACCTGCAACTCTACTTCTATGACACAGAAGAAGATGATACATTGTCACACAGAGTGAAGAGGCCACCTGATCTTGATATAAATATCATAAGAAATGTGCTCAGGATACTACAAGAACATAACCCTTATGTGCAGGCGTTTAATAGAGCTGGCTCTACTCCAAATCTTGGTGACTATGTAATTGAGCTCAACACTAATGTGACACCTGACCAACGAAGGTGCAGCCTCTTCTCCATTAAACACTTTTTTATTTTTTTAATAGCCATCGACTATAATACTTCTTTTTTTTAATGGGTGCATAACATTTCAGGTATAATGCCCCTACTACCTCACAAGTGGCTACTATCTGGACCGATGGAGATGACCCGCAAAGATGTTTTGATAGGAGTGTTATTGTATACCCCAAAGGAGAGAAGATGCGCTATATCAAAGCATATCATGGTTGCTATGACTCTCTAGCATATCTGATATTAAAGCCTAAAGGGGAAACTGGATGGAATAAATTCATGCCGTATAGTGACAGTACCAAAGATTCAACGTCTCCTACTGATGGTGAGGATTCAGTGCAGCAACCATTAGGTATTGACCAGTACGGATTCAGGATACTTCAGAGTGATATGTATACAATATTTAAATATATGTAATAAACATTGTATTTCCATATTCATGCAGATGATGGCGAAACCGACGACGACGACATACAGCAAGGTGACTACATGAGTAGAGTTGCTGAAACATGTAAATCTTCAAAGTTTGTGACAACAAGAGAGTACTATTGCTTTATGATGCAAGTTAGAAAGGGTCTTTTCAATATATTGTTATTCGGAGGGAGGCTTTTCCAACAATGGGCCGTTGACATGTATATAAAGATCGAGTCCATGAGGCTTGACTGGTATTCTAATCCTGAAAACCAGAAACTCATAAGGGCTGAACTGTACCAGGTGAGTACTTCTAAATCTCTTAATATTATTTCAACAATGCACATGGATAATAGCTATTTCACTCATTATGCAAATATATTCTTATGTGTGCCATAGGGCTTGGTTGATGTTGTTTCTGCTGGAGAGACCAGAGCTTCAGAAGTTGGAAAGAGAGTTGTGTTGCCCCGTTCTTTTCCAGGTGGTGATCGCGATATGCAACAAAGATTTCTAAATGCAATGGCCATTGTCCAGCGTTTTGGAAAGCCAGATTACTTCATCACAATGACTTGCAATCCCTACTGGGAGGAGGTCACAAGCAATCTTGAACTTGGCCAAACACCCCAGGATCGGCCTGATCTGGTGTCAAGAGTATACCGAGCCAAATTACGCTCGATCAAGGATTTATTGATAAAGAACAAATATTTTGGTGAGGTTGCAACATATGTGCATGTGACTGAGTTTCAGAAGAGGGGCTTGCCACATGAGCACATCCTATTGATTATGAAAAGAGGGCATAAGTTATCAAACCCAGATGAATATGACAAACACATATCGACAGAGATTCCTGACAAGGACAAGTACCCTGTGTTGCATAGCCTGGTCATTAAGCATATGCTCCATGGACCATGTGGTGCATTGAATTGGAAGTGTTCGTGTATGATTGATGGACAATGTTGCTTTCGCTATCCTCGGCAATTCAACCCAAAAACACTACAAGGCAAAGATTCTTATCCTTTGTATAGGAGAAGAGATGATGACCAGCGTGTGAAGATAAGAGGGGCTGAGTTGGACAACAGGTGGGTTGTCCCCTACAATCCTGGCCTGCTTATGAGATATAACTGTCACATCAACGTTGAAGCATGTTCAAGCATCAAAGCATGTAAGTATTTGTTTAAATATGTATACAAAGGCCAAGACTGTGCATCATTCTCGGTTGTTGATGATGGGGTAATAAATGAGATTCGTCAGTATAAGAATGCTAGGTACATCACACCACCAGAAGTTGTACACAGGATTTTTGGGTTCCATCCTTTTGGAGTAAACCCATCAGTTTTGCAGTTCCAATGTCATCTGCCAAACATGCAGTCCGTTATTATTGATGAGACAAAGAATTTAGAAGAAGTAGTGAACAATCCCAAATCTTCTATGACTACATTGACATAATTCTTCAAGCTTTGTCGTGAGCATGGACGGAGCCAGCGGCCGGGCAACACGGGCTCGAGCCCCCCCTACTGCTGTTCTGTACATAGAGCCCCTGAACTCCACCTTCATTTTCTTGCGTAGAAATACAGGAAAAGGCAGGGCTGAGATTGTTTGGAGGAGAAGATATACTGTATTTGCTTATTAGGTCAACAAATAAGACAGAGCAAACATCGTATTTTATTATTAATTAACGTTTCAATATTACAATACTTTCAATCTATTATATATGTGTCTATTGTGATGTGTCATAGTATAGTTAAGTCGGTGTAGACTTCTGTTCAGCCCGTCCTAAATTTTTTTCTGGCTTCGTCCCTGGTCGTGAGGACATTTTTGCAAGAAAACTATTGTACAAAGAGATGCCAGAGTACTACCGGTGGATCAGTGGAATAAAAGTATGGCAAAGAAGAAAGAAAATAGGTCAGATTGGGCGGATAGTGTATGCGAACCCTGCTGAAGGCGAGAGGTATTTTTTGAGTGCTTCTAAATCATGTTAGAGGCCCAACTTCATTTGAGGATCTGAAAACCGCAGCAGGAATCATATGTCCTTCTTTTAGAGAATCATGTGAGAAGAGAGGACTCATAGAGACAGATAAGACAATTGATGATTGCTTGTGTGAGTCAGCCACCTTTCAGATGCCATATGCTCTCAGAAGGTTATTTGCTACTATTCTTGCTCATTGTGGGGCCACCGAAATTCGTGCACTGTGGGAGAAGCATAAAGAATCAATGTCTGAGGATTACAACAGAAACCATTGTAACTCAAAAATAGTAGAACAAATGGTGCTTAGAGATATTAGAGATTTGCTCCAATCCATGAGAAAAGAGATAACACAATATGATCTTCTGGAGCTGAATGATACATGTAACAAATTGTCACAGCGTTGTGTACTAATCATAAAAATATAAAAAGTATACTGATATCTGATTTTTTTTGTCAAAACCAGCTGAATATTCCAATGACATAATGAGGGAGGTCACAGAAGAACTTTCAGTGGGCGTTGATCAGGAACATTTACAAATAAAAGAGTCTTAACAAGGAACAACATGCTGGATTTGATGAGATTATGGATCATGTACCGAACAAAAAAAAGCCAAGTATTCTTTGTTGATGGACCAGGAGGAATAGGAAAGATGTTCATGTACAAGGCACTTCTTGCTGCAGTGCGCTCTGAGGGATTGATAGCCATTGCAACTGCAACCTCTGGTATAGCAGCGTCGATATTGCCTGGAGGTCGCACGGTGCACTCAAGGTTGAAAATCCCTATAAAGCTTGCAAGCAATAGCATTTGCTACTTCTCCAAACAAGGTCCAACTGCAGAGTTACTCCGTAGGGCATCTCTAATAATCTGGGATGAGGTTGCTATGACAAATCGTCTAGCAGTTGAGTGTCTTGATAGGCCGTTGCAAGATGTTATGAGTTGTAAGTTGCCATTTGGGGGAAAGGTCATGGTATTTGGTGGAGATTTTAGACAAGTTCTTCCAGTGGTACCACATGGGACCAGAGCACAGGTGTTGAAAGGTCCTAGATGGCTAGAGGGGGGGTGAATAGCCTAATAAAAATTCTACAAATCACTAGAGTAAAAGCTTAGATAACAAATAAGCGAAGCTTTTTGCTCTAGCTCTACTAGGGGTGCAAAGCCACCTATCCAAGCAATTGTAGTTAGTTAAGTGCCTCCACACAATAGCAAAACCTAAGACACCTACCTCAAGCTAGCAAAAACAAACTAAAACAAGAACTAACTAGCAAGCTAACTAGACAAGATAAGAGCAAGGAAAATACAAGAGAAGAGGTGATTGTTATACCGATGTCTTGTGAAGAGAATATACCGTACCAATGTGAAGACCAATCACAATAAGATCACCAAGAGTAGCCGGGAGACAAGATGAACAAAATGATTTTTCTCCCGAGGATCACTTGGTTGCCACCAAGCTAGTCCCCGTTGTGTTGACTACTCAAATGGTGTTTCGGTGGCTAATTGACAATTCACAAGCCAACCCCACTACCCGGGCACGACAAGAAACCACCCAAATGAGAGTAACTCAATGACACGAGCAATCCACTAGAGTTACCCTTTGACGCTCCGTCAAGGTGGGTACAAGCCCTCTCACAATCCGATGAAGCCGGCCACGAACAATCACCAACACGTTCCGAAGCTTCTCCACAATTGCCAAACCGTCTAGGTGTTGGAAAACACCAAGAATAACAAGAAATCTCGCGGCGATGACGATGACCAAGTGCCACTAAAATGCAATGCAAAGATCAAGCACTTGGTTCACTCAAACTCTCATGAAATAGCAAGCAAAGCAAAGAGAGATGAGTTGAGGGCTATCTCAAGCAAGCACAATTAGTGAGAATGAATGGGAGGTGCAAGAGAGAGCCCTAGGAGCCGGCCAATCCACTTATATAGCTTACCAAACCGAGCTAGCCGTTTTCTCCTCCTTCCTCTGATTTCTGCGTGCCTCTGGACGCTGTTTGCATGGGGGGTCCGGACCATCGCGTGTGCGTCCGGACGCCCTACCTTTTGAATCCTGCCGTTGGCGCCTCTTTTCTGAGCTGACACGTCGCCTCCGGACGCATGCAACAGTGTAGGGTCCGGACCATCGCCTTGCGTCCGGACTCTACACAAAGCCGGTCCAGAGAGCTCCATCCTCCGGACTCACGACCGGAGTCCTGTGTCCGGACATCACTTAGCGTCCGGACCCTCTGCAAAGAGCATCCAGAGAGGTCCTTTCATCCGGACGGTTGACCGGAGCCCTGCGTCCGGACCTTCATTAGCGCCCGGACCTCCTGTCTAGAGAAGCCGAGAGCTAGGGTACACTACCGGACGCATACGCGTTAGTCCGGACCGAGCATCCCTAGCGTCCGGACCTCTTCTCTTTGTCCAAACGAGTTGCTTCTTCTTCTCCAAGTCTTCAAGTGCTAACACCTTGTGATCTATCACTTGTTCACCTGTGTTAGCCTTTTACAATATATTTCTTGGATTTTAGTTCATGTTTGTGTCACTTAGGTTTGTTTTATATGGATATGCAATGCAAACCTAGTGGCACATGATAACCGCAAACGACACGAGTTTTCCCTTCTTGATAGTACGGCTATCTATCTTAAATGTGATCACACTCTCTATAGTGTCTTGATCACTCTCTCCTACAGGACAACGCAATTGATGCTGAAATTGTTGTTGGGTAGCATGCATGTAGAAGGGTGTTCCTACCTAGGATTCCAATGTCTCCGTCTGATGATATTCCATTGCCTTTCAAGATGAAAAGGAAACAGTTCCCTGTTCGCCTAAGTTTTGCAATTACCATAAACAAAGCACAGGGGCAGACCATACCAAATGTTGGCATCTACCTTCCAGAGCCTGTTTTCTCACATGGACAGCTATATGTCGCTTTGTCAAGGGGAGTTTCAAGGCAAACAACCAAAATTTTGTCAAAACCAAACAAGGAACTGGATTCTACAGGAATCTGCACCAAAAAATAGTATGGAAAGATGTGTTGAACTGATGATGAGTGGTAAGTAGTATTTTTCCAAACATAATATATACAACCCATTTTAATACCAAACTGCTATATATTGGTTTATTGTTAAAATGTCTATTAGGAAAATTTTACTGATATGTGTCTGTTGCTTTTGTTTCAGCTGGATTTGTACTTGCAAATGAAGGTCCCATGGTACATACAGGAGCATGCATTGCCAACTTACTTGGTCAAGGCAAATGGGCAGGTAGTAGCTAGGCAGGTTATCTAATACCTGAGCCGCCGACGCCGCCGCCCGCCCGCCCGCAGCCCTCCGCCCTCGCCGCTGGTCCCCCTCCCTTCCCCTCTGGCATCTCGCCGGGGGATGAAGGGAGTGGGGATCCTTGGTTTTTAATAAGTTTTTCCTCTGAGTCCTTTTTTAGGGTTAGGTTTTCCGGCGGCGCAAGCTTGGTGGAGGTGGCGGCGCTGCCATGATGGAATAAAGTCCTCCCGGTCTTCGTCCACCTCGTCGTCATTTACTCCGGTGACGATGAGAGGCCTGTGAGGTGGTGTAGGAGTCTGGGGCGGCTGCTGTTTCATCGTCACGGCGGAGCGGCGATGCTCGTGCCGCGTCTAAGGTCAAGGATACGGTGGCGGCTGAGGGCATGGCGGCAAGACGGAGTGCGGTGGATCGAACGCGATCTACTGGCGGCACGGATCGGGTTTGAGCGAGCTTGGCTTCACCGCGACGACGGATATCATCGTCAGCACCACTCTCGTCGTTTCAATCTGGATTGTGATCCTGACGGATGGGCGCTCAAAGACTTCTTCGCTTCCGCGAGATCGAGCGTCTGCTGCAATCCACCTCAACGCCGGTGGTTTCCTTCGGCTTCTGGTGATTCAGGTTTGGCGGCGTCGACTGGTGTCGGCGGTCTTCGTCGGCAGCGAATGCAGCCGGTTTACTTTCTCGTAGAATATAGGTTGGACAACTGTCCTACGTATCCTTTTTCGATGTACTTGTATTTAGACATGTTTCTCTAATTAATACATGTACACTTTATCAAAAAAAACTTACTTGGTCAAGGGGGATCAACCAAGTACCATCTGACATGTAATTGGATCGGATACTTTAAGAACGATAGGGATAGTTAATATTTATGAGGTGATATATGTCATGAGGCTATGATATGACCCTTTTTAAATTTTCATTCTAAGTTCTGATATCACCTTTTGGAGTGATGGTTGTCTTTATGTGCACTGAAACAATGATGAGTAATTTTGTATGGGTTTGATGGTTGTCTTTATTAAGTTGCGTCTTAAGAGTTTCAGTTCAATTTTGAACGGCGACGACCAACTGTTCCTAGCCTTGCTGGTGGTCAATGTTTGCTTGCTAAATTCTTGCTTGCCGTCATGCATATATCTTGAAACTGTGCGAGATTGGACTAGATGATTCTAAAGGGAGTTGTTCCAAACGTCAATAGAAGCTGAGTAAGTTAAGTAGAAGTCCTAAAAGCTGATTACGAGAAATTAGCTTTGACTGATCTGGGACGTTCACTGGAAGATCGGATGACCCGAAACAATCGGGGTGACGTGGCAGTGGCTCCTGCCAAATCTAGAGAAGAAGAATACATCAGCAACTGTGCGTATATGGCTGTGTATGTGCGTATATATATGACTGTGCGTATACATCAGCAACTGTGAGATAATAATCTGTGTTGCCTCTCATCTTTACTTCCTCACTCCGTGTTGCTGTCATAATGACCCCACCTGTCAGCACATACATCCACCTCCAAAATGAGCTCCTCAGCTAACGCGCCCATCAATCCGTTTGAACTATGAGCCCAGCAGCCAGCGCCATCAAGTCTTTGTTTTTGGGAAAGCCAACACCATCAAGTCAAGAGTGCTTCATCTCCCTCTGCTCATCTCTTCATCTTCTTCTCCTAATAAATCTCCTAATAAAAAGGCAGACACCTGCTTCATCGTCCTCTGCTCCTCACTTCATCTCCCTCACCTCCTCACTCCTGATGGACCTGCACATGGAGAGGAGAAGCTCGACGTGACCGAGGTGGTAGGGCAGTGGGAGACCAAGGACGCAGCTGCCGCGAGGTTCTCCGTCGGCGAGCTGGACCCGAGAAGGTGATAAGCGCGGAGGTAGTGTAAGTAATCTGCTTATGCATTAGTCGTCCTTGTGCCCGTGTGTACTAATGACTTCAATCTCATATCGTGGTGCGATCTGTTTGAATTCATGTGTCCTGGTTCCTGTGCGTATGTGTGCAGTGATGCTTTGATGCTTGTGCCTGTGCGTATGTGTGCAGTTTGCTTACGATCTCTTTCCTTTTCTTTTTTTCTTTTTTGCTTCTTCATTCAATAAAAGTTTCCCTATGATACTACTGCATCTTCCAGCGACCTCTCGATTTTTTTAAACATTTTATTGAGAATTCTATGCGGTATATATCAAAAAAAATGTTTGCACACTCAGAAATTAAATCACCATGGAGATAGAAGGGGAGGAAGGAAAGGTCAGTGTTGTCAATTCTAAAAATATTGTCCTCGAAGTTGTGGCGGCTAAAGCTGATGTCACACAAGAAAATGGTAAGTATTGTTACAAATATTAGAAACCATTGTTAGTGTCAAGCAAAAACTCATGTTTCAGTAAAATTCCTATAGAAGAAGTTTATAGGAAGTGATGGTCGTTGTTGGCAACACTAGAGAAGAAAATGAGTTGGAGGCACAAATACCTCAAGCTGAGCTCAGAGTTGTGGCGACTAAAGTTACAGATCAAGGTGCGATGGATATAGAAGACCATGAAGTGATAGTCGGTGTTGGCAATGTTGGAGAAGAAAATGATCTGGAGGGAGTTGGGGCGGGCAGCTTATGTGTTTCAGGGTCAATTGAAGAGCCAGCTGAAGCAAATGTCACGCAACCAAAGGGTAAGTATTGTTACCAGTATTACAATTGTTATCAGTTTCAAAAAGAAAAACTCATATTTTGGTAAACTAAAATGCTTACAGATCAAGTTTCCATAGATATAGAAGAAGAGGAAGTGAAGGTCGTTGGCAGTGTTAGAGAAGAATGTGAGTTGCAGTCATCCCAGTCACCGCATAAGAAACAAAAGAAATCGCACATAGCTCAAGATGATCTCGAGGGAGTTGTGGTGGGTACCAAATCACTTCAAGTGGTAGCCCAATCTGATGACACACAACAACATGGTGTTGGTGATGTCGAAGAAGACAGTGAGTTACTGACAGAGCTACTTAGGATGTCACAACATAATAAACCAAAGAAATCAAACACAACTAAAGTTAAGCACAAAGGTAAGCTATTAGTGTTTATTCTCTTACTTTATTGCCTCTCTTTGGTTTACTCGGTTATTTATATGAAAAAAACTATTTTGTTGTAGATTACATGTGCACGACAGAAGATTTTGCTCTGATTGAATACCTGCAATCACAACCCGAAAAAACAGTTCTGGTGAACATAGGCAGTGCATGGCTAAATACAAAAGATATGCAATGCATGTTTTGCGGTGACATGAAATTTGATGGTGAAGTAAGTACATTTTATATATTAAATTATTGTTATTAAAACCTACTTATATGATCTATTTATTATATTTTTTCTTATATAGGTCTTAAGTGCATATATTCACTGTATAAGGGATGAAGAGCATCTACTTCATAGAGAAGGCGGAAAGGTTTTCTTGGAGAATACTTGGATCTGCAGCCTACTTAAGCGTGATGGTGACCGTAAGGTGGCATTAAGTTATAAGACAAACACCATTAAGGAAAGGGTGCAGAATTATTTACAAGCTGACATTGTGAAACTTAATTTTACTATTTATTAGATATTTGGACGGTTCCTTTATAGTGAAGAAGAAGATGATAATACTTAAAAAGTTTCAATGTTTGGTGCAGGTTTTTCTTCCAATTAATATAAAAGATTACCATTGGTATCTGGGAGTTGTTCGTCCTGAACTAGAACAGGTGCATGTACTCGATTCAATGGGATTAGGATCGGATCGTCGAGACCTCAAAACTATCGTGAGTAATCATGCCTTTTTTGACATTTTCTCTTATTATTACGCTATTTATTATTAATCCTGAAATAATACAAATTACCGCAACAGTTAAGAGGACTAGAAAGACAGATGAAATTTGTATTGGAACATGATAAAGACCTTACGCGAGGCAAGTGGGAGAACCTAGAGGTTTCAACATGGCGTGTTATTGAAAAAAATGAAGAGAAAATGCAAACGGATGGGTAAGTATCAATGTGACTTGTATATATACAAAATTGATTATGTTTAGTTTGACATAATTAGCAATTCCTTGAGATTTCTTAATTATTAATGTGCAAAACATCGTGCGGTCTGTGGATGGTAAACTTCATGGAATAATTGACGGGGTCTTCTCTCTCTGATGAAGTAACTCAGGTGATTCATATATGATTTCATATTTGAATTTTCACCTATATATCATCTAACCATATGTGGTCGAGATTTTTGAACTTATTACTTATACTAGTATAGTGCCCGTGCGTTGCCACGGTTTTATCAAGGGATGCACTTAAAAGAAGACAAGAAGATTTTTTTTCATAGTTTTTGTCCACACTTGTATGCAATACAATATCTGAAATTATAGACGCAATTAAAACAACCAGATGATAAGATTTAATACATAGTTTTTGTCTTAGACGATTGAATATGACCATAAATATAGTCCAAAATATATTCATGCATAACAAGACATTCTAAGTAGATTTTTGAGTTATTCAGGGTAGTTTTCACATTCATTTCCATGACTCCTCAAAATACCCTCCAAAAATTCCGTCCTTAGTATATCTGATATCTGTGAATAGCACATAGTAAGTCATATCATTAATTTAATAATTTGATATGAATAATTCAAATACACACATAGAATATATATATACTCATAGGGTTGATCAGCAATGTTTGCCCGGACCACTTTTTTAGGTAATTATACACAAGAAAGTCTGACAATTTTCTGGATAAGAGCAAGTGTTTATTTGTTGTAACTGAATAAAATGTCTACTTGATAAGAAAAATGAAATGTATTACAAGTTATTATCAGTTATACGTTTTTGGAAGCCATTTTGGGAATTCAGGCCAGTCAAAAATATTATCATTCCATGAAGGATTCCCCAATTTCATGGTGAGGTTGAAATGATCGACAATATCATATAATATAGTTAGATATGGAGTGTATCCATCATTACCACTCTTTAGAGGAGGAGAAAGTGGATTCATAATGTAGACATTTTTTTTCTCACGTCAATTATGAATAAAATGTAGACCCTATCTTGGTGATGATACGACAATAGAATCTGTAAATAAACACAACTATAAGTGCATAAATAAATTTGTAAAAGGAGTTTTATATAACATATATATCTTACGGTGTTGCAATCTGTAATATCGTAGCACATGTCGGACCAACATTCAAGCAATTTTGATAGTTCTTCGTAGCTTATCTTGTCATGACATCGTCGATCTCGTCCAATCTGCGATATGTCCTGTGCAATTTTGCAAAAACAATAATTATTTGTTTGATTAATTATACAAGTATACACACATATAATAAAGTGAGAACTATTTCAACTTACACAGAACTTAAGGTCCATGTAGTGGTATTTTTCTTCTTCTAAGTAGAGCAAGGCTTTGTTACATGCATCCGTCCGAACAGCCATGTCAAAACATTTAGGGTCCATGGGTTTTGTTTCATCTAAAATATCTCTAATATTCCTGAGACTTATAGATATTGGGTATGGTGTTGTGCTTCCGACCATTCTTTGCTAAAAAACAAGGACGAAGATTCAAGAATTAGTTGATCACATTTTTTATTATGTAATATATAAGAGAAAAACACTTACTCTAACCACTCTTCATTATCGATCGACCATATGTAACTGCTCACAAAATACAACAATTCCCTTCTGTTAATGAATATTATAGCAGATGGTGTAGGCACATCAATCATAGTTTCAATAATTTCAACATCACTTGGACTATCTATGTCACCATCTGGCTGTTCAATTTCATGGATACATTCTTTATGTTACTCGAATTTCATGGAATTTTTGGAGGGTATTTTGAGGAGTCATGGAAATGAATGTGAAAACTACCCTGAATAACTCAAAAATCTACTTAGTATGTCTTGTTATGTATGAATATATTTTGGACTATATTTATGGTCATATTCAATCGTCTAAGACAAAAACTATGTATTAAATCTTGTCATCTAGTTGTTTTAATTGCGTCTGTAATTTCAGATATTGTATTGCATACAACTGTGGACAGAAACTATGAAAAAAATCTTCTCGTCTTCTTTTAAGTGCATCCCTTGATAAAACCGTGACAACGCACAGGCACTATACTAGTATAAAATAAAAGAACAATAAAACCAGAGTAAATAATCGACTTGCATTGTGCTTATATATTATATACGGAGTACAAAAGAACGACAACAACTAGAGTCCTCTTTTATATGACGAGCTAATTACTAGCTAGCTAGTTTTAACTTAAATTAGTTCTAGTGTATACAAACAAGAGGGTTACTATGTAGGTTAATTTTTTAGCCAAGTCTTTTAGCCAACTAGCTAGTCAACCTTAGCTAAATTGAGCTGATTTTTAGCCAACTACTAACTAGCCTTAGCTCATCCAAACATACCCTAAATAATCGACTCATGCATCGTGCTTATATACTGCTCATAAGATATCTCAATAATCTCGGAGTGTCAAGTATCTCAACTTTGACCAAACTTATATGACAATATAATAACATTTATGATGATGTGTGTAAAAAAAAGTTGTGTAAAGTAGCACATGAATTTTTTTATTTTTTTTGGAAACGACACATGTAAAAAATAAAAACAATTCCAATACCTTACGAGACAACCACAATTGACACTGATTTTTTAGATTTTCTAGCCAGAGATGTCTCTACAGATTCTCATAATGGAAGTCCATTATCTTTTTTGTGTTATTAAGCATCTCTTCTTGGACATCTTGGTTATCATCACATTTTTGCTGCAAAAAGCTACTTGTACCAAAATATAGTGAGTCCATGAAATCATAACAAAATCACAGAAGTTTATCTTTCAAGATCTGATAAGTATGGTTTACCTTTGGGGCAAAATATTGATGGTACTGTTACTATTGTGGCTCTTTGTCCTCTTCTTCTCTTTTGCGGAGTTCTGGCCATAAAGCATGGAAGTAGATTAATCATCAATACTTACATACCGCTAAGGTCTCAAGGAGATAAGGAACGAAATAGTATTTATTAACTGAAGCAAACTTACTGAATTTTGACTTATTAAGATCTCTAGAAATATCACTATGCGATGATTTGTGACTATATGTTATCTTCCACTTTTTATGTTTTTTTGTCGCTTAATTTCTTCCATACCTACTGCGATTTTCGGGTCTGCTTAGCTTTACTTCTACTAGAAATTTAGTACTTTTTTATATATTTTTGTGGCTGCTGAGTATGAGAACACATTGGCTGTTGATGGTTATCATTAGATTAGGACAGAAAAATACTTACTAGAGCACGCACAACAACAAACTCAATGAAACACAAGAATATGAATGCCTAAATTTCAGTTTTGCATTTACAAATCAATACAACATGTGGTCAATAATCAGCTTGCTTAATTTCTTTATTACATTAGTCATTCTTCCTATTTTGAGAACATCTGAAATTATGGACGCAAATGGAAAGGACTTTCCATTTTTCAGGTGTTGATACATAACAAGTATTTGGAGGAACGTATTTAGTGAATTCGACCCTAACATTTACAATAGAAGCCAGGAAACTACTTTCAGTTTTCTTGCCAAACTTTTTGTGGCAGCCACAGTTCACCGAATGTTTGGCGTGGCAGATTTCGACACCAACCAAACATGCCATTTACCCTTAACCTACAACACACATGCCGTCTTTAAGCCTCCGCACAACAGCCTATCAGTCACACGCTTGGCTAGCTTCTTCTTCTATTGTCAAACACGATATAATAGTCTTAGCCTTTGCATCTGACATGTTTCAAACTTACCCATCTGTTTTCTCACAAGTCATGGTTGCTTCTAAGCTAAAATCAAGAACCACTCTATTAGGTCAGTCTCAATAAAGATTTCATAGTCATTAAATAAAATATCATACATACATAATGAAAAAACAATGAAGATTTAATGGGATGAAATAAGTTTCATGTAAGTGAAACTTGTCAATACTGGTTATGTTTATCGGAATTATTTCAGCACTAATTTGTTCCCAACAAATCAGCATAAGCATTCATTATAAATTAAATTTTAATGAAACAAACATGACCATTATTTTTTAACGTATGAGATAATTAGGACATGAAACCTCGCGCTAATCTGGTCTTAGATATTCCGTTGGTTTTTTTAATGTGTGTTACTGTATTGAATTAACTAGACGTCTACTTGTAACATCGTTTCGTCGGCACATTCTATACTGTGCTCGCTCCTCCAAACTTTTGACACAAATGGGTGGATGTAGGAATCCAGAAAAATATCCGAAAAGCTCCTGCCACCAGCACTTGTTGATTCGAAGCCTCGAGAACCTCAAACATTCTCTTCGCCCTCGCCCAGACTGCCTGCCTGCTCCGCTGCGCTGCCACTCCTGTCCTTTCTCAGGCGTCACTGACCAACAGGCCCCACGGGCTCGGCCCCCTCCACTCGTCCTCTCCGAGTTCGCTTCGCTTCCGCCTTCCGGTGACAAGCGAGTGACCGATCTACCCCGACCCGCCACCCACCGCACCACGCGAGCCGCGAGCGAGATCTCCCGACTCCAGGGCAGGCTTCCCTCCCATGGATCTCCGCCGCCTCGCGGTGCTCGCGGCCGCGCTCGCCGCCCTCGCCGCCGGGTGGTTGTCCCGCGGCGCGGAGGCGTCGATCCACACCTACGACCGGGAGCCCTTCCGCGAGGTGGGCAACGCCTTCCTCCTCTCCGGCGGCAGCGAGGGCATCGTTGCCGATGGGGCAGACGCCGCCGCCCCTGCATCCTCCTTCATCAAGTGAGGAACTCTTTCTCTCTCTCTCTCGACCCCACTCCCCCCTCCCTCCTCTCCTCCCTGTCTTCGGATGGCTGGAGAACGCAGTGTTTGGCCGTAGTTTCTAGAAGCTGGCGTGATGCTAGCGCTAAGGAAACCGTGGAGTTAGAGCGCGCCACTGGAAATGGGAACTGGTTGCTGGAGCTGCCGCAGCTCTGCTTGCTTGGTGCCACATTTGGTGGAAAGGTTCTGCTCCTGGGTAATGATCAGTGTGTTGTGATTCGTTGTGAAATGTGCAAGGGCTTTGGAAATTTGAGCTCCTGCTGAGGAGCTGGATGCAGATGGGTTTGTGCTGTGCTTAGCCTGCTTTAATTTGAGTGGTGCTGCCCACATTCGTCTTACTTAGAGTGGGGCTCAACTGTTTGGTTGTGTTCAACCAGCGGTTTTGGTTGTGTTTATGGGTGCCTTTATACTTTGTGTTCAACATGTACTTACCTATATAGTAAAGGGTAGTGCCCACCACATTGAACAAGGGCAAGCTTTAATTTGGTTGATATTTTCCCCCTTTTTTTGTTGCAGTAGCTACCGATTTGTAGAATTTCATCCTGTTTGTGTACAATTATCCTTTCGACGATCACAAATAGGTTTACTTTTGTATAATTGAATTTACTAATTGGCTACTTTTGTTAGAGTTAAACCATGTGGTGTGGTGCTGAATTTGATATACTACATGTCCTGCCTGGCTTACTCTCTCAGGTTTGTGAATGTTACATTTTGGAGAACCCCAGAAGCTGCGGATTCACATGCAAAAATGGCACATAGTACAGGCTTGGTACAGGCTATCCTATTTGAAGCTGCGGACAGGGATAACATTGGGGGATCTGCCTATGGTGGACAGAGGTCCATATGTTGTACCCCAGACCTTGCTAAACTAGAGGGCTGCAAGCAAGGGGAAGTAATCAGGAGGCCGTCCTCTGATGATCCAGATTGGCCCTTCGTGTTAGACACACACTTCAGCGCTAATCACCTTTCAGTGAAGTTAGAAGATGAGCCTGTGCGCATTACAAAGACAGGCATGTACAACTTGTTCTTCATATCCTGTGATCCAAAACTGAGAGGCCTTACTATGAGTGGGAAGACTATCTGGAAGAATCCTGACGGGTATCTACCGGGACGAATGGCGCCTTTGATGAAATTTTATGTTCTCATGTCGCTGGCATATCTGTTGGTAATGATTGTTTGGTTTAGCCAATACATAAGGTTCTGGAGGGATATATTGCCAATCCAGAATTGGATCACTCTAGTCATTGCACTTGGTCTGTTTGAGATGACACTATGGTACTTTGAATACTTGAACTTCAACAGCAGTGGTGTGCGGCCAGTTGGAATCACAACTTGGGTGGTCACTGTTGGAGCTATCAGAAAAACAGTTTCGCGTCTACTCATCCTTTCTATCTCAATGGGTTATGGTGTTGTTCGTCCAACTTTGGGAGGTCTCACTTCCAAGGTGTTGCTACTCGGACTTACATATTTCCTGGCGTCTGAGTTGCTGGACATCGCAGAAAATGTTGGAACAATTAATGATATATCAGGCAAAGCAAGGCTTTTCCTGGTCCTTCCTGATGCATTTTTGGATGCTTTTCTCATACTCTGGATTTTCACTTCTCTTTCCCGCACTCTAGAGAAACTACAGGTAAGCTAAATGTAGTGTAGTTTAACATGTAGAAGCATTGCTAAATTCTAATTGTTCTTTCTTTATGTGAATTCATACAATCTAGACTTTGTAGATTTCCACAATACTTCCACTTGTAATGCAGTAGTTCTTTGTCATTTCAGGAAATGTGGCCAATTTAGATCTACCAAAGTGACTAGTGTGCTAGAAATTCTTAATACATGTATTAAGCATGAAGCACATGGGTTCATGTGTTCAGGAAGTGTAGGACAGGTTATTGAACAGTTAGAAATTGTTAGGAAGCCTGTTAAACCTGGATGAAGAGTTGTGTCTTTGTGTTGCTTCTTAAACTTGCTACTTTTCTCATTCATCAGGCAAGGAGGAGTTCCGTGAAATTGGATATATACAGAAAGTTCACAAATGCATTGGCTGTTTCTGTGATAGCTTCAGTTGCCTGGATTGGTTATGAGGTATGCCAATTTCTCTAAATAAATCCATAGTGAACATTATGTCTATACAGCCATGTTTTCGAATAGAAAAGGCATTATGTCTATACAGATAAATTTGGGTGCATTTCTTCTAACAACATGGCATTATCTTGCTGCCTTTTAATCCATTAAATTGTTGCAAGATTAATGAAGATCCAAGTTTTATAACGTTCTGAAGTTATGCCATTCAATACGAGAAAAGGAGTTGACCAATGTATCTGGGATCTTTTCTAACCCATGTATACGGATATATTTTATTGTTACTTTTTCACTGAACTCCAAATATTTTCTCAAAGAAATGCTTCTGCCATTTGAAGGAAAAATATCACCATCAACATGTCACTGTTACACTTTTAGCAGATTTCCTTAGGTTTAAGTTCTTAATACCGACTTTCATAAACTAATGATTATGGTTCAAACAAGTTTCTGCTGTCCAGAATATTGCAAATTTGCAATGGCTGGTCTTGTGCCACACTGGATCAAACTACTTATGAGAAATTATGATTTTGCTAATATTAGACACTGAGTAAAATTGTGGTATATTATCATGTTTCTGTGATTAGAATAGTCATTTTACTCATCTTATTTACCTGCATGTTCAAGAAAAATACGTCCATCTTATTTGTTTCATTGAAATCTGCTTTAGCTGAGGAGCCAATTCATAAGATCTAGTGACCTACTAATAGCTAAGACCCTCTTTTTTAGTAAGTTTTCTCTCAAAGTAATATGCTAATTGCTACCAAAACCAATGGCATTAAACTAATCGATGAACGGTATGCAGTTTTTACCACCAACAAAGGCATGAAACCTATTGGTGAGTGGCATACAGTTTTTATCCAATGCATTTGTCAGTATTATTCATAGGCTGTTGGATTGGTTGAAGTTATTCTGAATCATGAGCATTGATGATCAAACAATTTCTCTGCATATGCATAAATCTCGGCAGTTTCCGTACAAGGAGATAACATAGTTTCCTCATTAATCAATAATAATATTTAAACTGGCTTAATTTATTTGATTTTTTTTTTGGAGAATCTTCAGTTTTGAACCTTGTAGATTTGAATCACCTAGTTGTTACTGTTGCCTCATTTTGCAGGTCTATTTCAAAGCGACAGACCCCTTCAGTGAGAGGTGGCAGAGTGCCTGGATCATAACTGCCTTCTGGGATGTTCTTGCGTTTGTGTTGCTTCTTGTGATTTGTTATCTGTGGGCACCATCCCAAAGCTCACAAAGGTAATTCTCTTCCATTTTAAATGCAGTGCATAATCTAGTGGTTGATGATTGCTTCTTGCCTTACCACCACCAAAGGCAGCTGTTCTGTGTATGAACCGCTCTGTAATCAATGTGCCGTTTCTTTGTTCAGATATGCATATTCAGGTGAAGCTGCTGACGATGATGATGAGGAATCTCAATCTCTGACGAAAGGAGATGGTGAAGTAGGGATGGTAAAGATTGACAAGGACAGAAGTGCTGGTGTTAGCGGTGCTTTCAGCTTAGAAGATGAGGCTGAGGAGGACAAGCGGGAATAACGTTTTCTTGTTCCTGATGCCCAGGTCCCAGAAACAATTGATATGTTGGAGCAACAATGTTCCAACAATACTTCTTTTCCTGCCTAATTTTTTGCGGCCCAATCAGCAATGCCCATCTGTTCCAAAGTTACATATGGTTGTTGTAGAAGTGCTTTGGTGGTCTAGTCTCCAATGCCCTTCTGTTCCAAAGTTACATAAGGTTGTAGAAGTGCGCAATTTTATCCCTTCCTGTGAGGCATATGGTTCGGGTTTGATGTAGACCTCAGATAGGCCAAGGTGTTGCAAATTATTTATAACAATGTACATAACTGTTTTCTTTGCTGGTTTTACATTTTCTGATGCATAATAACATCCTGCACGAAATTGTTGAGCCAAGAATTGACAGATTCACTTCCAAGACTGGAAGCTCGCATCCAATGATCGGAGACTCGAACACTGACTACTGATGAACTCTGAAAGGAAAATGCACTACCAATTTATGATTACATTAAAGTTTAGTATGTACAGGTTTTACAAAAAAAAATGTCTGGCACAAACATTACCCCCCTGTTTTAGGCTCAAGTCAAATCTCATCATCTGTAATCATATACATTTGATTATGCTGATCAGTTTGTATGGCCCTACTACCAACCTGTTCTGCACTATTGTCACATGAACAGCTGTGAAAATGCTGGCATCACCATTTCATGTGCTCCTAAACACCCAGTGCAATGCCACCTTCGATAGGGAGGGTGTTATCTTTAAAATATATTACAGGTATGGACTCAGCTTTGGACACCAAAATTAGTTGAGCAAACTGAACTTGATTCAATCGTCAACAAGGGATTGATCATTTTTATCGATAAACTCAGAAGAGTTCTGCTCAGCCCATACGGCTGCGTCCAGGTACCCAAGCTCGTATAATTTGTGTAGAGTTTCATCTTCAGCAGGTTCCAGAGCCAGTTAAATAGCTGCAGTAGGTTTAGGAGACATTTGAGAACAAGTACAACAATAGACCATGGAATGAAGCGTGTACAAGTTCACAAAACTGAGTCACCTGTCTTGGACTAGCCCTGTCCTCTGGATTGCAGTCTGGACTGATCCCAATATCTTGCAATCCCAGACGGCTGGCTGGAAAAGCACATATTCGGACCTACAATGGTAGGCAGATAAGTAAGATAACTAATGAGCACCACACAACAAACAGATAGTATGGTACATATCATGTATTCATGTGTCATGGAATCAAACTAAATGTGCCACCAGTGTATTAATATGTTCTTTCTCTACTATTATTTTGATAATAGTTTCAATCTACATTAAGATTAAGCATTTGCATTGCAGAAACCAAAAGGTACATACTGTTTCTGCAGCAGAAGTGGGCGGCATAAACAATGTAAGGCCGCCATCAATGCAAAGCCTATTACGGAAGAAAGTAGCCGGCCTGGGTGCTAAGTACCTGAAATGAGAAGAAAACTGTTCTTTAACTCTTTGAATCAAAAGATAACTACAGATATATACTAAACAGATAGGAAAGAACATGCTAGCTGATCTTACCCAGGAATAAAGGAGGATGTAATGACTGCATTAATGACATCTTCTTTGGAGTCAAATTGGTCCACCAGCAAGCCCCTAGGCCTCCAGGATATCCGAGTAATAGCAACTGTATGAGAAGAATACAAGTATTATCAAAATGGCAAAACCGAGTACTTCTCATCAAGAACAAAATACCAGAAGATGCTCATATCTAAATATGGAGAGGCAGTGCTTGTAAAATATTAAGCTTACCACGAATTCTTCCATTACACCTAATGTGAAGATCATCCGGGAGAAACTCATCAAGGACATCCTTGAGTACAGCCTACACAAGCATACAGAATTACAGGGGTGAAACCAAATAAAATTTAATCTGCTAACACAGCACTGCTTAGTAACTTTTCCAAGTGAAAATGGAACACATACCCCAAGGCGAAATGTGGTGCCTTTACTCCGGCAGTTGTCAGCTAGAACTTTGGTCACCTGCAGAGCATCTTGCATTGTGTTCCCAGATGCGATCACTGCACAGATTATGGCACCAGCTGATGAGCCAGCTAACGGAGTTTTCTCCTAATATAAGTTCCGGAAACAAAAACATTATAAGGAGGGCTGCACAGAAGAAACATTAGGAGCGCATAACGTATCACACAAAATTGGTGAACCACATGGACATATGAGCTCCAATGCATAACTTTTAAAAACTAGATGCTACGACATACAAACTAGCTTGAGACCAAGAGGTCCCAATTTATGCCAGACTCAACCATTATTGCTCTATAATAAGTTAATAACTATGCTAAGTTGTTGGCTGCAATTTTGTCAATCTTGTACGGAAAGACACTCCAGAGTTTGTAAGCACAATAGCAGAAATGACAGTTCATGTTTTCAATCTTACCAAAAGCTGCAATATATCATTACAACATCGGGATAGGCATGCGCATGGAAGAGACTATATGAGTAAGCTTACGGTGATGTATCCTCGGTCCATGAGGCACTGCGCGGCGCCGAGGTGGTAAGGGAAGAGCAGCCCCGCCGCGGAGAAGCTGAAACCGGGGCTAGTGAGGTCCCGCCGCCGCCGCTCCGCGTCCACGTCCTCGGGCCGCTGCTCCCACATCACCCCGTCCCTCGCCTCCACCTCCACCGCCGCCGCCCCGCCCCCCGGCCCGGCACCGGTCCCGCGCAGCAGCAGCGCCGCGAGCCCCAGGAACAGCTCCCCCGTCCTGACAGCCAACGACCTCGTCTCCTCAACCGCAGGCACCGGCGCCGGCGTCGGCGTTGGCTCGGGGTCGCGCCGCGCGAAGAGGAGGCGGAACCGGGATGGGCGCGCCGATGCGGCTGCGGCGGGCGGCTGGAGCTGGCGCGGGAGGTGAGTGGAGTAGAGGGAGGAAGAGAGGAAGGGGATTAGGGAGGCCATCACCATCAGGCGTTCTCGTCGGCCGCCGGCGCCCGCGCCACCGACGCGTGTGCACGCGCGAAGCATACGGTGGGGGTGCGGGGCTCCCACGGATTTGTATGTGTCGTGTAGCTCGAGGAGAAATCTTAATCGAAGGAAGGAAGAAAAAAAATAGAAAAAGACACATACGACGTGTCCATGTCGTCCTTTTCCTCCCAGCGTACAGTATGTTGCTCCCACTCAGGCACTCACGGCCCACGGGCCATAAGTTCGATGGGCCCAGGAGCACGTGTCCCTTCCTCCATGGACAGCGTGGATCCCGGTTCAGTGTCATTGCCCTTGGACAGTTGATGCGTTCGTTTCATGTATCCCACTCTGTCAATATATAGACAAAAATAGCATGTTAGTATTTATTTATAGATATGATCACTCTCGTCACTCCTCTGTACAAAAAAGAATATAATTCTAGATTCAAAGTCAATCAAGCATTCTTAAGTTTGATTAAGTTTACAAAAAATAGTATAAACATTGATATCTCTAAATAAGTTTTATATACAAATATATTGCCCAATGATACTTTGATGTCATAAGTGTTAATATCTTTTATAGAATTTATTATGTTTGAGTTTTTACAAAGAGAGAATTGCACATTTCTTTTAGGACATAGGAAAATAATATATAAGAAATAGAATAATAAATCATGGGAAACATTTGACTTTCTTGGAGCAAAGATTACTTGTGTGTTCTCCTCCGTTAAAAAAACATAACTATAGGATTCATGTCGGCTAAACTAATTCAAACCTGATAAGTTTACATTAAATAGTTATATCATTTATATCTCTAAATAAATTTATGATGGAAAATATATTGTATAGCTAATCTAAGGGTCTGTTTGGTACAGCTAAGCTGTTGTGAGCTGTTTTTTTTTTCCAAACATCTTTTTTTAAAACAGCTTTATCTATAAAGTTGTTTTTCTTCCCCTCTCATAAAGAAAAACAGCTTTACAAAGTGGGGTGAAGCTGAAAATAGTAGTTTATCCCCCATTTCTCTCTCATATTCATACATAAAGTTGTTGGTGAAGCTGTTTTGCCAAACACTTTTTCCAAAATAACTTAGTTTCACCTAGAAAGTTGATCATGAAGCTATTTTTCAAAAAAACACTTCACTAGTGAAGCTAAGTTGTACCAAACGGGCCTAAGCATCACAAGTGTTAATTGTTATATATATAATAATAATAATAATAATAATAATAATAATAATAATAATAATAATAATAATAATTAAAGTGGATTATTTGACTTATCAAAAAAAACGAGAAGGGTAGGTTAAACTATAGCATGGGATGAAAGCCAGCTGGACCAAACTGATTGGCTGAACAAAGGCACGAGCACGAGGGCTGATGCCTGCCATGCCATGGCACGGTGTGAGTGTGACCATCGTCAACGTCACTCTTCACCGCAGGAGCAGGACAAGTTTGCCCACCCGGGCCACCCCAACACACACACACACGCTTTACAGTTTAGTGTAAAGGCGGTCGTTAATTTTTTTTACCACCACCTGCTCGTGCTCCCGTCGTTCACGGTCACGTTCCACTGCTCGAGGCTCAGTACAACCGTCATCTTGGATCTCAGTCTCCGTGGCTCTCCGGAAATCAGATCCGCATCCCAGAAGCCAGAGCCAAATGGGACACCCGCTCCGGCTCTGCCAAATACTACGGAGCATACAAAACACGTCCACGATCACCGCCGTGAATCACAAGGCCACGCGCCACCCCTCCCCCGGCCCCGGGTGGGGTGACGTCCGAATCCGATGCGCAAGCGCAATTGCCCCCGGACCCCCCGGCCGCCGGTCCGTCCCGGTGTTGAGCGAGCGAGCTGCGGCCATGGTCTGGCAAGGCAATAGTAGTAGATTGCCAGCCTATTTCGAACGCAGGAATTCCATAGGAATTATGTAGAAAATTCATAAGAATCTATTCATTTTCACAGGAAAAAGTACATAAACAGAAAAAAAATTTCCGTTCCAAACAGGCCCTAGACCTGTACTAGCGTGCGCGCATGGGCCGATGGGATGAACTCTTTCTTGCTCTAGAGACGGACAGAGACGAGGAGCTTGCTTTGCTTGTACTACCTCCCCCCATCACCAATAGAACTGTACTAGCTGTTAGCTGCTCGCGCGCGCGCATGGGCCGATGGGGACGGACGCCGCCGACGCAGCGCTAGAGCCACACCGACGCCGACGCCGACGCAAAGCGCTCTCGAATCTCTTTCTTGCTCTAGAGACGGACAGGGACGAGGAGCTTTCCTTGTTCCTCGCGTGTTGGACGAACTCGCGGTAAACAAACAAGACAAGCTTTGACCACGTCCGGAACGTGGGGTTTATTTCTTTCACTCCTGTTCTAGTATCTGTTATCATCGTTTCTTCTGAATTCCTGCAGGATCGACCGGTTCCGTTACTGCTTTACCACGACGACACAGTGATTTCAGTCTTTTGGACGGACGGAATCCATGCGTTCGTTACAAGTCGGTAAAAGAGGCCCCAAATCTGCCCAGTGCCCATCAAAAGTTGAAAACAAACAAGAGGCCCAAATCCTTGACGGTATGAGAGTATGACACCACCCAAATCCAAAATGTACAGCACACACACACACACTCAGACACTCTGCACTCATAATACTAGTTTTGTCTCATTTTAATTTAGCCACCACAGCACAGTTGACGAACGAACCCACCACCGACGGGGCCATCCTTGAGTTAGTGCGCGGCGGGGTAGTCGAACGGCAGCGGCGTGACGCTGTCGCTGAGCGGCGCGGCGTGGCGGAACCCGTAGGCGCGGAGCACCTGGTCGTCCGCGAACGCCAGCGCGCGGCGGATCCCCTCGGCGCACCGCTTCCGCGTGTACATCCGGTTGGGCGCGCCGCCGCAGGGCTGGCACCCCGTGAAGTGCGTCACGAAGGGCCGCCGCCAACCCTTCTGCCCGCCGCCGTCGGCCCCAGGTATGCCCCCGCCGCCGCTCCTCCGCTGCCTCACCACCTCGCGCCGCGCGGCCGCGTACAGGAGGTGCTCCCGCTCCGCGTGGCGGCGGCGGAGCCCGAGCCTAGCCGCGACGCGGCCGCGCTCCACGGCCTCGTACCGTGCCGCGACGCCGTCCAGCCGGTCCACGATCTCCGCCCAGTACCCCTGGAAGTAGTAGCCGGACTCGAGGAACGTGGCGTTGGCCCACCGCTCCCGTTCCGGGTGCCTGGACAGCAGGTACACGAGCGCCGACTGGTCGTCCGACTCGTCGTTGGGTTTCCCTTCCAGCTCCTCCCGCATCGTCTTCCCCCACCGCGCGTACTCCGGCGACGCTGGCCCCATCCGCGCCCACGCGTCCATGAGGTCCATCGACCATTGGCAGTTCCGGATGAGGAACACGCCGGCGTTCAGCCCCACCCATGACCGCTCCTCGTACACCTCCCTCTCCCACCCGTACACCACCAGGTTGTTCTGGCGATACCGCGGCAGCGGGAGCGCGAAGTCCATGTCGGTGAACACGGCGTCCGCGTCCACCCACCACACCCACTCCGCGTCCGGGTGCGCTAGCATCGCGGCGCGCACGGCCGGGATCTTCGCCCAGTACGCCACCATCGACGCCTCCAGCAGCGCCGTGTTGTAGAACAGCTCGATCCCGTGGAGTCTGCAGTAGTCCAGCTTGTTCTTCAGGAACCGTAGCAGCGCGTGGTCGCCGCCCGCGCCCTTGCACGGCTCCGGCTGCGACCCGGTCACCATCACCACCCGCTCCGCCACCGTCGCGGAGTCAAGGCCCCGCGTCCGCAGCCACGCCGCGCGCTTCGCGTCCCAGTCCGTCACGCGCCGCTGATGCCGCTGCCCCGCCCCCACGGCGTACGACAGCTCCGGGTCGTCGTAGAACGTGCGCGGGCCCGTCGCGACGTTCACGGCGGGGGCGGGTACGGAGGAGGCGGAGGACGACGGCAGCGGGAGGGAGACGATGTTGGGCACGGGCGGCGGCGCGAGCACGGACGCCGAGGAGAGGAGCACGAACGCGGCCACCACGGCGCCCGCCGCGAACGCTAGCCCCTCGCGGACCCACCCCGCCGGTAGCACCAGGTGGCCGTGCGGCCTCGGCGCGCCCCCGCCGCCCTTGACGCAGAACGGCACGGACTCCGACGAGGACATGGCGAGGTTCGCTCGCGTGTGGGTGTTGTGGAACTGGGAAGTGTGCGGCACAAGGGTGGAGGGAGGGAGGGAGGGAGAGCTCGGGTTTCTAGGCGGGAGAAAGGGGGCTTGCCAAAGACCAAAGGCGGGTGGCGCGGCGCGGGGGCCGGGGGTGGTGGCTTTTTTGACGGGGAGAGACGGAGAGAGCTGTGAGCGGGGCAGGGTGGGCGCGGCTGCAGCGGCGTCCCGAGGAAGCGGTGGTGGTGCCTGCGGGACAGAGAGCGCGGGCTGCGGATCGACAGGTGGGGTGATGGGGATGGATATGGATGGGTCAAGGCGTCAAGCGGAAGCAGGCAAGCGGCCGGGCGCTGTGGCGATGTGTCAGCCAGTGTCGGCCGCGGCCGGGCACATGTGACCGCCGTGCCGCGCGGCTAGCGAGGGGACGCCGTGAGCTCGTGACGGAGCGGGGCGGCTGGGGACCCTTGATCTGGATCGGGCCTGTTTTTTTTTTTCTTTCTTTTTGTTCCTTTTGGGTTTTCGCCGGCGCGAGGTTCGGGCATGGGCATGGGCATGGGCACGGCACCACGGGCACGTTTTTCGCCCTATGCTGAAACAGCGCGATTTCTTTTTGCGAGACACAGCGCGATTTGTTCGATTTGTTTTCTGTTTTTTTTTAAATAGAGATTTATGTTTCTTGAGAGGAGACCTCATTTTAAAAAAAAATATGACGTAACATGCCCGCTATAGGAAATACTAGGAGTACATTTTTACCTATTGTCACAGACTACCTCCCTATAATCAGCAATCTATTTGTCAAACCTTAAAACTACAAACATCAATAACTACACAATACTTTACGGCTACTCCTTTTATCCAAAAAACATATAGCGTGCTCGTCAAACTTTGAAAATTGACTAGATTTATATAAAATATTATAAATATTTGTATCTTTAAGTAAAAGATAAGTTTATTATAAAAAATATTTATATTTTAATGATACTAATCATGCACAATAAAAATTATATTCATCTAATAATACTAACCAATAGCAACCTCATTTATGGCATCATTGATTTCTTTTTATCACCATCTTTTTCTTCTTAAGGCTAGTCTCAATGAAAGTTTTGTTGAAGTTTTATCTGCATTAATAGTCTGCCACATATGCATTTTTAATGATATGACAATGTTTTAATAAGAGAGAGAAATGAATTTCATAGGGATAAAACTCTCTTGACACAATTACCAGCTCTTTATGAGTCATAGAATCTCAAATGTCTATAAAACCATGAAATGAAACTTTTGCATTGAAAGTGGATGTTTCATACAAGTTTTATTTCATTCAAGATGACACTGACAATCTCGAAAACAATGTAATATAACTCTCTTCTAGAATAGTGAAGAATCATGGCCCTATTGGTTTCGGTGATTAACGTCAATTAGCGATTATTATAGCTAACGTGTGTTTTGCAGAGGCTATGCGTAGCTTAGCCATAGTAATCAACATGAATGGACATCAATGGTTATCACTTGGCCCCCAAGATGGATATCGTTTCGGATTTCAAAGAGTCATGGTGAAGACCATAGAATGATAGGCTAAGTGCCATAAGGAGATGAAGGGCACTTAGAAATAGATATGGCTTCTTTTTGATCTTTGACCGTACTATTAAGAGGGGTTGAGACTAGTAGCTTGACTTAGGAGAGCTTCATGACTTATGTGTGGTGCACACTTGATAACCCTAGCTCTAAGCAAGCCTATGGTGATCGTAAGATAGCCTAGAACAACTTCTATATTCATCGCGACGAAAAACAAAGTTGAGAGGGAGCTTCTGTGGGCGTCGGACGCTGAAGTCCAGGGCGCCGGACGCTGTCCGGCGCGCCAGACGCTGACGTTTGCACGATCGAGCGTCCATCGCCAACACAGAGAGTTCCAGAGACGTTCAGTTTGCGACGGACGCGTCCGTCGCCTGGGCGTCGGACGCTCGCGAGCGCCCAGGAATATTTTCTCAGAAACCCGAGAGCAGTCAGTTGGCGCCGGACGCTGAGGCGTAGCGTCCGTCGCCAAGCGTCGGAGCGTCCGACGCCTGCTGACGTACACAGTAACTAGTCGTTGGGGCAAGCGACGGAGCGTCCGTCGCCAACTTAAACGCAGAGCGTTTTTCAGCCCAAGGCAGTTTTGTGTGTGGGCTATAAATAGCTCCACCCTTTCTCTCCCACCTTGCCTTTGCTCATTTCAGTTGCTGAGTTGCTTGAGAAGATTGGGAAGAGAGCAAGAGCCCTAGAGAGAGAGAGTGATTTGCGAATCCATCCATCCTCTCCTCTAGTTCTTCCAAGAGTTCAAGTGTGCATCCTCTAGTTGTGAAGCTTGAGTGAGTCAAGCGAAGATCGAGACTTGTTACTTTTAGTGATCGACATCACCTAGACGGTTCGGTGGTGCTTGGGAGGAAGGTGATCGTCAGAAGAGTGTCGACGGCCCTTCTCCATCGACTTGTGATCGGTTGTGGGCGGTTCACCGAGCCGGAGTGGCGAAGAACCAGCCCGTAAAGAGCACTCTACCCTTGCGCGGGTAGAGGGGGAGCAATACCCTTGCGCGGGTGCTCCAACGAGGACTAGGGGGAGTGTCGACTCCTCGATACCTCGGCAAAACATCATCGTGTCAAGATTTCTATCCCTAGCTCTTTCATACCGCATTACTTTCTGCATCGTTTCTTACTTTCATTGTTGTAACACCCTCAATGTTACTCCTAAATCAACTTATTAAATCATGTCATGAGCATCATGTTTATAATTTAATGCATGGGATGAATTGTGTGGTTAAATTCTTGTTACCGTTAATATTGAATAAAAATGTTAAAATAAAAGTTAACCCAATAGTTCTTGTCAGGTTCAAAAATTTATTCGGATGTATTTAGCAATCTAATTAATTGTGCGAGTGCTTGGGTTGTCGGGCTGGTGTGCGCGGTCATTTCGCGTCGCTGTTCCACGTCGCGTGGTCAACCATGTCTCTCATGGCTACCCCACCCTGCTTCTTGCCTATGCTACTGTTGCGGCGTGTTGTCGCTGCTCCCGACTGAGTGTGTGTGCGTGTGTTTAATGTTTCTGCGGCGCCGTCGTTTCGTCGTCGTTTCATCGTCGAGTTGTAACACCCTAAAATTTGAATTAGAAAATAGATTTGAATTTGAGTTTAATTTGGTTTAATTTCAAATCTTTTTGTGATGCATAGAATTAAATATATAAAACTAAAATTAATTATCATGTTAGGGTTCCACATGTTTGTGCATTTCATGCCCTTGCATTTTTGTTGTGTGACTTGGTTTGCAAAACCCTAGAGTTTATATTTCAAAACCCATTTTGGAAAATCAGTTTGCAAAATCAAATAAAAAGAAAAAGAAAACCTCACCCCTCTTCTCTGTCTGGCCCGTGAAGCCGGCCCGACCTCTTTTCCCTCCCTCTCTCTTTCTCTCCAAGTGGGCCGGCCTGCCCTGCGCCACGGCCCAGCTCCGCGCCGCGGCCTCCCTTCCCCCTCGCCGACACCACAGTCCCACCTGTCGGCGCCTCCCTTTTCTTTCTCCCTGCCACTGACAGCGCGGCCCCGCCTGTCAGCTTCCCCCTCCCCTCTCTGTTCGTGTCCGAGCGGGACTCCGCCAGACGCCGCGACACGCCGCGCGTATCCGCCGACGCGGTTTTCCCCACGCCTCGTCCCCGCTCCGGACTGCTCCTCACCCTCCTTTAAATAGCGGCGAGCCCCTGCACCGAATCCCACATCGTCTCGCCTCGGTTCGCCCTCAAACACAGCAGAGCAGAGCCGCCATCGCCACCACCGCGTTCCGCCGTCGAGCCGTCGACGTTCCGTGCGATCCCGACCTCGGTGAGTTTCCCCGAACCGCGCTTCACCTTCGCGAGCTCGCGGAACACGCCGTCTCCCTCTTCTCTCCCTCCCTTGCGCTCTGTTTCATCCCGCCACCGTGCACCGATGTCGCGCCGCCGCGATTCGTCGAGGCCGGCTCTCCTCGGCCGTCCTCAGACCCATCTGAGCCTCGCACTCGCCTCACGCGTGTGCGGGACATCTCCCCCCTCCGTTCTCTTTCTCTCTTGTGCACTGGAAACCCCGCGCCGCCGTTACAGAACGCCGCCGCCACGGTTCACCATCGCCGACGCCTCTCCGTCCCTCTCCGAGTCTCGCCAATGCCCTAGACGAGTTCGCGATGTCCTCCTCGACCTCCCAGTGTGCTCGGATTAGTTTTTGGTGCACCAGATCGCCCAGACGACGTACGCCGACGAGCTCTGAGCTCGGCCGGCAATGGCAGCCGCCGTGCGCCGCCCAGTCCGGCCATAGCGCTGCCCGCCTCCTCCCTCTATCTCCCCTGGATCTAATCTGATCCGTCCGCTTCTAATCCGACGGCTCTGGATCCCCCGTACCCCTTCGCTGGCCTTTTTGCTAAAGAGCCCTCGGGCTTTTCACTCCTCAACCCGCAGTCCCGAAGGCGGTTTCCAGTAATGCGTTTTCCCCTCGGGAAAACGTATTCCCTTTTAAAGTCTGATTTAATTCGAAAATAAATAAAACCCTAATTTCCCTTTTGCCTCTAAACTTCAAATGTCTATATTTTCCTCGTTTTTAATCCAAATCGACCCGTTCGAGTTGCGTTAGATCCGTATTTTTATGCTCTATCCAGTAGTATAGGTTTCACCTATGTTAATTACTTTTGAAAATCAATGAAAATTACTTTGCTAATGCTTAATCCTGCCCTTTTCAAAATCCCGTTTAATCTATAACTTCTTCGTTTTAGATCCGATTAGCGTGGTTCTCGTGTCTTTGTGATCGTGGTAGAGTATAGATCTGTTTTATAACCTTTTCAAAGCCTCTTTATTGTTTATGGTGTAATGTTCTGATCATGTCTTTATTGCTTCGTGTATGATTGTTCGGATGATTGCGTGGTGATGTTGATCGAGTACAGCCGGTGAGATCTTCGTTGGCCAAGAGTTCTTTGCAGCAGATCAGGATCACCAAGAGCTTTGGAATCAAGGCAAGTTTAACATGGGATCATCCTTGTTACCTATTCACCATAATTCAATCTAGTCATTATTGCATGTGTCTAATTTGATTCCTATTAGATCTATACCATAGCTTTGTTATCCTTTACCTTGTCACCATGGGTTTATATGCATATGGGTAGCTTTGATATGCTTTACAATAATGGATCTTGAGATGAATCTTGACTAATGATTTATGCAACAATGAGATAAAACTGGCTTTTGTAGCAACATGGAATAGGACCCCACTGTAGGGCAAAAGCCGGGATTTCTAATACAACCACGAGTGCTATATGCCTCTGGCTTTAGTTAAGTATAAAGTTTGGACTAGCATGCTTGTGGTTCGTGAAAGGCACCTTTGTCGAGCTGGTTATGGGGTATAGCTTGTGTGGGGACCGCTGCGGGTGGTACCATCGGGGTGTCCCATATTCCCCTTTGCATTGGGTCCGTAGGGTCCGCTACATGTTAGAAAGAGCTTTTGAAAGACTTCATAGTGTTCCCTGCCCACTCACCTCGGCAGTGTTATGGGACTAGCTATCCCGGGCATCAGGGTAACATGGCTTGTGGGTAAAGTGTATAACCTCTGCAGAGTGTAAATCTATCATGATAGCCGTGCTCACGGTTACGAGCGGCCTGGAAAACTCACAGTGTAGATGATCATGTTGTTTAATTATTAAGATGGTTTATTCTACTCTTATCATGTGGTTATCAATTGGGTTATGCATAATTAAAGCTAAGTGTTGGTAAAACTTGACCAAGTTAAAAGCAACCGCAGTACAGACAGTGTCAACCTTTTGAGCTTCATAACCCTATGTTACTCTTGCTGAGTACGTAAGTGCTCACTCTTGCTTTCTCAACCCCTTCAGATGGCTATGAAGACTACCGTGAGGAGTACTAGGCTAGTGGTCAACCAGTCGGCGTTCCCTGTGAAGTGGAGCTTCGTCGTGAGAGTTATCTTTATATTCCGCTGTTATGTTATTTAAATATTATTCGTTATGTAATAAGCACTCAGTGATGGTACTATTTAAAGATTTGTTGGCTTATGTGTGTGATTGATCTCTGGGCACACATGAGTTATTCATATTCAATTTTATCCTTAAAATTGGGTGTGACACGAGTCCGCCCCGTGTCTGGTCTGGCAGCTGTTTCCGTCGTCGTGCTTTGATGGTGCCTTTGCGTGTGTGGCTCTCTAATTGCTTTAGCAAGTGCGTGTGCAAGTGTGCTCCTAGCGTCTAGCATAGCCTAGACAGCCATGCATGCATCACCATAAATGGCCACTCACGTTTTGGCATTTTTCTCTGTACCTAGTCAGACTAGTTCAATGCATGGCAGATGAGGGTGGTCAGTTTTCTCCGTACTCATTTAGCCTCAATCAGCTGCACACGCGTCGGATGAGAGTTATGAAGCCTCGAACAACCTTGACCGAGTAACCCAGTTTCATTTTGGTTTTTTCACGTGCAACTGGTCTGCAACAGCTCCCGATGTCGTGTGCGTAGGATGTCTCTCCAAAGTTGGAGATAAATGCGCAGGCAGCTTAGCTCGCCTGGGCTATGTTCAACGCCATCCCTGGGAGCTGCCATCGCTGTCCTAAGGCTTGAGCGCAGTGGTGTGCGTAGCAGAGCATCGCAGAGTTGCTCAGCTGCGCGGGGCTAGCACTGCCGAGGTGTCTTTGGCCTAACCAAACTGCCGGTCAGGTTGGCATTAAGTCCCTAGTGCTCGTAAGCTAATTAGTTTCTCATTCTAAATTAGTTTGAGCTGACTTGTTAATTAGTATGCTTAGTTTGTTTAGATTATTTATTTTGTAGGAATCGTGGTTCTAGTTGGGAAATAAGTTTAATTCGGTTTTTGTCAATAGCTTCATTGCGTCAGCATATGCTTGCTGTACGTGATCGTTGTAGCAATAGAATAGAGTGCTAGTCTCTATATCTCTTTTTTTGAGCTAGTGTAGCAGTTGGTAGCCGTGTTCTAATTCAAGGTTTGTGGTTGTCTATTTATTAACTGTTGCATCATCACCATTGCATGCATATAGCGAAAGAGCCAGTGGAGATCGTGACCTTCGATGAGCAGGAGTACGACGAGGTCGTCGAGGAGGAGATCCTCGTACAGGAGGACGCCCCGGAGCCACCAGTCACTGACTTTGCTGACACCGCGCCCGCTGAAGGCAAGCCCCGGTGCATAACCCTATTTTTATATTCACTAATATATAGTTATATATATATGTTGTGCATTTACATTTAGGAGTTCTATGAAAATCACATGCATAATATATATCTATCCTATGGGTCGTACTAGTACAGGTCCGAGTAGCTGCCATGCTTAAGCTATCGGTAGCGTGAGTGACTTGTCGTTGCTCACCCTAGGTGAATAATGTTACTCTGATGGAGGAGGGTGAAAAATAAAATGGTGACCGGACAGGGATGAGGTTTGGTTATTGGTGGGTGTGATAAGTTGAGTCCCGCGGCCAACGGGGCTTAATTGGGTTACATGTTTCCCCTGCCTGTGTCGATTAGGGACCGTCCGTTGCTGTGGATGGTAGTTAGGTCACAGACTTATTATCCTGAGCACATACTTTCTTATGGGAGCGGGAAGGCTTGTTACTCTCTTGTCTTGGGTTTCAGACCTATCTGGACTGACTGTACCGGTGGTTTTTGGGTGGAGGTCTAAGCACTGCACTGAGTCCGAGACTCAGGTGCAGGGGCTTAGAGTCCCAGTTTGGACGGGGACTTGGAGCCCTGGACAGGAGAGTGGTAGGTTGATCTTGTCTGTGCCCGAGGTGCAGATGAGGCGTGTGTTTTGGGGTACCTAGCTAGGCTACATTGATTCGCGAATCGCCGCGCTATGCGGTACGACTTGACTATGGTCTAGCACCGTAGTAAGAACTGGAACAAGGAAGATGATAAAAATGGTTTTGATTGCTTAGCACATGCTTGAACGTAGAACAGGTGCTTACCTAGAATTGTTGGTTAATGAACTAAAATTGATTGCTAACAAAATAAAAATATGGTTACACTCTTAGTAATGCTTTTGGCAAACTCTTTAAACCAGCAAACCATACAGCCCCCGCATACCCTTGAGAGTCGGGAAAATATTCCCAATAGCCGGTTAAGTATTGCGAGTACATTGTGTACTCAGGGTTTATTTTACCCTTGTTGCAGGTGCAGCTTAAGGAGTTACCCCTTGTGTGTGGAGGATTCTTCTGGTGGGCACAAACAGATCCTTGTATCGTTTTCGCTAGATGTTCATTTAAATTCCGCTATTTTAATTCTGCACTCAGAACTCTGGATTGTAATAAATAAATTTCGAGACTCTGTATTGTATGAAATGTACTAAGTATGTAAGTTCTGTACTCATTATTGGATCCTGGATGGAAATGTGGATTTTCGAGTTCTCCCGTTGGGTGCGCTCGACGGAACTGGTCTAGTTAGTGCACTCTCTTGGGTACTTAGTGTCTAATGGAAGGTAAGTACTCTGGTGAGTTCATTAATTTAGGATGTTCTGCCACAATTACCTTGCTACTGCTTTCATAGTCTAAGGCACACTAATCGTTAGACACGGGGTGATTGGCACTTGATAGGATTTCATATTTGCTTTAGAAATTTGAAATAAGCCCAATTCACCCCCCCCGTCTTGGGCATCTTGATCCTTTCAAATAGCCTAATTACCACAACATGTTGGCTTGATAAATTCCTCTGTAGAATGTGCCATGGCCTCCGCCACCAATCTCACGAGATTTGTCAAAGTTGTTGGTGGCTTTATGTAACTCTTCTTTAGTAACTATCATTCTTTCTGCTATATCTACTCTTTGGTATACTAATTGTTATAAACAAATGCCTATGATTTTTCTCAAAGAATCTTTGTCCTTCTTTCCTTAAGTTTCCTTAAGTTTATGTGTCCATCTTTCCTTAAGTTTTCTAATTATAATTGTGGTGCTGAAGTCTAGAATGAGAGACGTTGCTCCTTCTATCCTTAATTGTGGCACTTAGGCCTGAAATTACATATATGATATGAATTCTTGAAGCATTTATGTAAATATAACAAGAAAATATTTTCTGTCTCTAATTTTAGATTTATGTGTGATTATGAATACCTCATGAAATTAATTGGAGATTATGTAACATGAGGAAGTTATGGAGAAGACCTATATTTTCTACTTTTAAAAATCTTACATGCGTACAATATTATGGAAAAGGTGATCCTATATTTGCACTATTTTTTTCTTAATGGAAGTGCCCATCTATTTTATTTCAATTTTTTCATCGCTTTGATTGGGACCTTTTTTTTGTTATATGCAAGTCTAGTGTTTAATTGCCCCCTTACAATTCAACTTATAGAGATGTTTTTATTCTTTGATTGAAATTACATGGTTATGTTACTTCATGTAATAAATAGAAATTCCTTTGGAACTTTCAAATTCATTCTCCTAAAATATGTAAAAATTAAATAAATAGAAATTCCCCATAAAAGGCAAAACATCTAACCATCAATTCCGCACAGTTAGCCATTGTTAAAACATTTTTTTGTTCTCATCGCAACCTCTGTCATTATGAAAGAGATATCCTAATAATGTAATGCTTAGCTTTAGATTTAAAGTATTTCACGTGTCATTATGAAAAATAACATGAAATAACCCTAGCTATAAATTTGATACTCACATGTGGCATTATGAAAAATAACATAAACAATTATCCTACCCCTAATTTTGTGTTCCAATCACCTGCAAAAGTAACCATTTTACAATTGTCAATATATATATATACCAACTCAAAGTATACATGCATGATGCTGAAAGATCTCTAGTGTTTTGGGTAATTGATGAAACATAAGTACTAACCTAGCTTTAGTGATTGAGTACGTTTAGTACACTAGGAGAAGTAAAGATGACAAGTGATGGAGCAAGGAGGAGGCTAAGGTGAAAGCCAACAAGAGCTCACACTTGAAGAAGAGAGAAGGAGGAAACCCTAAGCTATTCAAGGCAAAGGTATAAGCTAGGGCTTTTCCATTTTGGTGATCAAGACACCTAGTGGGTGTGATCACATTTAGGATAGGTAACCGTACTATTAAGAGGGGAAAATAGTATGTGGTTACAACTATCAAGTGCCATTAGGTTGATCATCCATTGCATTGCATTCTAACCTAATGAGCAACCCTTGTAAAACTTGATAAAATATGCCAACACACATGCACAAGTCTGTGAAACACTTGGTGGTGGCACATGAGGTCAAGGGAAGAAAGAGAAGTGATTTCCGACCAAGATAGAAGCTCTGGACCAGTTGTGCATGGGAGCTCCGGACCATAGGAGGTGGTCCGACGGCTGCTCCTAGCACTGGCTGGCAGGCAGAGAAGCTCCGGACTAGTGGTCCGGTGGTACTTTGGACCATCGGCCAAAGGTCCGGTGGCTCAGTCTACAACAAAGTAGAAGTCAAAGTGACCTCCGGACTAGAAGGCATGGTCCGGTGGTACGCTCCGGACGAGTGGTCAGGCGCATACTATGTAAATCTGGTCGAAGATCGACAAGGCTCCGGACCAGGCGATTTGGTCCAACGGTGAGCTCCAGACCAGGTGTCCGAACCTCGGTCGCGTACTGAGTGAAAATGGTGAAGCATTGGAAGGCGTCGGACCAGAGGTTCCGGACTATGGTAAGTAGTCCGGAGGTCAGCAGTTTTTGAGCGCCAACGATCGAATTCAAAAGTCAGTGGACACGTGGCGATCCCAGAAGGCTCCGGACCAAGCGTCGGACCAGGTGCATTGGTCCGGTGGTTGCATAGAGTGGTCCGACGGTCTGCTTTCAGGCTGAGAAAAAGGCATAACGACTAGTTCCTTTGAGGGGGCTATTTAAGGTGTGTGACGGTTCAAGCAGACTCTCTTGCTCATTCTGATATTGCATACTCTTGAGAAGCTTGTGACACACACTCCCACTCATCTCATCATTGATATTTCATCCATTTGAGAGATTTGAGTGTTCTAGTGCATTGCATGAGATGAGTTCATCTTAGTGGCACTTGGGAGTTGATACCGCTGCTAGTTTCTTGTTACTCTTGGTGATTGCCATCACCTAGACGGTTGGAGCAGCGGTGTGGATTCGAGAAGCTTGGTGATTGTGCTTTGTCGACCACAAGTGGTGATTGTGAGGGGTTCTTGTGCCTTCCCCGCGGAAGATCGTAAAGGTAACTCTAGTGGATTGCGCGTGTCGTTGAGTGCCCTCATCTTGTGTTGGTTGTGCGGCACCCGGTGACGGGTTTGGCGTGTGATGCCAATTAGCGCGTGAACCTCCAAGTGAGTAAGCCGACCCAACGAGGACGTAGCTAGTTGGCAAACTAGTGAACCTCGGGAGAAAAATCAAGTGTCAACCTGGTCTCCCTATTGTGATTGATTGGCTATCTTGGAGTTCCTCATTTGATTGGCTCTTGACCTCTACAAGTCGGTATAATCACCCTACCCATCCTTGCATTATATTCTTCATACTTGCAAGTAGCATATTAGGTTGTGCTAGGTAGCTTAGTAGCTTGTGTAGGCATTGAGTGGACTTAGAGCTATATTAGGATAGAAATTGTGGTTAGAACGCATCCCCTAGTAGGCTAGTGCAATCCTAGCTTCGCCTCATTGTTATCTAACTTGCTGTTGAGATTATTTTTAGGATTTCGATTTAGGCTATTCACCCCCCTCTAGCCTTAGAATATGACCTTTCAGTTCGCACTACCATGTAAACCACATTTCCTAAGCGAGTGGCATACCAATGGCAATAACAAATCCATGTTAAATTATATCAATATGCCATGATAAGAATTATGTAATGTTTTAAAGTTAGATAACATCATTATACTCTGGTTAAACATTATAATATATCTACATTGATTGTTTAATTTTAAGCATTCAATTTATTTTAAAAATAGTTGACTACACTTATAGTTGTTTGATAGAGTAGATTCAACATTTCAGACATTGTAGTGTTGTTTGAAACACATGTTTATACAATTGGAGTAACTAAGAACACAATCAACCTAAAATAACACACTTCCAAAGATCCTTATATTCGATGATCTCTCACAAGTTATTTAAAAAAGTATTGTATGTAATGATTCAAAGTTACTTTTTTCTAAGTTGAGGCTTGCAGGTTGGAACCGTGGGAGAAAAAAAATCTTGTCCAACAATTTCAAAGAAAATGTGATTGATAGTATCTCCCATGGTATTTAGAGAGATTACTCCATTATATTCTCTCTCATGAATCTAAATAAGAGTTTCGGGGGATAAGCCTACATTATTCCTCACAATTCAAAACAAATGTATTGGACAATTTTAAGAACCCTAGGATGTAATTATTTTCCAACTAATTGTTTTTGTCTAAAATTACTATTAATATTAATAATTACTAGCAAATATGCCCGGCGCGTTGCAACGGGAGAGAAATAAAGCTATCAATGTTAATTAAAAATGAGTACATGAGGGTTCCTTAAATCGTTGAACATTCTCTAATATATTCCTAATAAATAGTTCTCACCGCTAAATTATCTGTTGGGTGTGTCATAACATGGGCCAGTGCTAATAAAAAAGAACTTATCTTCAACCTCCATCTAATATATACAATACCATAATTTTATAGTTTTATTTATTTGTTTATTCCAATATATGTAATCCCACATTTTTATAGATTTATTTATTTTATTTGTTCTAATATATGCAATCCCATATTTTCATATATTTATTTATTTTTTTTATCTTGCCAACCTTGACGGTGTTAGCAATGAAATTTATTTGTTCTAATATATGCAATTCCACATTTTCGTACATTTGTTTATTTATTTATTTTTCTTCCAAACTTTAAGGGTGTTAACATATGAAAAGTTTCATAGCTTTTATTTATTTTATTTGATTTAATATAGTAATCCCATATTTTCATTTATTTATTTATTTGTCTTGTCAACCTTGAGGGTATATGCAATCCCACATTTTTCTATATTTATATATGAAAATGTTTGAAGTTATTGGAAACTCTAAATAAATAGAGTTTTACTAATTAACAACTTCTGCGCGCTGGTGGCTGGATTGGGCCGCAATTGCTGTGAATTGGGCCGACACGAGGCGCACGTGGCTGGATTGGGCCGCAATTGCACATGTTGATGGATTGGGCCTCTGCGCAGGTGACTGGATTGGGTCGCAAGTTTCGTGAATTGGGTCCAAATGAATTGACAGACGAAGAAAATTCCAGACAAAAAGAGACTAGAATTTTGCCTCTTTATTAATAGGTATAGATAAGTGGGAATATTTTTTACACCTAGATACATAGAGTTCTCCGGATTCCATCCACGCACAAAATCACTATATACATACTCCCTCTATCTCTAAATATATGTGGTTTGTGTTTCCCAAGAAACAACTTTGACTAAATATATATAATTTTTTAAAATATTTATAGTAAATAATTAGTATCGTTGGATAGATATTTGAATCTAGTTTTTTTTAACAAATTTGTTTGAAGTTATAAATATTATTCGTATTTTAAATAAATAAACTCAAAGTCATTGACATGAAAATCGTAGCGACAAACATTTAGCCATGGAGGGAGTAGAGTTTATCCTAGAGAATCATAAAAAAAATCTATTTTTGCACTTCTATAGAGAATCAGTTTGCAGTAATCTGGAACAGTAAAAGGCCCACTGAACCCAATAAGCCCAGCCGAGCCCAGCCCAGCACACCTTTACAAAGACACCACGGCCACGCTCCTTCTCTTTCCCGTAGGCTGTTGCCCGTTCCCCGCTCACACCGAAATTTGAAATCCTCTCCTTCCACCGCCAGCGAACGAAGAAACCGCCGCCGTGTCATGGAGAAGATCTCCGTCGCCGTCCGCTTCCGCCCTCCCAACCCGGAGGCCACCGACTCCTCCCCGGCCAGCGCCGTCGGGGGCGGCGACCGCGAGTGGCATATCGACGACACCCGCGTTTCCCTCCTCCACCGCGCCGCCGGCCCCGTCCCCGGCGCCTCCTTCGCCTTCGGTACGGATCCCCCTCGTCTTACGACCTCCCTCTCCTTCACTCTAGCTCTCGACCGCCTAAACCCGCCCGTTCGTGCCTCCTTCCTTGGGCTGCTTGGTCGGTTGGCTCCGCAGACCACGTGTTCGACGGTGCGGCGACCAACGAGCGGATCTACAGCGCGCTCGTCCGGGAACTCATCGGCGCCGTCGTTGGAGGGTTCAATGGCACCGCCTTCGCCTACGGCCAGACCAGCAGCGGGAAGACGTTCACCATGAACGGCTCCGACGCCGACCCTGGCATCATTCCCCGCGCCGTCCGCGATGTCTTCGGCACCGTGCGCCAGGTGCATTGATTGCTCGATTAACTTCTCCCTGAACAAGACGGTGCGATTGTTAGATTGGTTGCTGCGATTGCTTCTGCTGCGTGTGAGTGATTTTTTTTGGGGTTTGGGTCTGTCTGGATCAGGCCGACGACCGCGAGTTCCTCGTCCGGGTGTCCTACATGGAGATCTACAATGAGGAGATTAACGACCTCTTGGCGATTGAGGGCCAGAAGCTGAGGATTCATGAGAGTTTGGAGGTAAATGCAAGTACTCCTTCGGACTTTTTTCCTCTGATTTTTGGACAGGTTTGTGTAAAAATGATTTTGCCCCTTTTTTTTGTGTTGCCTATAGCGTGGAGTGTATGTGGCTGGTTTGCGGGAGGAGATCGTTAACAGTGCAGATCAAGTGTTTGAGCTCCTCCAGCTTGGAGAAGGCACATTTCTGTCCCTACGCTTTATTTTTTACCAACTGCAAAACTTGGGTAACCGTTTGTCACTATTTCCTTTTTGTTTTCAGCGAACAGGCATTTTGGAGAGACCAACATGAATGTGCGGAGCAGTCGGTCACACACTATTTTCAGAATGGTATATAGAATTCTGAATTCCCAAATAGTTCTGTAATTGCAGCCGTTGGCAGACCATTTTCTGTAGCTGAATTCAAGTCATAACTAAATCGATAATTTTCTGTTTATATTGGTCTCAGGTAATTGAAAGCAGTGCTAAGAACCAGATAGACTGTGGGGATGCTATCCGCGTATCTGTTTTGGTATGTTCTGCTCACTCTATACCCATGTATCATGTATGAAGTAATGTGTAGAAATATTGTGATTTACCCTTTTGTTTTATATCTAGAATTTGGTCGACCTTGCTGGGTCAGAAAGAATAATGAAGACAGGGGCAGAAGGGGTACGTTTGAATGAGGGAAAGTATATTAACAAAAGCTTGATGATTCTTGGGAATGTCATCAATAAGTTGTGTGAGAATGGAAAACAAAGGTACTGTCTATAGAATATTGCACACGTTTCTCCCTCATGTGTTTTCTAAATCTATAACTTCCTTTAGGTGGACTGTGCTATATTGACGGAAAATGAATCTAGAGACGTTTATGTTAGACAACTAAGCTATAGCTGGCCTAGTGGGCTGCTCAGCTGATGTCCCTATGGGCCATGCACCTGTCGTAATTAGGATGGTTATGATTGAGTCATTATAGGCAAGGATCACCATTGATTGGTTCTATTTCTATAAGCAAAACCTTAGGTCACCCTTGAGTATATTTGTGTAACCTTTCATCCTCCATAATCAATCCATTAATTCCGTGCAATATTCTCGCTCACAGTATACTTGTTTATCTATTGTTTTTAATTCACCATTTCACTGTTTTTCTGCCTCATAATGGTCAATACCGAATCCACCTGTCAGCAGCTCTAGTGTTAGGATGATTTTGTTAGTGTATTAGACTCAAATTCATTACCCAAAGTACAAGCAGGAGCTTTTTTTATGATCCTTGGTAATTTTTGAACCATTATAGTTTCTTTAGCGAAGAAACTGATACCTTCTCCACTCTACTAGCCAGGAAACACTTTTTTTTGGTGTTGGCTGTGTGCACTTCTGTACTGCAGTCAATCTTATCATTTATTTATTTCTTCAGTGATCTCATTATTGTCTTGAGTTTTCAAGAGTTATCCCTTATTGAGAGTTTTCAATCATTGTTACTACTTCTGCAAGAAAAAGAAATAGTTCATTTTACTTTTACTCTAGTACAGGAATGCAGGATGCAAATGATCATATGAAACTTTGTAAGATCTATGTTTAATGCTATTTAGGTGAATATTTTTATGCAGAGGGCACATTCCCTATCGTGATAGTAAGTTGACACGCATTCTCCAACCTGCACTTGGAGGCAATGCAAAGACATCTATTATCTGCACTGCTGCTCCTGAAGAGGTTTCTCTATACACTTGCATTTGTTGCATCTGGGCAAACTTCTGTACTGACTAGTATTTTCTTTATTGTTGCACAACCTAAATAAAATTGACATTTAATCTACAGCTCCACATCGAGGAAACTAGAGGAACTCTCCAATTTGCAAGTAGAGCAAAATGTGTCAGCAATTGTGCCCAAGTAAATGAGGTACGTGTTATGTTTTCTAAAAAATGCTCGAGCTATGGTAGTGATTATTTTCAAGTAAATGCATTGAGTGGTCATAGGTACACTAGTAGAATTCTTTTTTTGTTTGTTGAAAGTGAAAATTTTATTCCAAACGTCTGGAATGTGTTCTTGTAAATTCTCTGATGCCAATCCAAATATTGCTCCTGTCTTTATATTTGCAGTAAGGATAGTCTATTCAATTTTAGTTGTTAGCATAGTTTATAAGTAGTAAGAGAACCTAACTTGGACATTTTTGTGACAGATTCTAACAGATGCTGCTTTGCTGAAGAGGCAAAAGCTGGAGATAGAGGAACTTCGTAAAAAACTGCAGGTAGTTGCTGTTAGGTTGGTATTGCTCTCCATAAGAGTAGGTATTTGAGTCTTGATATATGTTTCATGAATTTTAGGGTTCCCATTCTGAAGGGTTGGAGCAGGTTGTACTAAAACTACGGAATGACATGCACAAGGTGTGTAAACACTGGTATAATAAAACCTTGTTTCTTATTAAATCATGATTATTCTTGATACTGAAGACGCATTAAAGAAGTACTTTTATTAACTTGTATATATAAACCACAACTTTAATAACTACATGATAAAGATACCTGCGTTCTTTTCATGTAGTCTGAACTTGAGCGTGATCGACTGGCCATGGAACTTGAAGAGGAAAAGAAGTTACGGGTGACTCTAGAACAACATTTGACTGAGCAACAGAAGAAGCTAGAGGCCATATCGTCAGACCACTTTACCGATTCAATCCAGGTATATTTTTATAGAGAAGAAGCATGGTAACAAATACCCTCCGTTTCAATTTATAATTCGTTTGACTTTTTTAACTCCAACTTTAACCACTCGTCTTATTAAAAAAAATTGTGCAAACATAGTCAAATTTAAGTCATTCATGTAGACTATTTATTAAATAAATAAACCACACAAAAAAAAATGATATTTTGTACAAAAATTTAAATAAGACGAGTGGTCAAACTTAGAGTTGAAAAAGTCAAACGAATTATAATTTGAAACGGATTAAGTAGTAATTTCAGTCTTGTAGGGAAAGCTAAAAGCTGTCCACACAGCAAATGTCACTTTTTTTTGAGAGTACACGGTACAACGCAGACACTCAACACGCACGCACACTCGCCCCTACGAACACACGCACGCAAACCCTACCCCTATGAGCACCTTCGAAGGACTGAGCCAACAAATCTTGAAGTTCACGAAGTCACCACAGGCGCCTCGCTGTCGACGGGAACGTCGCCTACCACTTAATGCGTAGCGCCGGAAAATTCTGGAATAAATCCTGAATAAAGTGTCGCACCCAGGATTTGAACCCTGGGTGGGAGCCCCCCAACCAATTGCCTTTGCCATTGCGCCGTGAACCCCTTGACACACAGCAAATGTCACTGATGGTCTGTGTGTCACCATATCCACCCTCTTCCTTCGATCTTACTTTTAATATGCAAGTCCCTGGTGATAATGAAACTATATGTTTGCCTGTTCCAGCTGGATGCACTGAAAACTCCAGATTCAAAGTCTGTACCAGAGGGCTTTGTTGCCTGTCGGTCACGTTATTCAAACGATGTTGAGTTCAGCCCAATACCTGAAAATTTGGATAATATCGCTAATGAAGATCTATGGACATGCCTCAACAAAGGTTGTGTTACTGATCTTGACATGCTTGAGATGACACCTGGTCTAAAACGTGAGGCATCCTTTCTACAAGATACAACACCAGTAAGTTTTTCTCTGTTCCTGTATCATTTGCTCTAACCTGTTTGTTTACAAATATTGAGGCTGGTCCATATTCATAGAATTCTACAGATTTTTGTGAATTTTATCTCAAGAAAGTGATTAGGAAATAAATTGTTACGAAAATAGAGTAACAGACTACCAAGCAGGAACTAGATAACTTTGTACCATTCAATAGGGCTTCAACTTGGGTGGGGTTTGGTATTTAACACCCATATCTCCCACCAACCTGGCTAGGATTTGAATGCGCTGGATCACTCTGTAACAGGCAACATAAGCAACAGGATCTTCTGTGTCTTACCTATTTCTACTTGCCAAGCGAACATAGGCTAGTTAGTAAGCTCTCAATGCAACAAGAGACTGCTTCAGTGTCTAGAGTCTCTAGTAGTTGGCAGAGTTCATCAGGGGAAATATGTCTTATAAAAATGGACAACATTGATCCAAGTTTTTTATCATGGTAAACCATCTGAGGTCTGGATGGTTTTGATAAATTTGCTTCAAGAAATTGAAACAAGATACTTAATTCTAGCCACTAAGGGCTGTCACCTGGTTCCTTTTCCTTCTCCATATATTACTGGGCCTGTTACCTGTAGCTTAAGAAGATTGAGAGGCTATAATTAATTGCTTATATTTCATAAAAAGATTGAGACGCTAGTTTACCCTTCTGTTTCAGTTCAAATTCGGTTTCTGTTTCCATAAGGAATATGTTGGGACTGAGAAATGATTTGCCTATTGCTCTGTTATTTTTGCTCTCTGCTTGCAGGCTGTGTCATTGGATGAACCTACTGATGCCAGATGCCAGAGATTAGAGAAGGAGTGCATCTCTGATCGGCAACAGATTGAGGAATCAAAGGCACGATGCGCCAATCTTGAGAAAGAGTGCGATGTGCTGAGGGACAAGAACTTGTCCCTGCAACAGGAGCTCTCCGATTCCAAGCGGGAGGCCGACAGCGTCGTGGCCGACAAGCAGGCGCAGTTGGATGACTTGAGGGCGAAGTGTGCGGTGCTCGAGAAGGATCTCTACACCGGCAGACAGGAGGCCCACCGCCTCGCCACTGAGAAGCAGGAGCTGGCTGGGCAGCTGGGCGCAGAGAGGCAGAAGTTGGATGAGCTGAGGCAGGATATCCGTATGATCAGCCGCGGCTTCACGGAGCGGCAAGGGCAGCTCACGTCGCTTTACACCAAGTCCAAGGCCTTCATGGATACCTGCAAGGTCTCCAAGGTAGCTACTCTGCCTTGACGGTTTGGGTGAGACCGGGTGCACAGCTGCTGTTGGGTAAAGATAAAATCTCTGTGCTTCTGCAATCCTTCTTGCTTGCAGATCATGAGTTTGTGTGTTGGTTATAGATGTGCTGGATCACTGTTGTGTGAAAAAGTTCAGTGGAATATCGGCGGACTGCGTTTGCCATTAGTTTTCTGTGAGCTTCAAATATTGTATGACCTGTGAACGTGAGTATCAGATTGCCATGAGTTTATAACACATAGCATTACCTTTATCTACTATATATGGTTTGAAAAAACGTATTGCATTTTCCCATTTTACCTACTTTTCCTTGGGTAAAAAAAAATATGATGCTTTTTTTTTTTTACTATATAGATGTCCTTTGAGGTTACTGATTACAATCTATATTAGAATATAATAATAAAATTATGATGTTGACTAGTGTGAATATAAAAAACGAGAGGGAGCAGCATTTTTATGTTCTAACAAATGACATAGGAAGGCTAATGATACTTTTTTTATGTGCCCGCAAGTACTAGTAAACTAGCTATACAAAGGTCGGCCGGCGGAGGCTCAAACAACACATTTGTGCATTTTAAGATTCCCATTCACCCATTTGTGCCCATCAAAATACCAAGATTTGAGACTCAAATCTTCACTCTGGAATCAACAGCAGCTAGTGGTCTAAGCTTCCACAATAAGGCACCCTACAGAAGCAGCTCAAGCACATAGTTCAAATGTTTCCTGAATTCTGCTGCGATCATCCATCGTTCTTTATGAATTACTATCACCTTGTCTTGTTTCATCGGTTTCCTGGTGTTCAGAGATCAAGCATCCACTTCATAGTTCATACTAGAGTCAGGCAGGTTTTCCTGGATGCCACGAACAGAAAATCAGCTAACAACCAAAAGTTAAGCAGCTGGTGGATAATTGTACTATTACCGAAAGAAGTTTACGTAATATTCATTTTTTTGAATTTCACACCGCTCCTTCAATTTGGGACAGAGGAAAACTGATATTCTGGACTATCCAGAAACAGTTTCTGGAGCTCGAGTAGAAGGCAATGAAATAGGACCAAGTTTTCTAGATTGCTCAAACGCTGAAGGACCGAGAACGGCGACCAGAGGGGGGTGAATGAGAGGCTCAAATTTCTCTCGAAATATTTGGACCACTCTTCTCAAAAGCCAAACCCAATTGATGGGTGCTCAACCTCCCCCGAGCAACGCGAGTGGGAATTCAGACGAAAACGGAGAAATGAGTGCTCACCGGCAGTGGAGAGAAACTCACCGGAAACCCCAAAAAACACAGGATCTCAACCCCTAGGGAAAAGAGGCAAGAACCTAGACAAAACGGGCGAAACCAACAACCAAGCAGGAGCTCCGGACTAGTTGAAGCAAGACCTCCATACCAATGGAAGTGGTCCGGAGCCTTTGGTCCGGTGCTCACCAGGGAACCACCAGACTAGTCCGACACCCAAACTTAGTGGCCCGACGCTTGCTCAGGAACTACACAGGGAGTACCCAAGCTCCAGACATTGGTCCGACGCACACCGTCGGACTAACGCACCTGGTCCGACGCTTACTGAGAAAATCCCTCTCCAAAAAACAGTAAGCACCCAGGCTTCGGACAACTCGTCCGACGCTCACCGTCGGACCAATGGCTCTGGTCCGACGCTCTGAGTAGTCAGGCAGTTTTCCGGGACTTGACCACCGGACCACTTGCAATGGTCCGGAGCCTAGTCAAAGACGTCCGACGCCTGGTCCGGAGCTCACGAACAGAAACGCTGAAGCCCGTGAAAAACTACTTTCTCTCCGCCAAATCTTCCCAAAGCTCAACCAAATGATCACCAACTGCAACCAAACTTTGTAGGCATGATCCTTGTGCAGTAGTGGAGCTATCCCGAAGAAATCATCGCTCAATTTGGAGAGGATAAACGGGAACACTCGGATTTGGGGGAGAAAGGGGAAAACGAAGAACGCCACAAAGAAAACACCCGATCTACGTACTCGTGAGGTTTGAGGAGAATTACTTCGGTGCAAAGATGCTCCTCACGATTACGCACAACTTGGTTCAAACGGATTTTGCAAAGCTACTCCCTACAAAGAGAAATCATCTCGGGAAAAGAGGGAACAAAAGCAAAACACGAAGAACACAAGCAAAACGGGGACACCATCACGAAATCGGAGCCACCATGGCTTACGGAGGTTACGGCCTCCGATTCCTCGCGACAAACTCAAGTTCTTACAAAGGTTGGTGGAAGCAACCTAGGGATCTCATAAACTAGAAAGAGAGAGAGTGGGGGCAAGTGATTAGGGTTCAAGAGATGGGACGAGGGATACCCCTTCACCCCCTACTTATCGGGCTTTGGCTATTTCTCAAAGACCCCCCTAGATACATTGAGTGAACTACCTAGCCTAAGCATTGCAGTCCAAGCTCCGGAAAATATCTCCCGCATTTTGAATGGACGGCCCCGCTTCCTGCCGGGAGTTGTCGTCGCCTCGACACAACCTCCAGGATTCCGCCACACGTGCCATCCCCGCTTCCTCGGAAGCTCCACCTAGGTTTTGAGGCCCAAACCTAGGAAACCCGCCACCGGTAGCTTTGGGCTCGGCCCAAACTCGGAAACCGATGCGGATGGTTTTGAGGCCCAAACCACCAAACCACTCGACGCGAGTCACCTTGTCTTCGCCCGGTTGGACTCCGAGTCCACTGAGCCTCCGCTCGACTCGCGCGTCCACCGTCTTGACTCGGCCGACTCGGTCTACCTCTATGTCTTCTCGCACTCGCCGGTGTCAAGTACTAGCCACCACAGCTAGTCCGCCGGCGCCCATGGTCCCTCAGTCCGAGCCCCGCTTCCACACTTCACCACTCTCAGTCCATCGGCACGGCAATCCTCTACTCGACCTTCTCCACGCCATTGACCACTGTCGCTAGGCATAACACCTGTACACCACAAGCCGATAGACAAGCACACATTTCTGCTTTCGCAGAGGTTAGGGTAAGGCACTCAAACTGAAACACTCACGTGTTGGACGATCACTCATCATCAAAGCTGAACATACATGGGTACTTATCCACCATGTGTTCGCAAATGCTCCAGCCTCCGGGCCTCCAATGTATACGAGTCCTTGGCGACCACAAACCAGTGCAATAAACGTTCAATCAGAAGCGGAGCAATAGCAGGGCCAGTAGTAGCCCGCTTGGCTTATCAGCCGAGTTATCAGTCATCGAAACAATATTTTTCTCTCACAACAAAACAACGAAAAACAATATCAGTCGGCTTATTAACCACCAAAATGATCAGACGAACAATAATTCAGTTATTATTTTTAGTATTATGTTAGACTAGTATTTTGAAGATGATTCATATACAGTACGGAGTACTTGGTAGCGAAGATTCTGCTCCTCGCTCCATTCCTTCAACAGAATGCAATAATCAACAAATACATTGGCTTGTACGAGTACGACAGCTTCTTTTCACGAAACACATACACTGAGTTCAGGGCGGCGAGCAATAAAAAGTCTCCCAAGAGAAGAAACATACTTCAGCCCCATCTTGGAAGTCAGATTCTTACAATATCTGGTACCAAGAGTTCGCAGCTGAGACGGTGGATTATCATGTGAAAACTTGAGATCTCAGACTCTTAACTTGCTTACTATTAGCGGTGTGACTGAGCTAAAACAAAGGATTCTTCTAAGTTTTGCCACAGTTTCTAATAGCTCGGCAACTTTGGGCAATCTGAATCCTGTGCGCCACACCAATATAATCTGGCAATCCAGTAGATTGTACACACCATCGAATTCAAACTCCTCCAGAAAGGTTCAGCTCCTCCAGGAAGCCCGCAAGTATGGTGTGTACAATACCCTATTTGCATGTTGATTAGTACTAGTAGCAATACCCTGTATTGGGACTTGGGAGCGGTTAGCTGCACGACCCGCCGACCCCCATCAAAATTAATTCATGGGTAAAATGCACCAACGGAACTTAAACTTGTGCTCCTGTGCCATCTCGGTCCCTAAACTCGTAAATCGACCGTTTAAGTCCTTAAACTTGTTTATATGTGTCATTCTGGTTTCTAAAGTTGTTCGGTTGTGTCATCACGGTCCCTAAACTTACAAACCGACCATTTAAGTCCTTAAACTTGTTTATTTGTGTCATCCCGGTCCCTAAACTTGTTCGATTGTGTCGTCTTAGTCCAAACATAATGATCTAAAAATTAGATATAAAAAATAATTCATAATTTTTTTCATATGAACTCAGATAAACTTTATATTAAAATTGTACCTCTCAACCTGATCTATAACTTTGTAGTTGAAAAGTTTTTAAAATAAAAATTTCAAGGCTCCCAAAATATTAGTGTATGTTTATAGGTTTTGAAATTTAAAATTTAAAATTAACTTTTCGAACACTAAATGAATTCAAATAGAAAACATTTTAACTACAAAGTTGTATATCATGTCGAGATCTACAATTTTAATATAAAATTTGTCTTCATTCGAGTTCGTATAAAAAAGTTATGAATTATTTGTTGATATCTAGTTTTTAGATTGTTCTGTTTGGACCGGGATGACACAACCGAGCAAGTTTAGGGACCAGGATGCCATAGATGAACAAGTTTAAGGACCTACACGGTCGATTTGAATGTTTAGGGACCGGGATGACACAACCAAACAAGTTTAAGGACCTAGATGGTCGATTTACGAGTTTAGGGACTGGGGTGACACAAGAGCGCAAGTTTAGGGGACCGCTGGTGCACTTTACTCTTAATTCATCTTCTCACTTTCTTCACTAAATTGGGCCCAATTCGCGCTGTGTGGCGATTTTTTTTAATTTTAACATTTTTTTAACTAAATTTGAATCTAACATCATTGCACCTTTTTTTTTATTTCTAACACTTTTGGCCGCTCCATATGTCATGGAGCGACATTTCACCTTTGTCGCTCCATGTATGGTGAAGCGGCAAGCGCTTACATGGTAGAGACCGGTCAACTACACCCAAAACAGTCGCTCCGTAGATCAAAGAGCGGCAAGCGTTGCCGCTCCCTAGATCAAGGAGCGGCGAGAGAGCATCAGGAATAGCTGAACAGCTAGGGATGCGTGGCTAGTGGCTGGCCTAGCTAGCTAGTCAACCCTTGGCTGTCACAAGACCAAGACGAACAGAGACAGGGGATAAGAGCATGCAGCACTGCGGCAGCCAACAGCTTTTTCTTTTCTTTCTTTGAGCAGACGGCAGCCAGCAGCTGGAGCCAAGGACCGAGAGGGAGAGCTCAGCGGAGGACTGTGATTTTTTAAAATCTTTTTTAATATATATTTTATTTTAAAAATAACTCATTTTAAAAATAATTTCTCAAATCTAATCCTTTTATTCACGTCAATCCCGCTGGTCGCGCCAACACATGTGACACGACAAAATATGTCATGTTAGAGAACGTTTTTGACTTAGAAAAGTTTGTTACGACCGAGAGTCGCGTGACGAGACTGCCAAAACTCTTAATACGACATCAAATTAAAAAGTTTTTTTATATAAAAGTTACATATAAAAATTGACGGTGACGGTGCTTGCGGTGGAGGCGGCGTCCGCGGCGGTTGAGCGGATCAAGAAGATTCTTGGATCGGATCACCTTTTCTTGGACGAGGCACGACCGAAGATAGATTCGGCCGCCAACATCTTCTCCCCCGTCGCCCAAGCCTTCTCGCCGGAGGATGCCGTGCCGCCTCGCCCACAAGGAGCTCATCGGCTAGGTCCATGAGCACTTCGACGCCAGCAGGGTAATCATCGCCTGCTTCGCCCGCTTTCGTCCGTGCCCGGAGACCACGGCGTGGCACGTACCGACATCGTGGCGCCGCGGCGGCCGGCTTCGGTGACGCTGCGACCCATCTCTTTTCCGCATACCTTGACGTGGAGTTTGCGTCCGACACGATGAAGACTCTCCAGATTCTCCCCGTGGAGAAAGACGATGTCGACTTGATCCGTAGCGTGGGGGAGTTTCAGTTTCACCTCGCCACCAGCGTCTGCGAGATCGACAAAGCCCGAGCTTGTTTGACAGAGCCGTACATCCTTCAACAGATACAAGAAAGTCAAGCGATTCTTGACCAGATCGATGAGGACGTTCACATTGAAGCGTGGACTCCGTCGTCGCCTTGTCGATTAGCCGTGATTGATTGATAAGCTAGAAAATAGTCATGGTCATAGCTAGCTAGGGCATGTGTTTGATCGGATTCATGAAAGGTTTGGTGATTGCTTGGGAGAATAGACTTGCATGCGTAGTTGCGTATTGATCGATGGAAGGGCATGTGAGCTGGATGTTGAAGGAAATTGCAACATAAAACTATGGCCTGTTGGTGGGTACCCACAATCCATATTCACACCCTTAACTCAACCCACATATGTTAGAGCGTATTTAATCTTAGTTTGACTCCAATCTATTCCGTACAACCCATATGATTTAAGATAGATACATGCATGTGCATCCAAACAAGATCTCATTTAGGTAGGTCATGGATAATTTTTTTTATATCCAATAGAAACATGGAGCTGAGGGGCAGTGGATTATCCATGGGTAAGCCTTTAGACTGATTAGAGTGATTATGCAAACTCCATATTTACATGAATCTTGTACATCAAAATAGAACTCATAATTCCAATACTTTAACCCTAAAGGCTCGCAAATAACTCATTCACTCCTTTGACCTGTGACTACACCGACGGACCCATTGGATTGATTGTAGGGAATTTTATACAACCCCGAAGAAGTAAGTGTTGAGACATCAAAATAACCTTCATCATCCACTATTACAAAAAGCAAGTTACTGGCATGCGACTAGGTCGCAAACCATATCATGCAAGCCACTAGAGTAATTGATTTGAAACCTTTGGTTTCCGTTCGAGAAAACCAATAATTTTCAATTACCTTCATCATCCACTATCATAGAAAGCAAGTTAAAGCAAGTTATTGGCCTGAGACTTTTCAAGGTCCCAAACCATATCATGCAAGCCACCAAAGTAACTGATGGGAAGCCTTTGGTTTCCATTCGAGAAAACATAGGCTATAACATCTCTGAAAGGCTATAAAGATACCTAAGAGGGGGGAGGGCACGATTACAAAATCTGCAATCACTGCCGTCCCATCACTGTCGGTTCATGCTCTGATAGGCCCCTAATTATTAGGGGCAGGGGCTGAACCGGCAGTAAAACACCAAATCACTGTCGGTTCGTGGCTTGAACCGGCAGTGAATCCTCTTGGCCCTATCACTGTCGGTTCCAGCCACCAACCGACAGTGATGTGGTGTTTCACTGCCGGTTCGTGGCTTGAACCGGCAGTGAAACGTGTACAGTATAAAGCCCACGATCTCCTCTCCCTCCTCTGCCCCAATAATACAGAACAGTGCGTGAGGAGCTCCCTCACTTCATTGTTGCGGCCGGTAGATTTCTTGACCTCCATTGTTGGCTCCTCTTCACTCTTGGATGCTCACATCTTCTAGCTCTTGGTTAGTAACAAGCATATTTATTTAGAATTGTAGGTTTACATTGCTTTTGTGTGTAAATCCATAGTTTAGAGTATACTATTTTTTATGATCAAGAAGAGAGTTGTAGCAATTTATGTCTATTTTTTTCCTAGCTTTTAGATCCAAAATTACTTGGAAAAATTGTAGCACTTCGTTTTTATTGGGTAATTATTGTCCAATCATTGAGTAGCTAGGTTCAAAAGATACGTCTCGAAAATTATGGATAAAATTTTTAATTAGTTATATTTTTTACTTACATTTAATACTCCACGCATGCATTTAAAGATTCGATGAGATGGAATATTGTCGGTGTTTTGGGATTTGGAAGGGAATTAAACAAGTGCCTATATTGTTGTTCAAAAAGAGTATGCAATTAATGTTGTTTACGATGAAGCCTCCATTGTTATCTATTTGTTGTCTCACTTTTTATAGCGCGACCAAATTCAAATTATATCAAAGAATACATTATATATGCTTATGTGCTTCAAATAATATTGTTCAAAAATGCTCCTATTGAAAATCTAAACCCTAAATGTCCGCGACAGATCATACATTATGTTTATGTACTTCATCTATTAATATTGCTCAGAAAGGCTCTTATTAATATGTTCCTATGTTTCCTCTGCTCTGCCCATTTTATCTGTGCAGACATGGCTCGAGGGTGGATGTACGATCAATCATCTACAGACCCGCGGTACTTGACGGGCATCGACGATTTCATCAAGCGAGCTAGAGCCAATGCTGGGGACTCACATCTTGTATTCTGTCCATGCAAAGACTGCAAGAATACGAGAAAATGGGGCAACGTGAAGCATATACGTTTGCACTTGATTCCAAGGGGGTTCATGAGAAACTACACGATTTGGACTTTGCATGGGGAGGTTGGTCAAAATGTTGCACAAGAAAGCAATGATGATGTGCCCATGCCTAGTATATCCCTGAATGCATTATTGCCTATTCATGATTACACAGAACATGTGCCTACCAATGATGATGTGTTTATGAATACATTAGCTGACGACACAGAGGAAAATGATGGTATTTCACAGCTTCTACATGATGTGCATGGGGGATTCCTTAGTGCTTCACAGTTGAAAAAACTGGAGATCATGAGAAAGGATGCAAAAACACCATTGTATCTGACCTGCCCAATAAGCAAACTGGAAGCCAACATCATGCTATTGGAGTTCAAATCAACGAATGGGTTGAGTGATAAAGGCTTCGATAACTTGTTAGGTATACTACATAAACTATTCCCGAAGGGTATCGAGTTAGCAGAAAAGACTTACCCGGCGAAGCAAATGATTTGCCCAATTGACATCAAGGTTGAGAGAATCCACGCGTGTTTCAACGACTACATATTGTACTATGGAGAGAAATACAAAGACTTGGATGCATGTCCCAAGTGTAAAACTCCCCGATACACACAAGGGCCATCAAATTATGGAAGCAAGACCAGAGGAGGGCCCATCAAGTCCATGTGGTATTTTCCTATAGCTCCACGAGTGCACAGGTTGTTTGAAAATGCAAAGTCAGCTAAGCTGTTGCGTTGGCACGGTGAAGAGCGAAAGAAATATTCAATGTTGAGGCACCCTGCCGATGGGTCAGACTGGAGGACTATCAACACTATGTTCTATAAGAACATCGGTGGAGAGGTAAGGCATCTGTGGTTAGCTTTGAGCACGGATGGGATGAATCCACTTGACCAGGTTAGAACCAATCATAGCACTTGGCCAGTGACACTATGTATATACAACCTTCCACCCTGGCTTTGTATGAAACGGTCATACATCCAGATGCCATTACTAATCCAAGGACCAAAACAACCTGGTAATAATATTGATGTGCTTCTAGAACTAGTGATCGATGAACTAATACAGATGTGGGAGACGAGTGTGAAGGATGTTTGGGATGAGTACAAAAAAGAACATGTCACGGTAAAGGCTATACTTATCGCTATGAAGAATCATGACCCTATTAGTTTCGGTGATTAACGACAAAGAGAGATTATTATGGCTAACGTTTGTTTTGTAGAGGCTATGCGTAGCTTAACCATAGTGATCAACATGAATGGGCATCAATGGTTATCACTTAGCCCCCAAGATGAATATCATTTTGAATTTCAAAGAGACATAATGAATACCATAGAGTGATAGGCTAAGTGCCATAAGGAGATAAATGACACTTAGTATAGATAGGGCTTTATTTGATCTTTGGCCATACTATAAAGAGGGGTTGAGACTAGTAGCTTTACTTATGAAAGCTTCAGGACTTAGGTGTGGTGCACACTTGACTTCCTTAGCTCTAAGCAAGCCTATGGTGACCGTAAGATAGCCTAGAACAACTTCCATATTCATCGCGACGAAAATCGGAGTTGAGAAAGGAGTTTTCTGGGCGTCGGACGCTAAGGCTGAGGGCGCCAGACGCTGCCTGGCACGCCGGACACTAGCGCCGGACGCTGATGTAAGCACATCCGAGCACCCGTCGCCAACACAGAGAGCTCCAGAGACGTCCATTTTGCAATGGACGCGTCTGTCGCATCGACGTCGGACGTTGGCGAGCGTCCGGGAATATTTTCCCAGAAACCCGAGAGCAGCCAGTTAGCGCCGGAGCGTCCGTCACCTGCTGATGTATACAGTAACTAGCCGTTGGACAGGGCGTTGGAGCGTCCGTCGCTTAGGTGACGGAGCGTCCGTTGCCAACTTAAAAGGCCTGTTTTCTTCAGCCCGAGGCAGTTTGTGTGTGAAATAGCCCACCCCTTTCCTTCCCACCTTGCCTTTGCTCATTTCAGTTGCTGAAGTTCTTGAGAAGGTTGGGAGGAGAGCAAGAGCCCTAGAGAGAGAGAGAGAGTGATTCGCAAATCCATCCATCCTCTTCTCTAGTTCATCCAAGAGTTCAAGTGTGCATCCACTCTAGTTGTGAGGCTTGATTGTGTCAAGTGAAGATCAAGGCTTGCTACTATTGGTGATCGACATCACCTAAACGGTCCGGTGGTGCTTCGGAGGAAGGTGATTGTTGGCACAAATTATGGCCATCTTTTACATCGCTAAAATGGTGCCACCAATCCAAGGATCAAGGATCAACAAACACATCATGATCATACTTTATGAAATAACTAGTTCCACATGTCCATAAGTGTTTGAGTGCAGGAATGAACAAATGGAGCAAAGAAGAGCCAGTTGGGCCCACATAGGGGGTCGACCGACCACCCTATGGGCCCACCATGCTCTCCCCTCTCAGCCATGATCCAAGAGAGGCACTCTAGAGTGGAATCCAGCCATTGGATCACTCTGTGTTTCCTCTCAACAGCTCACAAGCAAAGCACAAGGATTAATGGGCCCACTCCAAGGAGATAAATGTGACAAAATACCTCAAGACCAACAACCAACACCTATGATGAGTGGGACCAGCACTAGGGAGAAGGATGTGGGCCAGGCAACCCCAAGGGGGTTCGGCCGAACCACATGCAGGCCCAAATGGGCCCCACTCAGTCCCTGACTGGTGGGACCTCATCCAAGGAGGCAAGGGAGGGCCCACTGGCCATAGGGGGGGTTCGGCCGAACCACCCCTAGGTCGGTTTGGTCTCCCCCAACCACCATACCTTCTCCCCATGTGTTGGATCTCCACCATTCATGCCTTGGTCGGTTTCAAGGTCGGCTGGATCCAAGGGTGGAGAATGGAAGGCCCTGGATCGCTGATGTGGCGCCAGAGTAGCCCCTACTCCACTTTCTGCTATAAATAGAGGGTCACACCCCCTCTCTAATCATGAATAATAAGCCTACAAGCTTTATTCCTTAGATTGTTCTAGGAGTTAGTCTAGAGTGGGAGTTAGAGTTGAGTCGAGCTGTGCTCGGGATTTCTAGAGTCGTCTTCTAGAGAGTCTGGTATAACTCTTGTATCTTTCCTTCTTTTTAAGACTTTATCTTATTCAATATATATCTTTCTCTTTACTTTACTTAGTATTTACTTTGAGCATTTCTATACTAGATATAGTCTTGCTATATGCTTTTGCTCTTTAATAGCCTTCACACCCATAGTCTGTGATCCTTGTGACCTTTCCCGTATGCGATCATTGCCTGTTATAGGGTGCTTTGATTATTTGATCGTAGTCAAAGTAGTAAGTTGTGTGTAAGCGTGGTGGTTATACATCATCTTATCCTTGGTTATTGGTTGCTGCACGGATTGTTTGTGGTAGCTAGCAAGAAGGTGACAGCCTTGTCTAGTCGTTGTATTCCACCCCGTAAGAAGAGGGCGTGGTCCGGTAGGAGTTTTGTCCTCCTACTGATCTATCCCCTCGCCTAGCATACTTGTATTGAGGAGACAAACTATAGTGTCTAGACTAGTTAATTAGTTAAGTATATTGAAGTAGAGTGAAGTACATAGGAGTCCCTATTCTCTTCTCGTTGTCCTCCCACCTAGCTAGTCTCTGAGGTCCGTTCTAAGTATCCTTTACCGTAGATTCTTCATTCATCAATCCCTTCCTATCACATTTATCATTTACCCCCTATACTAGTTGGTACTAAAGTTGAGGTGCTTTCTAGGATCTCTATCTAATTATCATTTCTAGCAAGACTTTCCTTTGGGATAATATAAATTACGATACCTCGGAATACTCCTTGGTGAAGTGCTACAACGGTATAATCTGTGCGCTTGCGGATTTATCCAATAGTCATAAGAAATACCAACAAGCATTTCTGGCGCCGTTGCCGGGGAAAGCTTAGCCAAGAAATTTTAATTAGATTGAATCCAGAGATTCTCATTAACTTAGTTATCAATTAGTCATAGGGTCTTACCCCTGTCTTTGTCTTCCTTTCTTGTGAAGCCAGACAGTGTATGAACGGTTTCCAACTATCCAGAAACTATCTCAAAGATCCCAAGCAGCTGTTAAGGAGGACTAAACGTCGTCAAGTTCCCCCTCAGAGGTTCCTCTCGAACCAGGATCCGTTCAAGGAAGGAGGCTCTACACCACCACTCAAGGAAGCTATGGCCTAGAAGGCGATCTCTGACTTCTCGGCTCCGTCAGCTACCCACGTAGCTCAGGGTCCCGAGGTCAACTTTGGAGATGCCACCTTCAAGCTGAAGCCCGCCTTGATCCACATGGTGCAGGCCAACCCATTTTGTGGAAAGCCCCATGAGGATGCCAATGCTCATCTCCAGCACTTCATGAAGTTATGTGGCACGTTCACCATCAAGGGAGTGGCATCTGACGCCATTCGCCTTCGTCTTTTCCCATTCTCACTATTGGGAAAGGCGAAGCAATGGTTCTACGCCCACAAAGAAGAGGCCACTACATGGGAGAGGTGTGCTAACACATTCCTCAAGAAGTTCTTCCCGACGGGCAAAACCAATGCTCTTCGCGGAAAGATCTCAAGCTTCCAACAACAATCTGATGAGACGATTCCCGAAGCATGGGAACGTCTCCAGGAGTACGTTCGTGCTTGTCCTCATCACGGGATAGACGACTGGCTCCTGATCCAAGGTTTCTACCACAGGCTGACTAGCATGGCCCGTAGTCACCTTGACGCTGCCACTGGAGGGGCATTTCTCCAGCACACAGTGAGGAATGCCAAGGACCTCATCGAGAAAATGGTGATCAACCAAGGATGGGGTGACGAACGTCTCCAGCCAAAGAGGAGAGATATGCACATCGTTAATGAGGTGGACATGCTCTCCGCCAAGATAGATCTCCTGATGAAGAAGATAGAAGAAGGTTCCAAGAAGGAACGAGAGGCCATCTACCCAGTCGCCGCCACACAAGCTATTGAAGCCGATCCATGGTGCGAGGTGTGCAGAGGAAATGATCACTCGGGCAACAATTGCCCTGAGACTTCGAAGGAGGACGTGAAGTTCATCAGCAACAACAGCAACAGCAACAACAACAACAACAACAACAACAACAACGAGTATCGACCCCAACAACAAGGAAGCTGGAATTCATGCCCTTTCTACCAAGGTAATGGAGGTAATGGTAATTACAATTCTTACAATAACCAGCCTTCGTTAAAAGTTCTTGTTCTTGGGCAATCTAAGATTAATAATGGTATAAATAGAAAAATGATTGGCACTGATAAAGTTCTTGAAAACTTTGGTGAGAAAATGGATAGCTTTACAACTGCTATGAAAAATCAATTGAGCTTTAATAAAATGCTAGAAACCCAACTAGCTCAATTAGCAGCAGCTATGCCATCTATGGAACAAGGTAAAATTCCTGGGAAACTAGAAGATTCAATTGAGCATGTAAATATGGTCAATACGAGGTTCGGTAAGCCTCCACTTCACTCCTATTAGGGCTATCTTCTCGATCCCCCCTTCATCATGAAGAAGGAAGATCCAGGCCTCCCGACGATCAAGTGCTCAATTGGACAACAGACGTTCCACACCGCCTTCTATGATCTTGGATCGGGCGACAACATCATGTCCAAGGTAACATATGATAACCTGTTAGGAGGACCTTTGGTCCCCACATGTATTCGCTTGCAGATGGCAGATCAAACAATACAGTTTCCTGAGGGACTCCCAAGGGATATCTTGGTGAACATCCAATACGAATACATCCCCACCGACTTCATCATCCTAGACATGAGAGCTAACACGGAAGTCCCTGTCATTTTGGGAAGGCCCTTCCTCAACACCACCAACGCGGTCATCTACGTGGGATCGGGCCAAATCCACTTCCAATTCCTGAGTCATAAGGTAAAATGTGCTTTCAATGGTTATAAACTTAATAAACAGGCCAAAGCACAACCACCAAGAAGAAGAGTTCCAGCTCCACGCAAAAAGAAGCAATATCCAGAGATCAAGATTGAAGAACTCAAGAAGGATGAACCCGCCAATCCAAGGCAGGATTGGAAAAGAAAAGAGCTGCACACATCACGTTCTCCGCCTCCGGAGTCATCTAGTGCACCCGAGGAATGAACAAGGAGAGTCCCACTCCGAGGACTTAAAATCAAGGAGTCTTTGCCGAAAGGTAAATCGGTAGTTATCTTTTATTTCCCTTCTTAAATTTAGTTCAAACCTTTAATTGTTTTCATATTTAAAATTTATAAAAACTAAAGTTAGATTAAATAAAACTTGAGAATTAGATTAGCATTAAAAGTTGACAAAAAGTAGGGCCAATAGGGTGGTCAGCCGACCACCCTATGCATCCTATTTTGGCTTGGTTAATTAAGGATCATGTAGGGATCTTTATAAAATAAATAGAAAAAAATGGAGGACTAAGGTGGTCGGCCGACCATCCTATGATCCACATGTTAATCCATCTTTCTCCCCCACTATCCTTTGTCCAAGCATCTCATGATTTGAGTAGTGGGACTCCCAAAAATCAGATTCTTGCTTTGGGAGACATATCTTTTGTCTTGTCATGCTTTAAAGTACATCGATCACTTTGAGCATGGCATATCCTTGTCTCCCACTACTCCATGTCCAAAGTGGGGAATCATGACACCCATGACTTCCACTTTGTCATGCTTTGAAAAAGAAAACACATCAATCATATTCCATCAAAGCATGACATACCTTTGTCCCCCACTACTCTTTGTTTAAAGAGGAGAATCTTGACTACTTTAGCTTAGATTTTGATCACATCATATCACATCTTTCACCTTTCACCAAGCACTAGAAAAAGCATGAGTGAAATCTCTACTTTTAAGGGATGGCCGACCACTTTGTGTCACCTCCTCTCTCTTTTGCTTTGTGTAAGGCATCCACTAGACATGTGGTCATGGCACCCAAGGGCATGACCAAGGGGTGGTCGGCCGACCACTCCATGGCACCACCTTGGTGCCACTTCCTTCCCCTATAAAACCCCATGCAAGGAGAGCTCATTCCCTCACACCTCAACAAGAATTTAGTTCTAGATCAAGCCTCTCCTTGCCTTGCTCTCTCCTCTCTCTACATTCAAGAGAAGTTCTTAGCTCTCAAAGAGAAGTAGTGTTTCTCTCACTAGTCCACAAGAAGATCTCTTGTCTTCATCAAGCTTCTCTTAGCTCAAACTTCTCCCCACAAGGCAAACTAGAAATCCACTCCACATACACATACCCCTTTCTATTCTTGCTCTTGTGTCCCTCTTCCTCTCTAGAAGATGAAGAACCCATTGACATCCGCATTCAAGAAGATGAAACAAGCTATGAGTGGGAGCTCATCCCGACGCTCCCACCAATCCGAGGATACTTCCCAAAGAAGAACAAGGGGAGGTTCGGCCCGATACACATGGGAGAACCTCCAAACCGAAGAACACCCTCAGGAGGAGGAAGTACCAACAGAGGTACCACATGTCGAGGCATTATTGGTACCCCCGATGACAACCTATGATCAACAAAGTGGACTCTGGTTCAACCAACTAGAGTATCAGAGGTACCTTTCTCTTCAGGATCAATCTTTTGAGCACACATGGATTTTGGATCCAAGTCTTCTCTCTAATGCAGGTATGACCACCGAATTTGAAACTATCTTTACCTCTATTGGTTGGTCTAGCTTTTGGCAAATAGAAGAGTTTGGAGTTGAGTTGCTCACCGTAGAATTTCTAAGCTCTCTCCAAATCTCTAATGTTGGAATTTACTTTCACATGTTTAATCAAAACCATAGTCTATCATGGAATCATCTAAGTGTTGCTCTGGGCTTTGATAATTCATGCTTGATTGATTTAGACCCTGCTATGCGTAGTTTCAACAAAAGGAAATTTTGGTTCTCTATCTTTGCTGTAAAAGATTGCTCAAATCCTAAGCCTGAGGAAATTCACAACCCAACTCTTCGTTTCATACATCTTTGGATGAAAATAACTTTGTTTTCTGGAAGTAATGCTAACTTGATAAGTGACATGAAACTAAAACTACTTTATGCCATGATCAATAAAATGCGAATCTTTCCTGTGAAGTATTTAGTGGAATTTTGGCAAAATTCAATTGAGAGTAATGTGTCTATCCAATTCACATCTTTAATTACTCGTCTTGCCGAATCCATGAACCTGCTAGATGACACAAACCCCTTTGTTTACATCTCTGCTCCTTTAGCAATGATCTCAGAACAATATCTTGCTCATATTCAAATGCTAAAAGAGGTGCCAACGGTAATCTGAAAATGGTTTAAAGTGGCCATACAATTGAGGTGCCTCTTCCAAATAGGCAACTTCAATTGTATAGGACCCGCAAGCTGACCCTTGATTTAGATCAAGGAATTGGGCAAAGAGATTTTGCAGACTCAAACAGGAGAGCTCAGGAGGGGCTACACTTTGTTCATCTTGAGCAAGGTGGTCCTTCTCGAGGAGCTATTGGTGAGGAGGAAGACGATGCATCTCCCGATCCCATGCACACTTCAAGTGGCATGCCTCCTCGACCACCACGGCCGCAACGAGCACGAGCATCCTTCTCGTCCACACGAGACAGGGAGCATCGTGGGCTGCGGCAAGAATTTGATCACCTCACCAACACCCTGGGTGAGTTGCGTGTTGAGCACGATGAAACAACACACATCGTCCAGCAAACCGCCGAGAACATTCAAGCAATACAAGAAGAACAACAGAGGTATTGGGACTTTTGGTGGCAACAACATCCACATCCGCTGCACCATTAAGCAAAGACAAGCTTGGGGGAGATTCTCTCCCCCACTAAGGTAAGTTTTATTTTTTAGCATTTACATTTATGCATTCTCTTGCTTATCTTAGATTTGCATTTAAAAATCTGCATATGATAAAATAAAAAGACTTTCTCTACTCTCACATATTCCATGAAAATTAATATCTCCTATGGAAATGATGAATAGTTGCTCTGCTAAGTCTTTCTCTAGAACTTAGTTTACAACTTGGTACTTCTTTAAGTATGGATTATTTGGCTTAAAAGAAACCATCATGAACCTCAAACTTTGTGGGTTGCAAATGCCGTAACTAAGTCTAAGTTGTTGCGAGACATGATATGACAAGATAAGAGCTGCTATAATTTTGTTCTAAGCAAGAATGACTATCAGAGTTTTATTTATTAAAATGATTAAAACACTTTGTTGTTCCTCAATGGTGAAAATTCCTACCAAAGCCATACATGCTCTTTCATGATATAAGCTTTCTACATAAGCTACTTACTTTGTGTTGAGTTTGGTCAAGTTTTGTGACCCTTGTTGAGAGATTTATCATGCTCCCAAAATCAAGATCACGTACACGCCACATATACAAGCTGCTTCTACACTGGAAGTACGCAGAAACATGCCTTACATTTCCACATAGTTCATACTCCATGCTCTAAGTAGAAAAACTCTCTCTCTAATATAGTGCTAGTAAATGAGACATAGACTATGCAAAATTATGAAAAATCCAAGGGCACTCTAAAGTCCTAATCTTTATGAGCATTTCCAAAGCTCTCTTGAAAAAAAATGATGAAATGAATGAGCATTTTCAAAGCTCATAGAAAAATTAAAAAGATAGCTATGTCTCAAAAGAATTTTAGGAAAGAGAGATTATCCACATATAGGAGTATTGATCATTTGCCATGTTTCCACACACTTGCATATCTTGATCTAAGAGTATGACACTTCTCTCCTCGGGTCCAGAATTTGACTTTACAATATATGCAAGGTAAGTTTGCTACATCTTTTTGATCCCTACCTATAGCTCCACATAATCTTTAGAGATAGGAAGAAAGAAGGCAAACTTTGATATATTCCTTGGTGAGAAATCATACACCTTATGAGTGACTCGAGAGTACCATTTGAGGAACACTAAGTTTTCTTTTACAAAACCTTACAAAACCTCCGATATGAAACTTGTGAAAGATTGAGAAAACTAGTGCTCAAGTCAAGTTGTTCTATCTCTCAACCTCTCAAGACAAAGGATAAAGCTATAAGCCCCATGAAGGACTAAGGTAATATGGGTGAGTCTTTATTGCTAACTTTTTCATTCAAAAGAGAAGTATGATTGTTGTAGACTTAGTACTCTTGAAATATAAAGCATAGTAGCAACTCTTGATCCATCGAGCTAAGTTTGATTGTTTGCTCGGGACGAGCAAAGGTTAAGCTTGGGGGATCTTGTTGGCACAAATTATGACCATCTTTTACATAGCTAAAATGGTGCCACCAATCCAAGGATCAAGGATAAACAAACACATCATGAACATACTTTATCAAATAACTAGTTCCACATGTCCATGAGTGTTTGAGTGCAGGAATGAACAAATGGAGCAAAGAAGAGCCAGTTGGGCCCACATAGGGGGTCGACCGACCACCCTATGGGCCCACCATGCTCTCCCCTCTCGACCATGATCCAAGAGAGGCACTCTAGAGTGGAATCCAGCCATTGGATCACTCTGTGTTTCCTCTCAACAGCTCACAAGCAAAACACAAGGATTCATGGGCCCACTCCAAGGAGATAAACATGAAAAAATACCTCAGGACCAACAACCAACACCTATGACAAGTGGGACCAGCACCAAGGAGCAAGATGTGGGCCAGGCAACCCAAGGGGGTTCGGCCGAACCACATGCAGGCCCAAATGGGCCCCACTCAGTCCCTGACTGGTGGGACCTCATCCAAGGAGGCAAGGGAGGGCGCACTGGCCATAGGGGGGTTCGGCCGAACCACCCCTAGGTCGGTTGGGTTTGCCCCAACAGCCATACCTTCTCCCCACGTGTTGGATCTCCACCATTCATGCCTTGGTCAGTTTCAAGGTCGGTTGGATCCAAGGGTGGAGAATGGAAGGCCCTGGATTGCTGACATGGCACCGGAGTAGCCCCTACTCCACCTCCTGCTATAAATAGAGGGTCACACCCCCTCTCTAATCATGAAGAAGAAGCCTACAAGCTCTATTCCTTAGATTGTTCTAGGAGTTAGTCTAGAGTGGGAGTTAGAGTTGAGTCGAGCTGTGCTCGGGATTTCCGGAGTCGTCTTCTAGAGAGTCTGGTATAGCTCTTGTATCTTTCCTTCTTTGTAAGACTTTATCTTATTCAATATATATCTTTCTCTTTACTTTACTTAGTATTTACTTTGAGCATTTCTATACTAGATATAGTCTTGCTATATGCTTTTGCTCTTTAATAGCCTTCACACCCATAGTCTGTGATCCTTGTGACCTTTCCTGTATCCGATCATTGCCTGTTAGAGGGTGCTTTGATTATTTGATCGTAGTCAAAGTAGTAAGTTGTGTGTAAGCGTGGTGCGTATACATCATCTTATCCTTGGTTATCGCTTGCTGCACGGATTGTTTGCGGTAGCTAGGAAGAGGTGACAACCTTGTCTAGTCGTTGTATTCCACCATGTGTTCTTAGGCAAGTTCTTAAAAGGTAAGCCCCCCATAAGAAGAGGGCGCGGTCCGGTAGGACTTTTGTCCTCCTACTGATGTATCCCCTCACCTAGCATACTTGTTTTGAGGAGAAAAACTATAGTGTCTAGACTAGTTAATTAGCTAAGTATATTGAAGTAGAGTGAAGTACATAGGAGTCTCTGTTCTCTTCTCGTTGTCCTCCCACCTAGATAGTCTTTGAGGTCCGTTCTAAGTATCCTTTACCGTAGATTATTCATTCATCAACCCCTTCCTATCACATTTATCATTTACCCCCCCTATACTAGTTGGTACTAAAGTTGAGGTGCTCTCTAGGATCTCTATCTAATTATCATTTCTAGCAAGGCTTTCCTTTGGGATAATATAAATTACGATACCTCGGAATACTCCTTGGTGAAGTGCTACAACCGTATAATCTGTGCGCTTGCGGATTTATCCAATAGTCATAAGAAATACCAATAGTGATCACCAGAGGATTGTCGGTGACCCTTCTCCATCGATTTGTGATCGGTTGTGGGCGGTTCACCGAGTCAGAGTGGCGAAGAACCAGCCCATAGAGAGCACTCATCCCTTGCGTGGGATTGAGGGGGAGCAATACCTTGCGAGGTGCTCCAACGAGGACTAGGGGGGAGTGTCGACTCCTAGATACCTCGGTAAAACATCGCCGTGTCAAGCATCTCTATCCCTAGCTCTTTTATATCGCATTACTTTCTGCATCGTTCTTACTTTCATTGACTTGCTACCGCTTTCTAGTTAGGACACACTTGCGGTAGGCACTAGGGGTAATTGGCATTGCTAGGATTTCATATTGGTTTAGAAATTTGAAATAAGCACAATTCACCCCCCGTCTTGGGCATCTTGATCCTTTCAATTGGTACCAGAGCAAGGTTGCTCATAAATTAGGCTTCACCGCCTAGAGCAAGATGTCCCATGGGGATGGACCACCTCCCATTTTCGATGGAGACGACTTTCCATATTGGAAAGTTCGTATGGAGGCATATCTAGAGGCCGTGGACGTTGGCGTGCTCAAGGCCGCCACAAAGGGGGGTTCTTGCTTTGCGGAAGACCCCTACTTTGAGAAGCACAATGCCAAGGCGAAGAATATCATCTTTCGCGGCATTTGCTAGGATGTCTTCAACTGAGTGCATAATGCCAAAGAGGATGTGAGTTATGGACCACTATTTGTGCTCTTCACACGAAGGCACAAAGAGTGAGCGTGAGGAACACTATCACTTGGTCATGGCAATGCTCAATTCTTTTACTATGCTTGCTAATGAAAATGCAAATGAGATGTATTCATGTCTTAACATTCTTGTAGAAGAATTGAATGGACTTGGGCTCAACCAAATGGCGCCGACCGATGTGGTGCGCAAGATACTTTGTGTCTTGCCAATTGACAAGTATGGCCACATCGTCACCATTCTTCACCAAGGGGATCTCTCCGCCTCTACACCAACACAAGTATTGGGCAAGATAAATGCTCATGAGATGTACATGAAGATTGGTGAGGGAGACTCTTTGTCCTCCTCCAAGAAGAGAGAAAAAGAGAAGGAAGAGAAGAAGGATTTGGCTTTCAAGGCATCCTCCTCGGAGTAGTGCAAGATGCAAATCATGTATGAGAGTGCAAGTGATGATGAAGATGAAGACAACATTGCCCTCATTGTGAAGAAGACCACCAAGATGTTGAAGAGGCTAAACAAGAGTGGAGTCAAGTTTGACTCAAAGAAGAATAAATTCTTCACAAGCTCATCAAGGAAGCCCATCTCCTGAATGAAGTGCTACAATTGTGGCATTCTTGGTCATCTAGCTCATGCTTGCACCAAAGAGAAAAAAGACAAGTTCAAGAACTACAAGAAGAAGGGTGCACAAGATGATTCTAGTGATGATGACAAGAAGCAAGACAAGCCTTACAAGAAAAAGAACTTCAACTTTCACAAGAAGAAGAAGAAGAAGGATGGCAAGGCTTACATTGTTGGAGATTCTAGTGACAAGAAGGTACAAAAACAGGATGATGATGATAGTGGTGACTCTAGTGAGAGTGATAGTGATGATGAAGACACACCATCCTATGATAAGCTAATTAAAATTTGCAACAAATATTCTAGCATCATCATAAGGTACAAAAGTAAAAATGACAAACTTCAAAATGTCAAAGATAACTTGCATGCTAAGCTTAATGCCTTGTCTAGTGCTAATGATGATTTGAAGCTTGAGAACAATTCTCTCACATCTAGCACTAGGGAGCTCAAAGCCTCACTCAAGCAAATGAATGAAAAACATGATAAGCTTGAGAGGTCAAAACAAGATCTCCATACAAGGTATAACTTGCTAAAAGATGACTACAACCAAGTGAGAAATGAACATGGCACACTTGTGGTAGCTAATGAATTTCTTACAAATGATCTTGCTACACATGTTGCTATTAACCCGATCGTTAAGTGTGATATAGCTACATCTTGTGAGGACTTGCTTGATGAAGTTGCTAGTGAGCAAAAATCTAAGTGCAAGGGCAAGAAGGTAGTTGAGGCCGAAAATTATGATGACTACATGAAGATGAGGGTGGAGAACTCAAAGTTCAAGGAAGAGCTAATCAACCTCAAGGCTAACAAGCCTCTCATCATCAAGTCGGCCAAGGAAGATAACAAGGATGTGTTGACACAAAAAGTGTCGGATCTGTGAACACCTCGGGCTTATACCCGAATTCGATATCCAAAGGTGTGCTAGTCAATTTGACCAGTTAATCGATAAGGACGATAACTAGAACAAGATTGAACGAGACAACAACGATACGCCCGGACGTCAAAGCTCAACTTGATCAAAATGCGGAACTTGCGAGGGTGATGGAGATCTGTCGAGACGTCGTAAGAAGTCGTAGGTAAACTAAAACTAATGCGGTGAAAGTAGATGCTGAAAAAGTAGATGAAAAATAATAGGTTTTGTATTTGATTGATTGTTCTTTCTACAACCGCCCCTGGGTACGTATTTATACTCTAGTAAAAGGAGTTATACATGGACACGACTCATACCTAAACAAAACTCCTATTTTGAAGGAAATAAAACGACTCGTGCAAGAGTCGGACTCAAACTAAAACAATAATTCTAGCATAAATTTGCTAATTTCCTTATCCGTTTTCCTTACGAGGAAACTTTCCAACGGCAGACCCTTTCAATCCGCAACCTCCTTCTATTGCCATCGGCAACCTCCCGCTGACGTCAGCCACATCAACCTGTATCCATCGGCAATATTCCCGATCGGCAATGTTCTCCTGTTTCCATCGGCAGCACCCTTCTGATCAGCCAATACCTTCTTTTGTTTCCTCAATCTCCTATCTTCATCGGCAATCCGATTGGTGGGATTTCTGATGCCGATAAGGAAAAGCAACCATATTTCTACCGATCGGTGTAACTACCCTTCTACCGATCAGTGTATCTGGTTCATATTGACACGTACAAAAAACGGTGTCAACACATGCCCCCCAATTTCGGAGTATAAAATATTTTATGCACCGAAATTTGCTCTATTGTAATCTTTCCCTCCAAAATGCCATCGTCATTTTGATTACCGTGCGTTGTCACTATAAATTACCAATAACCCCCGCAACTGTGACACCAACAGTTACAATTTCCTCGATCATCGCACAAATCAACGCGATATCCTTCCATATTCCTGCTCAGTTAGAAAAGAAAACTCGAAAACGCCCTTTAACCTAGGCCTATAAAGACCACCGTCCGTCCTCTCTTTCACCTCGAGCTCACCTTTTCACCTTCATCTCAACGTCATCCTCAAAGAGCACTATTCCATCTGCGGTTCTTTGTCTTTCGTCAGGTGGCACGATCTTTGCAAGAACTCTGCTTCAATGGCAATCAATTTCACGGCTTGTGCGGTAATTTCCCTTCTTTCTTTGCTGTATATACCACAGTTTTTATCCTTTTGCATCGCTTTACAATTCCTCCTCCCTTTCCTTTTTTACTTTCTGGATTTAGGAAATGTGCAACAAAATAGTGATCCCTACCGATCAAGAACATCTCTGCTGCTTAGGCCCAATGGGGAATGCCAATCCAACCAATCTCATCAATTCAGAAACCAATCGCATCCATTTCAGATCCGAGCATTTCGGTCTAGGGTTATGGACAGACACCTTTCGCTCTTGGCCCAAACCTACCAACGGGTGGAAGAATTGGTATCTCAGGATAGTCAGGTCACAACAACTCTATTGGTCAGAGCGCAACATTGACCAATGCATCAGACTGTCCATTGCCGATATAGCCAAGAATGAGAACATGATGATTGCAGTTTCTTATTTCTGGTCCGATACAATGAACGCCTTTTTATTCAGACATGGACTAGCCACCCTACACTTGCCGATGCACATATGCTCACCGGCCTCGACGTCTCTTCTGCCGATCCTGCTACCCTCTTCCGTAGGAAGTCCGAGCGTCGGGTAAGCACACGTAACATCGGCGGTTGGACTGGATATATTCAAGAGTATCAGAATACCGGATCGGTAGGACCAAGGGAGCATGCCACCTTCCTTAACATGTGGTTGGAGAAGTTTGTTTTCTGCGTCAGGACAATTGGGCCTACTAACATGTATCTTCCTGCAGCAGAGCTTCTGGCCGGTGGAGGATTTCCCCTTGGCCGACACCTCCTTGGCTCAGTTTATCGCCTTCTACATCAAGTATGAGAGAAATTACTACTTGGCGAACCCATCGGCAACCTTGGAGGTCCTTGGTGGTTCATCAACTTGTGGTTGAATGCCCATATGCACAAATGTCTCCAATTTGATCTTTTCAACTAATAGTTCCCAAGAGACATATTTGAAGACTATGTCTTTGATGATGATGAATCGGCAACCCGTTCCCCACTCAATTTTGGGGAAGCTATGATAGTGCTACCAGGAACCGATGCCAATGTTGATTAATTCAACATGTTCTTTCAGAGGCTCTACTGCGGAATTCCTGCTGCAGAACGAGTCTGGTGGCCCTATGTCGATGAAGACAACCGATTCCCACTCTCCTTCAACCTCACAGATGGGAATATACCACAAAACGAAGCAATCATGAAAGCCACCCTCATCTCCCGAGCTATTCCGGTTAACGTCGTCGGGACCGGGAAGAACTCTCATCCATCATACGAGTTCTATTATCTATCGGCAGCGGCAAGACAGCTAGCATTCGGTCAATTGCCGATCAAACTTAGCTATGTCAACGTGATAAAACCAAGAGAGGTCATCTCCAGTGCTATGGATTGGAAAAAATTGTCACCCTCTCCCCTCATGCCGATGTAACTAACATTGACTTATCTTCCTGGGCACCAACATCCTTCATTACCGAATCATACAAGTCCTGGTGGCAAGAGTGGAAGGACCAACTATTTGCTCTATCAGCACACTACCATCGACACTTGATTGATGCTGATCATATCATACCTGATGACGCGGTAAGCTTATTTCTGATTAATACTTCATTAACTTTTTAAATGCATCGGTAATTAACCCTCTGTCAATAGGTTAATGATTTGATCCCTAAAAAGAGCAAGAGCGACAAACACTTCAACTTGCGACCGATGAACCCTACATCGACAATCGGCAGTAAGGCCCCTTCATTGTCGGCCCTTATGCATCACAAGGCAGTTCCCAAGGTTACTATCAGAACTCGGCCATTACCAACCGATGATGCTACCACCGCCGCCGCCGTTTTGGCACAAGCCTTCATGGTAACAAGTCTTCGTTTATCTGTACCGATCATAACATGTTTAATCGACAATTTTCACTTACTTTGCACCAAATTCTCTTCTGTAGCAGACAAGTTCATCGACAACCATCCCAAATGTACAAACCTCTATGGCTCAACCTGCCGATGCCCCTCAAGCGCAAGGGTTAAAACGCCAAGGCTTTTCAAGTGCTGCTCCCCGACCAAAACGTAAGAAGCCATCAGCTCCAGCTGCATCTCCTCAAGCTTCTGCCGATACACCAACACAGGAGCCAGTATCGGCATCTATCCCTGAGCAGCCACAGCTGAGATTCCTGACCAAGGAACAACACCGTCGCCGCAAGAGATGGCCGCAACAACGGAAACAACACCGACATCGACACCAGCATCAGTACTGGATGAAACCCCCAACCAAGGAACGGTCCCGTCGCCACAGGGGTTAGCCACAACAGTGGAAGCAGCACCGACCTCAACACCAGCACCAACACCAACCGTCCCTCCCGCCGAGGCAAATTCATCGGCAACTTTTGCCAATCCTCAAGATACAGTTGTGTCAGCTACATCTAGCTAAAGGCGAGAAATCGCTCTAAAACAGGTAAACTGAGAACATTCATCATAATTCCGCAATATATAAGCTTCTAATTGACAAATTTCAATTCTTATCCTTTCAGGCCCAAGACTCTCCCAATAGTTTATTCTCCTTTGCTGTTAATCTCCCAGATGGCGACGAAGAAGGAGAGGGCTTTATTCATGTTCCAATCGTTCTATCGGTAGAAGCGAAATCCAAACTTGAAGCACTGCTGCTCCTACTGCAACAAAATACATCCCAACTAATCCAAGATTCAAGTGCAGTAAGGGTAGCTTTCAGAGAAGTCCAAGTTCAATTGCCTGCCGACATTGAAGAACTGCTCTTCCAAGTGGCATTCCTCGAGAGCCGGCAACTACAATATCAAAGAGCTTCGCGACGCATTGCCGATAGAGCTGCTCAACCAAAATTCGAAGAAGAGATACTCAAATTCAAGCAAGTTGCGGATGAAAAACATCAAGACATCGGTCGTCTGGAAGCTTCTAGTAGCGCGCTCGAACAAGAGATCACGCGTCAATTGGCACGAAAAGAAGAGCTGCTAGTCGAGTTGAATAAAGTCGATGAAGCTCTAAGCACAGCCAGCCAAAAGAAATCTCAACTCCCTGCTGCCACCAAAGCTTTACAACAAGAGAGAGATGCCGATGCCCGTGAAGCCCTTCTGTTGAGGAGAAAGCTCAAGCCAGTCGAGGGTTCTGCCGATGATGATGCCAGGGAAATAGAAGCAGATCAAATCTGCCTTCGCGCGATTTCATCTATTCAAACCCTGTTGTAATTTCTTGTACCGATAACCATGATCTTGATGACTGTTTTTTTAATATAACGTTTCATTTGCCGATGTTTCGCATAACGACTTTATCATCAGTACTTACATTTGTATCACTTCATGCATCTATCCAGATACTAGGATAATATTTTTTCAAATATTTACCATTGATTTCTCTGGAAAATGCAACTCCTTCGAGAGTCTCCAAAATATAAGCGTTGCCTGGAACAGACTGATTTATCCGAAAAGGACCTTTCCAATTAGGAGACCACTTCCCAAACTTCGAACTTTTGGTTCCAATCGGTAAAATCAGTTTCCACACCAAATCACCATCGGCAAACTCTTTCACCTTTACCTTCTTGTTATACCATCTGGCAACCCTTTTCTTGTTCTCCTCGATACTGATTAGAGCTCTTAACCGATGACCCGCTAGGTCTTCTAACTCATCCTTCATAAGGATATCATACTCACCGGCCGCTAACTGGTCTTGGGAAAATAACCATTTAGAACTAGTTTTAATTTCCCAAGGCAGGACAGCATCATGTCCGTATACTAACTGATATGGCGAAACCTTAGTAGCACCATGACATGCCATCCGATACGACCAAAAAGCTTCATTCAGTACCATATGCCACCTTCTAGGGTTCTCTTCAATCTTGCGCTTGATAAGCTTAATTATTCCCTTATTAGTTGCTTCAGCCTGACCATTAGCTTGAGCATAATAAGGAGAAGAATTCAACACTTTGAACCCCATACCGATAGCAAATTCATCAAACTCTCCTGACGTAAACATGGTCCCTTGATCAGCCGCAATAGTCTGAGGAATCCCAAATCGGTAAACAATATGCTCCTTCACAAAATCTATCATGTTTGCCGATGTCACATTCTTCAAAGGAATAGCTTCAACCCACTTCGTGAAATAATCAGTGGCAACGAGTATAAATTTATGCCCCTTGCTCGATGGAGGGTAAATTTTGCCGATGAGATCAATGGCCCATCCTCTAAACAGCCAAGACTTGATTATAGGATTCATTGCCGACGCAGGTGCTCTCTGAACATTACCGAACTTCTGACAATCTTGACACCCTTTGAAATACTCAAAACAATCCTCAAGAATTGTCGGCCAATAATATCCATTTCGCCTAATCATCCACTTCATCTTGAATGCCGATTGGTGCGCTCCACATACCCCCTCATGAATTTCACCCATCAACCTCTTTGATTCCTCTCCATTAACGCATTTGAGTAAAACTTTGTCAATTGTACGATAATACAATTTGTCATCAAGGAGTACATACTTTGTAGCCTAAAAACTCAACCGCCTTTCAACTTTCCTAGACGGATCTCTTAAGTAATCGGCAATTTCTTTTCTCCAGTCATCGGCAACTATTACCGATGTTATTACCTCTTGAATCAGATGATACCCCGAAGCATGTTGCGCCAATCGATTAGCTTCTTCATTATGCAACCTAGGAATGTGTTCAAGACAATATTCTTTGAATTCCTTTAACAATTGTAAACACTTCCCATGATACTCAATTAAAATATCACTTCGGCACTCATATGTTTCCAATCAACTGATTGATCACTAACATAGAATCACCAAAGACTCCAACGGCATCGACACACACATCCCTGAGCAACTCCAACCCCTTCAGCAACGCCTGGTACTTAGCCTGATTATTCGTCGAAGTAGCAAAAATCGGCAATGAGATTTCATATTTTTTCCCTCGGGGCAAAACTAATATGACGCCGATACCTGCCCCCTCCTTACATTTGGAACCATCAAAAATAAAGTCCAAAGAGCAATCTCTACAGAATTTAGCGTACCACAATACTGAGTAACAAAATTGGCCATCACCTGTCCCTTAGCCACTTTAGTCGATTCATACCTCAGATCAAATTCAGACAGCGCCAAAATCCACTTGCCGATTCTTCCGCTCAATATCGGCATTGGTAGCATATACTTGACCACATCATCCTTGCATATGACAGTACACTCGGCCGATAGCAAATAATGCCTTAACTTGGTACAAGAGAAGTATAGACATAAACATAATTTCTCAACAACCGAGTACCTAGTTTCAGCATCCACCAGCCTTCTACTCAAATAATAAATCACATGTTCTTTCCCTTCAAATTCTTGAATCAAAGCTGACCCGATAACACCGTCATCGGCAGACAAATACAATCTGAAGGGTTTCCCAAGTCAAGGTGGAATCAAAACCGGAGGATTCACCAGATACCTCTTAATTTCTTCCAAAGCTGATTGCTGCTTTTCTCCCCACACAAATTCCTGACCGGCCTTCAGCTTCAGTAATGGGCTAAAAGACTTAATTTTCCTAGACAGATTAGATATAAATCTTCTAATAAAATTAATCTTGCCGATCAAAGATTGCAACTCCGTCTTGTTCGTAGGAGCAACCACTTTGCTAATTGCATCAATAGATTTTCTGCCGATCTCTATACATCTTTGATGTACCATGAAACCGAGGAATTGACCCGCCGATACGCCAAACGCGCACTTATTCGAATTCATCTTTAGTCCATGTTCCTTTGTGCACTCCAGAACCTTTCCCAGATCGGCAAGATGTTTCTCAAAGCTTCCGGACTTAACCACCACATCGTCAATATTTATTTCGACCAACGTACCGATGTACTTATGAAAAATAAAATTCATTGCTCTTTGATAAGTAGCACCGGCGTTCTTCAACCCAAAAGTCATCACGATCCACTCAAACAAACCGACGTGACCTGGACACCTGAAAGTAGTTTTAGATATATCTTCTTCAACCATGAATATTTGATTATATCCAGCATTACCATCCATAAAACTGATAATTTTATGTCCAGCAGAAGCATCAACTAGTAGATCGGCAACGGGCATTGGATAGCCGTCCATTGGCGTAGCTTTATTAAGATTGCTGAAATCAATACAAACATGAAGTTTTCCATTCTTCTTATATACAGGAACCACATTAGAAATCCACTCGGCATATCTGCATTGTCAAATAAATCCAGCCTCGATTAATTTTGTAATCTCAGCTTTAATATCGGGCAAAATAGTAGGGTTACACCGGCGCGCTGGTTGCCGATGTGGTTGAAAACCCGACTTAATAGGTAACCGATGTTCAACTATCGATCGGTCCAGACCAGGAATCTCCGTATAATCCCAAACAAAACAATCTTTATATTCTTTTAATAAATCACTCAACCGTTGTTTACATTGGGAATCTAATTTAGCACTAATAAAAGTTGGTCTAGGCTTGCTACCGTCGCCGATGTCTATCTCTAGCAAATCATCGGCTAATGTGAAACTCTGTCCAAGTTTTCCATCATCGGCGAACTGATCCATTAAACTTCTTTTTCAGAACCGACTGCTTCGATCGATGTAATTCGGTAATCGGCTACCTTGAGGAATTATGTATCCCAAGCTTCACCGGATATGCACTTGGTCTGCTCATAGGTCTCCGATTCTGCCGATGCAACAATTGACAGGACTTCACTATGGATGACTTCAATTCTGTCTCCAACCCATTGCACAAGGCTTTGGTGCATCGTAGAAGGGATGCAGTAGTTAGCGTGAATCCAATCCCTTCCCAGAAGCAAATTGTAGGTCCCTTTGCCGCTGATCACAAAAAACGTCGTCGGCAAAGTTTTACTGCCGATAGTCAATTCGACACATACGGCTCCCATAGCTGGTGACACATTGCCTTCAAAATCTTTCAACTTCATGTCCGTCTTGACCAAGTCTTGGTCACCTTTCCCAAGCTTCCTGAACATGACATACGGCATTATATTAATCGACGCTCCACCATCGACTAACATCTTTGACACCGGTTGCCCATCGACTTTGCCCTTGACAAACAAGGCTCTCAGATGCTGTCTTTCATCATCGGTAGGCTTTTCAAAGATAGCTGCCATCGGATCTAGCACTAGCTGAGCCATATTAGCAACTTCTTCCTCAGCATCAGTAGGTGTCATAAATTCCATCGGCAACATAACAACCATGTTGACTTCTGCCGATGGACTCCTCTCCTGGCGTTTTGGCCTCCACTCCCAAACTGGAGGTTCTCCCTTCGAAGAGCTATAACCTAGATCATTCTGGCGTTCTCGCTGGATTCTCCTTCTTTGAGTCTTTGTCAGGCCTTTGGGACACCATTGAGGAAGCTTAGTCTTCCAAACAGGTTGGTACTGTTTCTCACAGTGTCGGTTTGTGTTACCTCTTATGTTTGGATCTCTAGAGAATATCTCTTCATCGGGTACCCTTGCATTAGCCCTTTATTCGAACTCCTCTTGACGGACGCGCTTACCAAGCCTGTCATGCACACTGAGTTTCCCCCCCAGCCGATCATGCACTGATTCTTTTCCTCTGATCGGCCTAGCATAGCTTGATTCCTGACCTTCAAAGCGAGACTTCTTCTCTGACCGATCAGTAGGATAGTACCCATTGCATTCAGGACAATTATCGGTAGTGGGCAGCTTGATGCCTTCTTCCCAACAATGGACGAAGAAGGGGCATTTCCAATGATCTTTATGCCGATACCACTCTTGGCGTCTCTCTTCTTCCTGCTGCCGATGTTGCTCTCCTCACGAACGCTCATATTCCTGTCGTGGCCTCCTGTGCATGATTACAACGCCATATGACGCATGTCTTTGAGGCCTCATGGAGCTGCTACTGTCATCGGTAGTTCTTTTACCTTCTCTTTCATCGGCAGGCTTCTTTCCCTTTACATCATGCATAGCTATTTGATGTTCGGGGTCCACTGATGAATTTTTCTTGGCTACCTCCAACGTCAGTACTTTTACTTTCCCGCTGGTTTCCACCATATTATCTGGGAACGGGTGCTGGTCAATTTTCATCGGCCTCTGAGCTTTAGAATTTTCAAACTTGATTCGCCCAGATTCGATTTCTGACTGCAATTGCTGCCTAAAGACTTTGCAATCATTGGTTCTGTGTGAGGTTGCATCATGCCACTTGCAGTACCTCATCCTTCTAAGCTCTTTAGCCGATGGAATCACTTGATTAGGTGCTAGCTTAATCCAGCCTTATTGAAGCAACATATCAAATATTCTATCAGGTTTAGCAATATCAAAAGTGAATCTCTCAGCCTCCTTTTGACCAAACAGACAGGATATTGACTTCTTATCTTTTACCCACTCAGCAACACCGATATCCGTTCCTTCATCTGACTCAGAATCTTCCTCTTGTTCAATGAAGGACACCTTTTTATTCCAAGTCTTTCTAGGTTCAAAGGTTTTAACTTCGTGATTGGCAACTCTCTGTACAAGATGGCTCAGACTCTCGAACTCTTGAGATGCGTACTTATCCCTGATGTGTGGCAACAATCCCTGGAAGGCTAGATCTGCTAATTGCCGATCATCCAGCACTAAGCTGTAGCATTTATTCTTTACGTCCTGAAGCCTTTGGACGAAGCTTTCTACCGATTCGTCATTGTGCTGTTTAAGCTTGACCAAATCGGTAATCCTCTTCTCATGAACGCCAGAGAAGAAGTATTGGTGAAACTGCTACTCTAGATCGGCCCAAGTAATCAGAGAATTTGGAGAAAGCGAGATGAACCACGTAAATGCCGATCCAGACAAAGACGACGAGAACAACCTCACCCTTAGCTCATCTCTACTAGCTGCCTCTCCACACTGGATAATGAAGCGGTTGATGTGCTCCATCGTCGATGTATCATCTTGGCCAGAAAACTTTGTGAAATCTGGCACCTTGTACCGATTTGGGAGAGGGATTAAGTCATATGCCTAAGGGTACGACGTCCGATAAGAATACGTATTGACCTTAGGCTTTATACCGAACTGTTCTTTCATCACTTCGGCTATTTTATCGACCCAGTACGCATCCTGATCCTGCCGATGGATCGGCTGAATATTAACTGGCTGGGCCGGTGGATACATCCCTTCTGGCCTTTGCGGCAGATAAGCTGATCCAATTGGTATAGGCGAAGCACCACCTTGCTGAATATTAGACACCGATTTATTTGCCGATGGATAGCCTTGGACACCTACTGGGGCATACTGCGACATGATATTCATCGGCCGATACACCGATGTCTCATTCTGAGTACTCGTCGGGTAATGGTACTGCTGTGCTCCCGCCACTTGGTGCCCAGGTTGCATCATCTGCTGTTGAATCTGACCAGTCCATCCAGGGTTATAAGTCATCGGCATATGATTTGCCGATAATTGATAGCCACCCATCGCCTGCTGCTCCTGCACCTTGGAATAATCAACAAATGGGCCTCCTTGATGCACCAATACCCCAGTTTGAGGATTTTGCGTCGTCATGGGACGATTTATCACTGCCAAATCTTGTTGCGCCGGCAAAGAACTTGCTGATGGTTGCCCGTAAGGCACTTTAGGAATCGCCATCTGAAGATCTCCTGGCGGCAACTGCACATCTGAAGAAGACGTAGCATAATGCACTATTGGGCTCATCGGCTGTGCTGATATTGCCAATTCCATAGAGGCCTTTCCAGCTGCACTATTGCCTTGGATCAACTTAGCATCGGCAGATGAGTCCGGAGGCATACCGTATCCCCACCAGTTAGCGAGATTTGGCTGACTCTGGACCATATGTCCTGACATTGCTGATGCCACCGGATCGGCGTTCAACCGAACGACGCTTGCAGGGCTCGATCTTGGTGGTGTAGCTTCATCGGTAGAAGGATTCACAGGTTGGAACACTGGAGCCACCGATGAAGTTGTGGCAGATGCCGATCTAGGTTGATGATACGCTGGACCAACATACCTTGGTGGCTGTCCTTCTTTGAAAGATTGCATGACAACATTGTATACAGTATTGGACAACACATTGGAGTGGCTAATCAACGCCTGATTTAACGCTATATTAACCATGTCTTGCAACTTACTAGGATTGGCGTCGAATGTGACCTGCCGAGGCAACGACGAATCTTGTTTCTGGACTGCGTTGCCGCTCCTGTTTAGGCTAAAGGATTTCAGATACAACTGCTTGTATTCCTCCATAGCCTGCTCCATAGCTTGTTTCTGATCATCTTTCAGATCTGCTTCAGAGACTTCAATGACATTCCTTGGATCAACGTCAGTAGAACCACCCATCATCGTGATCAAAAGATGTATCTAGTGTCCCACCAGGTGTGCCAAAAGAAGTGTTGACACAAAAAGTGTCGGATCTGCGAACACCTCGGGCTTATACCCGAACTCGATATCCAAAGGTGTGCCAGTCGATTTGACCAGTTAATCAACAAGGACGATAACTAGAACAAGATTGAACGAGACGACAACGATACACCCGGACGTCAAAGCTCGACTTGATCAAAATGCGGAACTTGCGAGGGCGACGGAGATCTGTTGAGACGTCGTAAGAAGTCGTAGGTAAACTAAAACTAATGCGGTGAAACTAGATGTTGAAAAAGTAGATGAAAAATAATAGGTTTTGTATTTGATTGATTGTTCTTTCTACACCGCCCCTGGGTACGTATTTATACTCTAGTAAAAGGAGTTATACATGGACACGACTCATACCTAAACAAAACTCCTATTTTGAAGGAAATAAAACGACTCGTGCAAGAGTCGGACTCAAACTAAAACAATAATTCTAGCATAAAATTACTAATTTCCTTATCCGTTTTCCTTACGAGGAAACTTTCCAACGGCAGACCCTTTCAATCCGCAACCTCCTTCTATTGCCATCGGCAACCACCCGCTGACGTCAGCCACATCAACCTGTATCCATCGGCAATATTCTCGATCGGCAATGTTCTCCTGTTTCCATCGGCAGCACCCTTCTGATCAGCCAATACCTTCTTTTGTTTCCTCAATCTTGTTGACGCAAAAAATCATGGAGGATCTGCGAACACCTCTGGCTTATACCCGAATTCGATATCCAAGGTGTGCCAGTCGATTTGACCAGTTAATCGACAAGGACGATAACTAGAACAAGATCTGAACTAGACAACGGTGATGCGCCCAGATGTCAAGGCTCAAACCTGATCAGGATAACTAGAGTAGAACTGAACGAGACAACAACGATGCACCCGGACATCAAAGCTCAGGTTGCTCAAACGCGGAACTTGCAAGGGTTGACGGAGATCGAGGAGATGGAGCCTGTCGAAGCTTGAAGAACTCGTAGATAATTAAACCTAATGCGGTAAAGGTAAATTACTGGTAAAGTAGATAAAAAAGTAATTGATTTATTTGATATGCTTGGATATATCTTTTTTTCACGACCCCTAGGTACATATTTATACTCCGGCAATAGGAGCTGTAGACAGACACAACTCGTACCTTTCCTAAACAAAACAAACTCCTATTTTAAAGGAAATAACTGACCCGCCCAGGAGTCGGACCCAAATAACAATAATATTTTCCTAAACAAACACCTCTATTTTTAAGGAAATAAACGACTCACGCTAAAGGAAACAAACGACTCGTGCAAGAGTCGGACTCGAAATAAATCTATTAATACTGGCATGCAATTACCAACTTCCATATCTATCTCCTTCATGATGAAACCTTCCATCGGAAGACTTCCTTCAGTCCGCAACTTTCCTTCAATGTCATCGGCAACTTTCTGCTGACGTCAGCTATTTCGCTTCTATCGGCAGCTTTCTGTTCCCATCGGCAATCTCTCTTCGGCAACATCTTCTTGCCTCCATCGGTAACATTCTCTCTACTCCCATCGGCAATATGTTTGGTAATATCCCGATGCCGATAGAGAACAGCAACTATCTTTTCGCCTTCATCAACAGTATCTTCCTGCCTCAATCGACAACAAGTCCCTGTCTGCATCAGCAACATTCTTGCCTTTATCGGCAATCTGACCGGTAATATCCTAATGCCGATAAGGAATGACAACTAGCCTTTTGCCGATCGGCACAATCCTTAGATCATATTGACATGTGCCAAAAAACGGTGTCAACACATGCCCCCCAGTTTCGGAGTATAAGATATCTTATGCACCGAAATTTCTTCTACTACATCTCCTCCAAAATACCTGCATCACTTCCTTGACTATTGCACATAAGCATTGCAGAGCCACTCTCACAATCCTTCGACTTGTAATGAAGATTTCCTTTTGTAGCCAACAAACTCATCGGCAACTGTTCCCAGTGCACAAACTCTTCATGCTCAGCCTGCCGATGGCCCCCCAAGTGTAACAGTTGAATCGCCAGGGCTCATCAAGCACTACTCCCAGACCAAAATGCCCAAGGCCATCGACCCTAGTTATGCCATCGGCAACATATTGACATCTGCCGATGGATTCCCATCTTTGCGCTTTGACCTTCACTGCTTGATTGGAGATTTCCCCCTTGAAGGATTTTCATTGTGATACAAATCTTCTCGGCGTTCGCGTTGGATCCTTCTTTTCTGAGTCTTCGTCAGACCCTTAGGACACCATTGAGGAAGCTTAGTCTTCCAAACAGGCTGATACTACTTCTCACTGCTTGTATCTGCACTACCTCTTATGTTTGGATCCCTGGAGAAAATTTCTTCATCGGGAATTCTGGCATTGGCCATCTCCTTAAGCTCCTCCTGATCAACATGTATGCCAAGCCTGTCATGTGCACTGAGCTTGCCCCCCAGCCAATCATGTGCTGATCTCTTTTCTCTGAGCGGCCTAGCATATCTGGGTTCCCGATCGTCAAAGCAAGACTTCTTTTCTGACCGATCAGCAGGGTAGTACCCATTGCACTCAGGGCAATTATCAGTAGTCGGCAGCTTGATGCCCTCTTCCCAGCAATGAACAAAGAAGGGACACTTCCAGTGGTCCTTATGTCGAAGCCTCTCTTGGCGCCTTTCTTCCTCTTGCAGCCGATATCGCTCCTCTCGTGACTGCCGATACTCTTGCCTTGGTCACCTATGCGTGATTATAACACCAGGAGCCCTCTTGTCATTGCTGCTCTCATCGGCAACTCTCTTGCCCTTTCTGTCATTGGCAGATCCTCTTTCCTTTACCTCATGCGCAGCTATTTGATGTTTAGGATCCACCGATGCACTTGTCTTGGCAGCTTCCGATGTCAGCACTTTAGTTTTTCCACTAGTTTCCACCATGTTAGCTGGAAATGGGTGCTGGTCAATCTTCATCGGCTTCTGGGCTTTGGAGTTTTCAAACTTAATCCATCCAGACTCAATTTCTGATTGCAACTGCTGCCTAAAGACTTTGCAGTCATTGGTATTGTGCGAAGTTGCATTGTGCCACTTGCAATACCTGATTCTCTTGAGCTCTTCGGCCGACGGAATTACCTGGTTAGGCGCCATCTTGATCCGCCCTTCTTGATGCAACAAATCAAACATCCTATCGGCCTTGGTGATATCAAAGGTGAACCTTTCATCTTCCTGACCGAACGGACAAGATACCGCCTTTTTGTTCTCTACCCATTCAACTAAACCGATACTCGCTTCTTCGTCCGAATCTGTCTTCTTAGATAAAGACACCCTCATCCCAATTTCCTCTAGGCTCAAAAACTTTGGTGTCTTGATCGGCAACCCTTTGCACAAGATGGCTCAAGCTTTCAAACTCTTGAGACGCATACTTATCTTTGATATGCGGCAGTAGTCCCTAGAAAGCCAAATCTTCCAGTTACCGATCATCAAGTACCAGGCTGTAGCACTTGTTCTTTACGTCTCGCAACCTCTGAACAAAACTTTCCACCGATTCATCAGTACGCTGCCTCAGCTTAACTAAATCGGTAAGCTTCTTCTCATGCACGCCAGTGAAGAAGTATTTATGAAACTGCCTCTCCAGATCGGCCCATGTGATTATAGAGTTCGGAGGCAGTGAAATGAAGCACGTGAACGCCGATCCAGACAATGATGATGAGAACAATATCACCCTTAGCTCTTCTCTGCTGGTAGCTTCTCCACACTGGATAATGAAGCGGTTGATGTGCTCCATCGTTGACGTGTCATCTTGGCCAGAGAACTTGGTAAAATCTGGCACCTTGTATCGATTTGAAAGAGGGATTAAATCGTATCCCGGAGGGTATGGCGTCCGATAAGAGTATGTGTTAACCTTGGGTTTAATGCCGAATGGTTCCATCATCACTTCGGCAATCTTATCGGCCCAGTACGCATCCTATTCTTGCTGACTCATTGGTTGGACGTTGACTGGCGGAGCCGGCTGATGCACCCCTTCGGGTCTTGGTGGCAAAGCGCTTGAAGTAATTGGTACATGCGCAGTACCAGTCATCTGAACATTATGCATTGGCTGATTGGTCGATGGGTAGCTTTGCACACTCACTGGATTATGCTGTGACATTACATTCATCGGGTGCTGTACCGATGCTCCACCTTGAGAGTTTGCCAAGTATTGATACCTGGGTTGTACCACCTGATGCTGAATTGGTGTGCAGTCCAACCAGGATTGTAAGTCATCGGCATATAATTCACCGATGGCTGATAGCTAACTAGAGCGTGTTGCTCGTGTATTCTGGAGCAATCAATAATTAGACTACCTTGAGGCCTTGGTACTCTAGCTTGAGGATTTGCCACAACCATAGGCTGACTCGTATTTGTAGGACCCTGCTGCATCGGTAAAGAACTTGCCGATGGTGGCATTAGAGGCATTTTAGGTATCTCCACCTGAAGCTCTTCTGACGGCAATTGCATACTTGGAGCAGACGTAGCATAATGCATCTTAAGATTCATCGGCTGCGAAGACATTGCCGATGCCATAGGACCGCTCCATGCTGTACTGTTACCCTGGATAGATCGGAATCAACAGATGGATTTGGAGGCATACCGTATCCCCACCAGTTGACGGGAGTTGGCTGACTCTTAGCTGCGGGTCCTGACATTGCCGATGCCACTAGATCTGTATTCAACGGAGTGACGCTTGCAGGGCTCGATCTTGGTGGCGTAGCCACATCGGCAGACGGATCCACAGGAGTGGAAGACGCCATTGGAACTGCCGATGGGTTTATAGATGCCGATCCAGGTTGATGATACGCTGGACCAACATAACGGGGTGCATGTTCTCCCTTGAAAGATTGCATGACAGCATTGTATACAGTATTGGACAACACATTGGAGTGGCTAACTAATGCTTGATTTAAAGCAGAATTAACCATCTCTTGCAATTTACCAGGATTGGTGTCGAAAGTGACCTGTCGCGGCAACGACGGATCTTGCTTCTGGATGGCTTCGTCGCTCCTGTTGAGGCTGAAGGACTTCAGATATAACTGCTTGTACTCCTCCATAGCCCGCTCCATAGCCAACTTCTGATCATCTTTCAGATCGGCTTCAGAGACTTCAATGACGTTCCTCGGATTGATCCCAGCAGTATTGTCCATTAATCTTGTAATGGGCTAAACCGTGGTCAAAAGATGTGATATGTCCCACTGGGTGTGCCAAAAGAGGTGTTGACGCAAAAAATCGTCGAGGATCTGTGAACACCTCGGGCTTATACCTGAATTCGATATCCAAGGTGTGCCAGTCGATTTGACCAGTTAATCGACAAGGACGATAACTAGAACAAGATCTGAACTAGACAACGGCGATGCACCCAGATGTCAAGGCTCAAACCTGATCAGGATAACTAGAGTAGAGCTAAACGAGACGACAGCAATGCGCCCGGACGTCAAAGCTCAGGTTGCTCAAACGCGGAACTTGCAAGGGTTGACGGAGATCGAGGAGATGCAGCCCGTCGAAACTTGAAGAACTCGTAGATAATTAAACATAATGCGGTAAAGGTAAATTACTGGTAAAGTAGATAAAAAAGTAATTGATTTATTTGATATGCTTGGATATATCTTTTTCTGACGACCCCTAGGTACATATTTATACTCCGGCAATAGGAGCTGTAGATAGACACAACTCGTACCTTTCCTAAACAAAACAAACTCCTATTTTAAAGGAAATAACTGACTCGCGCAGGAGTCGGACCCAAATAACAATAATATTTTCCTAAACAAACACCTCTATTTTTAAGGAAATAAACGACTCACGCTAAAGGAAACAAACGACTCGTGCAAGAGTCGGACTCGAAATAAATCTATTAATACTGGCATGAAATTACCAGCTTCCATATCTATCTCCTTCACGATGAAACCTTCCATCGGCAGACTTCCTTCAATCCGCAACTTTCCTTCAATGTCATCGGCAACTTTCTGCTGACGTCAGCTATTCCGCTTCTATCGACAGCTTTCTGTTCCCATCGGCAATCGCTCTTCGGCAACATCTTCTTGCCTCCATCGGCAACATTCTCTCTACTCCCATCGGCAATCTGATTGGTAATATCCCGATGCCGATAGAGAACAGCAACTATCTTTTCGCCTTCATCAACAGTATCTTCCTGCCTCAATCGACAACAAGTCCCTGTCTGCATCAGCAACATTCTTGCCTTTATCGGCAATCTGACCGGTAATATCCTAATGCCGATAAGGAATGGCAACTAGCCTTTTGCCGATCGGCACAATCCTTAGATCATATTGACACGTGCCAAAAAACAGTGTCAACAAATCTTCTATCTTCATCGGCAATCCGATTGGTGGGATTTCTGATGCCGATAAGGAAAAGCAACCATATTTCTACCGATCGGTGTAACTACCCTTCTACCGATCAGTGTATCCGGTTCATATTGACACGTACAAAAAACGGTGTCAATAGGATGGTACAACCTTGATCAACACACTTAAAGAAGAAAATGCAAAGCTCAAGATAGAGAAGATCAAGCTTGCAAGTGGGATGGAAAAGTTCACAAAGGGCCACAATCTCCAAAGTGAGCTCTTGATGAACACCATCATGAAGAGTGACAAGACCGGAATTGGTTACAAGGAAACCAACTCATGAAGGCCAAGGTCATGATTGAAGTAAAGAACTACTACAAGAACAAGGCCATGAGCAACAATCAAGAGCAAGCAAAGCCAAAGCCTAGAAGATGCTTTGAGTGTGGACAAGTTGGTCACTTTGCTTATGATTGCAAGAATCCACCTCTCAAGACCTTGCCCAAGCACACAAGGCCATTTGCTCATGATGCACACTTCATCATCAACAAGGACTCCAAGGGTAGACCCCTAGTTGTGTTTCTCGGTCCTAAGATGAAGAACAAGCCCAAAGTGCTATGGGTTGCTAAGGAGTTGGTGGACATGGCTATGGGATCTCACCAAGTGTGGGTTCCCAAACAACAAGCTTAACTCCAAGTTGCTTGTGTGTAGGTGAACTACAAGACCGGTGGAAGTCATTGGGTGATTGATAGTGGTTGCACTCAACATATGACCGATGACTCCCGGATGTTCACCACACTTGATAAGGATTGCTCAAATCAAGACAAGATCACTTTTGAGGATAATTCAAAGGGCAAAGTACAAGGCTTAGGAAAAGTGGCTATATCCCAAGATCAATCAATTTCCAATGTCTTACTAGTGCAATCTTTGAGATTCAACTTGCTATCGGTTGGTCAACTTTGTGATCTCGGTTTCCAATGTCTCTTCACTCCAAGTGAGGTTATTGTGACCAAGGTAGATGACTCTTCAGTGATATTCAAGGGATTCCGGCACAACAACTTATATCTAGTGGATTTCACTTCAAATGAGGCCAAGTTGCAAACATGTCTATTCTCCAAGAGTTCTTTGGGTTGGCTATGGCATAGAAGATTAGCACATGTGGGAATGTCAACCTTTAAGAAGCTTGTCAAGAAGGAGATGGTTAGAGGTGTCAAGGATGTGGTGTTTGAGAAGGACAAATTGTGTAGTGCATGTCAAGCCGGCAAGCAAGTGACAAACACTCATCCAACCAAAGCTTTCATGTCAACCTCAAGAGTCCTAGATCTACTCCACATGGATCTATTTGGACCTACCACCTATACTAGCCTTGGAGGCAATCTCTTTTTCTTGGTGGTAGTTGATGACTACTCTAGGTACACTTGGGTGTTCTTTCTTCAAGACAAGGGAGAGACACAAGGCATCTTCAAGAAGTTTGCAACTAGAGCTCAAAATGAATTTGATGTGAAGATCAAGAAGATAAGAAGTGACAATGGCACCGAGTTTGTGAACACCAAGATCGAAGACTATTGTGATGAAGTGGGGATCAAGCATGAAGTCTCTGCCACCTATACCCCACAACAAAATGGTGTTGTAGAGAGAAAGAACCGGACTCTCATCACTCTTGCTAGATCCATGCTTGATGAGTACAACACCCCTGAGAAGTTTTGGGCTAAAGCAATCAACACCGAATGCTATGCGGCCAACCGACTCTTTGTCCAAAGGCTTCTCAAGAAGACACCCTATGAGCTTGTGAATGGGAAGAAACCAGATATATCCTTCTTCCGAGTGTTTGGATGCAAAGTGTACATCTACAAGAAGCGTCAACACTTGGGCAAGTTCCAAAGGCGTTGTGACATTGGTTTCCTTCTTGGATATTCTCTTAAATCCAAGGCATACTGTGTATTTAACAAAGCCTCTGGCCTAGTTAAAGAAACGTATGACTTGGAGTTTGATGAAACTAATGGCTCTCAAGAAGAGCATGAGAATCTTGATGATGTAGGTGATGAACCCTTGAGGGAGTCTATAAAGAATATGCCCGTTGGTGCCATCAACCCACTAGAGGTGGAAGATGTAGAAGATGATGCAAATCAAGTACCTTCTCCACCTCACACGCCTCAAGTTGATGAATAACAAGTGATGGAAGCACAAGAAGATTCCTTCATCCCTCAAGATCAAGCCAAGGCTCAAGCTAGTGATGTTGGTGCACCACAACCTCCCAAGCTCATCCACAAGACCTTATCATAGGGAGTCCATCAAGGGGGGGGGGTAAGAACTCAATCTAGGCTTGCTTATTTTGTTGAGCATCACTCTTTTGTTTCCTTTGTTGAGCCTTCAAGTGTGGAGGATGCACTTGCGAATCCGGATTGGGTGAATGCCATGCATGAAGAACTCAAAAACTTCACCCGTAACAAAGTGTGGACACTAGTAGAAAAGCCCAAAGGAGCCAGAATCATAGGCACCAAGTGGGTGTTTAGGAACAAGCAAGATGATCAAGGCGTGGTTGTGAGGAACAAGGCAAGATTGGTGGCAAAGGGGTTCTCTCAAGTTGTAGGTTTGGATTTTGGAGAGACCTTTGCCCCGGTTGCAAGACTTGAAGCCATACATATCCTTTTGGCATATGATTCACATCACAAAATGAAACTATTTCAAATGGATGTGAAGAGTGCATTCTTAAATGGTTTCATTAATGAACTTGTCTTTGTCTCACAACCTCCTGGGTTTGAAGACCCAAATTGTCCTAACCATGTGTATAGGTTGTCCAAGGCGCTCTATGGATTGAAGCAAGCACCCCGTGCTTGGTATGAGAGGCTAAGGGACTTCCTACTCAAGAAGGGCTTCAAGATCAGGATAGTTGACACCACACTATTCACCAAGAAGCTTGATGGATAAATATTTGTTTGCCAAGTATATGTCGATGACATTATATTTGGGTCAACAAACCAAGATCATTGCAAGGAGTTTGGTGACTTGATGTCCATGGAGTTCGAGATGTCTATGATTGGCGAGCTCACCTTCTTCCTTGGCTTCCATGTGAAGAAATTGAGGGAGGGCACCTTCGTATCTCAAGAGAAGTACACTCATGATGTACTCAAGAAATTCAAGATGGAGGATTGCAAGTCAATCAAGAGCCCAATGCCTACTAATGGACATCTCGACCTTGATGAGGGAGGTAAACTGATTGACCAAACTCTTTATCGCTCGATGATCGGTAGTTTACTTTACCTCACCCCTTCTAGGCCGGATATAATGTTTAGTGTACGTATGTGTGCAATGTTCCAAGCTAATCCTAAGGAGTCGCACTTAAGTGCGGTAAAAAGAATCCTAAGGTATATAAGGCACACCCCTAGCATTGCCCTTTGGTATCCCAAAGGGGCTCCCTTCCAACTAGTTGGCTATTCCGATTCGGATTATGCCGGGTGTAAGGTTGATAGGAAGAGTACCTCCGGAGGGTGCCATTTGCTAGGAAGATCTCTTGTTTCTTGGTCCTCTAAGAAGCAAAATAGTGTGGCATTGTCTACCGCCGAGGCGGAATACATTGCCATGGAGCAAGTTGTGCACAAATCTTATACATGACACAAACTCTCCTAGATTACGATGTTACACTAAAAAATGTTCCACTCTTGTGTGATAATGAAAGCGCTGTAAAGCTTGCAAACAACCCGGTTCGACACTCTCGCACCAAGCACATAGATATTCACCATCACTTAGAGATCATGTGTCTAGGAAAGACATCACACTAGTGGGAGTTAAAAGCGAAGATCAATTGGCGGATATCTTCACAAAACCACTCGATGAAGCAACCTTTTGTAGGTTGAGAAATGATATGAATGTGCTTGATCATTCAAACTTCACTAAAAAATGATCTTGTGTCAACCAACCATGCATCATGTGTAATATAACATGTTAATTTGGTAATGCACATAGGCTTGGCTAACACGGTTAGAATAACCGTCCTTAAAACGCGTGAAGAAGTCTAACCGCGGCTCAAACTTGCAAGCAACCTAGATTCAATTTCATGTAATGCATAACATGTGCATGTGTTGCTTGTCATTTCTTTTCGGTTAAGTTTGAGCATCCGCTGGGTTCATCCACTTAGGGGAAGCATTCCAAGCTCAAGATGTTTCTATACCCCTCTTGTGGCCCTATGATGTCTCCTTGGAGCTTCCATTCAAATATTTTCAACTATAAACTACATCTAAGCCTATGGCAAAATATTTGAAAATGAGAGTTTGAGAGATGGTTCTCATATCAAGTCCAATCAAGTGTTATTTGCATCTTATTGGGATTGGAACTTGGTTGGGAGAAAGAAACAAAAATAAGTTTGAAAAATTCTATTAAAAAAGGCGTCGGACGCTGCCGACGGACGCTTGGCCTTCCATGCCTCAGCATCTGTCGCGATCGTCTGCTGATTAAACCCGCTCAGCAAAGGGGCGTCGGACGCTCCCTAGCATCCGTCGTGGAGGCGTCAGACGCGTCTGACGCTCCATGGAGCTCTCTGGTCCTCTCTGTTCGAAGCGACAGACGCTCCACAACGTCCGTCGCATGTGCGACAGACGCGTCTGTCGCCAGAGGGAGCTCTCTGGACCCTTTCTGCATAAGCGCCGGATGATGAACCCTAGCGTCTGTCGGCCCCAACGGAGCATCCGTCGCGAACATGCAGAGCACATATTATTTCAAAAACTGCTTCTTCTCCCTCAGTCGTTTTCAGTTCTAAATCCGTACGCCGCGCTGCCTCCTTTCCGCCACCGCCTCCGCTCCTCTCTCGCACCCATGCCAGCTGATGTGAACTGGGTTCCCGATCTTCTTTCAGTTCAAGATAACTATCGATTTGGTCGGAGAGAGACACACCGATCCGGCTTCAGATCACAAAGACCGAACCCTGCAATCTCAGCACCACGTCTCCTCTGGTTATCAACCGTGTCACAATCCGGTTGACCTCGCAAAGAAGGCTAATCCCTGCTGCGAATCGAAGAACACAAGCAAGAACAAGATAAAATGCAACTCAAGTGAAGTGACAATTGCGGATATATGATTAAGATCACAAATGTGGGGTCTCACAAACCGAAAACGACGACTGTTCAATGACAGATTAATCTAAAGCAAAACCCAAAACCCTAACATAGGCGGCGACGACGACTGGTTATATGGTCTAAGAGGCGTCCTAGGACAGTGTTGGTATTTCTTATGACTATTGGATAAATCCGCAAGCGCATAGATTATACCGTTGTAGCACTTCACCCAGGAGTATTCCGAGGTATCGTAATTTATATTCTCCCAAGGGAAAGCGGAGCTAGAAATAATAATAAAAGAGATATCCTAGAGATCACCTCAATTTAGTACCAACTAGTGCAAGAGGGTAGTCAATATAATGATAGGAAGGTGATGATGTAACAAACCCATAAAGATAAGTAAGAGATGACTAGTGAATATAACTATGTGGGAGGACAACGAGAGAGTAAAAGGACTCCTGTGATTCCAACTCTACCTTTGTGGATTTAACTATGGCACTCAACTGAGACAAACATCAATTGATTCCACAATACAATTATGCTAGGCGAGGGCATAAATCAATAGGAGGACAAAACTCCTACCGGACCGCGCCCTCTTCTTACGGGGGCCTTATATTTTAAGAACTTGCCTAAGAACACGTGGTGGAATACAAAGACTAGACAAGGCTGTCACCTCTTGCTAGCTACCACAAACAATCCGTGCAGCAAGCAATAACCAAAGGTTAGATTAAGTATAAGCACCACACTTACACCTATTCTTACTACTCTAATCGTGTATACGACAACTAGAGCACCCTATAACAGGCGATGATCGCATACAGGAAAGGTCACAAGGATCTCAATCTAGTTTATAACAACTAATTGACAAGATAAACCACAACAATACTATAGCAAGTATAATATTGCACAAAGTAAAGACTAAGTAAAGTAAAGAAGGAATATTGTATTCAATAAGTAAAGTCTTACAAAAGGGAAAAGATACAAGAGCTTATACAAAATCCTCCAGGAAGACAATTCCGGAAAGCTCGAGCAAAGCTCAACTCAACTCTAACTCCCACACTAGAGAACACCACTAGACTAATCTCCACTTGATAACAAGAGTGGCTTGTATGGATTACATCATGATTAGAGAGGGAGGTCTTGGCCTCTATTTATAGTGGGGGTGAAGTAGGGGCTACTCCAGCGCCACATCATCGATCCAGGGAGCTTCAATGCTCCTCCCTTGGATCAAACCGTCATAGAACCGCCTAGGATGGATGGTGTGGATTTGCAGCATGTGATTGATAGTATGGCGGTGGAAAGGGGTCCAACCGACCTAGGGGGTGATCGGCCGATCCCCCCTATGGCTAGTGGGCCATCCCCTAGCCTTGTGGGTGTGACCCCACTGGTCAGGGACCAAATGGGGGCCAGGTGGGCCCAGGGGGCGGTCGGCCGACCCCCCTCTGGGGTCTCTGGCCCACCTCTTCTACCTTGATGCTGGTCCAACTTATCATAGACGTTGGGTGGTTGTTCTGAGGTGGTTGTCGTGTTGATCTCTTTTGTGTGGGCCCATGGATCCATGTACTTCTCATATGAGCCGTTGGGAGAAAGCATAGAGTGATCCAAGGGTTGGAAATCACTCTGAGGGCTTCTCCTGGATCATGGCCAAGGGGGAGACCTGGTGGACCCACAGGGTGGTCAGTCGACCCCCTATGTGGGTCCCACTGGGTCTCCTTTGCTCCATTTCTTAATTCCTGCACTCAAACACTAATGGACATGTGGAGCTGGTTATTTGATAAAATATGCTCATGATGTGTTTGTTTATCATTGATCTTGAAGTTGGTGGCATCATTTTAGTTATATAAAAGTGCTTCATATTTTGTGCCAACAGGCAACCACTCACGTCCCTAAGGTGGGCAAACTCGTTACAAAGCCCAACGGTCCAAAAACGACGACGCAACATCTGGACATATTCTGGACGTCAACTTGTTTCGACAATTCCCGTTGACCCCGAAAGAATTTTGACATGAAACCAATTGGGTTAGTTTCCTTATCAAATTATCTTTCCATCCATATGTGTTTCATCGAAAACGGAGTGCATCCGTTTTACCATTGTCTGCTCCTGGAACCCGAGATGGACTCGAACTCGAATTGGATTGGGCCTCCAATTGGGTTGGACGACCTTGCTGCCCTCCTAAGATGGTGGCCAAGGAGGAAGACGTGTTGGACCATCTTTGGGGTATTCTCCACATGATTGGGACGTTGTCCTACTTGGGCCAGGGTCCCAAGGTTTCATGACAAGCCCAAGACGACGTCATAGCATCCCGCAGAAATAGTAGCTGAGTGTCGTGATGATTTGAAGACGTTGCCGATGTGATATTGCGGTGGGACCAGATCTATTTGAAAGCTTATCAAATAAGCTTTACATCATGTCCTCATTGAACTCAATTTCACTCCGGATGGACGAGTTATGACCTTACCAATGAACCGATGTTGGGCTGCCAACGAACCGAATGTTGAACTTTGAAAACCTTGCACATTGAGACATGTTTGTATCTACAAGCAAATATTGATATATACATGTGGAACCAAGTGAGTTGTACCAAAAACCATTGTGTAAATGTAGGAATGAACTCACCTTGTAATCTATGGTTGTATCCAAAGGTTTCATGTCCTCATCACTAGTGCCACCAGTTCCACCATCGGAGCGCCGCCACTCGTCAGTGCTCCTCTTGCCGCCGGTGTTCCCCGCCAGTGACGCCAGCTGGTGTCTCCTCATCCTCCTCTGCTTCGTGCGCTTTGGCCGAACAGAGGGGCCCCTCAACCATGCTGGCTTCTCCTCCATATGGTTTCACCCCTTGGCAAGGCTCCACCTTTGGTTTCTCTACCCATCCCTCAAGGTGATTTCCCCTAAATTTCTTATCCTATCCAAATCTTTGATCTAGGTTGCAATTTCACCTAGACCTAATTCATCTCCTCCGTTGTTTAGGCTACGGTTTGCAACTTGTTTATTGACCAAGGATCTCTTATCTATTCTCTTTTGAAGTTGGTCACTTAGTTGAGGTATGGCTTGAGATAAATCGATCTATCACTTCTATAATTCATCTCTAGATTACATGCTTAATGTTATGTATACCCTATCTATCTATCTATCGTGCAGTGTTTTGCTTGAGCAGTGGCAGTGTTTCAACCCTTGGCAAGGCTCCTCCTTTGGTTTATCATACCCATCCCTCAAGGTGATTTCCCCTAAATTTCTTATCCTATCATCTATTTGATCTAGGTTGCAATTTCACCTAGACCTAATTCATCTCCTCCGTTGTTTAGGCT